>CM021103.1:317797935-318534473 GCA_007115665.2 Sequoiadendron giganteum
TATATAAAAAAAAAAAATTTAAAAATCATAAATTTATCTCTCGAGGGGCATATTATCATCAATCACCTGAAAATAAATGTCTGGGGCATGGCTGGGGCATACTGAAATTTTTTTGTCGATACTGGCAGTAGCAGCAAAATTTTCTTCGAAGTAATGTGTAAACACATCATCTCAAAGAGGGACAAAATGTATACACCTAAAATTGTTCTAGAGAATCTAATTAATTGAATACAACTTATTTGATTAATCATCCTAAATTCCTCTACTATTAAATAAATAAGAATATTTATTTATATACTTCACATTTAAATTATTCTATTATTTCATCTTACTTAAATAAAAATAAATAAATACTTTGTTTTATTTAATTATCAATCTCCCCTATTTTATCTATCACATCATTTAAATAAATTAAACAAAGGTTAAACACTTTATTGTTTAATTATCATTTTCTTTCATTCTAATTTAATAAACAACTTCTATAGTTTGTTTTATTAAATTATTTATTTCCCTTTTTCTAATTTAAATAAATCAAAATATTTAAATAAAGGCATAAATCAAATTCCTCTATTTACTCAAAACCAAATTAGATATCATGTGTCTAATTTATGTCAAAATTAATTGATTCAATCTTCACAGGAAAATTTGGAGACAAATTGGAGACAAATTTGAATCAATCTCTCAATCCTCTTCCATCAATTCTTCCTATCCTCTTGCCTGGTGTTTTCATAGGTAGGAACCATTCTCACAATCTTCTCAATCTCTCACCATTCAATCCTCTAGATTGAATCCAAGCCTCTACTTTGCTGCCCCTATGCAAATCTATTGTTGGGAAATCTATAAATACAACCTTCTTCAATAGTAAATGGATCTAGAATATCTCATCTTTGTGCAATCTTACTCTACAAAAATAGCAATCAAGCATCAAAGCATCTTAACATCATAGCAATCATAAGCATTTTAGAATTCATAATCATGGTTGCTTTTAGTTTGTTGTAGCTTTCATTTATTATATTCATGTCAATTTAGTAATCACCATATAGGATTAGTTTCTTTCATTTTGATAACATCTCGTCCTCTAGATTGTCATTTTAAACAGTCATAGTGCTTACACGATCCGAGAGTCACAGTGATTTGATAAATCTTTGGAGATAGAGAGCAATGAGACACTTTCAAGCTTTTTGTGCTTTAATTAGTTAATTGTTGTTGAATCTTGATATAATGTTTCATTAAGAAGTGTTTACTTACTATTTACATATTTCACACTTACAATGGGTTACCCCCTTTTCCAAGTTATTCGACTTGGTTCTCTTTAATAAATAAATATGGCCTCATGTACTCTCACAATATATCAAGAATACACCTAGCAACCTTCATTCAACCTAGATAGGAACAATCAGTCATCCTTTCTTCTATTGCACCTGTAAGTGATTAAACCCTAAGAAATTACTAACAATGTGTTTTCAAGTGGTGATAGGTAGAATTCACTTTTGGGTAAGGCCTTGGTGCCTCCAATGATAAGGGATCCCATGTAATGTGGTATTCCCTGACTACCAATCCCTCAATAGAAATTATATTTTTGGGCCTCCAAGAATAGATACACCAACTTGAATAAGCATAGGTTGTTATTGTGCTTGCCATTTCTTAATCATCAAAAGCCATGAAACCCCTTACATCCAAATCCTTAAAATCCAAAATCATTTGCATGGCTTTGAGTGTCTATTGATTGAATTGTTTTCAAACTTTTATAGAGGTCCATCAAAATCCAAAATTCTCAATCCAATTCAATCTTCCTCAAACCTGCCTAATTGAACATTATAATAATCTAACTTCAATTCAATACACATGGAACCTAAAATAACATATCTAATCTATAAAACAAGGAATAAACTTCGTTCATTTTTTTTATCTTAAATGGTCTAAAAATCTTCAACTTTCAATTAGCATATGTGAATCCTAAATTGGCATATTTAAAAAATGGGTTAGTTATTGTGCTTCACATAAGACAATTTTCTTCAAACCCTATTTTAGTGCATCCAAACATTTTTAGCACATGATCCACCTATAGTGTTAGTCTCACATCCCCCTTTACCTCTAAGCATTTCCTCTCGTCCAAATCCAATCAAAAGACCATAATCATTTCATCTAATCCATCCCATTCATCTTCACATCATCCTAACCAATCCCAAGCATTGATATACTTAAGGACCTTCTCTCTCATCCAATATTATCTAATCTAATCCAAATCCTTATTCTAATCAAATCCTTCATCTCTTCTAATCTAACCTAATTAAATTCACCTTATCCATCTCTAATCCTCAACCCCTAATCTAATCATTCACTTTAATCAAATTCCTACATCCATCTAATCAAATCATAATCCAATCATCTTCAATCCTTAATCATACCTATCAATCAAATCTAAATATCAAAATCATAATTAACTCCCATCACTAATTAAGACCCTAATCAAAATCAATCAATTAAATTAACACTTTCTTGATAACTTAGCCTATCTTAGGTGGGTAATCAAAATGATCCTTGCTTAGGAACATAGACTATCCTAAGTGTCTAGAATAAAATCCAATCCAATAATTTTCTAAGGTCTTGGTTCTTGATCCATATCCCTTTCTCCAAACCTCCATCCTTCTTTTGTCATCAAATCCACCCATCTAATTCATCCCCAAATCATTATCCTAAGGTCCTAGGTCTAAACCCCTAAAAATCCAAATTACTTCCATCCAAACTCATCAAAAACATTTGTCCATAATTTGATGTACCCACATCACCCTTTAGCTTAACTACAACATCCCTCGATGCGTCTACACATTTTCTAGCTTATTTATGTCATAATTCAATGCATGTGAAATACTTCAACACATCTACTTTTCAACTATTTCATCATTCAACACATATTCACCTTATGTCAACATATATGTACCTTGCATCAATGAATCTTCTAAGTCATTTCACCTTTCAATGCATCTATACCTTGATTCAAAATTTATGTACCCTATTTTAGTGCATCTACTTCAATTTGTTGCATTCCTTCATCCAAAATCAACCCTATCCCTAATTTGAGGTTTATTCAAATTGAAACAAAGGAAAAAATGGGGGGTTATTATTGGGTTTGAAATGTAAAAAGAGGTTCACCAAAATGATAGTAAATAACCCTATTTTCCACTATTTCATTCAGGAAATGAGATCAAACAATGAAATTGCTAACAACCAAAAGTTGAGTCAAATCAAGGTGTGAATCTGCAAATTTCCCTTTTTGCTAGGATGGGGGTGTGAGTCAAACAACACTTATGGGAGAAAGATTAAAAATAGTAAATCAACTCCAAATTGTGATCTACAAAGTGCATCTAAGAGATTAAGCTTAATTTTGATGGAACGAATAGTTAAATTGCAAATCTGAGAATGAGGAAGTGATGTGTACCAGTCACCAAAAGTGCCTTTTCGAAGCAAACTGGGGACTCATTCACCCTATGGCAAATGGGTCCTAGCTAGGGCTCCTAAAAATCTATTTTTGGGTGTTGTTCTCCTGTGTCTGCACTCCCAAATTCTCCAATCTTACAATCAAAAAGTTGGAAATAAATTATATAGGTTAGTTCTCATGAAATTTCAAGAATGGTGACAACTTTGCAATCTTGTTCTCCAATAGATCTTCCACCTAAAATCTGTAATCACACATCAAGAGAGAAAAATGTTTTTTGTTAGATGAATGGAGGTTTGCCTTGGTCAAACCCCATTTTGGTAATTAAACCTTGAAATGAAATGAAATAGCATGAAGGAATGATGAATGAACAAATGCAATGTCACAACTCACAAAACCCTTGTTTGAACCTTGGAATATAGATCTGCAACTTGCATTAAATGGCTTCAATGGATGTGGATCTTGATCATGAAACTTGATTTGAAACAATGTTTTTGAATGCTTCAATAGATCTTGAACACTACATCAAGATATTAGCTCAAATAACATGCATGATGCAAGAAGACTTTAACATGATAATGGGATCTTGAATGTTGCAATAATTCTTCAATAATTTGATCTTGAATGCCTTGAAAATGCTCTTGAAATACTCTAATAATGCTCTCTTGTGAAAGTGCTCTTAAGATAGCTTGAATTTTCTAGCTTACTTGAAAGTCTTAGGGTGAAACTTAGTAAAATGACCTCTTATTTATACATATGTTAACATTAATTCTCAAAATTAAAATAACACAAGCTGACATGTGAATACACATTTGAAATAATTGAAAAATTGCCAAAAACATATTTGAAATTTAGGTCCTAGGCCTAAGTGAGGACCCAAGTTGGGTGAATGGGTCCTAGGTCACTCACCTAGGAAACACATTCTCCAATGTTGAGTGTTATGATATATCATTAATGAATGTCAGGTTTGATCCTTTGAAAATTGCATTTAATTAGGCTTAGATTTGAACTAAGGGGCCAATTAAGGCATAATTAACCTCAATTAATTAATGAAGCCCTAGATTAGTGTGAAAGTGTAAAGGTACACCTTACAACACCATTAATAAGGTACAATTAAGTCCATTTTAATTTAATAAGGCCCTAAACTTAATGTGAATATGTAAAACACATATTACAACACTAAATTAAGGAATCATTTAGTCCTTTTATTATTAATTATTTTCCAAATTAAGTGTGAAAAAGTAATACTTTTTCCTACACTACACAAATCTAAATTTGAGCTATAGTAAATCCACATTAAGGTCTTCAAATATTGAAACAAGTCTTAATATATCCTCTTCCAACCATCCTCCCATCATCTATTCCCATTTAGTTTTAGCTTTCATCCTCATCTCACTCATCAAATAATTATCGCGACTCCATTTTGCTTCAATGAGTCCCTCGTCATCACCATCTCAAAAGTCCATTTTAAATCGATGATGATGATAGTCTTGTTGATCAAGATGAGTATGAAATTGACCCCCTCAATGACATCATTACTAGCAATCTTTCCTCAAGCTCCCACTTCTCACCCCTATATTTTTATCAAGAATTGGCTAGCACAAGCTACCCCATCAAGCCTACATATGTATCTAGTGATCACCCTTATGAAAACTTTGACAAAGGAAACTCATATTATCCCCCATCTATATCATCATCTTATATTCCATCCATATCCCAACCCCAATCCTATCCTCCGCCATATCCCCATCATTTTACGAGGTTTTCATTTCCTCTACCCCTAATCCAAAACCCATATTTCGTTATTTCCCAATCCTTTAACCAAATCCCCACTTGATCCTTCACCTAATCTTAAACCATTCAAATTAGTCATGTCTAGGTTCCTCCAAGGACTAAACTAAAATTCTAAAATTGTGGAGTCATGTAACCCCACTAGTCCAAAATCACCTAATTGTGTTATTAATAAGGCCTCGCTCCACCAAAACCTACCATTAAAACCATCCAAGACCCAACCCACATCCATGATCATAACCCCCTCCAAAATCATAACATCATTTAATCCCAATACCATGAGTACCGTGAATCTACCATCCCTTTATAAATGAGATGCACAAAAGTCTTTTATCTAGAGCCCTTAACATAATTTCACACTATTTATCTTGGTACTAAACACATTCCCAAATATATAGCCTTATAAATGAAATTGATAATATTTACTTGACCAATATTCTACACATATAGATAGATGTATCCAACATATGTATGGTGGACACTTATATTTATATACTTGACACTTAATAATTTATAAATCTTCTCCTTGTATACTTTCTAATTTATGATTTTATATTTTACAAGGTTGTGTTGTTGCAATAATTGAAAGAAGTATATAATCATAAGGTGACTTCATTGATAGTAAACAAACTTCCTTTAAATATTATCTTTTTATTTTAACTTTAATTTTTCGAAGCCTAGTGAATAATTATGGACAAAAATCTATTTATTGAGAACTTAGAGGTAATTTATCTCATGTTACTATGTAGAACTTGTACATATAATTGATAAAACGAATTGAGAAAATAACTAAGGAAAAGAAAATTGAAGATTACAAAGTTCTTGCAAATCTAGAATTGCTTTTGACTATCTTCACCAAACAAAGGACGAATTCTAATTCAAAATAAGGGAATTAAGATCTATTTAAATAGACCTTAGGAAATGGTAGTTTGGTGGTTGGATGCCACTCCTAAAAAGTTGTAGGACAAGATGTGTTGGAGTATAAATTTAAAACAATCTTAGCTTTACAACTCATAATTGAGATTTGTAGTACAAGATGTGTTGGTAGTATAAATTTAAAACAAGCTTAACTTTAGAATTCATAATTGAGATTTACATATACATCTTTTTATATATATAGATATTGTAATACATTATTATTAAAGTCTAGATAGTGGAAGAGGTGGTAGGGGTCATTCTAGATTCCTTAATTAATATTTTATGTATAATGATATAAGGACAACTATACTACCAAAGTCTTGATTTATTTTACAAAAATCAATTTAATAGTTTTAACTTGCTTAATGTCTATTTTTTTTACTTTTGAACATATGCCTTTGACTTAGCACAACCAATAGTCATAGCAATTAGCATAGAAATAGTTTCAAACAATAAAATCTCAATAGAAAAAAAAATTAAAAGTATTTAATTATTTTTTAGAAACAATACAAAAGTTTGTTTCTACAAGATTTATAGATGCATGAAATCGATAACTAAAAATTAGAAGAATAAGGATGATGGTGTTGTGACAAAACTACTTAAAAAAAAGATTGAGTATCTAATTAGCAAAAGTTGCATTATTTTGTTTAATGACTCACAAAAGATTAGCAAAAACTTAAAGATTTACACTGATCTATTATAATTTGAATCAAACAATAAAAGACCTATAAATAAATCACATTAAATAAAATATTTTTTTAAATAAATAAAATAAAATAATTATATGTACCTATTAACCATATATATTTCAGAAGAAAACCATTCATATTGACCTTTGTATTTGTAATAAAATTATTAAAAAGAAACATAAAATCAAATAAAAGATCCATATAAATTCAAATTATGTTATAGACATTCATTTCTAAATTATTTACAACTTAAATATAAGAAATAAAGAATGATTAACAAATAAACAATATTTGCTGAAATTTTACATCCTTATGCTTTATCTTACATAAGCAACTTACAAGACATTTATTCCAGAAGTTCCAATAGATGATAAAAGGCCTCCGCAACTTTTTCTCTTTTGCCCCACACCACCTTTGTTTTCTTCCATGGAAAGTAACGATCTATAAATTCATCTTCCAAATAACATATATGTACCACTTCGTCGGCGTCCTCTTTCCGATAAAACAAAAGCCCAGGTTGATACGGGCTTCTATTACACAAGAACCTCGCAAATGGTATGTCTTTTATATTACAAAAGAACTTCTCATGTAAACCCCTCGCAAATGTATTGTCGTTTATAATACACAACAACCTCACATCTAATCCCCTCGCAAATGGAATCGCGTTTGCATCGGACAGCTTCTCCACCTCCGTGACCGCAAGATCACGAAACTCCAAAGAGTTTACAATTGGCTTCGCCACACGGATTACGCTACCTTTTATCCGCATGTCCCTTGGGCATTCCTGCAATTCGTACAGTTTGCGAAACATTCAGTTCTAAACATGAACATTTACATTATACCAAGAACTCTGAATTCGTGAAAGTTTTTAATACCTTCCCCTTTATAGACTGAATACAAGGTTTCGCAGCTGATATGGTGTTACATTCCAGGTGCAGCTCCCCCAATCGTTCCACTTTCTCCAAACTCTGTATACCTGGCACCATCCAGCAGGTCTCTGCTTTCAGTATCTTCAATGACTTGGCGTGCCCCAAACCTTCTATTTTCTCAACTTTGGGGCAATTCCTCATTTCAAATCTGTTCAGCGAAGCCAAATCTGCAAAGCTTGAGAGTTCTTCTAGCTGCAGACAGTCATGTATTACCAGTTCCTCAAGTTTTATGAGACCACTAAGACACATGATGTTCTTCAGAAAATTGCAAAAGTGTATTTGTAGAATTTTGAGCGACACTGGTACCGTCTCTATCTCCACAAAGTAGTGCCTCGAATTAACCAAAGTTTCGAGGTTGGGAAAACGATCATTAGATATTGATATCCTGGAGAATTGTTTACAGTCTTCAATGTCTGCCTCCTCTAATTGTTTGCAGTCTTCAATGTCTGCTTCCTCTTCAATTTCAATCCTCTTCAAAGAGGGGAAGTTAACAAGAGAAGTTTGGAAGTTATTCCACGCCAGAGTCTCAATTGTTAACGAATCTAGCTTGCCCAGTTCGCCAGTGTTAGTCGGTAAACCTCTTAACTTGCTACAACCTTCCAGATGTAACTCGGTCAAAAGCGCCTGATTCATGATTTGATGAGGCAAATCTTCCAATTCCTCGCAATCGCGAAGGTTCAAAACCTTGAGCTTTCTGATGTTTTCCAGGATATCTAATCTCAATTTAAGCTTTGCACAATATGATAAATTTAGAACTTCCAGGTGTATCAGCTGCTTGAAAGAATCCGGTAAAGTGCTCAACTGATTGCAAGACCGCAGACTTAAATTCCTCAAGCTTGTTAAATTGCCAAAACCAGCAGGCAATGAAGATAGCATATCACATTCTGATAAATTTAGACCTTCCAGATGTATCAGTTGGTTGAAAGAATCCGGTAAAGTGCTCAACTGATCGCAAGACCGCAGACTTAAATTCCTCAAGCTTGTTAAATTGCCAAAACCAGCAGGCAATGAAGATAGCATATAACACTCTGATAAATCTAAATCTTCTAAGTTAATCAGATGACTGAAAGAATTAGGCAACATGCTCAACTTGCAACCCTGCATATTTATATTTTTTAAGCTCGTTAAATTGCCAAAACCAACAGGTAGCGAAGATAGCAGCGGAGCGCGTAATTCCAAACACTCCAGTGATTGGAGGCCACAGAACTCTTCTGACAAACTGCTACCAACAAAGTCAGCGACAAACCTTCTCAGATGCTGAAGACGTCCTATTGAGCTTGGCAGCCGTTGCAATTCTATGGAATCCCATAAAATAAGCTCTCTCAATTGCAAAGGAGGCTGCAAGACAACCATTATCATATTCAATTTAATCCAGAAATAAATAAGTTCTGAAGTAATCTTCTCGAACCACGAAAGCAAAAAATACTTACATCTGCATTGTCCTGCCACAAGTCTTCCAACTCATAAGCTCCATGAAGCTCTAAAACCCTTAGATTTTTTAATGTAAGCCATGATGGAAGATTTCGTAGAAAGAAACCTTCCCAGCGAAGCCATACAAGGTTTTCTGATAATGATGCAAATTCTTCGGTAAACTCATTTTCTTCCACAAAAAGAATTTGTAATTCATCTGAGAATCTGCTTGAGTTTCCCATTAACCGATGCGTGTACTCTTTGAACGCCACAAAAGCATGTGCAGGTCGTATACCTCGAATTGGCTTTCTTTCCTGAATAAAAAAATCAGACATACTGAATGCTTCGATCAACTCACTGAAAGCAAAGGCAAACAGAAAGTCTGAAAGAAATATTTGCGAAAACAGGCAATATAAGAAATCAACCCTCTATTCATGTTGGGTAAATAATAAACATTGAGTAATCATTATAGTTAACAAAACAGTTATTTACGGGTGACAACAGTTACCTGATTCGGTTTTATGTCAACTTGTATAAATATACCTTTACGTGAATGAGAAAGTAATGAGTTTATGATCTGAAATATTATTGTGTATTCTCTGTCATTTTTATTGTGTATCAGAGCATCAGTAATATGCCTGGGCGTTTTTGAAAGGAAATGGATTGAATATTGCCGGTCCTTCGTGAGATGGATGCTTATATGGTGTAAAGGAAATATGGGAGATTAGATGATCTGAGCGATGTAAATTCCTGGGCATGAGACATTGCTGCAAATAAAACCATATGGCGATTCCAGATGCTAGTGATTGCAGATTACAACATTGCTAATGATATGCACGTATGTGTCTGTGAAGACCCTTGGCGTAGTAGGCTAAAACATTATAAGGCATGACGTTGAAGTCTGACGTGAAGGCATGAAAGTGTTGAAGGATCCTTCGATTCTGCTGTGCAAGATTGATTGGAAGAATCGTTGGTATTTTTTGCTGATCGTTACCTTTTTTTTTGTTGGGCATTTTCTATGTATTTCTTGGGCATTTTATATATTGGTGAGCATTGCAGAGAGGAAACACAAATTTTTGGTATCCATTTGCTGACAGCTTAAATCTGTTGGAAGGGTGGCTGAATGGAATTTGTTGTGTGATATTTTTATGTGTTGTCAAAATTCTGTATATTGTGATAATCTCTGGAGGCGTGACATTGAAAGAGGCAGCAAATAAAATGAATGCTGGAGAATAAATTAAAAGAGCAATACATGTTATTCAATATTTGTGTTCTATGCGAGGCATCCAACATTTAAGAGTGAGTGCAATAGATTGGCAAAGAATTTATGATTGTTGACTATATTTGAAGGCTGCTAAATTTATGAAGAAGAAATATTTTGAAACAAAGAAAGTGCTGGAAGATCTCACAAATTTACAGAGGCGGATCAAATAGCGAAATATCCACAAGCAATGGTAAATTGTATTTGTTTTTCACATTGCAGTTTGGCTGTACGCAAAAATAGGCTGTTGGTTTGTTGTTACAAGGTGTTTTTTTTGTGTGTGATAAGGAGAAATAAGTGTTTGTAAGAATTTTTTAGTATTATTGATTAAGTCTACATTATGGGATCTACGTTGTATGAAGATGGAATTTTATCTCTAAATATTAAAATTGATAATTCCAAATAAGCAAATAAAATAGCAGAATGTTGAAGGTTATTTCAGCCTACTTTTATACCACATGATAAACAGCGATGTAGATCGAAACAAGTAGCTGATGTATAGCCATGACAACCACAATAGGAACACAATTTTGATTGCACCAATTTAACACTTGTACAGGAAGATTCAACTTGACATGCATTCATAAGCCTTCCAGATATAAATTTGATAGGTTTGGAATACTTTGGAACATAATGATAAGACCCAACAACACCCTAATAACCAAGACCACATTTTCCTTTGTTTATTTTTTGAGATTCCCAAACTCTCACAATTGGCTTTTCATTCACTTGTATGGAAGTGCTAGAAGGAACAATTTGTTCAACATCTTTCTTCTGTGCCAACACATTGGGTTTCTACTCTTGTAATCTATCTATTTCTTGTTGCAACGAAATATATTGAGCACCAAACTGCATAAAAGTAAGCTGAAATCCCTGTTCATTATGTGATCAACATATTCATGATTTTTCTCATTGTTTTCAAAAGAAAGAGCATAAACTTATATTATGTGTTATTAATCCTTTGTTTGAACCAGTTCCAAGGGAGATATCAGATGGATCTTTAGATATTGCAGAGGTTGGGCCCGATGCCCCAAATAAGGATGTGTTGAATGATGTTGATAATGTCGTTTGCGATGACAATGATGTTGATAATGTTGTTGGCGATAACAAGGATGTATTGTTGGTGATAAAAATAATGTTGGCGCTACTATTGGTGATGATAAGACTCATTTTTCTTGCCTTCAGAGTGTTATGGATTCTCTTTATGTTCGAGATGACTTTGATTTGAATCTTTATGACTTATTATGATGATGTTGATGCAATTGTTGTTGTGGTGTGTTTTCCTTGCAAAGGAAACCTTTATTGGTATTTGGGTGGAGACTTACAGAGATGAGTGATATGTTCTTTAGATGTTTTGCCGATTTGTATGGCATTGTTGGTGATAGCTTTGGACATTGTTTGGTCCTAAAAATTGATGATTTATGGTTGGACTATTTTTGAGATTGCAAGTTACTGGTTTTTGAATGTTGCAAATAGAGAGGAGAGGGCTATGTATGGTCATGATTTGGAGTGAGCACCAAAAGAGTGACTCACGATGGTCACCTATAGGATGATCATCTTTGATTGCAGAGTGAGCTGCATTGATGATTGGAGATGGCAGATTCGCCAGTTTAGAGAGGTGACTAGGGAGAATCTCTAAGTCAAGATAGTGCTGCAGCACATATTTTTGGAGATTGAGATTTTCTTCAAAATGTTCATTATGAAGGAGCGAATATAGAATAATGACCATTTTTCTCCAATGTTTATTATGAGGGAGAATGTTGGATAAATAATAAAAACATTGAATAATTATTGTAGTTAACAAAACAGTTATTTACGGGTGACAACAGTTATCTGATTCAGTTTTATGTTAACTTGTATAAATATACCTTTACATGAATGAGAAAGTAACGAGTTTATGATCAGAAATATTATTGTATATTCTGTTTGTCATTTTTATTGTCTTCAATTCATCTAATTATTTGCATCTAACAAAAACACAGAAAGGGTGAGCCAATATTAAACTCACCATGGAATGTTTCTTCATGTTATGAATCTCATCTGCACACCAAAGACGATAATATGGTGACTGTCTACGTGCAATCTCTCTTCCCATATCCCTCAGCTGATCATGCATCCTTACTAAGTTTTCCCCATCGACCAGCTCCAACTGCACAAGACACTTATCCACGAGCATTTCTAAACCACACAGACCACTCCAACCCGATCCATCCCACACTGCTATAGCCGTGTTTTCCTCTTCTCCAATGAAAAAACAAGCTACATCCAAGAACATCTCTCTCTCTTCTTCATCGAGCGCATCGTAGCTAATTTGTAGCCTTTATTTGATTTCACTGGGCAATATTCTTAAGATTTTATTCAACTGGGATTCCCAGTAACCTTTGGACTTGCTGCGTAACTGTGCTCCCAATACCTTCAATGACAGAGGCAAACCATCGCAAGCCTGCAAGAACTTTTTAACCAGAGTTTCAAAATCAGCAGGGACAGAGGGTTGCAAGAAAGCATGCCAGCAAAATAGTTGCTCGGCATGTTGGTCGTCAAGTCCTCGCATGTTATAAATGCAGTAGAGGCCCCGTAACTTAAGGACACCCAATTTCCGGGTGGTTACAATAACCATACTATGGGGTCCTAGATCATCTTGATTTGGCAACAAAGCATTCAGCTGGTCGATGTGATCCACATCATCCAAAACGATGAGCACCCGATAAGCGCTCAAACAATTTGCAAGAACGACCCTTCCTTCATTTTCATGGTCGAATGGCAAGTGATCCACACCAAGATCAGCCAGAAGCTTTTTCTGCTTCTCACACAGGGCTTTTCCGGACGCTGCATCTCTCACGTCGAAAACAAAACTGCATCTCTCAAAGTTGGAAAATTTCCTGTTGTACAACTCCTTGGCCAATGTGGTTTTACCACTACCTCCCATGCCCACGATTCCCACGATTTTTACTTTGTCTTCTGTTGCAACTGATTCGAAGCCTTGTACCAGCTCATCCAATCCAACTGGATGCTCGGCTACCCATAACGGATCTTTTTTCAAGATTTGAAATGAACGATTCACAATCT
Organism: Sequoiadendron giganteum; assembly: GCA_007115665.2. Taxonomy (NCBI): domain Eukaryota; kingdom Viridiplantae; phylum Streptophyta; class Pinopsida; order Cupressales; family Cupressaceae; genus Sequoiadendron; species Sequoiadendron giganteum. The sequence goes on from CM021103.1 coordinate 317,811,436, forward strand.
TCTTCAAAACTGTGGCCTCATCCCTAAACATTTTTAACCGAAAACAATAAATCAAAATAGAAAACACTATTATTGCTTAAATACTAGGGACACAGAGTAGAACCAATGGGTGAGATGTACACCTATCTATTGACCGTGTAGCCAGATCTGAGTGAAGTGTCGCATAGTGCCCTTTTCCACATGTCAAGCTTTTCCTGTGTGTATCTACCCTTCTGTTCATGCTCTGAAAATGCATGGGCATATATTTCTTTTCCTTGCTCAATCCATCTGAGATCGGAGAGATCAACATGATAGAAAATGGGAATGATTTTTCCACGAGATTTGATCATGAAAGATAGCTCAGCCAAACACCATGGGGAATAGGCGTAGTTGGGAGAAAAAATAGCAATGTGAAGGATAGCAGTAGCCATGGCGTGCTGTATTTCTGCTCGAATCGAATCACCAGCCTCAAGTGCTTCCAGATCTACAAAAACGTGGAATCCCTTGGAATGTAGTATGTGGTAGATGGTAGTGGCGAAAGTGTGTTTCACATCACGTCCACAATGATTAATAAAGATGTCCCAGGGCTCAGTAGATTTAGGTGCAGAATAAGGAGGTGCAACCCCTTCAAAAGCATTTTCTGGTTGAGTTTGATTTTGGGTGGCTGTGGAAGAGGAAGCCATGTCCATTGAAACTCAACTAAACACACATAAAAAAGGAAATAAGAGGGGTTCTGATTTGAGACAAAGGAAGGGTTTCAACCGGTGCTTATAAACTGACTAAGCACTAATTTCAACCGGTGCTTACAAACTAACTAGGGCCTATTTGTTGGGGGCTCTTGTGCTATTCTTGGATCCCATAGGCTTCTTTGGCCTTGTGAACGTCATTAAAAAATTTCATTCATTCATTCAAGGGAAAAAATCAAATTGGTACAACCTTCAAAAGGAGGCATTCTGATTTGAGGTAAATGAGCATTCAAAATCGGGTGTACGAAAGCGTGTGGATGAGCAGCGTGAATGTCAATGGAGGAATTGACAACCACAATTGGAGGAATCTTTTATCATCTTTTCGGAAAGAAGAAATCAGCAAGTAGGTAGGTAGCAGGAAGTTTACGCGAAGAATTTCAAGACCCGAAAATCTCATCGCTCCGTCCTTTCACACTTTCTAAATCTATTGACACGTTTTAAGTGTCCAATAAAATTATCAAGTTCGTGTAAAATTGTGAAGTAAATTTGTAATGAGGAAAACTTATATTTGGGTGTCATCCAATTTAACAATTATTTTCTTAGTAAGTAAATTTGTGAGGTCATCACCAAGTGCTAATTGCTCAACTAAGGATTAGCTCGCATCAACTGTGGTGTGAAACTCGAAGGTGGACGACATCTAAAGAAGAATGGGCTGATAGGATATGCAGGTTTTGTACTTTAAAGTATGTTGAGACGGAATGGCATTACATCATGGAATGTCCAACTTATTTGGATATTCGGGTCAATTATATCGAGATCCTAAATGTGGACAATCTATACAGTTTGTTTGAGAAGGAGAAAATATCAAAAAGTATTGATTACTTGATAAAAATACATAGCAGAAGATCCAAGATCCAAAAGGAAAGAGAGATCAAGTAATTGTTAGGCGGTGGCTTCTATTTTGGGTTGTTGTTGTGTTCCTTTATGTTGTTGTTCCATGGGTCCCATAGACTGTTTGGCCTCGTGGACGATATTAAAAGTCTTCATTCTTCATTCATCACGGCCATACTTCAATAGTACTCATATTATTTATTCGCTAAACACATGATGCCGAGATGAGTGATGTCTTGCATGATGCAAACATTTGTACGGTCTTTTCCTACAAAGTCACACTGTCCATTGGACCAACTTTTCATACTAAGTGAAATTCACAAGAAAAAAGAGAAAGAATTTATCACGATTTAATGCCCGATAAGGAAATGATCGCGAAGTTTACCAGTGTTCAAAAAAGATAAAGGCTTTGCACAATTATTTACATATTTAGGTAATGGGTGTAAGGATGAAAATTCTATATTTGTATTTTTTGGAACTTATTTTGGTTAAGTAACATGTAATATAACGATTTATATAGATTCTTTGTATTTTAATATAAAAGTATTAGTTACCTAATTTAAATTTTGGAGTAATATATTTATATATATGAGGATAAACTATTAACTAAGTTATTTTCAAGAATTTTAAAGGATTATGTTATTCAATGGTTCTATTATTTACCTCTTAGGTCTACCAATTTCTTTTATTAGTTGAACACAAAATTTTCAAGACATTGTTTATTCATATGGGTTTGAAAAAAACTATGATAAATTTAAGTCAATGTGCCTAATAACAATATTATCCTATCAATGATTATGTTATTCTCCTACAATTAGGTAATGAGGTTAAACACTGAGTAGATGATATTGATCTACAAACCATATTTCTTTATGGACCCCTTCCTCCTTCGAAAAATAGTGTGCATTCGAGTAGCTTCCCTTATTTTAGGGTCATGTGTACTCTAATACACATGAGTGGATGGAATCACTTTAAGAGGATCATATCTAAAAATTTCTTACCAAAGAGAGTTGCTTTACAATACAACAAGCTAGTTTTTTCTTAACTCTTTCAATAACATATTTTCATAGAAAGAATCCTAAAAATCAAAAGGACTATCCCAAAATTTTAAAATCAATCCACTTCCATGCATAGCCTTAGAGCCAACATGGAAGGGGTGAAGAGGATTGTTTGTAGCACTAGATCTTGCACCATTTTATAACGAAGCCTTAATTCAAATAGAGCATGTTGAGGCACTTCATGTCTTTCGTAATATTTTATTCTTCCTCGATTAGGGTGAAGAAAGAATAATTTGCAAAATGGGCATTGGCAAGTTGTGAATCATCACCTAGAAGGGAGATCCCAAAAACTATTTTGCTGAGAAAGGGCATCCAAAAGGAGATAACCAAACCCTTTAACAACCAAAGAATATAGAGATGGTGCTAAAAACATCATTTCCTAAATGATTGAAATGGTCTAAATTACTAAGAATGGGTGTCACTGATGGTTAAACAAGAAAAGGCATCAATGAACAAAATTCTCACATATTAAAAAAGTTTATCTCTAAACCCTAAAGCTCAAGACATGCCTAAAACGACCATTCAATCATATCATAAGTTTTTATTAGTGTAATATTGATATTGCACCTATTATATTAAGTTTACTTAGGTAATTTTATTTTTATCACCTACATCTAGGATCCACAATAAGGAGTACATATCATTTCCTCTTTTGGGTCACCCCTTTCTTATTCAATAATTCCACCCTATCCAATCCCTATCAACCTTAAAAACTCTAAGGTTATATATTATAAATACTTCCTTTCATTTATCATTTAATTGAATTTAGATATTAGAATATTGAAATTCATGTCTTCTAATTATTTTGATTTTATGTCATCATAATGTTTTTTATTAGATAAGCAATATTTGCAAGGTGTTGTACCCTTTACACAAAAGGTCACTAGGGCATAAGGTCAAAACAACAAGACTAGTAACACAAACCAAAACAAACTAGAGACAGCTAAAAAATAACAAACTAATAGTGAAAACGACCAAAAAAAACCAACAAGAACCCCCTACTTGGGAATGTTCTCCCATTCCTCTATGAGGAATTTGAAAGTGTTCCTCTTTTGCTGGTCGGAGCTGGGGTCAATAGAAGTGTCATGTTTTTATCTCTCCTTGAAGCACCAAATCTAGAGTGACAGTTGAGTGATGGATCACTTTGAGGGTGAAGCATGAAAGGCCATTAAGCTTCCCTTCAAGAGTTTCCACATGAGTCATCGAAGCATTGCAATCTTGTGTTGTTTTCTTGTTATGGCATGTTTATTTTTTATGCTCATGAGGGGGTGGAGTCCTCGAGCATTTCATTAAGCTCGAGAAAAGGATCGGGCCATTAGTGAAATCCTCAGCATCCTCTTCCACATCAATATTGTTGTTATCATGTTGTCTATTATCTTATTTAGAATCACTTGATATGTCATCAATGGTCACCTTGGACACCTATTTACAAGCCAATACGTGGGATCTTCTCATACTATAAACCTCAATTATAACATTGGGATTAGTTACAATATTTTTTTCTTCTTCACAAGTGTTAAATTAGTATTAACATCATCCTCCTCGTCAGAGGTTGCTTCCTCAACAAAGAAGTTGATAAAAAAATTATTCTTTTTATCAGGGGTTTCCTCCATAGTATGCTTACCTAGCTTTTTAATAGGAGAGTGTTTAAGCTCCATTGACACCAAATTTTGGCTTAGAGCTTGGTTAGTTTTACTCTTCTTTTTAAACTTTTGGTCGGGGGTTTATGGTTAGTTTTGGGGGTGGATTGATTGGTAGGAGGATTCATCTTGTGCTTGGCACTGTGTTTGGCATATTTTTCTTTGCAGGGGTTCTAGGGGGTTTCATGGGAGGGAGTGATAGTAGGAGCATCATCAACAAGACAAGCAAAAACTGGTTTAGCAAGGTAGATGGCCAAGTGTAAATGGTACAATCTCAATATAAACCCCTAATGAAGTGAGATAGGGGTTTCTTAGGGTTCTTTGTAAAAATATCCATAGCCTCTTTCATAGACAACTCAAGGGAAGATATAAGAAAAAAGGGGAAGATGATAAGGAGACAATATCTGAAATTCTTGAGCAGTAGCATATGGTAAAAATAGAATCATTTAAACCTACCGTCAAGAGTTAAATACTTCATAATCACCAAACAAACTTGGTCCTATGATTAGGAAAATTAGAGGTTAGGATCATTAAACACAATAAAACCTTAATCAAATTCCTAATATAATAATGAAGAAAAATCCAATGTAGCAACGTATACACAAAGAGAACATTACCTACACCATGGTCACATTACCTCCATTATCCTTCTCTATTTTGTCACAATATGATCAATGCCCTCATATTATAACCTGCAATAATAAGCCTACAACTAATGAATAGAAATTTTTTGAAGCAATTGTCTCTTAAGCCTAAACTTGGGATTTCTAAGAGTTGGTCTTGAAAATGGTAAAGGTAGGCACCTTTTATAGAAAAGACGAATTTGAATGAATGACCAAGATTAAATGGTTTCAATCTGAAATTAAATGAGACAAGACAGGATAAGAATAAGACTAACAGAAAAAATTAATAATTCTAATAAGTCATTTAGTTCAAGAAGGAAAGTGGAAAATTAAATAATGGAAACATTATTTAATTTTAGAAGAAAAGGGCATGTTGTCTTTTTAATTAAATAGCAATTTGATTAAAAAGTGGGAGAAAAAGAAAAATTAGAAAGTCATTAATTAAATAAAATTATTTAATTATAAACTTTCAAAGGAAAAATCAAATAAGAGATGAGGATGAAGATGAAGACTTGAGATAACTAAAAAAGCAAGAAAAAAGGAAACTCAATAATTTTTAAAAAATTATTTCGTTTGAGAGGGAAAGTAAGTAAATAAATAATGGAAACATTATTTAATTATAGGTGAAAAAGACAAGTTATCTTTTTGATTAAATAGCAATTTAATTCAAAAAGTGGAAGAGAAAAAGATAATTTAGTGAGTCATAAATTAAATAAAAATGGTAGAAAAAGTTAAGATGAATAATTAAATAATTGACATAATTATTTAATTATAGTAGAAAGTGGTAAATAATTAAATAAATATAAATTTATTTAATTATAGGAGATAAGGACATTAGAGACATAATTAAATAAATAACAATTTATTTAATTAATCAAAAAGGAAATAAAAAGACATAAATGAATTAATTAAATAACTAAAAGTATTTAATTAATAAAAGACTTTATAACATTAGACAATAATTATTTAATTATGAAGGATGAAACGGAAATTAATAAATTCGTGGGCCTAGAACAATTTTTAGTGTCTACATTTTGCCCCTCTTTGATACAATATAGTTTATCGTGTTGTGTCAAGGAAATTTGGTTCAAAAATATGCCCTAGTGTAGGCAGGGTGAGGAAGAATGACAAGGAGGTAATAGTATGCCCCCTCGAGAGGACATACGGGTTGAAAGAACACGAGTGCTCTCAAAATGGATAAGATGAAAAATAAGTAAGCAGAATAGAAGAAATATTAGCATGGAAGTAATGGAATTAATCATGGCCTTAGTAGAGACAATTTAAAAGATATACATTATTCTATGCAAGGCTTTGCATTAATCATTGGGCAGTAAAATGTGACAAATGAACAAAAAACACCATGGTATAACATAGACCAAGGTGTGCAAGGTCATCCACTTGCAAAATAGACATTCACAGACAAGGAATGTCCTAGTTCATGCTAAAAGAAAATTTTCCCCAGTCTTTTTGCCAAGGCAATCCATAAACAACAGTCAAAGAAAAGAGTCATGGAACAACATTGCTCCTCTAAATCCTTCAAGGGACATCCTCAAGGTAACTAGTAACATGATCCAAAAGACAAGTTGAAAATATAAGACAAAATAATTGAACAAAGTCAACAAACATTTAGAGTGTTTGCCAATAATTGTTTGTCAACATTTGACTATGAGTGACAGGTTGATTTTTTAACAGGGCCTGGTTTCAAGAGGAGAAACATGTCACATAAGACATCAAGTTTGGTTTTGATCATGTGACCACCTGTATAAGGAAAATGACAAAGTTTGACAAATACCTACATGTCAGGTTTCAGGAAGAACACATCCTGTATAAGACATAGTTTAGATTGTCTTGGTGTTGGATTGATGTTTAACTAATTTCACAATTTGACTAATTGGCCTTGAAGACTTGTTAATTAGTTTGCCTTGTTGTTTCATGACTTGTGTGAGATTTTGATGACTATTTGTTTCTAATGACGATGTCTAAGATATTATGACTGACACAAAAAATTCCTAAAGGATTGACCTAGGTGGCCTTGAGGGCTCATTGATTGATGGCCTTGCCTACATTATACATGTAGAGACCTCATAGTTCCACATGAATTGACTTTGTTTTATTGATTGTAGAGAAGGGGGATTCGCTACTCATGAGTTCTCTTCACTCAGAGAGCCTCACGAGGCGAACTTCCCAAAACTACCTCAAAGAACAACAGTGAGAGTTCTAGAATTGAAAAGAGCAGATCACATATACTCTCTAGACAAACAAACAAGCTCTCAGTCAAAGGACGGTAGCGCATAACATGGACGATAGCATGATACACTAGCATCCCAAAGGGTGTTGGTGTCTCGTATAGACTAGAAAGTGAGTTTATCTCAAAGAACAACTAAGCAACTACTTCTACTCCAATTGCTGAGAACTAGAATGTGATAAAGTGACAGAAAGTAATAGAACTAGAGTGAAGTGAAATAGAAATGATGAAGATAAGGAGAGGAAGGGAAGGGAAATGCTTACAACCATGCGAGTGATGAAGCCTCCAGCTTGTGAATGTCTTCAATACCTACGCATAAGAGAGAGAGAGAGAGAGAGAGAGATAAATTGTTGGGGTTGTATAGGGGTTTGCCTCAGTCAAACCCTCGTTTTGGTGTTCCCGCCTCCATGGATAGCCAGATAGATAGAGAGAAATGTAGGAAATGAAGTAAAGAGCACTAAAGCACTACAAAATAGTATTATGCTACTCAACAAAATAATAGAGGAGAGGAATGATAGCTTACCACCTCCGCCCAAAATGCTCAAGGCTAGTGGGGGAGAAAATGAGAGGAACTCAAGCCTCTATTGCAATGATGTTTGTTCCACACTTGCTCTACTAAAGTGATGGAGTTTTGATGTTGCTACTATGAAATGTAAAGTGCTGAGTGATGGATTCAATGCTTAGAGCATGTAGAAGTTGTAGAAGAAATGTGAAGGAAGAGGATTGTGAAGTGCTAAGTGAGGGCTCAAAGAGAGCTAGAGAGTAAAGAGGAGGGGTCCAAATGGAAGGAGAATGAGTGAATTTGAAGGAAAGAGTGAAAGAAATGGTCATATTCAGGTCGGTCGGCCAAAGAGGGTGTTACAAGTTGACTACCAATGGGAATTGTAATGTCACAGCAGGCTCCAAATGCAGGAATCTGTCAGGGATGTAAGTGTGTTGCGCAGACGTCTACGCACCGCACAAGTGTCCCCAACAGAAACGCCTCCATTGACACTCAAAATGGGCACCAAGTGTGATGCGGACAACAAGCTTATGTGGAATTAAGCCTCCACCTTTGATTTTCTAAAGTGGAAAGGGGTGAAATGGGAATTTTCATTAGGGGTGCAAATTCACTCCTATACACTGACAAATGATCACATCATGATTTGATTTAGTTACTTGAAAAACCTAAAAGGACTGACATAATGCCTCGAGGGCACATCAATAAATGGCCTTGCCTACGTTAAGTTGCAGAGGCAATGTAGTTTGACATGACTTGACTAATTGACACAACTGACTTTGACTCTATTTTTGGGACTTTTTGAAGTTATTTGGATGTTTTGAATTTTGACATGTTTTGATTTTTTTGGCTTCTTGAGGTTTCATTAAAAAATATATATATTTATCTTTTTATGGTTTTTTTGTCTTTTTTTCATTTTATGATTTTTTTTTGTTTTTTGTCGCTTAATGATTTTTTTTGTTTTTTTTCGTTTTATGATTTTTTTGTCTTTTTTGATATAGGGAACTATAATGACAAGTGTTGAAACCAATGAAGACATAGGTTAAGTATTTGCCCCCTATTGGGTATAGGACCAATTATTAGGAATAGAGTTGGGTAAGCCTTACTGTGGATGGATGTGGAATGGGATTTTGTTATGGATGATATACTATAAGGACCATGAAAAATGCATATGAATGATACCTACAAGCAAGCAAGCCATCATGCACAAGAATCTAAGGACAAATATGATCATGCCCCTAGTCAAGCTGAAAACCAATTGATAGGTGATGATGATGACGACGTTGTTGACATGGGAATGACACATCCTAAAATAATGTGAGGATTGGGAAAGACATATCCCATTGATGACAAAGTGACTAAAGGATCAAGTCTACAACAAGGCTAGGAACAAATCCAAGGAATGTTTTGGATGATGTACTAGGTTGCATAGCAAGATAGTATGGATTAAGCTTGTTGCATTTGAAATAACTTCTTTTCAGGATTGAATGGGATGATGAAAGGATGTTGGATAAGTGGATTAGAATCCTTAAACTAATGACAAGGGGAAGCCACATCTAGCAATAGGAATGGAAGGATAATGGATTGATTTTGGTAAAAGATAAGAGATGAGGATTATTGGATGGTAGAATTAGCATATGATCTCCAAGGACTATGTCACATAGGAATAATTATTTTTCTCCAAGGTATGGGTTTGGATAATGCTATGAAGGGTATGATATGATATTTCATGGATAGTGTATGGCCAAAAGATAGACATTTCAAGAGTTTTCCCAAAGCATGATTTATGTTTGTACCCCAGTCCTTATCAAGATCAAGGTAGGTGGGAAAATGGATGGGAATGATATGGATTAGATGGACAGATGGAAATATCATGAGAAAGGCATGGGAGATGAGACAACTTGCCCCCAAGTGTAATAGTCCACATAGATAATTGATCTTACACATGATGCTTGTTATCTAGGTTTTCATCATGGTACTTATCCAAAGTGCCATAAGAATGGTTTTCATCGTTGGATGAATTTTTCTCTTTACTATTTTCTTGATTATTATTTTTTGTATTTTTGTTTTTTTCAAATTTTTTGGTATTTTTGATATTTTTGGATGGCCTTGGTGCTTTAGATGATCCCTGATTGTTCTAAATCCTTCAATGGTTTTTATGTAGAGATTGGTGCCATGATATGCCAATAATGAACTTGATGGAGAAGTTGCCTTGTTAGGATCATGCATGCAACCGATTGATGTCATTGTGATCGTTTTTGATACTAGAGTTGGCCTTATCAAAATATGCACATCACGATAGAGTACCATGCGAGTCCTTATGATAAAGAGTTGTTTCCAAGATGCGACAAATTTGTGACATGGAATTTTTGGACCTTATGGAAGATGTAGGATTATAACGGATGATGATAGACGTGGAAGGATTATTTGGACATTTAGATGTAGCAATTTTTATTTTCCAAACTTGGGATGGTGGATGATGGAGTTCAGAATTTTGGTGGGATAATATTTAGAACTGACACTTTTATATGTTTTGTGTGATGACCATTTAGAACGGGTGGATATTTATTATATGTGGGAGACCTTTTTTTGGGTATGATTAATTCACCAATTTCATTAATCATTGGTCGATGGGAGTAGAGGTTTAAAGTCAACTTTTTCAAACTCTGTTGACCTAATCTGAACCATTCAATGATCCATCTCACTGTGTAATCAACGACTAGTATTTAAAGTTGATATTGAAGGCGATTGAGTCATTCTAGTTCGCATGAGCGAACCATAATGGCAAACAAGATGCACAACTACTGAATTGGAAGGTTTTTAAAGCCATTAAAACTCATTTTAAAGCATAATTGAAGATTGTTAAAGGCATTCTACACATTCAAGGAGATCGTGCTACAATTTTCAAGCTTGTTCGATGATAAAATTAGGGTTTTCAAGCATTTTTCAAACCAGTAAGTAAAATCACTTCCTTGCTTTTAAAATTGCTTAGAACTTGTCTAATTGCACTCGCTCGATTATTTTTTCATTAGGGTTCTCTTGTTTATGCATTTATTTTAAGGTTTGACATAAATTCAAAGTAATTAGCTTGTCTGGTCTTGTTATTTTCTAAGTCGAACCCTTGCCTAAGCTGTAAGTTTCTAGTTTGCTAAAAGGAATCCTAGTTTGCAAAAAACTTAGAATCATGGCCCCAAAAGTAAAAGAATCTTCGTCTAAGGAGCAAGCCTCTAGTTCAAAACCTCCTATGAGACCTATAGTTGAGGATCTAACTGATGAGTTCAAACCCTTGACTTCTGAAAAACCTAAAGGTTAATTATTGTTCTGAGGGAAACAAATTGTAGAAGGACTAATAGAAAAGCAAAGTGCTATCAAGGATGTCGCATTGCCCTACACTAGGTGGAAAAAATTTAGTTATTGGTTTGGGAATAGGAATCATGGAATTCCTGTGGACAACCCATGGAACTTGGATTTGGGAAAGTTGATAGTCCCAAATTTCTACATGGATGTGGACTTACTGAAGGCAGTGGCTAGAATTTATGATCCAGTCACAAGGACTATGAGGACATTTGATGGGATGGACATGGTCAAGATAGCAAGAGAAGAGATTGTAGAATTCTTCAAGCTCACTTAATGGAGTGAGGATATGGTGCTTATTGATGAGAAGACTCTTGGGGAAAAATATGAGAAAGTGAGACACACTTTTAAAATTGCAATACTACCAAATTATTTGGCATTTGTGGATGGTAGAAGGGTAGTATTGGGTCCATCAGATAAAGAGCCCTACCCAATTAACTAATTTGTGTCCTACTTTCAAAGGACTTTCTATTCTATATGTCAAACCATTAGTTATGACCCGGTTACAAGCATGCAAATGGCCTGGATGTACATGGTAGCATATATCTAGCATCCCACATATTGCACACTATATGATTATGGAGGGTACTTGGCAGAAAGGATTCATGAGAGCTTGGTTGAATTGAAAAAGGGTAAAGATGGAGTCATATTCTTTTGGTAATCATTGTTTATGTGCATGTTTTCTATAAAGGAAAAAATGGGTTTTACAGGGACCCAAAACCACAAAGTTTACAAGCAAGAGAAAAATAAACCATCAGAGAACCCAAAGAAAGGAAGGTTGTAGCATAGATAAACACAAAAAAGGACAAAAACCACCAACAAAGAGCCAGCAAAAAGCTAGCGAGAAGCCAACAACAAGCACAACCAAAGCTAACCTAAGGACTTTAAAGTTTCACCAACCTCGACTTCAAGGTTTCCCATTTCCTGGGTCACCTTCTTCAGATCCTGAAACTCCAGAGGCAATGAACCCGCTTTTCTCTTTAGGTTGGCTCTAGTCCTCTTCGAGGGGCTAGAATCCTCCATCTTACTTTTATTCTTATCAACTTCCAGATCCACAAACAGCGACCCCTGATGGGTATTTTCGAACTTCTCCACCATAGCACTCAGGATAGTAGCATTTTGTTTCACAACTCTATGGTTATGCTCCATGATGGTTTTCATAGTTTCCCTAATTTTTCCAATTTCCCTTTCCAGATGCTTAACCTTATTCTCGTTATCCTTCTTCATCTTTTCCATGATCTCAACATTTATTCGAAAGCATTCGGCCATAGCCCTCTTCTCTTTGGCCATTAACCTTGTTCTCGTTATGCAAATGTTATTGTACAAAGGAGCCCCCTATTTTGGTCAGGATATGATATTCAAGTAGAAGAAAGGTAACTTGGAGCTTCCTATTCAATGCTGGACTATGGTCCTTGACAAAGATGATAGAAAATTTGATTATGTCATGTTTGAGAACTTATTTTCCTCCAAGCTAAGGAGAGTGTTGATCATGAACATGCCAAGGATTCCTACAGCCTTGCATGATTTTTTGAGGCCTAAGAAAATGAGGTCAGATCTAGGTGTTGATCACAATTGGGGGATGTTATCCCTTATCCTACTTATATTATTTTGACAATTTATGGCACAATTGTTTCACCCTACCTGTTTCCCAAGGATGTGCCAAAGAGAATTGGATTTTTAGAGGTGATAAGACAACTTGGGAATGTGGAGAATAATCACTTGAAGGATCAGGGAAAGGGAACATTCTTCCCTTCATACGCTTGCTTTTCTGATTTTGTAATGATAAAAGGAGTATGGGACAAGATTAATGACATACTTAAGCCTCTAGGAATGAGAAGAGCAGTAGCAAGAAACCAAGATCCCGAGGGATTCATGGCATGGTTGAAAATGAGAAATAGAAGCTCAAAATTTATTCATAATTTCTATTTCCTTAAGGATGTGATTAGAAACATTTTTTATTTTCAGAAATAGGAGGACAAAAGATAAAAATGGATTGATTTTAATAAATTACAAAAGGAAATAAGGGAAAAGGATCCACAATTCACTGCTCTTGTTGAAATTCCAAATGAGATAAAGAGAATAGAATATATTTTCAAAAACTTTGAAACAGTGGTTGGGCACCTACGAGGTGAGAGACCAATTCAAGAAAAGGGAAAGGTCATTGCTATAGAGGAACAAGGTGAGGGAGAAATCTCTATAATGGAAGAATGACTAGCTCACCAGCCCCTTGAGGAAAAGAAATTCATTGTTTTCAGAAGGAAGGAGAATAAGGAAAAGGGAAAGGATACAACTACTCCCTCTTCTCAACCAGAGAAGCAAAGAAGTCCTTTTCCAGTGCCACAAATGTCACTACCATCTCCCCCTAGGTCAACAAGACCTAAATTTATTGATATTGACTCTCCACCAAGACAAGCATCACCACCAAGAGAGCCACCTCTAAAGAAGCAAAAGGTTCAATCAGTTGTCTTGGTGGATTATGAAGAGGATTCCTGAGGAAGAGATCTTAGTAACACAAGAAGAAATGCAACAAGGGATGCCTTCTCCATCCAAGGAGATTATGCCACAATAGCTTGGTTTGAGATTAAGCATGGCTGACCTCATTAGCTTAAATAGACAAAATGATGTTAGAGAAGAAGCATACACAAAATTTATGGACGATGATTCTTTTATGAAGTCCAAAGCCTTCATGGAATTTTTTTGGAGGGAGAAGAAGGATGAATTTGTAAATAAGGTTGCAGAAAAGAGGAGCATCCATCCTAAGCTACTTGATGCAGTCATCCAAGCCCAAGTAATAAAAGAAATGAAAGATAAATATCAAGAAATAATTGCTAAGGAAGGTAGAGCATTAGTAAGGAAAAGTGGAATTCTTGTATTGCCTGAATGGGACTTATCTTCTACCATTGCATTTGATACAATAAAGAGGTATGATAGAACTTTGTATAATTCTGAAGAAGAGGCTACCATTACACTACAAGGGTCTGCATTTAGTGAGCAATGAGACACATTAGTCATTTGGGCCCTAGCCCCCAATACTAAGAAGCTAGACATTACAGAGCCTACTGCAGATTACAAGGGGATTAATTATAAAAAGAGTATTTGATACTTCAGAAATTGAGGTTGCAACAACATCAGTCAATGTTGCTCAATTCATAAAAGTAATTGTGGCATCAGTAACTACTAAGAAAGAAATTTATATAGAAAAGTATAATGATTTATTGGTTGATTATGGAAATAACCAGCAACAAACAATCCAATTACATACTGAATTGGCATTGTTAAAGGAGAAACTAAAAAAAATTTAGTCAAATGAGCCAAGGGAAATCAATACTGCTTCTCCCTCTACCTCTCAAGATCCAACAACTACTGCCACTACACCCCCTATAAGTTCTTCATGGGAAATTATGCCATAAAACATGGGAAATGCACCCATTGTTGTGGAGGGACCAAGTACTCCAGATACAACACAAGCATAAGACATCAACAAAGAAGAACTACTCCAAAAGCTAAAAGAGTATGAAGAAAAGGTCAGCCAGCATGATAAAGACATTCTTGATAGCAACCTAAATATTATGACTATAGTTTTGGAACATTTGAATAGAGGAGTGGATAAAAGGTTAATTAGCATTCATACTAATTACTCCTCAATGGTGAATGTAATAAACAATTTTGGTATTGACAAGGAGGTAGCTATTCCACTTATGGAGACATGGATCCCTAGGTAGAAAGACTTAAGAATAATGATTGTGGGAGCCAAGCATGATGTCAATGGAACTGAGAATATTAAACCAAACCTTAGAAATTTCATTGGAATCTAAGAGTTTCGGGGAAAGATTGAGCCTTTAGAGGCTAAGATAAGGGAATTGGTGAACTATTTTCATGAGATGAATCATGGCCTAATACCTGATATACTAAAGAATGATGGTAATATCAAGTCCCTACAGGAGTAGAAACAAGAGGCCAATGAGGTGATATCAAATCAAGTAGCCAAGATTTGTAAGGAAAATAATATGGGCATGTTAAAGAAGAATATGGATATGCTTGCTCAAGTCAAGGTTGCTTTGGAGGATTTTGATATGAAGGAAAATCTAGTAGCCAAATATGCTCCTTATAGGAAAAAGGATGATGATATCATTACATTTGATTGGCCTACAAAAGATGAATTTCAAGCCTGGAAAGATAAATATTTGGATGTTCTTAAGGATTGAGCTGTAGTGGTGGGATGGTGAGCAATTTTGGTCTTAATTTTAAAAATGTGGTGAGTAACGGATGGGAGAAATACAATACATAGCTTGGAACTAGTATAGATTAGGCGTTTGATGAAGTATGGATAAAATATTGTCTTCTCCCCAATTTGAATTTGATGACAAGGTTGCAAACGTGGATAAGTCTTTTGTCTCTTCTGCCTTTTACACTTTATGCTTTTATTTTACTTTATGCTTTAGTACTGGGTATAATTTTGAGCACGTGGATATTGCTACATCAGCTTAAATATTCCTTTTGGAAGGCGGGGTGAGATCTTCATCAACAAATGAAAATATTTTTTGTCTCATGTAATATTTCCCTCCATATGAAAATGCAAATATAACTGCAAAGGGAATATTTTGTATCGATCCAACATAAAAGGGACATGTGTACTATCTGGCTCAAATCTTGTTTTCTCCTTCATTTCTATAAGAAGGAATTCATGGCCAGAAGTACAAGTTTGTTGCTTGTTAATTGATCATAGAGAATTTTGTAAAGGAATATAAAGAGCATTTTAGAGTCTTGTCTTTGGTTTTGAGTCTGTCAATATGCATATGTAATTTTGATAACAATAATAGCAATTGAATACAAAATTAATTAAAATGGTCTAATGGAATCATAGGTTTGCATGACTAAATTAACATATTATTGATAATTTCATATTTAAATTGTGTTAAAACTTAAACATGTACTCAGTGATTCATCACTCAACTCAATGCTTAATAACATATTACCAATAGTAGCATATACAATAATGAACATCAATAATCATTTAATGTGTATCTAGTAGTTGAAACCAAACTTTTTCTTCAAATGATAAAATAAGTAATACAGATAATTGAACATCAATACATTATTGAATTTGAGTTTTTTTATTGATTTTCACATGAAGGAATACATAGAGGTATTGACAATGCAAAATATTGCTCAAATACAACTTTGTATAGAGCTGAGTTGGAACTTGAAAACCCATATTTGATATTATCAAATATCAGATCATTGTATCACCTTTTCTATAAATTTCCATTGTTCAAGTGGTGGAATTGTCATTTGTTCTAACTTATGTTGTTTGACTTGAAGATTTGTTAACAATTCATGATTGAAATTGGAACATGTCTTGAATTCTTCGGTCAATTTTGCATTCAAGTTTATCAATGGTTTGATGGAATCCAAATAGTTCACCACATATGGGTTCTGAGGAAATTGGTCCAAATAAATCTTCATTTCACCCTCCATCTTCTTTATGAAATCATCCTTTCCAATGAATCACTGATTTGTGTCAAAAGCCTCTAGCATACCAAGCTCTATGAAGTTCCTTACCTTTTCATGCAGCTTCTTCATCTTGTTTGTAGCCAGATGCACAAATTCCTTTGTTTCACGCATTCTCAAACACTTTTGAATGATAGATGACAACATCATTGAGGCAAAATTATTAATCCCTTTTGATTTCAAATCATTGTCACTAGATTTGTAGACTGTTTTTTGAACTTGATTTGCAGATTTCTCTAATGCCAACACATTTTTGTTGTCCACTAAAAATTTGTTGAGATTCTTATAATGTATTCTGATAACATCTATCAATTGAAACATATCACACAAATGACCAATCCTCTACATTATTTCATCCCAGATCTTTTGTTTCAAATGCCTCATTATTTCTATACAAAATGCAATTAACTTATTTTGACAAGAGTTAATTTCATTTTTTGCTTCCATCAGCTTTGTGACCAATCTTTCATTTATTTTTCTCTTTCTCCAATTTTTGTTCTCACTATTCATTTCCTTTCCTAGTGCTTTGTCTTAATTTTTTTGAAGTGGAATTTTCCTCATCATCTAAACTTTGCTTTAGTTCATTCACTTCTCTCTCATTTTGTTTATCCTCTTTGCTTGTTGATGTATAGGTAGATTTTTTTACTCTTTTTTCTAATTCATTGCTCTTTCTATCGGTTGCTTTCCTCTTTGCTTTCTCATTTACTAGGTCTACCTATAACTTTTCTAGTTGAGTCTGTAACATTTTTTTCTTCTATCTTGCTTTAGAAATGATGTGTACACCAATTCATTGTTCTTCTTTGATACATTAATTTTGTCAATATTTTTGAGTCCAAAAAAATCCAATTGTAAATTTCTCACCTAAAATTCAGATCGATCCATCTGATTTGTTAGTCTATTTTGAACTATGGGAACAACAATTGTGTACTCCATGATTTCTTTATTTGTGTCAAATGCAGGTAATACCATGGTTGTTGCAGGCTCTGAAGTTACAATAGACACACTCTCCATCAGTTGCTTCTTTTCTTTTTTATACAATTCTAATTTCTTTTTAAACTCCCCAATGTAACCAAAACCTGGGGATGTAGGAACAATGGAATGCTTGAATGGTGAAGGAATAGGAGTACTTGCAGTTGCTAATGATGTTGCAGCCACACTAACTGCGGGACTGGGAGTGCCTAGAAATAACTCCTTTGTGGTGGAAATGGTAGTTGATGTTGGACTTGGACCTGCCAAAATCCTTTGCCTCTTATGTGCGCCTTGATCACTTGGTGTGATATCTTGTATTGTTTTCCTCTTGTCTGTAATTTATTGTTGTAGCACATGTTGACCACTACCAGTACTACTACCCATACCATCACCACCAGTGGTAGTGGCAATTGCATTGGCTTCTCCACCATGGGCATGTCTAAGTTGTGATTGTATATGTCCTTGAGGATCAGGATTTGAAGCTCTCACAAAATAAATTATTTCAGTTGTACTTGTATTATCTTGGTCTACTTTATCAGCTCCAAGGCCTCACTTATGAACAAGTTTTCTATGGTCTACATCTATTACCGTAAAAACTCCTTATCCTTGGGACCCCAAACCACCACCTTCATAACCCATTTGTCATCTATGGTTGCTCCTAAAGTATATGCTTCTTTTGTGGCCTCACTTAAACCAACTTTTTCATGGATTTTTTCATCCCTAACATCATTAGATTCATCATCAGTTTCTTGATCTTCGCATTCATCAAGATGCTCTATATTCCACACTTTGATAAACTCATGATCTTCTTTGTTATCTTCATAGTCTACAAGAGTTCTTTGATCACCTATCTCCTTCCTCATAGACCAAAAGGCAATCATTTTTTATTGTGACCGATTTTTAGTTGTAACTTTCTTA
Organism: Sequoiadendron giganteum; assembly: GCA_007115665.2. Taxonomy (NCBI): domain Eukaryota; kingdom Viridiplantae; phylum Streptophyta; class Pinopsida; order Cupressales; family Cupressaceae; genus Sequoiadendron; species Sequoiadendron giganteum. Next base: position 317,829,809 of record CM021103.1, read on the forward strand.
TGTAGATAATCTGGAATTTTTACTCTTCTAGATGGTTTATCACTTTTTTCATAAAAATTGTTGTACCTCCTGATTGTCTTTCGGTGCAATGCCATAATTTATGTTGACAATTGTTCAAAAGAAATACCTTTCTCAACAACACTTTTCTCCATTTCTATTTTGACCTCATCCCAAGAATCCTTGTTTCTCAAGTTTTCAAGCAAGAGTTTACTTTGATTTTGAATTCTACTTGTAGCATTCCTATTGGCCACAATCATTGATTTAATGGTGCCACATGGATCATACAGCCAGTGAATAACAACATCAAAATTTAAAAAATTTAAAAGATCATGTGCCACACTAAATTCTTTTCTCTCAAATGTGAACCCTCCACATGAAAAAGATAAAGAAGGAAATAAGGTCTTCTTTTGTTGACCAAAAAAGTGTAGTTCGTCAGTACTTTGTATCTACCTTACATATTCCAATGTAAAAACCCTTTATGTCACATGTATTGGAAGTTTGTATGGCTCTACTCTCGATCCATAAAATCTTAGCACAGTATATTCTTCCATTAAGTACCAATCAGCCAATTGTATTTATTTTCCTAGTTGAATGTGATTTCTACATGACATAGGCAATCTAGGCATTGGAGTATTTGTAATTGCTTGATGCAATGGAGCCAAAAATTAGTCTACAAAATTATTGTAGTTTCGTGGAGAATCATGCATCCTTATCTCAGTGGTCCAATTATATATTGGAGCCATTTTCTTTTTCTCAGCATTACTATAGGGTTGAATCTAAAGCTTATTAGTTTGAAACATTCCTCTAAATTTGAATAGAAAAAAATAGCACAAGTAGGTTGTGAACCTAAATGTCTTAGTGGACTTTGTGTGTGCACCTCCTTTAATCATTAAAATTGTTCATGCATGGATTCTACAATGTGCTTAATAAATTTATATTTGACATGTGGAACACCATGATGGATATTATATACCATTTCAAGGAGGCTTGTACCCACTTCCCAATTGCTATCTGGTCTAAGGAAAAATGCTAGCATGGAAATAGTATCCCGAATTCATGGTTTAAAACTATCAAAATCATAAGGAGGCTTATGATTACTTTTCAATTTTTTTCTAACTTGTATGTTATCCTGAACTATTTTATTTGTGAAAGAATTTTTCTCCCTTTCATCTACTACTTCATAATCACTACCAAGATTTTTTAGGTCAATGTGGACATTTCCAATTCCTTCGGTTGTAAACCCCAACACTTTTCCAAGTTCTTTTGCATTAATGGATAAATATTCTTCTTTGCTATCTTTATTAACAATTGCTCTTTTGTTATCATCATAATTTTGGGCATAGACCATGATAAATTCTAGGCAAGGGAAAACCTCATGTAACATCATGTGCCCTAATCCACTTACCTACGATGCACTGAAACTATTAACTTGCATTTTTTTTGCACCCTTATTCTTAGATGAAATTATGAGGTACACCTACCATAGATTTCAGGATCATAAATATCATGGTTTTCATCAATAAAACCTAGGGTTTTAAGCAATCCAACATAATGTATTCTTTTATCCGATTTTTGTCTACCTTTCCCAACAACTTTCTTTGGTTTGCTATTGGTACTGGTGGTAGACATGCTTATACAATGTAAAATTTTGAATTCCCTCTTAATCCTCCTTAATATTTTTAAAGTCTCTCAACCCTAAACCCAAACTTCAAAGCTTGACAAAATAAGATTTTAAGAAACAATGAAATGTAGCCATAGGAATTTTATCTTTCACTTACCCAACTTTTGATTCTTGAAAAGATTAATACTGATTGGCTATGTTGGAACCCAGAATCTCCCTGGTGCACTGTAATGAGCGATCTAAAATCTCCATGTGTCACTAGTACAAAAACATAAATAAATGACTAAAAAAACTACTCAAAATTGGTCTTTTGATCAGTAGTTTGGTCATATGACCATTAGTAGTTTATTTCCAGTCATTTATAACATGACCAAATTTATGACTAAACCATTTTTAGTCATTTATTGGTTGTTTTGATTGATCAATTTGGTAGTATATTTAGTCATTAATTTAGTCATTGATTGTTGTTAATTGGTCATTTATTTAGTCATGGTAGTCATTTATTTAGTCATTGTACTCATTTATTTAGTCATGGTAGTCATTTATTTATTTTAATCATATAGTCATTTATTTTAATCATGATAATCATTTATTTAGTCATTGCAATCATTTATTTAGTCATTATAGTCATTATAGTCATTTATTTGGATGAATCATGATTCAAGTTACAAATCAAATCTAACTTAATTAAAACTCACAAATTTATGGATATAAATTCAATTATCATAAATACTCAAATTTTGAGAGAAGCACCATGAAATAAAGACTAAAATGCTTGAACAAATATGATTGATCAAACATAAACAAATACAAATCAAGAGGAGCCACAACACAATATTTATGAGTAGAAAAGAGAAAAAACTACTCTAAAAATTTACTTCATTAAGCCAATCAAAACCTCACTGGATACAACCTCACTAAAATCAAAACATATAAATGATGTGCCTCATTGACTATTTTAAAACATTTATTGAAGAATTGAAGAATTCAAAAAAGCATAAAAACAGAGAATTGCTCTGTATCAATGCATGACTGGTCCAACTAAAGACAAGAGTTGATGAACTGTTGGAATCTCTGTCAAACTCAAGTCTTTGTTTCAATTCTGAGACCCTTGTTGAAGGACCTATCCCCACCAAGGGGAGAATTCCATCCTTGGTTTCTACAAATATACGAATACCTTCTATAGATAAATGCTTTGGAAGAATCTGTAGGAGAAGTCATCACAAATGTCAATATCCCATTTCCCAAGCTCCAATTTCTTGAAAAATTTAAAGCACATAAAAGCCAATATGAACAATAGTTCAAATTTAATGGGGTTTACATCAATCTCTTTGGGCTATATTAGTTAGGTTTTACCATTAAGCACAGGGAACTTCAAAAATCTGGTAAGAAATATAAAGAAAATTAGTAAACTAAAGATTGATAGAGTTATAAATCTACTGGATACTAATGGGTAGCATTCAAAAACATACATTTGTAATACCAAGTGTTGAAATATCACAAAATCATTAAGATTAAACCATACAAACCTTAGATCAGAGACTTCATGCCTTGATCCATAGGTAAATCAACCCATAGTCTTAATATACGTGGACAAATCATGGCTGCATACAAGTATCGGGTTTCTTAAACCATTGGCCACCCATTAATTTAGCTATTTACCATGGGCCTTTATTATTGTCAGCATATCTGCTTGCAAAAATCACAAAATGAAGGCATTCCATCTGTGAACAAGGTGACCTGTAAAATCGCATCGACAACTATCTTGCATCCCTATCAATGCAAGATGATTAAATGAATCTTAGCCATTCAACATTTTTTACCATTTTTCAACTATTTTACGCTCATTTTTTGATGTTTTCCCAGCTGCTATTAGTTTCCGCTCCCCTCCAAACTCTTCATTGCAGGTATTCATTCGGCTTTCACTTCTCCACTTTGGCGAGCTGCAACCTGAAATAAGGATAAAATTACAACCAAGATCCAATAATAAGCATTATAGCATGCTTTACCTCATGTGATCCGCCATTTTTTTCTTCTTTCCCCGCCACTATCGGTTTTGACTCCTCCAAACTCTTCCTCGCTAGTTTCGACTAACATGCTATGCACATAGCAAGTTAAAAAGATTAGGGTTTCAGCTTCGTAAAAAATAGAATTGAATACTAGGGTTTTGACTCGTAAAAATTTGAAATGAATGCGTGGTTTACTTTTCTCACTAAAGAGGATTTCAAAATGCAATCCAAAATAAATAAATTAGAATAAATCTAGCATAAAGCACAATAAATATTATTAAATATATTATAATATTATAATATTATTTAATATTATAATATTATTTAATATTATACAATATAATATAATATAATATAATATTATATTATATTATATTATATTATATTATATTCTAATATTATATAATATAAATATTATATTATATAATAATAATGTAATATTATATTATAATATATATATTATATATTATATGTTATATTATATTATATTATAATACAACCCACTCCTTCAATTCGAAATATATTTTTTAATTATCCACTTTGATATCATATTGTCTAAATTTTATTTGTGTGACTAATTATTTAGTTGTGTTTTTTGCTCTAAGATCAAATTAGTCACTTATAATGATCAAATTAGTCATTTATAGTTGTGTTGCAAAAAATAAGTAAAATTTAGTCATATTTAGTTGTTGTGACTAGAAGTGTTAGTCATCTAATCATTTATTTACCAAATTCTACTAGTGGGTGTTGACTCTATCACTTAAAAATAAAATCACTTAGCAGTAGAAAGTTGAGTTCACTTTTTTCTTTTTTAATATTAAAGTGAATGAAATGTCAACGTGTTGCCACCAGACTACACAATTAGTACATTACATTTCCATAATGACACATAAATAAATTCTCAAACAAATTTGCAACCGTTGTTCCTTGTAAATCTAACAGTTATAGGGTGATTATAGAGGTTTGAGTTCGCAAGCCCAGCACTCTGTGCATTTCATTCTAGAATGCAACTACAACCATCCATAAAATTTTCATCGAACGGTTGAGTAATTTATGATATAAACAATAAACATGTGTTTTAAAGTTGTTTTAAACTTTAGTGCACTAGGATTGACATCAAGGCCAAGGGGCTGGTAACTTAATATTGCAAAGGACTTAATAAAATGAATAATGATACTGGGAATTGGGGGAGAAGGTCAATGACAAATTAGAAATCAATAACATTTCGGTAAACCCTAGCAAGAGTGACAAATTTTAGTGTTTATAATATTTTTTATAAATTTGATGGCAACTTTTTTTTTCATTTGTATTGCTTTATGTTTTAAAACTGCATGCAAATATTTCATAAGTAGATAATACTTAATTTGTAATACCCCTCTGTTTTGCTTCTTGTTTGGTTTGTTTTAGGCTATGTTTGGTTGCAGTTACTTTGATACTAGATACATTTTGTTATGATGTTTTGATTGCTACTATTGAGCGACAATTATTATTGTGGGATGTAGTTATCTGATTATTGTTTCACATGCATTATGGATTAATGATGTTGTAGAGTTAACATGAGATGTTATTATGAGATTACTGGATTATAATGGAAGTGTCAGTTTCAATGAGTGTATTGGTGAAGAGGACGTTTTTGCATCACTCGCTTGTGAGCGCCCTACGAATCCATAATTTCTTCTTCACAATGTGTATTATATGCTGGATATATTGTATGATGTTGTTTACTTGGTTGCAGGATTGCAGGTACATGACATCGACTCCACCTGGTTTCACAGGTTTGAGCGTGTCGATCCAACAATTAAGTTGAACGAGAGATAGTAGCTAGGTAACATGTGTCAAGTTTACACCCTAGCCTTAGTGTGTCGTCAGTTGTGTGTGTCGAGTCATTGTCTGGTCTTGCTTTGATGTTATTTAATTATGAAAAATTCTTGATTTGGAAATAGATATTTAGAATAATTGCATTTAAATCATGTTGATGGTTATTTAATTTAAATAATGCAATGTGGATAAAAGTTTATATTTAAATTAATTAATTATATTTAGAATTTAATCCAAGGGGTTGAATTTAGTTATTAAATAATTAAATTAATTAATTAAACGTGATGCAAGAGAATGAAATGAAATAAAAGAATTAAAATTAAATTTGGAATTTAATTTCAACATGTGGGAATTAAATTAGAAATTGTAATTAAATGTTTATTTGGGAAATTGGTTGCAATTTTGGAAATTAATTTATTATTTGAAATTGCATTTTAAATTGAAAGTGGGTTTTTGAAAAGTGAAATTGAAATTGAAATTGAAATTGAAATATCTAATTTGCATGTAATGTGAATTAGGGTTGTAAAAATTGAAATTGAAATATCTAATTTGCATGTAATGTGAATTAGGGTTGAATTAGGTATTTTTGATTTATAAAGAATACATGTTTTAATTTTAGGGCAAAAAAGTCTTTAGAAAAATTCATTTTTACAACAAGGAAGAAATTTTGGAAAATTTGCACAAGGGTTTGAAGAAAGTTTGATTGTAGAATTGATTGAAAGAAATATTGTTTGCATTTGTTTGGTTTTGGATTGGATTCATTCGAGGATTGAAGAAAATTCAGGAAATCTTTGGAGGAGGCTTGCATCAGAAATTCATCTCTTCCTATAGCTTCTTGTACCAGGTTTTCCTTTTTGTGTTTTATTGTTCTTGATTGTTTTTCTTTAAAATAGTAATGATTAAAGATTTGTTTGTTAAATCTGTTTTAGAAAATAAATTTGATATTAGAAGAAAAAAATTAAACAAAGTTACAGCCTTTGCTTGTGAAAATTTTTGAGTGAAAATTGTGAAAACTTTAGTTGAATTTAAATTATTTGGGGAAATCGATTTTGTTGTTATTGAAATTAAACATAGAGATTGAAAAATGCATTTAGAATGTTTTTAGAAAATGGAACCTTCTGTTTATTATTAAAAAACGGATTTTAAAATCTGCAGTATAGTTATAATTTTCATGGTAAAATGGTCTGATTGCGTCGCCTATAACTTCACTTTCACAAACTGGGTTTTCAGGAAATTTGAAGGGTTTTTGGATTTTGAAATGTTCTTACTCTTGTCCAAAAATCTTAAATACCCAAATCATAGTTTTTGAGTTATGCTTGAAACATGAGACTGCTGTTAAGTTATTTTTCCATGGCTGTTCTGAAAATAAAATAATAATAAATTGATATTTATAAATATTAATATTTTATGTATTGTTATTATAATATTAAAATATTATAATATATAATATTTTATATTACAATATATAATATTAAAGTATTATATTTATTTATATTATTTTAAATAAAATTTGTATATTAGATTAGTGGAATTAAAATTATAAACGTATGAGAGATTATTGTTTATTTTAAAATGGCATGTTAAAATTTAATTGAAGGAGTTAAATATTTGATTTAAAGAATGCAATATATTATTGAATAGAGATTTAAAATGGATTGATTAGTGTGTATGGAAAATGGATAGAGAAACAATATGTTATTATATTAAAGTGATTGAATGTTTTAAATAGAAAATTGAATGAGATGTAAGATTTGGTTAGGAAATGGAAAGAGTTACTTGCATGGATTTGTGCCAATTTAAAAGTAAATTAAGAAGTTGTTTTATTGATGAGGTAATCAATTATGTTATTTAATTAATTTCTATTTAGATTAATTGAATTATTGTGATTAGATTATGAAAGAGATATGGATTTAGTATATCCAAAAGTAGTATCTTCCTCATGATTATCTTAAAAGATTTAATTCTTTGTATTCAGTAAAGGGAAGTAAGTTTAATTGTTTTAGATTTCCAATAATGAAAAAAAGAAATAGGGGTTATGATTATTTTAGATGATCTAGTTACCATGTCTTTGACTTTGTCAACATTACCTATTAAATGAATATGGATTTAGGAAATCCAAATATTAGATTTGATTAATGATTTGAATGCTTTTGTTGCTATGTCGTCAAGTTGCATTGTTGGTTTTGAGATTTAGTGTTAGTCCTAAATTATAAGTCTTTCAGAAGAACTTAGAGGATAAGGGTTGTTGAATCTTTATGCCATCCAGTTGTTTTCCCTTGGGTAGTGCATGTTCAGTTTTACCCGATTTTCATGAACGGGGATGTTTGCACCTCCTTGGTTTAGGAGCGGATTATGGGATCTGTGTCTCCTTGTAAGGAGTGGACTATGTGTTTGTTGCCTCCAAGATGTTTGGAGCGAGTTCTATCTTTTGTTTCCTCTTTGTGTTGGAGTGGATTATGATGCCTAGTTGGTATGCACTTGTGGTTCCCTTGGTGGATTGTTTGGGTGTGTGTTGTCGAATAGAAGAGTGGCTTCTGTTAGGCCAGAGCCCAAAGAGGTAAACTGGATAACCTTCAGGAGTGATTTAAACAAGTGATAATTAAAATAATGTACTTAGAAGATTAGGACTAACTTCTCACTAATCAAGATAATTTTACCTCACTCATAGATACAAGGGCTTGTTTAGACTTGGGATGAGTGGGAAGGCTTGGAATGGCAAGATCAACTATCTTATCCGTACGAGAGATAGATAATTCCGCATGAGTGAGTATGAGTGTCAGGATTCGGTTGAGGCCACCAGGATTACTTGTACTGGAGCCTATGAAGAATGCCCAAAGGAGATCTCATGACAAACTATGCGATGACACTCTATCTAGGACAACTGTTGTTAATTATTTTATGTGTATGGTTATTTGAACATACTTGATCTATTTTATGTCTGGAAGCAATGTGACCTATGTCAGTGATGTTTGATTTGTACTTGTGTTGTACTTGAGTTGTACTGGATTTGTACTTATTGATGGCATTTATTTGGTTATGTCAGTTTGAGTCAGTATGAGTCTGTCTTTGGCTAGAGGTAGTAGATCTTTGTCCATATTACTTTGTTACTATCTCCTAGCATGGGGGGTGGGCCTTCGGGTACCACATTGGTTGGGTGGAACATGCGCCAAAACTGTTAGGTCCCCATCTATCTTTAGTACTTGGTGGCAAGACATCCAGATGGACAGCTTGTGGTTTTTGTTGTAATTATCTTGCATTGTAATATTTTAATTTGTATAAGTTATTTTATCCCTCTTATGATTATGAAGTGGAATTTTGTAATTGTAACCTTGAGTACTATTGTCTCATTCTGGGAATGAGTGATGTAACTATTGGTTTAAGATAATGTTTATGAGATTGTATCATGGTTGATTATCTTATTATGTTATGTGGTATTCTTATGATGTATGATGTTTATTTCATAAAGTTCATAAGGCTATGGTTATATGTATTATGTATGTGTGGGTTTAAGTAATCCTAACCTTGTAGCCTTAGAGGTTGTTGTTAATTAGTAAGTGAATGTGTATGTTAAATGCACTTTATAAAAAAAAAATTGGTTCGCTTAAGACGTTAATTACAACTTCCTTTAGGGTTACTTGGCGGGGCATTACATAATTTCTTAAAGGAAAAAAAAATGATTTGAATAGAGTCATAGACACTGAACTCAAAAAATAATTCTTTACTATAAATGAATAACGAAGAATAACATAACCATTTATTTTATTATAACTAAATTACAATGTTACATTATTACATATCTTTTTAAAGATGAGTAGAGCATGCAAGATCCTATTTTGTATAAATGGCATATGTCACTTTACATAGACATAATTGATTCCAATTTTTTGCTCATGAAAATGGATTACAAATTGATTCCAAGCTTCTACTGGTGACAACGTAATACAAATTTTGGTCTGAAAATAAATGTAAAGGGGGCTTGCCTAGCCAACCATGCTAGAGAAATGGGAGTTGTGAAGATACAAAATGTACATATCCTCTTTGAGAACCAGATTCATGCAAAAGATGAGAGGTAATAAATTTGCTCCCATATTTTTCACATAGCTTCGATGCATTGGGATAGCACTTATCTCCATCAGAGCTCCTCGTCTTGGTTCAAAACTTGTCTCAGAATTCAGGTGAACCAGATCAACTTCTTTCCAATTCCACCCATTCTGAACTTGAAGGAAATTGGTCTTTTACTTTGTAACTACATAACTGGAGGCAGAAGAATTTAGAGTATCCCCAATAATACCACACCATCTTCTTTCTTATTAACCTTACAAAATGAAGACCCTTATGACAATCAAAACATTGTACTCAAAAGTAAAGCTTTTGGCCTTCAACAAATAATTTCAGTTGTGCTCACTATCCCTATTAATGGGCCACTAGTACCACTACCAACCATATCCCTTTTTACTTATGAGTTGTGAGTTGTGTGAGGTTGGGTATAATGATAATCATGTAAACCAAAAAACCAACTTAATTGATTTGTGTAACTTAAGCCTTACATTTACAAGTTAAATGTTTAATTTGATTAACGTTTGGCTACATGCAAACTGTACCTCAAGCTAAAAAGCTGACAAAATCGCCACACAAGTGATATGAAATCATTACAAATCTTGTTTCAATTGATCACTAGATTAATGAAATCATCATCTACAATACGTCGTGTAATTTTCAATATGAAGGTATCCAATCAATCACTTCAGATGTACATATGGCATTAATTCGTGGTACCACAACCACACGTTCTTCAAAAATAAAAAGATTGAGAATTAAATTTAAGGTAGAGTACTTCAAGGCATTGAAAAGAGAGAATAAAATGGCTTCTTGTACCTTAATCATTATCAATGTCCATTAATAAGTCACAATAAATTTCACTCATTTATGATCAAAATTATATGTTGATAATACCTTAATCATTATCAATGTCCACTAATAAGTAATAATAAATTTTACTCAGTTATGATCAAAATTGTATGTTGATAATTACTATTAGTTTTAAAAGCCAAATTTTTATATTGAACAAAGCAAAAAGGATTTACAAGAATGGAGCCACGAAAAGTATTTTAATTTAAGTAGATAAAAATTGAAGTACAACTGTACATACTACATAGCCAGCCTGGCCAAAAAGCCACTAATCGCAACAAAAAAACTAGTCACAAAATATATATTACAAGAACTATTACATTTAATTCACCACTTGATGTGACATTTTTTTTTGATAATTAATAGCTGCTATATGGGGCAACACCCTTTATTGATCAAAAAGAGTTTGTACATATGCTTGGAGTTTGACCATTCTTCAGGCACACCTATCTACCCACCACCTATGATTTACAGTAATCCATTGTCTACCACTAAACCCCACAACCAAAACATTACCAAAATGGCTTGATTGGCCACAGACAAACAACCAAAAACTACAGTAAACCCAACTACCAGACACTTTCATACTTTAAGTATATTTGATTAACATTACAAAAAAACATAGACCAAATGAACCACACCAACACTTGTGGCTATATTCTTCACCGTCACCGACTACATGCATCTTCCTTGCTTCAATTGCATTCAAGACAACCGGGAACTCCATCCTACAATCACTATGTGTAAAGTGATTAGCTTGCTCCTCCATGTCCCTATAGTCATTCTCACGCCACTCTTCTCCCATGCCCAACTCCCAATCCTCATCATCAATAGCCCACACTTTTCCTTCCAGACCTTCTGCCTTCACAAATTCCTGCACCTAGCTCGTCGATCGATTCTTGTCAATTTTCGCAGAACACATCAAGAAACGATGTTCCTTTCAATCTCCCCCCAGTGATTTTTGAGCTATGTAGGCTTCATTGTTCTCACCACGGGGAATTTTGGCACCTCCAACCTGTTCCCCAAAGAAATGTAGTAATTTTGTGGGAGTGGGATGAGCAAGTTGTCATCTACATTGTCTAGTACCTCGTTAATTTCTCCTAGCAACAAGTGAAAAAAGACCATTTGGTAGAGCTTCTCCCCCTTCACTTTCGAAACCCCCATGTAAAGAAGCACCGCTAGAAACATGGCCACAATCTTAGTGTTAGCCTTGAATTTGTGGTGCGCCAATAGGAATTTTGGACCCAGTATCTTCTTGACTGCTCAAAGCACTAATGGATGTGAAGACACCACTATCCCTTTCAGCCGCTTATCAATAATTTCACCATAGAAATCCTAATGTTGCTTGGTGGTTTTCAAGAAGAGTGGCATCTCCATTTCTCTTAGACTCATGAGAAGTTATGAAGCGACCAACTTTGTGAAACAATGTAACCACCTTCCCCTATTTCAATGATAGATGTATTGGGAAATGTACCACCCAAGACCATTCGCCACCTGCACTAATGGATGTGACAATATTATTTTAAACAAATTATGATAATATTATTCCAAGTTACCCGCGAGCTCCACTATCTTCATGAAAACTAAGAAAATCCACGTGTCAGCCTCCCCGCTTCCCCATTGGGTTTAACCTGAGTGCAACTTTCAATAACGGGAAGGCGAGGAGAGGCCCAGATTAAATCTAATGCTTCACATATGTGTGCTCTTTACCTTAAGACCATTCACCTTCTCATAACCCTCAAACCAGATGGATGGCCTAGATTAAGATGTCTTGCTTACCTTTAAAACTTGTGCTTAAAAGGCTCCTTTAGTAGTGCAAGATTTAAAACTACTCAACCTTATGTCAAAATATTTCCTTTGACGGTTCTGATCGTTCCACGTGGCACTTCCCTACCTCCCCATTGAGGGACGAGAGATGTAGGTGGGTCCCACGCAGGCTGGTGGGGAGTGGCCAATGTTGACCCACGTCACCCTATCTTGACCGTTCATTTCTCAAACCCATTGTTCTCCTAGGTCGAGGGGTCGGTCACCATGATGACTCCAAAGGCTTAAGTCATAACTTAAGCGACCTTCAACTATCGGTAGTTAGTCAAAGATAAAATATTAGTTTGGTTGTCATGACTTTAAGCATTGGGATTTAATAAGTAATAAAATGTCAACCATTGATTTTTGGAAATCTAAGAGTTCTAGTGTTATTTCAGAGGTTTGAATTCACAAGTCTAGTGCTTTAGAGATTTGCTTCCAGAATGCAACTACAACCATCCATCAAAAATTCATCGAACGGTTGTGGGTTATATTAATTTGTGCTGACATCTAGCTTTAGACATAATAAACATGTTGATGCTTGTCCCCATTCTTGACACTTTATGAAGGAATTCGAATGTGCAATTTTTTTTTCCCAAAATAGAACAATATGTAATTGTAGCATTTGATATTTTCGCCAACCACGCTATGATTTTTTATTGGCATACTAGTTTATTTCACCAATTAATTTTTTTATTAGTTTGAGTTTATGTTTAATTCACCAATGTTTTTTTTATTCATTTGAAAATAGGTTTAGTTCACCAATGATTTTTTTTTTTAGGTTTGAAAACAAGTCTTAATCACCAACAAAAAAAAAAATTGTTTTGAAAATAGGTTGAATTCGCCAATGAAAATATTTTATTGGTTTGAAAACAAGTTTAATTCACCAATGGGAATATTTTATTGGTTTGAAAATAGGTTTTAATCGCCAATGAAAATATTTTATTGGTTTTAAAAAATTTGCAGTTCACTAGGATTTTCCACAGACTTCTAGCGATTACAAAAGATTCACCAATTGAGATTATTATTTTCTCTCAAAAAACAAAAAAAATCGTCAATAAAATTAATATTTTTTTCAGAAGTATACAAGATTCGCTAGGATTTTACACCTTTTCCAAGGGGGTTCTTAAAGTTATCCCTGATGACTAATGGATGATTATTTTGGATTAATGACAAGTGACTCTTGATATTGAGGGTAGGGTGAATGACTAGGGCTTATGGATTGTTGGTAAGAAGGGTATGTGGGTAGTTGACTATGGGTTGTGTTTGGTTGGGATGGATAATTGATCCATTATCTCTTGAATTCTATAGCTTTTTGGTGTGACTGATGACATAGTATGGGATAACTACACTTGATCCATATGGATTCAAAGCATATTTAAGCCACTATGCATCAATCCCAATAAGATCATTCAATTTAAACAAAGACAAATAAGCCATTAAAACTATCATTCTAAAACATGAAGGCTTAACAAAAATCTAATCTAAGACATTGAAACTTATCCTATTTGGGGAGTGGTGTCGCATTGATGTGGAATGGCGACCCTTTCCCAATCTCTTGGATAATGAGCTTGTTTCAATTAGTTTTATTGAAGAAAACTGATGAAATCGATGAGAGATGTGTTGTAAAACATGATTAAAGCTAATTTAACATGATAGAAGCTAAGATGATTGATGTGAGCATATGCAATCTATTTTAAATGTATGCAAGATTCGAGATATTAAAACCCTAGTTTCAAAATATGCTAAATGGATGCACCTAAGTTACCATGGAAGCCATTAATGGATGCTCTAAGCTAATAATGCATGTAAATTAACCTAAAAATGCTTTTAAACATAAAACATGGATGCTAGTGAGAGTGATTTTAATAGCATAAGTTTACTATTAAAAGGTGGATCCCTATTCAATAGATGCAAGCTCTATTTATAGAATAGGCAAAATGAAACTAATGATCAAGATTGAAAGAATCAATCAATGGTCATAATGGAAAGAAGATGGGGGCATGGATCATGAATTCCCATCAAGGGTTGAGAATGCAAGTTGATATTTAATCAAGGGTTTACATTCATCCAAATAGACACACTTTCAAAACTTGCATAAGAAGTTTTTTGAAAGTTTGTTACAAGGAAGAATATTCCTTTTTTCAAATGAGTGAAGAGGGAAAGGATATTCTATGAGAATATTCCCTTTTTGGAGGAATGTGCAAAGGAGGAATATTTTTAAGGAATATTCCCTGGCAAGTGGGAGAATTAGGATTAATTAATAATTTTTTAATTAAAACAAAGTTTCAATTATACAAATTAGGGGAATTTAAGATATTCATAAAATAATTAACTTATTTAATGAAAAGGGGTCAAAATGACATTTAATTAAATAATTAAGATTATTTAATTAAATGAGAGGACTTAGGATGTTAAAATGGAATATTTTGATTTATCCAATTTAACAGGGAAAAAAGTTAGCATGAAAGGGAGAAGAATTAACCTAATTAGATTTATAGATGAAAATGATGCGATTAATTAAATAGCTAGGTTAATTTGATCAATTAAGAAAAAAGAGGATGGATTTTAGGATGAAATGATGTTAGTATATCTGATTTGAGTGTATGATATCATTTAGGACATTTTTAAGTGTCTACAGTTGGTATTGACCATTGCGGAGTAATTGGTATTCTATTTGACTACGAAGCATATCAAGGTGAATTGAAGACATGGTGGTGAGGTGAAGTCGAGGAAATGACAATGCAAAGGTATGACTTAAGCCTAAGGTATGCAACCTAAGCTATGTTGTTTGGATTTTCTCAAGGTATAAGGATGCCCAATAATGATAATGTCCAAGATTTAAGGTTGAAAATGACAATAACAAGATATGGATATGACAATGTCACTATAACCACAATCTATGATATGACCAAGTCTAAAATGTGTGCAATGATTCTAATGACCAAGATTAAGGCACAAGGTGACAATAAACAAGAGTTGAAAGATGTTGATGTCACTATGTTCAAAATCTAATGTATGATGTAATGGTGTAAATTATGTAATGGTATGCCTAAATGAGATGACTATGATATGAGTAGCTAAAGTCATGACTTGGGACCTTTTTTGAGACTTAAGAAAGAGTTACTAGCCAACCTAGGATAGTCCAATGTTTGCAAATAAGATTATCAATGGCCTTAAGGAGTAGATGAAAAGTGACAAGTTTGACAAGGTGAGCTTTAAACTAGATTGATGAATTTAAAAGGTGCACTAGAATGACAAGGGCTAATGTGGAAAATGACAAGGTCAATGAAAAAATTTCTTTGTACCAATGGGCCTATGACAAGATATGGTAAGTTTCCCTGTTCTAAAGTTTCAAAAAGGTATATGCAACCTAATGATGGATGTCTACAATAAGTGAGGAACAATTTGATAATGGCCTAAAATTTGTCTACGCAATGCAAAGAGGGTACCCTAAATATTTTCCTAAAATGTGATAGTAATCTAAATGAATGTGATGGAATGGTAGAAATGAGGTGAGAAAGTCTCTGGTCTAAACGGATTAATAAGCTAAGCTCATTTTGGATATGTAAATCTGGTTCATTTCTCAAAGGTCGTTGATAGAAATTTTTCAACAATATGTTTTGGTTTCAATTTTTCTTCGGGATGCATTTTCTAATGGACCTTGAACTACAATGTCTATGTTTGAAAAGGTGGAACGTGGACTTTTACTAATATTTTTTTATTTTGGTTTGGGAAGAGATCATGTAGAACCTTCTGGGATTTTCAAGGTTACAATGTAATAGGTTATGGGTGTGATGTTTGATTGAGAAAAATGTTTGTTTTGAACACACACATAAGACACAATTGGTAGAATATTTTGGGTAACTCTGATACAAAATTAGAGTTAAAATTTTAATGTGGGCCTAGATTAGCCCCCCCCAAAAAATTGTTAGACTCGACAAATTTTGAAGACACTTGTAAGCATGTACAACCTAAGCTAGAAAGAGGATACTACTTGTTGAGTCCCTACTTGGATTTCTCCAAATACTAAAACAAAACAAACAACTAGAGATCTCGATGACACTGGCTCTCCCTTACATGACATGGGTACATCAAAATCTCTTACCTCAAAGACCCGAAGATCTTATGAATCGAGGGATTTATGTCTCAATAATGAATAGTAAGTGCAAGGCGGCTTCGAAGGTATGACCTCCTGCACCAGCAAGCAAAAAGGGTTTTGGGCTTCTACAACAAGTGGTTCCTAATCAATGTTTTGGGATATACTAGTGCCTATAAATATGATGGTTCTCTCAATTGAGAGGTCTCCTAGCCCTTAGAAATATCTAATGGTTTTGATGTATCTCAAGGATACTAAGGGAGACTTTCATCAGTATAGGACATCCACACCAAGCAATTGATGACTTTCGTCACAACCACATTATTTATATATAGAAGACTAAAATGAAAGTACCGTTTGGGTCGTTCCCTCTCACAAATCGGGAGGTAGGCCCCCTAAGGGATTAAACACATAAAAGAAAAAAATGATGGGTTTGGCTTCTGATCATCAAGTTTGCACAAGGTGAGACCATACACCTACCACCTTACAAGTACAAAAAATGATTCATTAACCCCTCTAATTAATCTGTGTAGACAAACATTTTAAATTGATTTTTAATCAAGGCAAGCCCTACAAAACCACCGTAAGTAGTTTGAATTTTCAGTCTTCGACAAATGAACGATTAGGTTTTAAATTTCAAATCTTTGGCATGCAAACCTGCATAAAGCCAAGTCAACAAGGAATAGTCACGAAATCAAAACTAAACTAAAAAGGAAAATAACAAAAAAATGATTAATCTAAATTAGCTAACAAAATCTAGATTCTAAAAAAACAAAACTAATTAAAACTAATTAAAACTAAAAATTAAAACTAATTAAAAATAACTAAAACTAAGAATTAAAACTAACTGTGATCCTAATAAAATGTTGCTTCCTAAAATGTGAGATGTTAGATAAAACTAATAGTGCAATAAAGAGAAACAACAAGATAATAGGGCACCTCAATGATTAGCCTAAGAAAATAAACAATATGAAAGCAAGATAAACAAATAAATTGTTGTTATACCTTCATGTTGTTGCTTCCTTGGTTGGCCCTTGATGTTAAAGTCTTATGTGCTCCTTGGATGGAAATGAAATGAAGTGGATGCAAGATGAATTGATGCAATATGGGTGCTAAAATGGATGAGAGCTTGAATGACAATTTTGCAAGAGTTTATTTGCAAAAGACTTGATTCTTTAAAATGAAGGAATTGAGGGGGTATTTATAGGCTAAATTGAATTCTCTAGAGAATTCAATGGTTGGGATTGATCCAAAAAAGATCAAGATGAAGGGCTATGGTGAGTTGAAGACTCACAAGCCCTCACATCTTGACATGTGGAAGGTGAGATGTCTTAGGGTGGAGTGATGTGGAAATTAGGTGGAAGAGAAGTACATGAGGTGGATCTTGGGGGATGAGAAGATTCCTTGGAGGAATAAAAGTGAATTAAAAATTCATAATGATTGGAAAAATCTAGTGGATAAGAGAGGGTCTCCAAAAAGCTGGAGATTTGTCACATGTGGGTGATGTGACAAGTCCAAGGTTCTAGAAGCCCTTGGCACATGTGAAGTGACAAGTCAAGGCTTCTAGAATCTTGCATGGGGGATGGGGAAGACCTTGGAAAGATAAAAGTGAATTAAAAATTCACATGGGGAAGAGGGGAACCTTGGTTGAATAAATGTGAATTAAAAATTCACATGGGGAAGGGAGTCCATACCAAAAATGGTAAGTGGGAAGGTTGACTAGAAAAGGTAAGCCAAATGTGGCTAATGATTCTGATTAAGGTTGTGCAAACACAGGATTAAGGTAATTAATGAGAGATTAGAGGCAAGTGGGAGATTATGGAGGATGTGACACTTAATCAAGATTAAGTGGTGCACATCCTAATCACAGATTAATTAATTTAATCTAGATTAGACAAGGAGAGAGAAAAAGAGGAATTAAAAATTGATTTTAATCCAAATGGGTTAAAAGACTAAATCAAATAATTTGTCATATTTATTTGATTTAGAGAAGAAAATGGGGTAAGGCAAAGTATTTAATTTATTTAATTAGATACTTAAGGAACCTTAGGCAGAAAATTAAATAATGATTAAATACATTATTTAATCACTATTAATGGAATAGATGAATGAAGTAGACAATTTTGATCATATGGAAGTGATCAAATTTGGATGTCTACACTAATAATTAAAACTAATTAAAACTAGGAATTAAAACTAATTAAATGGTTTTGCAATTAGAGTTGCATCGTTTTGTACCTATAACCTACCAAAAAAAAAAATGTCATACAAAAACTTGCAAAAACTTGTCCTTCACATTGGGTTCGCCAATGTAATCAAGAAATTTAGAGGTTAGGATCATTAAACACAATAAAACCTTAATCTAATTCCTAATCTAATAATGAAGAATAATCTCCAATGCAAGAAACATAAACATAAAGAGAACATTACCTACACCATGGTTGCATCACCTCCATTATCCTTCTCCATTTTTTTGCAATATGATCAATGCCCTCAGATTATGACTTGCAATAATAAGCCTATGACTAACGACTAGCAAAATTTTGAAGCAATTGTCTCTTATGCATAAACTCTGGATTTCTAAGATTTCATCTTGAAAATGGCAAAGGTAGACACCTTTTATAGAAAAGAAAAGTTTGAATGAACGATCGAGATTAAATGATTTTAATTTCAATCAACAGTTGAAATTAAATGAGACAAGAAGAGATAAGAATAAGACTAATAGAAGAACTAAATAAATCTAAAAAGTCATTTAGTTCGAGAAGGAAAGTGGAAAATTAAACAATGGAAACATTATTTAATTTTAGAAGAAAAGGGCAAGTTGTCTTTTTAATTAAATAACAATTTAATTAAAAAGTGGGAGAAAAAGATAAATTAGAAAGTCATTAATTAAATAAAAAACTTCATTATAGACTTTCCAAGGAAAAATCAAATAAGAGATGAGGATGAAGATGAAGACTTGAGATAGTTAAAAATGTAGGAAAAGAGGAAACTAAATAATTCTAAAAAAAAATAATTAGTTTGAGAGGGAAAGTAAGTAATTAAATAATAGAAACATTATTTAATTATAGATGAAAAAGACGAGTTATCTTTTTGATTAAATAGCAATTTAATTCAAAAAGTGAGACAAAAAGGCAACTTGGCGAGTCATAAATTAAATCAAATTTATTTAATTTATGGTAGAAAAGGCTAAAATGAATAATTAAATAATTGACATAATTATTTAAATATCGTAGAAAGTGGTAAATAATTAAATAAATATAAATGTATTTAATTATAGAAGATAAGGACATTAGAGACATAATTAATTAATCAAAGAGGAAATAGAAAGACATAAATTAATTAATTAAATAATTAAAATTATTTAATGAATAATTTTTTTATGACATTAGACAATAATTAAATAATTAAAACTATTTAATTATGAAGGATGAAAGGGAAATTAATAACTTGTCGTAGGCCTAGGACAATTTTAGTATCTATAGGTCCCACAACGTTGGCAGCTTGTTGTGATTATACCCCACATGCAGTTTGGTGGGGTGCTCGTTGTTCTTGTAAAACTAGTTCATGCTATTGATATCTTGCACTTTGGTGTGTTTCTTGAGTTTTTGACCATTAGAGGACAGGGCAGCCGTTTTTGCTATGACATCTTCACTAACCTCAAAGGAAATACCTCCAAGTTTAGCCTGTCTATTGCTCTAGTTGTTAGCAGACTAAATAGAGAGATTCAAATCATGGTCATTTAGGTTCTCCATCAAAGATGTCAGACCTCCCTCCATGTAAATGTGCCAAAGTAGGGCATCTCTTTGAAATTCTTCACATGAGCTAGGCTTTGTGTGAACTCTTTCACCTCCCATTCTCAAAATTAGGTTGAATTGGCTCGCTTGGCTAGGGTGGTCAATACAGTGATTAATGTGCTTGATGAAATTGAAATCACCAAAGAGTTGCAAAGGATCAAAAATAAGTTGGAAAGTTAAATCAAAGAAAAGGGAAATCCATAGGCCTTCCTGAGATATCCAAAATGATGTGAAAATTTTGTTGTCATGAATAAATGTGGTACCAATTCCCCACATTCCAAGCTTAGCCAAATACATGTCATTGTAGCAACATATTTTAAAATTATTCAAGGATTTTGTGTGAGGGGGGATAATATTAATAACCTTAAATGCAAAATTTTAATTGCAATCAGTCATCATAGGTCTTGAAACATGGGTTTCCCCATTTTTCCAAATCACATTCACACTCCAGCCTACCTATCAGAAGGGATAAGACAAGCGTAAGTAATAAAATAATAATATTGAAAAAAATAGATTGAGCTTTCCCCATTTTGGATATTGATTTTGTTTTCAATGATTAAACTTTTGACTTTCACTAGCATAGCAGAACAATCTCTCCAACATCTAGTTGAATCCTAGGATATCCCTAAGTTGGTCATGGCATCCACCACCTTATTATCTTCTTTATAAATATGAGAAATATTTGTGCATTCCATATGAAAAACGATATTATGAATTTCCAAGATAATATCAATATAAGTCTATCCAATCTTACCTTTTCCTTTAACAATATCTATTATAGTTTTAGATTCACCTTCCACCTACATGTTTGCAAATGGTTAACACTCCCCTCAGGATTCATGACAAGGGACTAACTGCCTCCTGTGTGATCCATGTCTCTACTGTTTGTATTGGGCTTTGATAGATTGATCTTTTGACACAATGATAAACATAGGCCAACAATTGGTATCAGAGTGTTGGGTCACGGGTTCAAATCCCCTTAGGTCACATTGAGGGGGAGATTGTTGGTAGATGGTCAATGCTCCCCTTAGGATTCGTGACAAGGTGCTAATCGCCCCCTATGTGATCCATGTCTCTATCGCTTGTATCGGACGTTGATAGATTGATCTTCTAAAGCAACGCCAAACATGGGCCAACATTGCAGTCTTTTAATCCCTAGGGATAAGGTAATTTTGATTCCTTCAAACATCACCATAGCTTTGGTTGTCATATAAGATTATTCCCCAATATCCCCAATAAATATAACAATAAACTTATCTTCAAAATTTCTTAGTATACCCCCCATATTTATTATTACACTCACTTAAGTTGAATCTCATCAATAATTAACTATTATTTTACATTAAGCATTAGTAAGTGTTCTTTTCACAAAAATATTCTTAATAACATGGGCACTCTCATAAATTATTCTAATGGTGTACCCTCTAATCCATTCATCAACCTTTCATCTTATTTTATTCAATATTCATCTAACCTCATAGTGATCAATTCCATGGCCTCTACCATCTATTGCATCATCTCTAGTGTGACTCCTTAATGTTCTATTCTTACCTTTATTATCATTGTCACTTTTCCCTCTATTATATTTTTTATTACCTCTCATCTTTCCACCCTTATACCTATTGCTACCATATCGTACACTTATTTTTCTCATAGCACTCCTCCTCACCCTATGACCACTTTTCCTCTTAGTGCAATTCCTCCTTCATCTACAATGAGATCACCTCTTATTTTCCATCCTCTTTACACTTTATCCATTGTTTCCCATGCTCTTTATACCGTTTTTATTCCCACCTCTACCTTGGATACACTATTTCAAAAATGACTTGATTTAAAGTCAAATTCAATTATCTAGAAGTGTCACAAAATTATTTGATTTAAGTCATCAATTCATGCCAATCTTGTAATCTATGTAGAGTTTTGTAAATATTTAGTCAAGTCATCTTTAGAAAAAATGTATTGTTTCAATGAAATTTTACAAGTATACAATTTTGGGTTTAGTTTCTCATAATATTTGATTTTTTTAATGAATAAGCATCCATATCTATATTAAAATATTATAAAAAAACACATATTCATAAAAAAAAGGTTTGGGTGGTAGAAAGGCACACCCTGAGAGTCACATGGGCAGAACCTAGAAAGCATAAAGTCACTTGGGCCACACCCATAAATCAAAAAATATCACAAAAACAAAGGAAAAGTTGCTAAGTGACCATGGCAGTGCTAGCAGAGAGGGGTGATCCTTATCATCCAACCTACCCCATACAACAATGGGGTCTAAAGTGATGTCAGGAGGATCCCAATCATCATCATCCTTGTCTTTATCTTCTCATTGAGGAGAAATCACCAAATCCAAATGTGAGATCCATTTAGAAGTATCAATCAACCAACTAGAAACACCTCCAGGAGCTTCGCTAGAAGGCCACTCAGAAGCACCACCATCTCCTCTTGACAATCCTCCAAAAGGCCACCCTAGGTCAGCTTGAGGAGGAGAAGAGGATGATCACTTGCAAGGACATGAGCCATGGTGAGGAGGAGCCTAAGAATGGGGGAGCCTAAAAGTCTCTGACAGATCCACTCCTTCATTGGCCATGCAAAGGCGACTGACCCCGAGAGGAAGTGGGAGAGGGAGACACACAAGCCATGGTATAGGGGGCATTCCCCCAATGGTCCAGAAGCTCTTGAATGTGAGCCACCTCAAGCACAAATTTATTGGTTGGCACTTGAATCTACAATAACAAATTAGAACAAATAATGGCTTTAGAGTAAAGAGAAATATGTTTATCAATCTGGCAGTGAGAAAAAATACAATTTTTTTTATCTTTCCAAATACTAAAGAGGATTTCCACCCTAAAAGTGTGCCAAATTTGGGTATACTTTACGGGGAGTTGGGGAGAGTCTCCCAACAACACCATATGCCAAGAGAAAGGTTCCAGTTGAAAGGGTCAAAAGAAATCATGAGTCCAATTCCACAACTGCTGAGCTCTGGTGCAGAACCAAAAGAGGTGCTTAAAAGACTCAACCTACCCACAAAAAGGGCAACAAGGGTCCTAAACCCCCAAATGAGAAATTTGGCACCCCACTAGTAAGCCTTAGAAAATAATACACCAGGCAAAGTGGGCAAGCTTGGGCTTAATAATGGTGACCCATATAGAAGAAAACCTTTGGTGCCAAATGAACATCGAGGAGTGAAGATGCCACCTTTGGTTCAAGCTATTGATCATCGGATAATGAGGTGAAAGCCATTGATAACCAAGTTGAGGCTTGTAATTCCTGAACAGAGTGTTTGGAAACCACTTCCAATCTTTCCACCAAGGCTCAGTGGAGCAGATACCAACTTTGTGAAGCACATCAACAGGAATGGCATTCACCAGACCCTCAAAGGTTTTGCATTCATGGTTTTGTAAGCCAAATTTAACTCAAAAGGCTCCCCATGTCATAATGCTCATTATGGGTTTGGAAAACAAATCTTGAGGGGTATAGACACCCTTTTTATGGAATCTGAGAGCCTTGAGCCATGGAAGCTTGGCCAAAGTTTGACTCATATTAGAAAAAGGAGGAGACCACTAGATATTCTTTTGTTGAAAGAAATCCCATCTCTGAATCTAGTACTAGTCCATCGGAGCTAGGGCTTAACATCTTCGTAGTCATGCCAAATGCTCTTGGCAACAAAAGTGCCCATAATTTGAATAGGGTCCTTTATAATGAGAAGGGTGTGAAATCCAATACCTTTCTAGGAAGATTTGTGAGTGGGATACCCCGCCAAAATGCAGTGCCTGAGAAGAATTTTTCAGGCCTCATTACCATTGAGAGCACGAATAATCCATTTTACACATAGAGTCATCCCTTGCCTTTGAGTGGAAAGAAGACCAAGCCCACCAGAATATTTAGTTTTTCATAGTTTGCAGCTTTGCAAAGTTAAAAGATGGATCAAAAAGTTCGACAATAAATTTTAAGGGACTCTTTTGAGATTTGATTATATTTGTATTAGAACATTTTTAGGTCTAAATGCATGATCTATGAGTATAAATTGAAGAAATATAAAATCAAATTTTTAATGCAATTTGCAACTCAAAACTTTCCATTTGAAGTCATAATTTTAATTTTCTAGTTTCACACCATCACAAGTCAAATTTTAAATCAGTTCAAATTAAATTTGGTGATATTTTTAAATTACATAATTAACCGAATTACTAAACTAAATTTGATGAAATTTTTAAATTACATGATTAGCCAAGTTTCCAAGTCAGTAGGACTGAGGAATCATAATAACTATTTGCATCTCTAATGAAAATTAAATTTTGAGCAAAGTTGTCAACAAACACATTTTCAAGCCACAAAATTCCAAAGCAAACATTATAAAACCATAATGAAGTTAGCTTTATTCCTAAAAATGTGTTATTGATGCAACATAGTTGCAAGTGTTTATATAAACATGGATGCAACATGTAGAAGTGTTCAAACAAAGAAAAATGATATGCATTATGTAAAAGTGTAGAGAAATGCATGTGATCTATTTCAATACTATTCAAATGATTTATTCACAGACTTTTCTTACAATTTGAGGTTATTCAAAACACATGATGCCAAGATGAGTGTTGTCTTACATGATGCAGACATTTGTGCGGTCCTTTCCTACGAAGCTACACTGTCCATTAGACCAACTTTTCTTACTAAGAGATAATTTCATAAGGAAAAAGAGAGTTGTCACAATTCAATGTATTAGAAGGAAAATAAGGGTGTTTCAAATAATAATTCAAAAGATAAAGATAAAACTTTGCATGATTTTTTACATATTTAACACGTGTAAGGATGAAAATTTTATACCTGCATTTTTAAAAAATTATTTTGGTTAAGTAATATGTAATATAACCATTTTGTATAGAGTCTTGTATTTTAATCTGAAAGTATTAGCTAAGTTATTCAAATTTTGGAGTACTCTATTTATGCATATGAGGATTAAGTATTAGCTAGGTTATTTCCAAGAAAATTAAGGGATCATGTTATTCAATGGTTCTATTATTTACCTCCTAGATCCATCCATTCCCTTTATCACTAAACACAAATTTCCTAAAATATTGTTTATTCTCATATGGGTTTGAAAATGACTATGATTAGTTTAATTCAATGTATCTAATGACAATATTATCCTATCAATTATAATGGTATTCTCTTATAAACTTTATGTAGTAAAGTTAAATATTGAGTAGATGATGGTGGTGTACAATTCATATTTCTTTATGAACCCCTTCTTCCTTCAAAAATAGTGTGCACTCGAGTAGCTTTCCTTATTTTATGATCATGTGTACTCTAAAACACATGGGTGGATGAAATCACTTTAAGAGGATATCTAAAAAAGTATTACCAAAGAAATTTGCTTTATAATACAAGCTAGGTTTTTCTTAACTCTTTCAATAACATATTTTCATATAAATAATCCTAAAAATCAAAAGGACTATCCCAAAAATTTAAAATCAAACCACTTCCAAGCATATCCCTAGAGTCAAAATGGAAGGGGTGGAGAGGATTATTTGTAGCACTAGATCTTACAATATTTTATATTGAAGCCTTAATCCAAAAAGAACATGTTGAGGCACTTCAATAAATTCAAGTAATATTTTATTCTTCCTCAATTAGGGCGAGGAAAGAATAATATAAAAATGGCCATTGGTAATTTGTGAATCATCACCTAGAAGGGAGATCCCAAAAACTATTTTTCTAAGAAAGGGCATCAACAAGGCAATAGCCAAACCCTTTAACAACCAAAGAATAGAGAAATTGTGCTAAAAAAATCATTTCCTAAATGATTGAAATGGTCTAAACTACTTAGAATGGGTGTCATTGATGGTTAAACAAGAAAAGACATCAATGAATAACATTCTCACGTATTAAATTTTTTTATCTCTAAACCCTAAAGCTCAAGGCATGGCTAAAATGACCATTCAATCATATCATAAGGTTTTATTGGTGTAGTATTTATATTGCACATGTTATATTAAGTTAGCTAATTTCATTTTTATCACCTAAGTAGGATCCAAGATAAGGAGTACATATCATTTCCTTTTTTTGAGGCTTCTATTTTTTCCTTATCCTTATTAGATTTGGAAACACAAAGACCATCCCTTTATTATTCAATAATTCCACCCTATCTTATCCTCATTAAACTTAAAACTCTAAGGCTATATATTATAACTAATTCCTTTCATTTATCATTTAATTGAACTTAGCTATTAGAATGTTGAAATTCATGTCTTCTAATTATTTTGAGTTTATGCCATCATAATGTTATTTTGTTCTTAGGATAGACTTACTATTACAAATTCATTATAAAATGTAACATGGTATTAGAGAAAAGTAGATTATGTGGCATTTAATAAATATATCTGGGGAAATCTTTTTATTTTTTCTTAAGTTTACATTTTTAGATGTGTGTTATATTTTGATCACCCATTATAAGAGGCCTCCAAGGAAGAAATTGACTATTCCATTACATTCATAAGTGTCAAACCAATCAAGATAGATTTTTGTTTCATCCAAATCAAACATCATGAAGTCAAACAATAAAAAATTTGAGTGAATGGTTTGATTGAATATTTTATAGCTACATACTTTTAGATAGTTCAAAGCCAAACATATTAGTGTAGGTTTTTCCTAGACTTTTATTTAGGCTTTCTTAAGTTAATGAAGTTGGTATTAATGTGAGTGGAGTGAATTGTTAGCATCTTTCATTATAATTGCACTTCTATACTTTTGTGTACTTCTAGTGTAGTCTAACCCTTGGCTATATCTACCACCTCCTTCTTCTCAATTAGTCTATATATAATCACTCTACTAGCTTGTATTTAAATATACATGTAGCTTCATGATTTTGGTCTATCTTAATATTATTTCTTAAAAATTAGAAAATTTATATTTTCCCATTGGATTATAACTCCATAATAATATTTTGATCTTAGATCATTTATATTTATGGTTTTATAGTTTCCATTTTTTACACTATATCTTGGGTTATCATTTATTTTATAAATTTTAACGTGGTATCAAAATTTTTGGTTTAAGATTAGAGAAATTTTAGATTCATTATTTGAGGGTCTTGAGGGGGATAATCACTTTGCATGTAGGTTTCCTAAAACTTAGTATGCTCTTCTCTTACGTATTCAGATGATCAAATAATAAAATAGTTTGATCAAAATATTTTTAACCTCTGGTGTTTTCTCTTGTATTTTCTAATGTGTGAGTGATTTTAGCTTTCCAATAATCTTCGTAGTATTTTTAGCTATTCTATACTATCCAAAAGACTTGATAAGTTCAATATTGGATTTTGTTTCACTAAAATTGGAGATCAAGTAGTTTGTTTGCAATATAGGGGTTTTAAATGTGGATTAGGAATACTAGTTTTTTTCAAAAAACCCATTCTATATAAAATTTATTTAATTTTGGTATAGGGTTCTTTTTGGAAAAATCGCTTTGCTTGGAGTAGCCATATGACCCCTATGTGCAAGTGAAAAATATGAATTTAAAAAACATATATAAAAGGATGGTGGGAACTATTGTAATATATCTACCACAAGTCACAACCATTTGCAACCACCAACAATGGTTTGTAATGTAGATCTAGTGACTACACCTCCTCCACTAGGACTTATAGCCCCACCAACACCTTTAATTTGCTAATGGTTTTACTTAGCGATGTCACCACCTCCTCCACCATAGTTCCACCCCCATGGGATGAAATTAACCTTTTCTTTGAAGGTATTTTCTCAAAAAAGAGTGATTTAAATTTAAAAATAATAATTTTCAGGTATGGACATGGTTTTTTGGCTAGCTAATGGAAGTATTGATATATTTTTGGGAAACATGAGCATATTCTTATGGCATTAAACTATTTTTTCTATTGATTTTGTCATGATATCATGATAAAATCATCAACTCTTACCTCCTAGCTTGACCATTCTTTGTTGGCAGTCTGAATTTGGAACCTAATTTTTAGAAGGCCATAACTTCAACCTACAACTTCCTTTCTTAAAACACTTTTCCATTTTGGCTATTTTTCCATTCTCTTCATTTTTGTGTATGTAGTTTCTTAATTTTACACATGGATTTTCTACAATATTTATATTCTCATAGGTGACACTACACAATTCTCATTTTGAGAACTTCCAAGGCTCCACTTGGGCACATATAAAAAAATTAGGTACAATTTTGTTGAAAGTACAATATTTTTCAAGTGCTTCATAGCTATCTATTATTTTTTCTTGATTCTATTTTATAATTAACTTTCATTATTTGAGCCTACTTTGAGCATTTGTAAAAGCATTAAATCAAGACCAATTTGTGTTTCTTTCTAGTGGCATTTATACTTGCACTTGTTATAAAGTGCCAAATAATTTTTGTTGGGATCATTTTAGCAAAATAGTAATAGGGTGTATTTTTCTTGTTTTCTACACACTTTCCTTTCTACATTTGAAGTAATTTGTATTATGGATCAAAGTTCAATTACTCCACTTATTCCATAGAAATAATTTACTTGGAAATATAAAATGTTTATCTTTTTAAGAAGATGTGTGTTTCTTTCTAGTGGCATTTATACTTGTACTTATTTTTTGTTTGGGGTCATTTTAGCAAAATAGTAATAGGGTGTATTTCTCTTATTTTTTCTACACATGCTTCCCTTTTTGCATTCTAAGTATTTTTTATTATGGATCAAATTTTAATTCCTCTTCTTACTCTAGATATAACTAATTTACTCGGAAATATAAAATTCTTATATTTGTAAGAAGCAAAGGATTATACAAAATAACAATAGAAACAAAGGTAGAACTTACTCTATTTGTAGAAAAACATAAGTGGTTTAATAGATGTGATGAAGCTTATGGTATATTATTTTTTTATATATCTCCCATTCTTCTCTTTCATATCAAATACTTCCTTACTCCTAATGAGATTTGGTCCAAATTAGAATAATTAGTTGGGGCTCAAGATTATATTAGAAGCCATCATCTGGATAATGATCTCATTAGTTTGAACTCAAGAAATTTTGACACTATTTAGGATTTTATCACTAAATTGATATAATAAGATAATAGCTAAAACAATGTGTAATTGAAATGAAAGATGGAAATTAGTTCTTAGTATTCTCTCTATGCTTGGTTATGATTATTCAATCTTTGTTTCTACTTTCCATGCCACCAAGAGTTCTCTAGGAACTTAGTTCACTATGTCATCTCCAAATAACTATTGGAAAGAATGAGTGAAAAATAAAATTTCTAAGCCTAAATTACATGAGTGTTGTATTTATACCATAGAATGAGAGATAAGAGAAATATCAAGGCTTATGTGGTGATTTTCAAAAGGTTTAAATAGGAAATAATAAGTAAAATTAGTAATATGCAACTATTAACATGCACAACATATATCATAGCACATCACACATAAGTTGGACCAACTTATAGTATGTTATATTCATCATTTGTAATGTTGATATAAATAATGTTCATATATTATATCTCATACTCAATTACATATATTTATCAATCTCTCTTATATTACTTTATTTTATACCATACATCCTTCTCTTCCTTCTATTCTCTTATATTATTTTATCCTCTCTTTTTCTTCTAGCTCATACTACATCTTTTAAGTCTATACTTATGCCTAAGTATCGAAAGGAGTGTGGTTTTTGTGCATATTACTTCCTTTGGATAGATTGGTGATCAACTAAGTGTTCTACACTTCCTTTACATCCTCGACATCCTAACTTTTTCTTGATTGAGATACTCAAAATTATCAAAATTGTACTACCCCTATCTTTAAATTCTTTGGAAAAACTATTTATTGATTATAGATTTTTTTCATATGCCCTTAAGTTGAGTGAAGGTATCTTCCCATTACTAGGAAGCTTGCTATGATACCTATATATGACCATTATTTTTTATGACAATATTCTCTTCTTCAACACTAGTGAATGGAATCTAAATGGAATTTACCACTTTTGATGCTTTAGTCAATAATCCTCTTTTATCTACTAATGACTTAGCACTTATTGTAGCTTTTTTATTTATCTTTTAATTCCTCTCTAATCCAAAATTTGTTGGTGTTGATTATGCAATGTTTCTAAATGTATCCTTATGTTCCTAACTATATCCTTCATAGGATCACATGTGGAGGAAGTCTATAGTATCTAGTGCTTAACGTTATCCATTTGTGTCCTTAAAAATTGTGTAATTGTTAGCCAATGAACACATCTGATTTTTATTTTTAGAATGTGCATTGTGACACACTTCTTTTTGGTTTCTTCCCCATATTTATTTTTTTATTTCATTGACCACCTATTTCCTAATTTTGTCATCTTCACTTTGAATCTCCTTTTTTGAGCTCATTTGTTAATTGTTGGGCAAGTGGAGTTGAAGTGTTGAGATGGATATGCAATAATTTAATATGAATGGTAGTGATGGATTGTTGGATAATTTTAGAGGACTATGCATATTTTTGTAAGATATATTATCTTGCAGTATTTTGTAGCATATCCCCTATCTGAAAATTTTGTAAAGGGGAAATTTGGGTTAGATCCAATTGTGAACAAAAGATTGGAAGGTGAAGTGGTAGAGGGGTTGTGATGGGGATGATTTTATTTTTTTGGGAAGAAAATTCAGGTGGCACTGAGGTGGAGGTGGATGTAGAAGCTTGTTTTGGTGGTGAGGACCCTTGTGTAGACACTTATTTTCATCTTATTATATATGCTTTTCTTATTTGTATGCCTCATTTTAGTTTGTCAATTCTTTCTTTCACATTTCTTCTTGTATTTCTAATAGAATATAGTGGGATTTTTGTGTAGTATACAAGGTATCCTACATAACTTTACCCTTTCCTTCTTTTGATCATGTTAGAAGGGTGACCACACCTTTCTTTGATTAGAGTTCCACCTATTGTAATTTGTATAATCCCTTTCTTTCTTTCACATGACAAGTCTACCACCACTCTTTCCAATACCTTTGTTATTATTTTTTCTTCTAGGACCACTACATCTCTCCTTTTCTTAAGAATTGTAACCAATTCTTTGGATATCTCTCAATCATCTACACCAAAGTAGGAGTTGTACCTAAAATGAAATCTAGCATATCATGTTTTGTTATCCTTTTATTTTTTGCTCCCATTGAAGGGATGCATTTATGTGATTGTAAGGAGGATGCCCAAGGTAAACAAGGATCTATATGGTTTCTTGGGATCTTTTATTTCTTCTACTTTTTCCCTTTTTTCATACTTTTTGCTCTAGTTTTTACTCTAGATTTTCTCCTTTTCTTCTAATTCCACGTGTTCAAGTTGCAATGGTTGTTACCTCATTTTTGTATTGTTGGGTGGTGGAATTTCTTCCTTTAAATATTTCTATGTCAAAGAATTGCCAGCCTCAAGTGCTTCTAGATCTAGAAAAACATGTATCCTATGGAATGAAGTTTATGGTAGATGGTTGGGGAGAGTACCTAGTAGTTGAGCACCCTAACTTCATGTTTCTCAAAATCCTACATGGAAATTTCAAATGACTCCCAATTTTTTATAATATCTTACTTGGTAAGTCCCTTGCTTATAACTAAGGTTTCAAAGTCACATCATTGAAAATATGATGCCACATTAGCATGCATTTTGTTGAGGTGTCAAAAAAGGCCCAAAAAAAGTTAGATCGATAGTTGTGCACTAAGTCATGTTTTATGAGTGCACTAATGTGGCATCACATGATTTGTTGGTTTTTAGATCTAGGGAATACACTTCATTCAATTACGGGTAATCATCATCAACACTATCAACTTTAAAGTCATAACTATGAGAGAAGACTCGATAGTTGGGCACCCTAACTTTGTGCATCTCGAACTTGTACATGGAAATTTCAAATCACTCCCATTTTTTTACTATAGCTCGACAAGTCCCTTGCTTATAACTAAGGTTTCAAGGCCACATCATCAAATATAATGTCACATCAACAAACATTTTGTTGAGGTGTCCAAAAAGGCCCCAAAAAAAGTTAGATCGATAGTTGTGCATAAGTCATGTTTTATTAGTGTGTTGATGTGACATTGCATGATTTGTTGCTTTTTAGATCAAAGGAATACCTTTCATTCATTATGGGTATCCATCA
The DNA here is from genome assembly GCA_007115665.2 of Sequoiadendron giganteum. Taxonomy (NCBI): domain Eukaryota; kingdom Viridiplantae; phylum Streptophyta; class Pinopsida; order Cupressales; family Cupressaceae; genus Sequoiadendron; species Sequoiadendron giganteum. The sequence continues at coordinate 317,861,991 of CM021103.1, forward strand.
TCAACACTAACAACTTTAAAGTCACAACTATTGGTGTATAATTGTTAAAAATATTGAGTGCTCATTAAATCAACAAATACTATAACAACTATTGGAACATATGGGTCCTTTCCCTTATTGATGCAAAATTGTTAAAAACATTGGACATTAAATCAAAAAATGTGATAACAACTATTGAAACATGCTCAAATACTAGATCCTTTCCCCTAGTGACTAAAGTGTGTTTCACATCCCATCCACAATGATTATTAAAGATGTCCCAAACTCACTAGATTTAGGTGTAGAATAATAAGATACAAGCCCATTAAAAAAAATTGTAATTGAGTTTGATTTTGGATGGCTGTGGAAGAGGAAGCCATGTCCATTGAATTAAAATTGAACTAAAAAGAGAGAAGAAAGAAAGAGGGATTTCTGATTTCAGATAAATGAAGGATTTCAAGCCAAAAAAAACTAAAACGATACAACTTTGAGGTAAATGAGCATTCAAAATTGTGTGCACAAAAGCGTGTGGATGAGCAACTTGAAGAAAGCAGTGTAGGAAATGACAACCACAATTGGAGGAATCTTCTGTCATCTTTTTGGAAATAAGAAATTTTAGTAGGTAGCGGGAAGTTTAAAAGAAGAATTTCAAGACCCGGAAATCTCATCTTTCCATCCTTTCACTCTTTCTAAATCTATTGATGTGTATCAGGTAAGTATCCAATAAAATTATTAAGTTTGTCTAAAATTGTGAAGTAATTTTGTAATGGTGAAACTTATACTACGGTATTTTAAATGTAACCATAAATTTATAAATATATATATTTTTAATGTGAAACATAATGTTTTAATAATTTGATTTTATTATTATTTATCTTTATAATTATAATTTTTAGTTTTTGGATTCTATGTTCATTATTTTAGATCAAATTTAAAGTGGATTTTATTTAAGTCATTTTTATAGTGTACTATTTAAACATTATATGTTTTGTTGTTCAAGTAGTCAGCAGGTAATTTTAAACCTCAATTTCATCAAAAAATGATAAATAGTTGTCAATTTTTTTTTATCAAAATTCATTTTGTATTGTGTGTAATCTTATTTTCACCCACCCTTGTTTTTTATTTTAAAGTTTCATTTGCTAATTTATTCTTATATTTGCTTGCTTATTAATTTCTTTAATTATCTTTTAAATATTACACCATCTTTATATCATCTAACTTTTAGGTTTTTGTGTGATAATTGTAGGTTAAAGATCTCATCAACATCGTCACTTTATTCTATAAAGAAGACTTTATTAGAATCCTCACATAGCTCAATCTACTAAAATTGGTATTCCTCATGATGTACTCACAAGTACGGTTTCTACACCTATTGTTTAGAGTGAAGTTGAGGTTTCTCTTCATGAGGCACGTATAGCTAAGAAACATCTTCCACAAGATAATTATTTATTATTACACTTAATCAAGTTGAATCTCATCAATAATTAGCTATTATTGTACATTAAGCATTACTAAGTGTTATTTATGACACAAACATTCTTAATAACATAGACAAGCTCATAGATTATTCTAATGGTATACCCTCTAATCCATTCATCAATATTTCATCTTCTTTTATTCATTCTTTATATAGCCCCAATAGCAATCACTTCCATTTCTTCTTGCATCATATTTAATGTGACTCCTTAATATTCTATTCCTACCTTTATTATCATTGCCACTTTTCCCTCCATTGCCATTTTGATTATCTCTCATCCTTCAACCTCTATATTCTATTCCTACCTTTATTATCATTGCCACTTTCCCCTCCATTACCATTTTGATTACCTCTCATCCTTCAACCCTTATACCTACTAGTACCATATTACACACTTATTTTTTTCATAATGCTCCTCACCCTATGACCACTTTTCCTCTTGTTGCAATTCTTCCTTCCCCTACCATGAGGTTGTTGCTTTCTACCTACTACACTTTATCCATCGTTTACCATGTTCTTGATACTATTTTTATTCCCATCTCTACCTTGAATACATTATTTCAAAAAATTATTGATTTACAGTCATCTAGAAGCATTACAAAATTACTTGACTTGAGTCATTAATTCATGTTAATCTTATAATCTATACATAAATTTTTAAATATTCAATGAAACCACCTTTAACAAAATTAATGTTTCAATGCAATTTTATAGGTATACAATTTTGGGGTCAATTGAAGATGTGAAGTTCTTAAACAAGCATGTAAAAGCATACACAAAGTATGATTCGAGACATTATGTCACTTGTTGAAGATGTGTAGCATTGTAACAAAGCAAAATTATATGCATGCATGATGTGGAAGCGTAGATAAATGTATGTGATCTATTTGAAAATTCCTCACTAAAATATAGTCTCATGCAATGCAAAGAAAAATCCACACTAAATTGATCTATCGTCAAAGCCAATCCTGCTATGTTCGCAACACACTCATAGCTTTTATATACATAAATAACAAGGCCATACTTCAATAATACTATATTTTTATTTTTATTTTTATTTGTATGTCATAACATACATACATAAAGGCATGCATACATACATACATACATACATACATATATACATAAATACAAAAATACACATACATCAAACATATATTTAACAAACCTGCACATAAACAATTTCAAGTGAGACATAATGCGAGTGTATTATAATGTGCTCGCATTATGTCAAGCTTGGGAAACATACAACAAAATTTTGTGAAAGGGAGTAAAATATAAAACAAGACATAATGTGTGTTATAATGCGCTCATGTTATGTCAAAACTGTGAAATAACATGAGCGCGTTATATCTTGCTTTGGGAATCCCCAAGCTTTGAGCTTGGATTTTCTTTGTATTTCCAATCCAAAGGCTTGGAGTGCCTTCTCAATGTCCAAAAATATATTTTTACATATTCTATAGGATTTCACATAATCTCGTTTGTGCTAATCGTCAGGTTTGCACGTATTTCAAGGTCAAGTAAATCAAACACCTGAGTAATGTTAGGCTCTCTCTTAACTATTAAATGATGTGAAATTTTTCACATTTTGACAATGTTAAGGCTTTCATCTTTAATTTATTTTGTTTGTATGTCTATTTTTTGTCAAAAACTAGTGTTTGGTATTTTTTACTTGTTCATTAAAATTTTAAATAAATTACATTTTTATAAACTAGACTCCATTCTACACATTAAAAAAAAAAAATTGATTATATTTAAAAAATTATAGGGGTGCACAACCAAAATTTTGTATTTTAGGATGTGTCCACTTTGAAAATTAGTAAAAAGTCAAATATTCATTAAAAAATATCAAAAAAATCAAGCATAAACGACATGCTATTAGTTAATTTATCACCGAATCTATTTTAAAAATACCAAAAAAAGTTAACCTTTTGAGGGGACCACAAAAGATACTATGTTATATTTTTTTGATAGAAACAACACCAATTTATGTGGCTCCCTTTTTTGAACCCCTTAATCCTACCTTTTTAAAAAAATAGTAGTTTAGAAAGTAGACTTGGAGCACTACGAACATTGTTTTTGTTGCATCTTAAAATTTTGAGTGTAACTATCCCCAATTTCTCATCCAAGGTTACTATTTCTTGATTTTAAAAAAAAGTGGCCACTTAAGACCCCTTTTTGGCCCCCAATCTTTTTGCACTTACACCAAAGATAGATCTTATTCTATTTGTAGAAAATTATAAATGGTTTAACATATGTGATGAATCTTATGGTATATTATGTTTGTCTATACCTATCATTATTCTCTTTCATATCAAATCCTTGCTTACTCCTAATGAGATTTGGTCCAAATTAGAATAATTCTTTAGGGCTTAGGATTCCATGAGAAGACATCATTTGGAGAATGATCTCAGTAGTTTGAACTCAAGAAATTTTGACACTATTTAAGATTTTATCACTAAATTGATATAATAAGATAATAGCTAAAACAACATATAATTGAAATGAAAGATGAAAATTAGTCCTTAGTATTATCTCTCTGCTTGGTTATGATTATTCAATCATTTTTTCTACTTTCCATACCACCAAGAGTTCTCTAGGAACTTAGCTCACTATGTCATCTCCAAATAACTATTGGAAAGAATGAATGCAAATCAAAATTTATATACCTAAGTTACATGAGTGTTGTATTTATACCCTAGAATGAGAGATAAGAGAAAGATCAAGGCTTATGTGGTGTTTTACAAAAGGTTTAAATAGGAAATAATAAATAAAACTGAAAATATGCAACTATTAACATGCACAACATATATCATAGCACATCACACATAAGTTAGACCAGCTTGCAATATATTATATTCATCATGTGCAATGCTAATATAAAGAATATTCATATATTACATCTCATACTCAACTGCACATATATTTATCAATCTCTCTTATATTACTTTATTTTATACCATACATCCTTCTCTTCCTTCTATTCTATTATATTATTGTATCCTCTATTTTTCTTCTATCTCTATTCTACATCTTTTAAGGCTATACTTATACCTAGAAGTATCTCAAGGAGTGTGGTTTTTGTGCATATTACTTCCTTTGGATAGATTGGTGATCAACTAAGTGTTACACACTTCCTTTATCCTCAAGACATCATAACTTTATCTTGATTGAGATACTCAAAATTATCAAAATTGTACTATCCCTATCTTCAAATTCTTTGGAAAAACTATTTATTGGTTATGGATTTTTTTTCCATATGCCCTTAAGTTGAGTGAAGGTATCTTCCCATTATTGAGAAGCTTACTACAATAACTATATTTGATCATTAATTTTTATGAGAGTGTTCTCTTCTTCAACACTAGTGAATGGAATCTAAATGTAATTTACCACTTTTGATGTTTTAGTCAATAATCCTATTTTATGTGATAACCTAAGGCTTAACACTTATTGTAGTTGTTTGATTTATCTTTTAAGTACTCTCTAATCCAAAATTTGTTGGTTTTGATTATGCAATGTTTCTAAATGCACCCTTATGTTCCTATCTACATCCTTCATAGGATCACATGTGGAGGAAGCCTATGGTATGTGGTGCTTAATGTTATCCATTTGTGTTCTTAAAATTTGTGTAATTGTTAGCCAACTTACACAAAAAAACTAGTGTATTGATATTGTTCATGTGGTTATCTCCATCTTGTTGATTTACATTTTTAGGATGTTTTGTGTTGTGACACACTTCTTTTTGGTTTATCCTCATATTTATTTTCAGTTTCATTGACCACCTATTTCCTAATTTTGTCACCTTGGCTTTGAATCTCCTTTTTTAGCATATTTGTTAATTTTTGGGCAAGTGGAGTTGAAGTAATGAGATAGATATACAATAATTTAATATTAATGGTAGTGATGGATTGTTGGATAATTTTATAGGACTATACATAGTTTGTAATATATATTATCTTGTAGTATTTTATAGCATATCCCCTATCTAAAACTTGTGTAAAGGGGAAATTTGGGTTAGAACCAATTGTGAGTGAAATATAGGAAGGTGAAGTGGTAGAGGGGTTGTTAGTCCTTTCACATTTCTTCTTGTATTTTTAATAGAATATAGTGGGCTTTTTGTGTAGCATACAATGTCTCCTACTTGAATTTCCCCTTTACTTCTTTTGATCATGTTAGGAGGGTCTCCACACCTTCCTAATTAGAGTTCCACCTATTGTAATTTGTATTTCTTTTCTTTCTTTCATGTGACAAGTCTACCACCACTCTTTCCAATACCTTTGTTATTATTATTTCTTCTAGGACCACTACTTCTCTTATTTTTTTAAGAATTATGACCAATTCTTTGGATATCCCTCAATCATCTCCACCAAAGTAGGAGTTGTACCTAAAATGAAATCTAGCATATCATGTTCTATTATCCTTTTATTTTTTATCCCACCAAAGGTATACATTTGTGTGATTGTAAGGAGAATTCCTAAGATAAAACAAGGATCTATATGGTTTCTTGGGATCTTTTATTTCTTCTATTCTTTTTCTTTTTCTTCACTTTTCCCCTTTTTCATACTTTTTTCTCTAGTTTTTACTCTAATTTTTTTCATTCTATTTTGATTCCACTTGTTCACGATGCAATGGTTGTTGCCTCATTTTTCTATTGTTTGGTGGTGGAATTTCTTCCTTTCAATATTTTTATGTCAAATAACCACCAGCCTCAAGTACTACTAGATCTAAAAAAATGTGCAATCCCATGGAATGAAGTTTATGGTAGATGGTAGGGGAGAGGACCTAGTAATTGAGCACCCTAACTTCACATTTCCTCAAAATCCTACATGGAAATTTCAAATCACTCCCGATTTTTACAATAGCTTACTTGGTAAGTCCCTTTCTTGTAACTAAGGTTTCAATATCACATCATCAAATATGATGCCACATCAACATGCATTTTTTTGAGGTGTCCAGAAAGGCCCAAAAAAGGTTAGACTGATAGTTGTGCTCTAAGTCATGTTTTATGAGTGCACTAATGTGGCATCACATGATTTCTTTCTTTTTAGATCTAAGGAATATATTTCATTCAATTATGGGTAATAATTGTCAACACTAACAACTTTAAAGTCATAACTAGGGGAGAAGACTGGTGCAGAGCACCTTGTTGCTCCATTTTGTGAATTTGGTCTAAATAGATGGTTTTATTCATGATAATGTAAAATAAGGAAATTTTTTAATGTTGGTTTTAGTTTTGAATTCATTATGGGGTCATTAGGTAAATATTGCTAATATTGCAAAAGTTGTCATGAGAAAATGTTGCAAAGTTGTAAACAAATGTAAGTTTATAGAAGGTCAACAATCATTGGCTTCAAAGGGTCGTTGGAGGAAGTTGAAATAGTTAGTTTAGGTTGGAAAATGTTTAAATATTTGAAATACATTGATGTGAAAGGTTGTTGAAGAGATTGAAGGAGAATATCAATCAAATATCTTTGTTTCTTTGTTAATTTTTATGCATTATCTTCATTTCCAGCCTGTGTACAGGTTCGTACAATATTATTTTTCTCTAAGATGATCTGAATCTATTGTAGGATGGTTTTAGATTTGATTTGAATCTTTTCTTGTGGAATATTATTAAGTTCCAAGCAACTTAGAGGTAGATTTTTGAAAACTGGTCTGAACTTGCTCATACAAGGGTTTGAGTGTAATATGTTGAAATAGGCCATTCCACCTATTGTTCAGGATGTGTCTCAGTGGAATGGGCCTAACGTAAATAGGATAGGGTTTAGGAATAAAAAAATATCATTGGTGAAGGCACTTGAAGAGATTCTCAATGCTACCCCTATTGAAACATAGATTTAGGTCTTAAGAACAAGGCTAGAGTTGGTGAATTGAAGAAATTGCTTGAGAACAATGTAGAACTGGTTGGGTAAAGTGTGAGCATATGTATTTTGATGTGTTAGGAGGTTTTCATAGACAGGGAAGGTTAATTTCAGTTCTAGGCATGAAGCCCTAGTTGAGGGAAGAGCATTTTTGAATGGAAAATTGAGGTTTTAGTGTGTGAAAGTGGGTAAAGTTTGGGGGCAACATTTTATAATGTTATTTTATGCATGTGCAGGCTTTAAAAATGTTGTTTGAATTGGTTTCAAGGTTGCATGAATTCAAGAGATGGGGTTTTCAATAAACCCTTGCTTATTTGGTGAAAATGGAGGGTTTTTTTATTTGATGGCTTAAAGAGCGTTTTTGTGTCAAAGAGTTGAGGAATTGGAGGTTTGGAGTCTTTTTTTGAGACTATTTGGTGGAATTTATGGTTGTAAGAAAAATTGAAGGAGTTTTCCTTTGTAAAAATGGGCTAATTGGAGCCCTTTCCAACATTGAAACTCAGTTTGAGGCGAGTTGGTCTGAAGAGACCTATAGTGTTTTCAAGATATGTTTTGGTTGGGAATAATGGGTGCTCAAAATGGTGTGTAGTTTGTTGGTTTGACAAATAGTTTGAGATTTGAGATCAAGAATTGAAGGTTGGACACCTACTAGGCAAGTAGGGAAGTTGTGAAGGAGTTTACCCTTGAGAGGGTTTTGAAGATTTCATAGGTGATTGAAAGAACTCAAATTGTATTGATTTGGTCAATGACCTCCCTGTCATTGCATCAGTTGGTATCACAACACAATACTGATCTAAGGAAGGAAGAGTTATATTGGAGAAAGGACAAGATGAATGCCCTGGTTAGATAACTGACTAAAGAGAAGGATATTCTACAAAGAAAGGAACTTTTCAAGACCACTTGCAAGTGTAATGGCAAGGTATGTACTATAATGGTAGATTATGGTAGTTTAGACAATATGGTATCACAGGAAATGGTTGATAACTTGCATTTAGCAAGGATTCCTCATGATACATCTTATTATGTTTCTTGGTTGAATGGTGAACATACTCTTTTGGTCAAGGAGCAACCTTGGGTTGAGTTCAGTATAGGTGGTTATAAAGATAGAATATTGTGTGATCTGGTACCTATGAGTATATGTCATTTTTTATTAGGGATACCATGGAAATATTAGAGATTTTATTTGTATTATGGAAGGAATAATAGTTACAAGATTATGAAGGATGGAGTTTCTTTCACATTGATTCCATTGGTGGAAGAGGATAAGAGACAAAGCAAGGCAACAAGAGTAATAATGCAGGGCAGAAAAGAGTTTATGAGGCATGATAAAGACAAGTGCAGTGAAGATGCATCCACTAACAAAAAGGAAAGTGTTGAGACAACAAGGATAGGCAAGGATGCAATGATTAAGAGTAAAGAGGATGATGATTTGTTGAAGAAATCTAAGATAGAAGAGGTAAGGAATGAATTCCTTGTGGAAGACCAAGACAAGTTTGGAAGGCATGATAAATTAAAGAGGGAGATAGAATTTTTTCAAGCAAAGGAAAAAGAGGATGCAGGACAGTCAAGCACTGTCAAAACAGTGATGAGAAGGTCTGATATGATAGAGAAGAGAGTAAGAGATAGGATGAATACAAATGAGTTGCCTAAGGAAAGGAAAGATTGGTCTAGTAGGGTCATTGTGGAAGTGTAGAAGATGTTTGATAGTAGAGAAGGTGGAAGACCTAATGGAAAAGAGGTCTTAGATGCAAAGAGAATGAAGGCAGATGTAGAAGGTAAAGTAAAAGAGAGTGAATGGATTGTGGAAATCCAAGATGGGCTTGTAAAGAGTGGAAAAATAATGGTGGGGGCAGTGTTGTGTCCCTTGTAGGTAAATGAGGATAAGGAGCAGTCAAGCACTACTGGGATAGAGGTATCTAAGTCATAAAATACAATGATCATCAAGGCAAAAAGTCTAATGCAGGTTATGAAAGTGAAATTTGCAGAGAACCAAGATAACGAGCTAGTGAAAGAGTGTAAGACAGTTGAGGTTGAAGAAAATAAAATGGAGATCATGGTGGGTGTATTACATTTTCCATTGATGGGACAAGTAGTTAATGAGTCTGAAAATATAGTGATGGCAAAGGTAGAGAGTCCAATGCAGGACAAGAAGGCAGAGAATACAGTGAGCCAAGGAGAATGGAAAATAATAGTGAAAGGAATTGTAAAGGTTGACAAGAGGATGAAGGTTGCAGTCACCCCAAGAGGTGAAGAGTTAAAGGAAATGAGTTTGGAAAAGTTCTCAATGAAGGAAGGAACCAAAGATGTGAAGTTGACAGTGATGGGCCTAGAAAAGGTCAAAGAAAAAGTGATTGTGAAGTCTCCAAATGAGGTAGAGAAGAGAGAGAGTCTCATGGTAAGGACAAAGAGTTGTCCTTGGATGATAAAAATGATTGGTGGGCAGTTGTATTCTTCCATGACTGAGGTTGTTAGACATGATTGCATAAGGGTTCAGAAGAGGAAGAACCTAGAGATGGTTGTGAAGAGAAAGGGTAAGAGGCAAGGAGTGAAGAAAGCCCTTTGTTACTTCCTTATTTTGATAATTATCTCGATGGGAGTCAAACCAAGGGTTAATATGAAAGAGGAAAGAAAAATTATGGGCTATTTTATAATGAATGGAGCTGAAGGACAAAGTGGAAGTAGATGGATGAAGCTGGTGAAGACAAATAAAATCATGAAGATGCAGATTCAAGATGATGAGGGAAGAAGAGGACTACTTTGTATGGACAAGTTCAAGCCAAAGGTAGAGATGAAGATCAAGAAGGAGAAGTTTCAAGAATAAGGAGGAGCATCAAAGGGGTTGAAGATCAAGAAGTTATTGCATGTTAAGTGTTGAAGACTTCCAAGGACTTGGAAAGATTTCATGGCCGGGTGAATGGTGCAGAGCACCTTGTTGCTCGATTTTGTGAATTTGATCTGGATAGATGGTTTTAGTCATGATAATGTCAAATAAGGCCATGATAGGCCATTTTTTAATGTTGGTTTTAGTTTTTAAGTCATTGTGGGGTCATTAGGTAAATATTGCTAATATTGCAAAAGTTGTCATGAGAAAATGTTGTAAAGTTGCAAAAAAATGTAAGTTTATAGAAGGCCAATAGTCATTGGCTTCAAAGGGTCATTGGAGGAAGTTGAAATAGTTAGTTTAGGTGGGAAAATGTTTAAATATGTGAAATCCATTGATTTGAAAGGTTGTTGAAGAGTTAAAGGAGAATATCAATCAAATATCTTTGTTTCTTTGTTAATTTATGTCTATTATCTTCATTTCCATCTTGTGTACGAGTTCGTACAATAGGATTTTCCTTTAAGATCTAAATCTATTTTAGGATGGTTTTAGCTTTGATTTTAATCTTTTCTTGTGGAATTCTATTAAGTTCCAAACAACTTAGAGGTAGATTTTTGAAAATTGGTCTAAACTTGCTCATACAAGGGTTTGAGTGTAATATTTTGAAATAGGATATCCCACCTATTGTTCAGGTTGTGTCTTAGTGGAATGGGCCTGATGTAAATAGGATAGGGTGTATCAATAATAAAATAGCATTGGTGAAGGCATTTGAAGAGATTCTCAATGTTGCATTTGTTGAAACACAAAATTTAGGTCTTAAGAACAAGGCTAGAGTTGGTGAATTGAAGAAACTGCTTGATAACAAGGTAGAAATGGTTGGGAAAAGTGTGACCATGTGTATTTTGATGTGTTAGGAGGTTTTCATAGATAGGGAAGGTCAATTTCAGGTCTGGGCATGAAGCCCTAGTTGAGGGAAGAGCATTTTTAAATGGAAAATTGAGGTTTTAGTGTGTGAAAGTGGGTAAATTTTGGGGGCAGCATTTTCTAATGTTCTTTTATGTATGTGTAGGGTTAAAAAAGTGTTTTGAAGTGGTTTCATGGTTGCATGAAGTCAGGAGATGGGATTTTCAATAAACCCTTGCTTATTTGGTGAAAATGGAGGGTGTCTTAATTTGATGGCTTAAAGAGCATTTCTTTGTCAAAGAGTTGAGGAATTGGAGGTTTGGAGTCCTATTTTGAGACTATTTGGTGGAATTTAGGGTTGGAAGAAACTTTGAAGGAGTTTTCCTTTATAAAAATGGGTTAATTGGAGCCCTTTCCAATGTTGAAACTCAGTTTGAGGTGAGTTGGTTTGAAGAGACCTATAGTGTTTTCAAGATATGTATTGGTTGGGCATAATGGGTGCTCAAAATGGTGTGTATTTTGTTGGTTTGATAGATAGTTTGAGAGTTGGGATCAACAATTGAAGGTTGGACACCTACTAGGCAAGTAGGGAAGTTATGAAGGAGTTAACCCTTGAGAGGGTTTTAAAGAATTTAAAGGTGATTGAAAGAACTCAAATAGTGTTGATTTGGTCAATAACCTCCCTATCATTGCATCAAAGACCTAGTAGTTGAACACCCTAACTTCATGCTTCTCAAACTCCTACATGGAGATTTCAAATCACTTCCAATTTGTTATAGTAGCTTGACAAGTCCCTTGCTTATAACTAATATTTCAAAGCCACGTCATCAAATATGATGCCACATCAACAAAAAAATTGATAAGGTGTCAAAAAAGGCTCCAAAAAATTCAAACTGATAGTTATGCACTAAGTCATTTTTTATTAGTGTGATGATGTAGCACCAAATGATTTGTTGCTTTTTAGATCTAAGGAATGTTTTTCATTCATTATGGGTATTCATCATCAACACTAACAAATTTAAAGTCACAACTATTGGTGCAATATTGTTAAAAATATTGAGCATTAAATCAACAAATGCTATATATAACAACTATTGGAACATGCTCAACTAATGGGTCATTTCTTCTATTGGTGCAAAATTGTAAAAAATATTAGACGTTAAATCAACAAATGTGATAACAATTATTAAAACATGCTCAACTACTAGATCTTTTCCCCTAGTGACTAAAGTGTATTTCACATCCCATCCACAATGATTAGTAAAAATGTCTCAGGGCTTAATAGATTTAGGTGCAAACTAATAATATGCAAGCCCATTAAAAAAATTATAGTTGAGTTTGATTTTGGATGGTTGTGGAGGAGGAAGCCATGTCCATTGAATTAAAACTAAACTAAAAAGAGAGAAGAAATAAGAGGGTTTTTTTATTCAAACAAATGAAGGGTTTTGAGGCAAAAAAAGCCAAAATGATACAACCTTGAGGTAAATGAGCATTCAAAATGGTGTGTACGAAAGCACGTGGATGAGCAACCTAAAGAAAGAAAAATGAATGTCAATGGAGGAACCTTTTGTCATCTTTTTGAAATAAAGAAATTCCAATAGGTAGCAGGAAGTTTACGCAAAGAATTTCAAGACCCGAAAATCTCATCTATATGTCTTTTCACACTTTCTAAATCTATCAACTCATATCAAGTATCCAATAAAATTATTAAGTTCATTTAAAATTGTGAAGTAAATTTGTAATGGGGAAACTTATACTAAGGTATTTTAAATGTAACAATGAATTTATAAGTATATATATATTAATTTGAATCATAATGTTCTAATAATTTGATTTGATTTTTTATTTTTTTAAATAAAATTGGTTGAGCCACTAAAATCTTTTATTAATTTTAGAATAAAATTCATACAAAGTCTTGGTTCAAGGGAGCATACCGGCAGGAAAGAACCAAGAGAAGAAACCCTGTGGTTATAGCTCCAAGTAGAATTACAAAAGTCACAAAAAATAATTGCAAAATAAAACCCAAGGATCATTCCAAACAAAGATCCCAGATGCAACCATTCTACCCTTAGAAAGAGAAATCCAATTGAAATATGGTCAGCGATGATCTTGGTCAACCCCAACCACCCGGGAACTTGAGTTGGCTTCGTAATAGGATAGTGGCCATTTATAATCCAATGAGAAATTCTTCTTCGTCTTCACAACCTAGTGGACATAACATTACCCAACGAGTACTTATCCAAGGCCTCCCGAAGATCTAAAGCATGCAGCAACTTAGGGCGCACAAATTTGTTAGAGAGCATATTTACCAAATTTTCATCCATAAATACATCCATAAGAATGGTAAAAAGGTGAGATAGAATCTCAGAAAGAGCAGAGTTAGAGTTTTCCTGGAACCATGAATTTCCAATCACCTTGTGAATAGCAAAAGAAATGACCTCATCATCAAGGATAAAAATCTGACCAAGTCTTTCATTTTCATTAAGGAAGGATTCCTTACTTAATTTACCTTCCAAACTTACCACCACCCAATACCAGTTTGCCGAATGAGCCATTTTGAAAAGATACCATTTTTCCTTTGTTATTTGAAAAAACTAGATGTTCCATATTCATGAGTATATGATTATCAAAGTTTGAATGGATAAGCTGACTATAATACCACTTAGAGAAGCCAAATGAAAAATCAACTATGATATGAACCTTCTCACGGTCGACACCAACCATGGATACCAAATTGTGAATGGAGAAGCCGACTATAAACGACACTTGGGAAATCCAAAATCAAGATGGAAAATGACAATCCACATCCGATATAAACTTTCTCACAGCCAACATCAACCATGCAAATAAGTATTTGCAATGTAAGCATAGAACCATATAAAGCAAATCCAATGGGATAGTGAAGACATTAAACAATAATATATATATGGAAAAATAAAAACCCACAATAGATGTCGATATACCATGGGGTAGGTGACCAAATAATAAGGCTACAAGAACCATCCCCACCGTAGAGAAGAAGAATAAGCATGCAGCCACAGTCCCAGTAAGAAGGAAGAATACAGACTTTGCAACAGCAGCCAGAGGCTCAAATCAAGAAACATGCTAAAAAAAGGCCCCACTTTGGGATCTCAAATATTCAGAGGGAGATCATCCTTCTTAAAAACTGTAAAAGATAATTCCTCATCAATAGCTTTATTTACTAAAAAATCAGCAAAGGTATTTGCTTCCCTGTAACAATGGGATATTGAGAATGCATTGAACCATTTTAACTGAATTAGCACCTTGTCTAATAAATATTGGAGCTGCCAAATATAAGTTTTTTTCCATGAAACAACATGAAAAAAAACCATGGAGTCACCTTCAATTACTAAAGAGTTGATTTGAAGGGACCTTACAAGATCCAGTTCATCCATGTTATTTGTTCCCACCGACAACATCTTACAAGTTGCTTTAACAATTTTAGCATCTAAATCTCTTATAACTATTCCAGCCCCCGATTTTCCAGGGTTACCCCTTGAGGCCCATCATAGTTTATTTTGAAACAATTCACTAGGGCAGGTATCCATTTGGCCTCTTTGCGGGCCAATATCTTATCAACTTTATTAGAAAAAGATCCATGGAAGGGTAAGGTTTTGATAAGAGGCCAATTCTTGATTATGAATCCATCCCAATTAGAGAAATATTTTAAAGATTCAATATTCTTGAAGATGAAGGATCTGACTGCTTCTGAAATTAAGGATTCCAATTTGGTAAGAAACTCCTCAATATTAGAGCACTTACATCTAAAAATTATGTTATTTCTTTCATTCCAGATGCAGCATAAAACTAAAGATGGTGTGGAAATCCATAGGTAGTGGAAAAAGGAAGCGGAATGAATTAAAGTCTAGGATTTAAATAGGATAGATACAGTGGGGCACACCATGAAGACCAACCTAATTTTGCAAAAATCCAATACCATCAGTGCTTTGCAAAAGGACAGTGCAGGAAAAGATGATCCACAGTTTCTAAAAAATAACCACAGAAGACACATGAGAAAGCAGTCATGAGACCCAACCTATCTAGCCTCTCAGTAGTTAAATCCCTACCATTAATTGCAATCCAAGCAAAATCAGCCGCTTTAGGAAGAAAAGCATCATCCCAAAAGAGAACATGTGAAAGGTCTGATTTGTTTAATGAAACCAAAAGATAATTGTAACCTTCTTTGACTAAGTAATCCCCTGATTTTGATTTGGTCCAAATTAGGACATCATCCTTAGCTACAAATATAATGAACCTTTTGTCCATCTCCTTCTTGTAAGCTTCTCTAATAGATGAAGAAATATTTAACTTATCTACAAATTTCCAAGAAATTATTGGAATGGAGTCAATATATTCAACATTAAAGTAATCAGCAACAAGAGGACCCCATAGATTTTTTAAGAGCTCCTTTAGATTCCCCCAGTCAATAAAAGAAGAAAGAACAAGATATCCATTCCACCTATCCTCCCAGAATTTAGCTTTTTTACCATTATGGATCATCCATGAAAGGTGAGGGAGAATGACTGACCTACACAAAGATAGGAAATTCCAGATTGTTGAGCCTTTTGGTAACAAAGAGGCCTTAAACAATGATTCTCGTGGGAGTGAATGAAGGTATTTTGAGAACATTATTTTCCCCCATCTTGATTGTGGGTTTTGATATATTTTCCAAGTAAGCTTTGCACCTAGGGAAAAAATTTGAAGTTTGAGATTTCTTATTCCAGCTCCACCAAGATCTTTTGGTAAACAAACCTTATCCCAAGCCATGAGAGGTATTTTTTCTTTTCCCCCAACATTGTCATTCCACAAAAAGGAGCATAAGATAGATTTCAACATGTTTAAGGTATGACATGGGGCCTCTAAAACATACATCATGTAGATAGGAATTGCATTAAGAACATACTTCACCATTTGGATTTTCCCAACAAAAGTTAGTCATTTATGTTTCCAAAAGGATATTCTATCTTATATCAATTTGCAAATTCTTTCCCAGAAAGCATGAAGATTATTCCTAGAGAAGAATGGTATACCAAGATAGGAGCAAGGCAAGGAACCCACAAAATACCCCCATAATTTAATTAGTCTTATTATTATTTATCTTTATAATTATAATTTTTAGTTTTTAGATTTTGTGTTCATTATTTTAGATCAAATTTATAGTGGATTTTATTTAAGTCATTTTAATAGTGCATTATTTAAGCATCATATGTTTTGGTGTTCAAGTAATCAATAGTAATTTTAAATCTCAATTTCATCAAAAAGTGATAAATAGTTGCAATTTTTTTGATCAAAAATTATTTTGTATTATGTGATATTATTTTCACCCACCCTTATTTTCTTCTTTTAAAGTTTTATTTTCTAATTTATTCTTATATTTGTAATGGGAAACTTATACTAAGGTATTTTAAATGTAACAATGAATTTATAAGTATATATATATAATTTGAATCATAATGTTCTAATAATTTGATTTTATTATTATTTATCTTTATAATTATAACTTTTAGTTTTTAGATTTTTGTGTTCATTATTTTAGATCAAATTTATAGTGGATTTTATTTAAGTCATTTTCATAGTGCATTATTTAAACATCATATGTTTTGGTGTTCAAGTAATCAATAGTAGTTTTAAATCTTAATTTCATCAAAAAGTGATAAATAGTTGCAATTTTTTTTATCAAAATTCATTTTGTATTATGTGTGATATTATTTTCACCCACCCTTATTTTCTTCTTTTAAAATTTGATTTGCTAATTTATTCATATATTTGCTTGCCTATTAATTTCTTTAATTTTTGGGGCAATGGGCCTACCTTGATTGGATAAAGCATCTTGTTGTAGGAAAGAGGTCACGAGATCTAGTCTTCCCATAATCCATGTGGTTTTAGAGGGCATGTCACACCAATGACATTGGTCACATGAAAAAATTTTACTAGATGCCCTATAGTTTATATCATCTAAATTTTAGCATTTTGTGTGATAATTGTAGGTTAAGATCTCATCAACATCCTCACTTTATTCTAAAAGGAATACTTTATTAGAATCCTCGCATAGATCAATCTACTAAAATTGGTATTCCTAATGATGTGTATAGTTTCTACACCTATTGTTTAGAGTGAAGTTGAGGTTTCTCTTTATGAGGCATGAGTAGCTAAGCAAGATCTCCCACAAGATAAGGATTTTGTTTGATAATTGTAGGCTAAGATCTCATCAACATCCTCACTTTATTTTGAAAGAAAGAATTTATTAGAATCCTCACATAGCTCAATCTACTAAAATTGGTATTCCTAATGAGGTATCCCCGCAACTTAGCCCAACAACACAGGTTTCCCATTAAGGGGCAAGCTGAGGCAAGACTAATCCCTGGAGATGTACCAAGTTGCCCGTAAGCCAAGTGCATCGGTTGATTCTGGGCCTCAGAGTTGAACCGGAGACCAATGGGGAGAAAACCCACAATCCAAGCCAACTCCGCTACCCATCCGGGCTAATATAATTATTTATTATTACACTTACTCAAGTTGAATCTCATCAATAATTAGCTATTATTGTACATTAAGTATTACTAAGTGTTATTTATGACACAAAAATTCTTAATAACATAGACAAGCTCATAGATTCTTCTAATGGTATACCCTATAATCCATTCATTAACCTTTCATATTTTTATTCATTCTTCATATAGCCCCAATAGTGATCACTTCCATTGCTTCTACCTCCATTGCATCATCTTGAATGTGACTCCTTAATATTTTATTCCTACCTTTATTATCATTGTCACTTTTCCCTCCATTACCATTTTGATTATCTCCCATCCTTCAACCTCTATTTTCTATTCCTACCTTTATTATCATTGCCACTTTTCCCTCCATTACCATTTTGATTACCTTTCATCCTTCAACCCTTATACCTACTAGTACCATATTACACACTTATTTTTTTCATAATACTCCTCACTCTATAACCACTTTTCCTCTTGCTGCAATTCTTCCTTCCCCTACCATGAGATTACCACTTTCTACCTACTACACTTTATCCATCATTTCCCATGTTCTTCATACTATTTGTATTCCCATCTCTACCTTGAATACACTATTTCAAAAATTTAATGATTTACAATCAAATTCGGTCATCTAGAAGCATTACAAAATTAATTGAGTTGAGTCATTGATTCTTGCTAATCTTATAATCTATACATAAATTTTTAAATATTCAATCAAATCACCTTTAACAAAAATGAATGTTTCAATGCAATTTTATAAGTATCCACTTTTGGGGTCAGTTGAAGATGTGAAATGATTAGACAAGCATGTAGAAGCATACAAAAAGTACGATTTGAGACATTATGTCACTTGTTGAAGATGTGTACACCCCTTCTTATAACTAAGGTTTCAAGGCCACATCATCAAATATGATGCCACATTAGCATGTTTTTTGTTGAGGTGTCCAAAAAGGTCCAAAAAAAAGTGAGATTGATACTTGTGCACTAAATCATGTTTTATTAGTGCACTGATGTGGCATCACATGATTTTTTTCTTTTTAGATCCAAGAAATACATATTATTCAATTATCAGTAACCGACAACTTTAAAGTCACAACTATTGGTTCAATATTTTAAAAAATATTGGACATTAAATCAATAAATGATATAACAACTATTGGAACATGCTCAACTACTGAGTCCTTTCCCCTAGGTAAAGAAGTTTACTATAAAAAAACTAAGGGGTTTCAAATAATAATTTACATAATTTTTTGTATTAAGAAAAAAAGTTATAAGGAGAAAAAGAAGAAGAAGTAGGTAGTCACGATTCAATATATCAAAAGGAAAAGATAATGAAGTTTACCATAAAGAAAAAGTAGGGTGTTCCAAATAATAATTCAAAAGAAAAAGATTAAATTTGCATGATTATTCACATATCTAACAATGTAAGGATAAAAATTCTACACCTATAATTTTTGGAATTTATTTTGATTAAGTAATATTTATTATAATGATTTGTGTATAAGTGTTCTATTTTAATATGAAAGTATTAGTTGAGTTAATTAGCCTTTGGAATAATCCACCTATACATATGAGGATAAATTATTAGCTAAGCTATTTCAAAGAACCTTAAGGGATTATGTTATTCAATGATTCTATTATTTACTTCTTACGTTCATCCATTTCTTTTATCAATAAACCATAAATTTTCTAAGATATTTTCCATTTTAATATGAACTTGAAAACATCTATAATTGATCTAACTTAGTGTCTCTATTGATAAAATTATCCTATCAATGATTATGTTATTCTTTTCCAAACTTTATGTGGTAAAGTTAAACACCAAGTAGATGATGGTGATATACAAACCATATTTCTTATGAACCCCTTCCTCTACAAAAATAGTGTACACTTGAGTAACTTTCCTTATTTTATGGTCATGTGTACTCTAATACACATGGGTGGATGCAATCACCTAAAGAGGATATCTAAAATTTTCTTACCAAAGAGAGTGGCTTTATAATACAAGTTGTTTTTTTCTTAACTCTTTTAATAACATATTTTCATAGAGAGAATAGAGCCAACATGGAAGGGATGAAGAGGATTGCTTATAGCACTATATCTTGCACCATTTTACAATGGATTCGCAATCCAAATAGAACATATTGATGAGGCTTCTTGTAAATTTGAATTTGTCCTACCAACATCATCCCCCCTTTCAAATGATGTCTTCTCTACCAAACATCCTAACTCTATCTTGACTAAGATACTCAAAATTATCAAATCTTTAAATTCTCCAAAATAACTATTTATTGGTTATAGAAAAATGTTTCTGTAGATGCCCTTAAGTTGAGCGAATATAGCTACCCATTATTGAGAAGCCTATTATAGTAACTGTTTTTGACCATTATTTTTTATGAGATTGTTCTCTCCTTCAATAATGGTGAATGGAATCTAAATGGAATTTACCACTTTTCATGCTTCAATCAATAATCCTATTATATGTTCTAACCCAAGGGTGAGTGTTTTGCATAGCTTTTTATTTATATTTTAAGTCCTCTTTAATATAAAATTTGTTGGTGTTATTTTTGCAATGTTTCTAAATGTGCCCTTGTGTTCCCATATACATCCTTCATAGGACCATATATGTGAAGAAAGATTATAGGATCTATTGATTAATTTTATCCATTTGTGTCCTTATAAATTGTGTAATTGGTAACCAACTTACATAAAATTGAAATATAATAAATTGATATTGTCTATGGTTATCTATAGATCTTATTGATTTCTATTTTTAGGATGATGTGTGTTGTGGCACACTTATTTTTGGTTTCATCCCCACATTTATTTTCAATTTCATTGAAACCTATTTCTTAATTTTCTATCTTGGCTCTAAGTCTCCTTTATCATCTCATATGTTAATTGTTGTAATTGTTGAGCAAGTGGAGTTGAAGTGTTCAAATGAATATGCAATAATTTATTATAAATGGTAATGATAGATTGTTGGATAATTTTATAGGAATATACATGTTGTAAGGGATCTATCTTCTAGTATTTTGCAGAATATCCCCTATCTAAAAATTTTGTGAAGGGGAAAATCGGGTTATGTCCAATTGTGAGTTAAAGCTAAGAAGACCTAAAGTGGTGGAGGGGTTGTGATAGGGATGCTTTATTTTTTGGGGCCAAGATTTTTTATTTATTGCATAAAGTCAAGTGGTAGTGAGGTGGAGGTGGATGGATAATATTGTTTTGGTGGTAAGGACCTTGTTGTAGACATTTATTTTCATGTTTCCTATTGTATATGTTTTTCTTCTTTTCCCCTTCATTTTTCTATGCTAGTTCTTCTTTTTACATTTGTTTTTTTATTTCTAATAGAATATTATAGGATTTTTTGTAGCCTACACTACATCCTTGTTGAATTTTTCCTTTACTTATTTTGACCATTTTAGGATGGTGTCTACTCTTTCCTTTAGTAAGAATTCCACCTATTGTAATTGTACCATTTTTTATCTTTCAGGTGATAAGTTTACAACCACTCTTTCCAATTTCTTTGTTATGATTTTCCTTCTAGGACCACTAATTATCTTCTTTTCTTATGAAATGTCACTGATTCTTCTATAAATTCCTCAATTATCTCCACCAAAGTATGTGTTGTACCTAAGATGAAATCTAGCATATCATGTTCTATATTATCCTTCTATTTTTTTATCCCACCAAGGGATATATTTGTGTGATTGTAAGGAGGATGTCTAAGGTAAACAAGGGTCTACATGATTTATTGACATCTTTTAAATTTCTTCTATTTTTTAATTTTCTTCTACTTTTCCATTTCTTTTTGTACTTATTTATCTAGTTTTTACTCTATTTTCTCATTTTCCATATCCTTTTCTTCTCATGTTGCGTGTTCAATATACAATAGTTGTTTCCTTATTTTTGTCTTTTTAGGTGGTGAAATTTCTTCCTTTCAATATTCTCGTGTTTCTTTCCCTTCCTTAGTGTCCACTTAGTGGATTTATATCAAGATAAATTTCCTTTCTCCTTTTAATTTTCTTCTCCCCTATTTTGATTCTACCCTTTATTTTTAGTGTTCATTTGTAATAGTGCCTATGTGTCTTCTTTATTAGTGAATTCTAGTCTAGGTGCACTTATTTGGTATTTTTACAGTAGGGTGGTAGGCAATATTCTTCATCTAATTACTTATGATGATATCTTATCTAAATCTTTGATTATTAGGGATTGATGTATTTGAGAGTCATGTATTTAAAACTTTGGGGATAAATATCGCCACATTCTTGACCTTTGTATTCAAGGTTGGTCACCTAATAGAGGTGTTGTAGATGTTTCTACATACGCTAGGGTTTCCTTTGGTATACCCCATTTCTATTATAAATATTCTTTGTTTTTTTTAGGTGTTATATACCCTTTGCTTTCTTTATTTTTAGTGAATTCCTTATGAGTATTGAATCTATTTTATTTTGGGATATAGAAGTGCTTGTATTTTTTCCTCTACAATGTTGTATTCTACTTCATAGGGAAGATAAATTAACCATGAAGTACATAGTTCAATTTTTGAATAGAGGTTGTCACTTATGTCAAAGGTGTATATGGTTGTCAAAGTATATATGATTATAGGTGGCACTATCTTTTGAAGAGTTCAGTGTGAATCAAATGGAGTTATTATATCATACCTTTTTATGTTGGTAATTGTATTCTCATATCAAATTTTGAGTTGCAAAACTATATATTGCTAGCTATATTGATACAAGAAGTTGAGGATTGTTTATAGTATCATGCATGCATCTATTCACTATGTTAGAAGTGATCCAAAAGCCTATACCGAAATGCTTCAGTTCAGTCTTTTAGAGTAGGGAGGTTTCTCTGGAAATTTATAATTATGGTCAACATTTCTTTCAAAGGGATATTTTGGCTCTACGGTTTGAGAGGAGTATTTCTACACATGTTCAATCATATTCCTAAGTTTTTAGAGGATATGTTCAGCATGCAAAAAGATTGAAGTGATAGAAGGTTATTTGAGCATGTTTTTCAACCATTTGGTATTCGAGATATGTGTGGTAATGGATAGTAGCATGCAGTATTCAAATCTAGTGTGTGGTGTCAAGATGGGACTTGGTTAAGGTTCATGTGGTAGCACACGACATCATGTTCTTTTGGTTGCAATAAATTTGATTTAGGACTGACTTGTTACACATTTCATGTAATTTGAATTTAGGTCCAACTTATAGTGTCCTAATTATTTACAGATCCTTTGTTGAAATAGAAGAGTGTTAATGCAATGTCATATATATATATATATATATTCCTCAATTGCATGGATGTACAATGTGAAGTATAATAAAAGAGAAGGTGGTGAACATACAAGGAGATGATTATGAAACTATAGTTCTTCAAGGAGAATTACATCTCAAAGTGTGCCATTATCAGAAGATCTTAAGGAGTGCAGAAGATTTTTTGTAGCCAGTTTAGAAGTGTATGAGATGTATTTCGATACAATTAAAGTTTTTCAAGCTTTATCTATGTAATTCATAGGACTGGTGTTCTACCTATTGTACTAATTTTTGTTGTGGATTGGTGTCTCCAGTGGGTCAGTGCTTACAGATAATAGGAGATTGGTGTCTTCAGTAGGTTGGTGCCTACTTTATATTATTAAATTCACTAATATCTTCTTGCTTTGTGATTTTAGATTTGGATAGTAGATCCAAGTAGTTATTCTCACCATGGTTTTCCCATCTTGGGTTTCCATGTATATCTAGTGTTCTACTATGTGGATTTGTGTTATCGATTAATGCTTGATTAGTAGTAGTGAAGATTCAAGTTTCATGTTCTGATATGTGATTCAGTTATGTTTTAAATAGATTTGATCCACTTATTCACCCCCTCTCTTAGTAGATTGTGTGCCCTTCAATTGGTATCAGAGCTAGGTTCCTTTGAAGAAGCTTAATCAGCTTGAGGTAGATCTGGGATGGAACACTCAGTGGCGTAAGAGGGATTGTCTGCAAATAAGGCACTACTTTTTGATGGGTCGAATTATACATTTTGGAGGGTCAAGATGGAAGCATACTTGATGGCCCTAGGTCTTGATATCTACATGTCAGTTATAGAGGTATATGAGATTCTTCAAAATCCTTTGAGGGATCAGGCTGGAAAGAGGGCTTGTGAAAATAATAATAAGGCTAGGAATGTTATTTTATACATGGTTTGTCTAATTTTGAGTTTGTGAAAGTTATGCAATGCAGGAATGAAAAGTAAGTATGGGATAAATTGCACACCATATATGAAGGAGATGACAAGGTGAAAGAAGCTAAGATCTAAACTCATAGAGCTCAGTTTGAAAGCTTGAAAATGAAGTAGGATGAAAGCATTGCCACATTTTTTCTCTGGATTGATGAATTTGTCAACTCTATCAAGGGTCTTGGTGAGGAATTGAAAGAAAACATGGTTGTGAAGAAGGTACTTAGATTTCTTCCAGGTGAAGCTTTAATTCTAAAGTTTCTACTATTGAATAATCCAAGGATCTGAATATTTTAAAAATAGTTAAATTACATGGTATCTTGAATACCTATGAAATGAGGTTTGATAGCAAAACTTCAATAATGAAAGAGGTTGCATTTAGAGCATCCAAGAAGAAAATTAATCTAGATTTTGATGGTTGATTAGCTTCGAAGGATGAAAAAATTGTAAGAAAGTTACAAAGAGGTTTTGATAAGTATAAAGGTAATTTACCTTTCAAATGTTTTAATTGTAGTGAAGTAGGACATTTATGGCTAAGTGTCCATATAAGTAATCTACCAATGTTGAGAAAATGTATGGAAATAAATTATTTAAGAAAGGGAATAAAGATTAGAAGAATTTCTTCATTAATGAAGAAAGCTATTCTAATAATGAAGAGGATGAATATTTTGGAAGAATGAAGAACATATCATTATGCAGCTTTTGTGTTGTCATTAATGTCACCATGTCATATGAGTTGCAACTACAAGTTTAAGTTCAAGGTTGATTTGGTATTCTGATCTGGTAAAGAAGAATGAACCAGTGAAGACAATTGACAAGAATGAGGTTAACCAAGAAATGAACAAGATATGGAAAAAAAAAGAAGATCCATAAACATTGAATGTGTTTGTGCCCCATCTGGTGAAGATAATTCCTCTGAGAATTAGACCTAGCATGGTCTTAGGGGGAGCTTTAACAAAAAATTGTTTGAACCCCCTATATATTTGGCATGTTAGTTTTTGACATGAAGATATGTTGTAAGGAATTCATAAACAAAGGTTATGCAAAAGGAACCAAAAGAAAATGTGTAGGCATGATCATTTGTGGACTAAATTAGGATTTTTCAATGTAGCAAAGAGGTTTTTTATCAACATTTTGAAATTTGACACATTTAATGCAAATTAGGGCAAATTGTTGGTTTATAAAGTGGATTTGTAAGGAATTTTAATCACTTGTGCATTTAAAGAAAGTGGAGAGCAATTTGGAGCATTCCTGAGGTGATTTGGAGACTAAGTTGTGCAAACCCTAGTTTTGGTTTTTCATGAAGGAAAAATGTATTTTACTCTTCTATTCTATTGTGGGTTTGTGTGAATCATATTTTTGAAATCATTAGAGCTTGATTTGTTGAAGAAGTAGTCATACATGTGTGACGACAAGACCTAGATCATCCTATAAGAAATATTTTATGAAGGTTTTTGAAGACAACCCTCTGGGCACCTTCTCATTGATTCCACACAGTGGCATGCCCACTGAAGACACCAGGATGTACATTCAAGTTAAAACTAAGCAATATAATCATAGAAAATTGATAGACATTTGGTAGAATGAGCTCACCGGGGATGATTTCTTGATAAAACCTGAGTATTCAAATATTTTTGAGAAGAAGTTGGATTGATGGAATTACTTTCCTCACTTCAACTCCACGGTTGATGATAAATATGTTAAACTAGCTCTCAGTAGAATGCATGAAAATTTTTTATGGACTAACTGACCTCATCTTATAACTAAGGAAATGATTAAGGCAATTACCAGACTCTGTGACACTGGACGTGTACTGGTACCGATGTTGAAGTCTAGGAAGAATAAAGTGGTGATGGAACTCACCAGAGCTAAATTTGATAGAAGGGCTCTTAAAATGAAGCCTATCACTAATCTTGTTGTGAAGTATGCAACTATAATGGTCGAACACAAGATCTACTTCACAAATAGAGAAAATTCAGTGTCTGCTATAACAATTTACATCGATTATGACATGGCACCTAATGGTGTTGATTATGATTTGTGTGAACTTCTCCAGTAGTTGTTTGAGAATCTGAAGATGACCAAGGAGAAGAAATATGCATTTTAGTTTGGTTCCCTAATTATTTGTTTGTTGTTCTAATTTCTTAGAAGACTTCCTAGAAGAGATGATGTGGTGATTTCAAACACATTCATACTGGTTGCACATCAAAATTTTGATTATACGCATAGTCTGGGTGATTTGAAGAGTTGAGATAATGCTTTAATGACATTTTTTGCAGTGTTCAAAAGCAATATGAATGAACATGAAAGGATCCCTAGAAAAGTTGTTGAGAAGTATAAGGATGACATTATATTTCATTTCTCCTCTGATGAGTGCATGATTGAATTTTTTGAACCCCAAACTACATGGATTCAACCTTTGGGGTATGAGGTTATAGAGGATGAATCCAAAGGCTATGTACAAGTTTTGTTAAAAAGTCTGAAAGATACCAGTGAACCTAGAGTTGGCACTTATGCAGAAAAATCCATGGAAATTCACTTGGAGCATAAGAAGCTTGTGATAAGAAAGAAGGTAGATGAAATTCTTAGAAATCCTAGCTTCACTGATGAGTATATTGCACAAGGTAGATCCTTGGGAGAGAAGAAGATTAGAGAATCGTCAGTTCTAAGGAGATCCAAAAGGACTGCTCCTTCAAAACCATCTGCAACTCCTACAGTGAAGGTTAAACCTAGTGCTCCTGGTAAAGGTAAAGGCTCAACTCCTTCTGGACCTGCTACAAGATCTGGTAAAAGAAAAGAAACTGCTCTGGTGGTACCTATCAAGTAAGGGAAGAAGGAAAAGGCTACAAGGGAAAAGAACCTTAGCATCATTGAAGAACAAGAGGAAGAGGAGGAAGACCCTGCAAAAAAATTGGTAAGAAAGAAGAGAGGAAGCATGTCCTCTGGTGAAGGTGCTTCACAGGAAGCAAGTGTTAGTTCTAAAATATTTCATTATGTATCATCCTCTGAAGAAGATGAAGAATAGGGTTTTGGTGTTCATGTGCACACCAAACTAGAATCAAAGAAGACTAAAGTGTCAAAAGAGGTATTTCCAGACCAGGAAGAAAAAAAAGCCTCTCCAATAAGACCTAGTTCCCTTCTTAGATTAGAGGCTTTGGTAAATAGCTTGATACATTTTGAAGATATGTTGCAACCTACAACAGAAATTTATGATCAAGTAGGTAGAGAGGACAAAAAAACATTAATTTTGGCTATTATTCAATAAGTTATCACTTTGGAAGTCAGTTGGGATTATGTCAAGAATAATGTGCCTGAGAAATTGTGGGAGGCCCTAATGAAAAGGAGATTAGAGGTTGTTGAATTGGAAGAGAAGATAAGGAATGAGGCATTTGATGAAATTGGATCCTCTTTGACCACAGATGATAAGGAAACCTTGAAGAAGGTTTGTTCAAAGATATTTCAGATGAAGAAAAGAGTAAACACCTTAAGGAAAAAATATAAGAAGCAAATAAAGAAAATAAGGAAAGAAACTGTAGAAGCCATCAAGGGTATCGCTGATAAATATGGCATGCTTGGTTAACTCCCATATAGTTTTGCACCTAAGTTAGGAGAAGAATTTTTCTACAGAGGTTAAGGAAAACATTCCTTCTGGTACAAATGATGCAGACATTCCTTCGGAAATAAATGATGCAAATATCCCTCCAGATACAGGCATTACAAATGATCCTCCAGATATAGAGAAACAAAATGAGGAAGAAGTTGAATCAGAGAAGCATGATGTTGTCCCTCTAAAGCATTTTGAAGAAGAAAAGTGTTGGAAGAATGAAGAAGATCATCTAGTTGTGCAGACCTTGTGTTGTAATTGATGTCACCATGTTGATTAAGTCTTCAGTTTGATCTAGTACTCTTAACCAGTATGAAGAACAAGTTTACATCCTTTGGTATTCTGGTTCAATATTTTGGTCTATAATTCTCCTCTGGTGATCATCATTGCTCGCAGTTTTGGGAAATAGTTTTTTGATGTTGGAAGCTTGTAAGTTGAAAATCTTGTGTGCTCATGTGCTTGTATGGCGAGTTGGCATTATTTTGTTGATTGCATTTTGTTAGTAGGTCTATCCCTAGCCAACCTAATGAATAACTAATATTGTAATAGATTAACTTGTGTTGTGGATATATGTGTGACCTATATTTGGTCCATTCTGACATATTGTAGCATGCTACATGCTTGGATTATTCTTGGAGAATTTTTTACTAACTTGGAGCCAATAGTTAGTTATTTTGGTGAATAAATATTGCATCTAATTAGGCTGACCTAATTGATTCTTGTGGATGTATCAGTTATACATATTGGATTATTTTGAGATTGTTGAAGCAAATGAAATTTAGTGTGGATAAGAATTATGGTGTGAATTTGAAGTGAAGTGTATGAAAATGATGAAGTGTGTTAAGTTTATTTACTGAGCATCAAAGGAACTAGATCTACACTTGTTACGTGTAACTTCATCAATTCATGTTCTAGTTGTAAGCCATTTTGTTATTATAATCCTTTTGTAGGTAGTGAGACTCTTTGCTTAGACAGTGAGTCCTCTTTGTAAGCAGTGAGCTTTTGTATCTAGCAGTGAGCCTCTTTTTGTATCTAGTTTTGGAACTATATTATATTGTCAGTTAATCCTCACCATGGTTTTTCCCATTCTAGGTTTTCCACATAAAATTTTTGGTGTTCATGTGTTGTGTGGTTTCATGTTCTATTCTATTAATGCTTTTTCTCATTTTTAATGTTATATGCATTGGAGTAATTGGATGGTGTTTGTTCGATAAGTTTAAGAAGATACTGATTCACCCCCCTCTCAGTATCTTGGGTATTCAATAATTGGTATCAAAGTCTGGTTCCTCTAAAGAAGCCTAATAGCTTGAGGAAGATCCTATAGATTGAACAAATGGATGATAAAGAAGAGCTCTGGACTACTCTTGAAGATCTTGACAAGGCTGAAAATGAAAATAGAGATCTGAAAGAAAATCTTGATGAGGCAAATGAATGCATCTGGAAATTGAAAGAGAAATTGAAGAAATTCAAAGAAAGACAGAGAAGTAGGTGAACAATTAAAAAAAGCAAATGAAGAGATTACCGGATTGAAGGTGCAAGTGGAGGAAAAGAAGAGAATTGAAAATTGTTTGAATACAGTGGTGCAAAGCAAGTCTGATGTATGCTCAAGGCTTGAACAAGAAGTGGTGAACCTAAAAGCAAATCTAGAAAAATAAAAACTCTATGAAGATAGTTTCAAGATAAGCTCCACCAAGCTTGATGAATTGATTACAGGGCATAGACCTTCTAAAGACAAAGGTGGTTTGGGAAATGAAGCTAGTGAAAACTCTAAGAATGTGCATACCTCAAATCTAGTGGACAATCAAAAGACTCAAGATAAAGGGAAGTAGAAAATAAATCCAAGAAACTTGGCTAGAAGACTGCCTATCAGACAACTAAATGCTCAAAGGTACCCATCTTTCAATGGTGTTTATTTTTCATGTAATAAATTTCGTCACAAGGAAACATAGTGTAGAATTAGAATAAACCAATATGTTGGATCCTTCTTTGGATAATGTTTTGCATCCAAGAAAATTAGACATAGAGCTTGTGAATGCAGAACTCAGATGATGATTTGGTTTAATGGAGGTAGAATGAATCAATCTTTTGTTGGTTACTGCTATACATGTAATAAGTTTAGACACAAATAAAATCAGTGCAGATCAAGGGTTATTGGAGGTCAAACAAATCAGATAAATTTTGTCTACTACAATTGCAACAAACTAGAACATATCTCAAGAGTATGCAGAAGTAAAAATGGAAAGCAATCTACTCCGGTAAAGAAGAATGAACCATTGAAGATAATTGACAAGAATGGGGTTAAGAAAGAAATGAGCAAGATATAGAGGAGGAAAGAAGAGCCAGAGATGACTGATGTGTCTTTGCCCTCATTTGGTACAGACAATTCCTCTGAGAATTAGACCTAGCATGGTCTTAGGAGGAGTACAAACAGAAAATTGTTCGAACCCCCTAGATATATGGTGTGTCAGATGTTGGCATGAGGATATGTTGTAAGAATGAATAGGTAGAGGTTATGAAAAATAAAATGGAATAAAATATGCATGCATGATTTTTTGCGAAGAAAGTTAGGGTTTCTCAGTGCAATGACGAAGAGTTTTTATTCACTTTTTGAAACCTATCGCATTTAATGAAAATTAGGGCAACGCGATGGTGTATAAAGCAAAATTCAAAAGTCATTTTTTATCACTTGTGCAATTAAAGAATTTGAAGAACAATTTTGAGCAATCTTGAAGTGATCCTGAAGCGATTTGGAGTGATTCTGAGGCAATCTGGAGAAATCATTATGAATAATTAAGAACAAGTGACGGAAGCATTCAAAATCATCTCTTTCCATTTACAAGGGGAAAAAGAAGAAGTTTCGTTGATCAAGAAAGAGTTTGAAGAAGATAAGAACGACAATGGAATTTGTTGACAAAGGATCAAGTGGAAATATTCCACTAAGGTTGAAAGGAGTTGAGTTGGAAGAGTTTGATCATCGGAAGATGAAGTAAATGGAACTAGGGTTGAAGACAAATGAATTGTAGAACATAAAAACTTTGGGTATGGATTTATGGGGAGAATTTCCTTGGTTTGTAGACAAAGAATCCATCTTATTCATGTTAAGTCATTTCAAGGATGGCAACATTATTCTAGACAAACCCTATCTGATCACGAAGGAGGCAATCAAAGTTATTACTGGGTTGTGCAGTGTTGGTGACCTCCTTGGGAAGAAAATAGTGAAATATAGAAATGTGGAGGAACTTATTGGCATCGACAAAGACCCTCAGTCTCTACTAATAAATACCATTGTTGATCCTGTAGTACATTATGTCACCTATGACATCACTTATAAAATCTATTTTAGAAATCATGAAGGTTATACTTCATCTATTAGTATATATCTCGCACATAAAATGGTAAAGGAAAACAAGCAGTTTGATTTATGTAGCCTAATTATGGAAAACCTAATTGAGAATGTCAAAATTTCTTTGGTCGAGGGTTATCCTTTCCGGTTTGGGTCTTTGCTTATATGTTTAGTATTTTACTTTCTGAGTTTTCTACTAGCAAGAGATAATGTTAAGTGGGAATACAACATCCTTATTGAAAAGAAAGTTTACAGGTATTTGGAATGTATGGAAGATAAAGCAAGTGCATACAAAGTGTATTTCTTATCCTTGCTGAAGGATCTGTGCTCAGGTGTGATAGTGTTTGGTGCTATGCCTGAAAATCAGTTTGAGGAGGGTTCTTCCTCCAATAAGAATGAATTGGAAGTTGTTACTAGTGGTTCCCCTCTAGAGCCTAAAAAGAGGAAAGTTAACATAGAAGAGGTCATCACTGTCTCAGAAGAAAAGGAGAATGAAGAAGAGTCCCTGCCTAGATCTGAATCTTTCGATCCTGAAGACATTCAAACGATGTTAGATAAAGGTGATATGAAGAATATTGGTGAAATTTGGTGTGCCTACCCTTTGGTGGATAGGCTTAAAATCGATGATGCTCTGGTTGATTATCTTCTCAAGAAGGGTGTTGATATTTTAGATGTTTCTGACTCATTCCAAAATAATCTAGTAGAAGTCGCTGAAGAAAGAATGTTGTTGGAATGACCTGAAGGACATAAGTTTGAATCTATGGTTGAGAGAAGATGTGTTGAAGATAAATATAATTTATCCAAACACATTGGTGAGACAAGAAAATGAATTAAGGAGATGTGTGACATCTACAAGTATTGTCTCCTGTGGCCTGCAGTTGTCAAAAATTTTAGAAGAAAAATTGAAGCCATTGAATAGTATTGGAAAGAGTTTTGATTTCTTCAAAGACAAAGATGAAAAATAGAGAATAAGAGTTGGAGAGTTTCAAGAAGAGTTGTTAAATATTCAAATACAAAGATAAGATGTGGTTAGAACTTTCTGGCTGGTCGAATAAATTGTTGAGGTCCAATTGGATCATCTCTCTGGGATACTTTCTAATGTAGAAGATTGTGAACAACAATGCCTATCTATGGACTAGTCATCCTCATTTATGTTGTTGAATTTTTTGGATAGCATGTGTACTAGAATTAATTCTATAGTGATAGCTTGGAAGAGGATTCTTCTAGCTATGAGAGAAAGGTACAAGAAAAAATTTCATGTAAAAAGAGTTATTTTTACTTGAATGTTTGAAATGGGGACTTAGAATATCTTTGTGTATACAT
Source organism: Sequoiadendron giganteum (assembly GCA_007115665.2). Taxonomy (NCBI): domain Eukaryota; kingdom Viridiplantae; phylum Streptophyta; class Pinopsida; order Cupressales; family Cupressaceae; genus Sequoiadendron; species Sequoiadendron giganteum. Next base: position 317,894,048 of record CM021103.1, read on the forward strand.
TGTCACCATGTACATACATTTACATCCTATTTTTGGTCACCCTTTTTTCCTTGATGTCAAAGGGGGAGAGATTTTCATGTAGAAAGGGGGTGTGAAGTGAAAATAATGTAGAAATGTGTGAAGAATTATACATTCTTTTGGCACATGTTGCCATCAATGACAAAGGGGGAGATTGTTGGAAGAATGAAGAAGATCGTCTAGTTATGCAGAGCTTGTTTTTCCATTGATATCACCATGTTGATTAAGTCGTCAATTTGATCTGGTACTCTGAACCAGTATGAAGAACAAGTTTACATCCTTCAATATTCTGGTCTAGTATTTTGTTCTACAATTCTCCTCTGATGATCATCGTTTCTCGTGGTTTCGGGAAATGGTTTTTGGATGTTGGAAGCTTGTAATTTCATAATATTGTGTTCTCATGTGCTCATATGGTGAGTTTGCATTATTATGTTGATTGCATTTTTTATTAGGTCTATCCTTGACCAACCTAATGAATAGTTGATATTGTAATAGATTAATCTATGTTGTGGATATATGTGTGACCTATCTTTGGTCCATGCCAACATATTGTAGCATGCTACACACTTGGATTATTCTTGGAGAAGTTTTGTACTAACTTGGAGCCGACAATTAGCTCTTTGAGTGAATAAAGATTGCAACTAATTAGGCTAACCTAATTGATTCTTGCAGATGTATCAGATATATATATTGGATTGTTTTGAGATTGTTGAAGTGAATGGAATGAGAAATATACTACAATAATAATTATGGTGTGATTTTGAAGTGAAATGTATGACAATGATGAAGTGTGTTAATTCTATTTATTGAGCATCAATGGAATTGAATATGCATGTTAGGTGTAACTTCATTAGTTCATGTTCTGGTTGTAAGCCATTTTGTTATTGTAATGCTTTTGTAGGTAGTGAGCCTCTTTGCTTGGACAATGAGTCCTCTTTGTAAGAAGTGAGCTTTTGTATCTAGCAGTGAGCCTATTTTTGTATTCAATTTTGTAACTACATTATATTGTGAGTTGATCCTCACCGTGGTTTTTCCTATTCTGGGTTTTCCATGTAAAAATTTGAGTGTTCATGTGTTGTGTGGTTTCATGTTCTATTAATTCTTTTTCTCATCTTTAATATTATATGCATTAGAGTAACTAAATGGTTTTTTTTCAATAATTTTAAGAAGATACTGATTCACCACCCCCTCTCAGTATCTTGGGTATTCAACAAAAAGGATAAAGATGAAGGTGAAAGGGATGAAGGAGAAAGAGATAAAGATGATAAAGAAGAAGATGGAAAAGGAGAAGAAGAGAAAATAGAGGAAGAAGAAAAGGTAGAATACAAGGAAGAAAGAAATGGGGAATCTACTAGGAAGAATGAAGAAGATCAAAGGTAGGTTGTAGAATCTCAAAGGTTCCTTGGAGAATCCTCATCCGACGATGATGTTTTCAAAGGCTTGTTACCCAAGCAAATTAGTTTCCAACCAATGATTCCTCTGGAACTTCTACAACTCCCTATGATTCAAGGCAATGTGGATCTAGATAAGATTTCTCCTATTCATAAATTAGTGTTAGGGGATGCATTGCATGCATTTAGAAGAAGAGAAATTTTGGAAACGTATTAGAAGGGGACAAAGCTTATTGATGATGTCATTAAATATTTGCAGGAGGCCACTCCCGGTACATCAATGGATACTTCTCTCACTCTAGTAGAGAATCTAAAACTTCTATTGGACTCCTTTAAGGAGTATGCCTTTGGACTTGGTGAGAAGACAAGGCAAGAGGTTGAAGATAAATTGGCAGAGAAAAGGCTTTTGGTACTTCATGATAAGTGTGCTCTGGTACACACCAATGTTGAAAAGAATCTAGAAGTTGTGCAGGTTTGTGAGTCTAAAGAAAATACTATATTTTCTTACTGCATTAAGTGGTCGGATTCCACTCAGAATATCAAGGATCTCATGGACTCCATTGAGTCCCAATTGATTGTTTTCTCCCGTACTTACAGTGCATCCAAAGATAGAAACATGACAACCTGGAATTCTATCTCTACTCACAAAGAAAAAATCCTTATTCTACAAAAGCAGAAGAAGGATATCATCAAAAGATTCAATCAACTAGGTGACTTTGTGAGAATGGAGTACACTTTGGTTGCCAATGCTTTGGAAAATGCAGGAAAATTAGAGAAGATCAATCTGACTCCTGGTACTCCAGATGATGCAGAAGAAAGTCTAATGGAACTAGAATCTCTGAACAGGATGTTGATATCTACTAAGAAGAGTTGGGAGACTGGTAAGGTCGCATGGAATCTTATTCTCAAAGAGTTTCAAGGATCACCTTCCTTCAGGTAGTGTTTTTTAGTTTTCATGCTTTTTGGACCACCCTTTGTCCTTGATGTCAAAGGGGGAGAGAAAAGAGAGATAATGTTATGGAGAAAAAAGGGGAGAGTATTAGACATAGGAGGTTTGTAAATTATTTTGGCACATGTTGCCAACAATGACAAAAGGGGAGATTGTTTGAATAATGAAGAAGAACATATCATTATGCATCTTTTTTGTTGTCAATAATTTCACCATGTTATATGAGTTGCAACTGCAAGTTTAAGTTCAAGGTTGATCCGGTATTCTGAACCGGTATGCAGGTATTATCCTCCGGTATTTTGGTCCACAATCCTCCACTGATGATTATCGTTGGTTTTAGTTTTGGGAAATGGTTTTTGGAAGTTGGAAGCTTGTAAGTTCAGAATCTCATGTGTTCAGGTACTTGTATGGCGAGTTGGCATTACTCTATTGTTACATTTTTCTATTAGGTATATCTTTGGCCGACCTAATGTATAGTTGATGTTGTAATGGATTAATTTTTGTATTACAGATGTATGTGTGACCTATCTTTGGTCCATACCGACATGTTCTAGCGTGATACATGCTTGAATTATTTTTGGAAATATTTTGTACATGCTTGAAGCTGATAGTTGATCTTTTTGGTGAATAAGGATTGCATCTAATTAGGCCGACCTAATTGATGCTTGCGGATGAGTTAGATATATATTGGATGGTATTGAGATTGAAATAGGGGGAATGAATGTAAATTTGAATCAAGGAAAATATATTTCTACTGGTATGCAAGTTTACTAAGCATCAAAGGAACTAAATTAGCACTTATTAGGTGTAACTCTATCAGTTCTTATTCTAGTTGTAAGCCATTTTGTTATTGTATATTTTGTAGGTAGTGAGCCTCCCATTTTGGACAATGAGTCCTGGAAATGAGCCACCCTTTGTAATATCTTATAATCAGTTATACTATATTGTGAGCTAATCCTCACCGTGGTTTTTCCTATTTTGGGTTTTCCATGTAAAAATCTCAGTGTTCATGTGTTGTGTGCTTTTATGTTCTGTTAATGCTTTTTCTCATTCTTACTATTATATTCCTTGGAGTAATTGGATAGTGTTTTTTCAATAAGTTTAAGAAAATATTGATTCACCCCCTTCTCAATATCTTGGGTATTAAACAGAAGACATCTCTGGATATGAAAAAGAGAAGGTTGTATTCATAACCATGGAAACTATTGAAGATACTGAATAAATGAAATCCAAAAATGATGATGAAGGGGTAAATCTTGTGGAGGAGTTACTATGTATCAGAAAAGAGATAAAAATATTGAAGAAAATAATTATTTAAGAAGTGAAGGCTAAAGACAACTTATCTCTGAAGCTTGAAAGTGTAGAAATGACAATCATTGATTTGAAGGTACAAGCATAAGAAGCAATAAGGATTGAAGAATTCTTGACTAAAATACTACTACTATCAAAAGACAAGGACTATGAGAAGCTTGAACCAAAAGTTGTGTAAATAAGAAAATACTTAAGAAGGTGAATCATCAATTACAATTAAATTTTGGAAAGAGTATTGAGACTCTATATAAGATATTGGGATTGTTGGACTCAAGGGAACACTGAGAGGAGGGGTGAATCAATGTTCTGCAAATTTGAACTTTATTAATTTGATACTTAAAACATTTCAACATTAAACCAAATGAAATATGCAAACACACAAATTAATCATCCACAACACCATAACACAAGAATTTTTACGTGGAAACCCTATTAGGGGAAAAACCACGGTGGAGGTCAATCCATAATTTGAGTACTCAAATATAAGTTTTACAAAATAGGAATGCACATGCATTTAGGCTCACTACCTAGACCTCACTACTCAAAATAGGAGGGCTCTCTGCCTTACAAAATATTCAAATTTATACCATTTGAATGATTGAACTGAAGTAATAACATCTACTCATGCCTGGTTACAGTTCTGATTAAGCTCATAGATCAGATTTTGGACCTTTTGTCTAATTATGTACTTCTCTCTGCTCTACTCTGCTCTACTCTTCGCATCAGAAATCCATACACAGATGAATTTGCATCACTATCCCTCTAAATTTTGCATCATACACTAACATCCTTCACATCTCACATGCTTATATATTCAAAATGATACAAACAATCTCTTATATATATCTACAACCAAAGATTTGATCATCCATATGTTGGCTTTAATAAAACATAAAATAATTTTTAACCCTCGGCTAAATCGATAACTAATTCTTAATGTGCACCATCCATAGTCGGCCATAGCATAATAAGGACATAATTAAACATGTTTGAGCACAAAAAAATTTAACCAATTACTCCTTAAACATTTGCAATGGCTATATCCACCAAGTCGGCCTTCTAGCATTGATAACCAGAAAATCAATAGACTGGATCTCCTAGATCATACACCAGTGAATGCACACCCAGATAATTCTTGGATAAGATAGTACAAACATCAAAATACCTTTCTTTGAGATCCACAACCAAAAATGATAATCTGGTGAAGTATGCAGATCCACAGACTTAACTTTAATCAGATACCCTGTTCTTCACTCTTACTTCCGGTAGTAGCCAACTCTTTACTTTGTCTGCTGGTATGGACCAATACTGAACTATGGGCCAGATAAATGACTTAGGTTTCCATCAATGACAACACTAAAATCCATATGCCAATAGGGATGTTAGAGATCTCTACATGTTAAAACCAGAATTAGTTTTGATGATCAAAAGAATAAAGTGATAGAATGACCAGTGAATCTTGCTAAAGGGAGTCCATAAGTACAAAGTCTAAAAGGTTTCTTGCAAGTGATGAAATCAAGAAAAAAATGATGGTTTTATCCAAGTTTAGAAGAAGAACATAATACTTAGAATACAAGGATACAACACCAGGTTCAATTGTTCTTTTTCCAATTATTTATTTAATTGCAATAATTTTGGCCATAAGGTTGTGGACTGTAGAAGGCTCTAGTAAGAAGAAATAACTTTGTCACCAGTAATGCATTTGCACCTCTATATAATTTTAATATTGTTTGCTACAAATGTAATACTATTTTTGACACATCACTAGGAACTATATAAACAATTTTGTGAGTCCTCCTCTACTGAAAATAGCAAGAAAAGGATTAGAAATTTAGAATCATGAATCAAATAAAGTCTATAAAAGGGTTTCAGAAGAGAATTTTTTAAAAAAATAAATGATAGCTCAAACTACTCTACATGCTTAGAAAGAGAATAATTTTTGGATCATAGACAATGAATGTTCAAGCCACATGACTGGAGATAAATTAAGTTCATGAATTTCAAGAAATTTTAAGGAGGTTTTGTGACTCTTGGAAATCATTCTATTGCCAAATTACTAGTAATGGTACTTTGAGTCTTGATGGTGGTAGGCCAAAAACTCATGATGTTCAGTATGTTGAAGGACTAAAGCATAATCTTTTAAGTGTAAGCCAAATGTGTGATAAAGGTTATAAGATTTATTTTAGTGCTAAGGGTTGTGAAATTAGGAAATCAGGTATGAGAGAACTAATTATGGAAGGAAGCAGGAAAAATAGTGACATTTATTGTTTCAACGAGATGAATGGAAAAAACTATCTTACTATGCAAAGAGAAGAAAGTTGGATTTGGCACATAAGATTAGGACACACCAATTTTGATGACATTATGAAGGTTAGCTCAAGAGGAATTGTTATGCCTTGCATAACCACCCCATCTTTTGCCTTGGTCAAGATGGGTCCCCCTTGTTATTTTTTATCCTTTGTTGTTTTTCAAACAAAATTTGGAGTCATTTTGCTTCCAACACTTTGTTTATTTTTGTGTTTAGTTTGGCGGAGCCGGAACCAGAACCAAATCAGGTTCTGAGAGTTCTTTTAAAGCTTGTTTTGGTGCTCATCTCGACAGTCTTTTCTTTTTGCTTTTGTTTTGTCTTTAGCGAGACCGGAGGCGGAACGGGTGTTAAGTTGGTATTCACCAAAAATTGCAAAATCATAATCGATTCCGCCTCCGCCTCCGATTTTTGTTTTTGTTTTTAGTCTAAGTCCTTGTGTTTAGTTTTATGATGTCGGTCTTTTACTTTACTTATTGTGTTTATTTTAGCTTTGTGTTTAGTTGGCGGACTCGGAACTGGAATGGGAATGAAGTATGGAAATTTCTTAAACTTTCGAATCAATTTCCATTTTAGTTCCGCCCCCGCCACTTTTTGATCATTGACTTTTTGACTGGAGTTACACTACAGAGAAGTGTTCGTTATCTTTTAGTTCCAACTCTGCCTTAACTGCGTGTTAATGCATTAATGGCAGCTGCTCGGGTAGGTTGAAATCCTCGTTTTTACCTTCATTTAAGGATTAAACGAGTCATTATCATTATTATTAAGAGATTGAAGAACACGAAAGAGTAGCAGTGGAGTTTGTTTGAGAAAATTGATTGAAGGAGGAGAAGATTGTTGCAAGAAAATTAGTTCAGAAGGTTAGCTAGGTTCTTGCATTTTTGAGGTAGGGTTGCTTATTGTTCTTTATTCTTCATTTATTTACTGTTGCGTTTATTGTGTTTTGCTTTATATTTGCTCGTGCTTTCAATCATTTTTTTTTATTGGATCTATGCTTAATGGTGTGATTGTACGAGTAGTTTCTTGTTTTATCTTGTTTTGTTTTGACTTAGTTTTTGTTTCTTGTGCTGTCATTTTAATTCTTTCTATTCTTGAGCATGGTCATTTTCACATCTTAATCATGATTGTGTCGTGTTATTTTGATTTGCGATAAGTTAGATTAAATTTAGGTTTTAAATAGTGAGGTAGATTAAAGATTTATAGTGAGAGATTTACAGTGAGTTAGGGTTACTTGATTCATTGTTTTTACTTAGGGTTTTATCACGTTTTGTTCGGGTAAATGGTAAGGTTTAAAATTTGTGCCCTAGTTTTTATTGGGTCTGTTGGATTAGGGTTTTGTGTCTGTCAGTGATCGCATTTAAATGGTTAAAATATGATGCCCTAAAAATATGCAGTTGTTCCCCATGGTCATATGGGTGTAGTATTTAGAGCCCCTTTTTAACTTTTAAAGCGACCTTGGTTCTAATCATGAAGTTATATGTTAAATCAATGAAATCATTTGATGATGTCATGGTCAACCTAAGTGGAGATGGGATCGAAATCGATTATGAACTTGAAAATTCTATTTTTACAAAAGTTACCGATTTCGTTTCCATCTCATTTCCGGCTCTGCGTACAACAAAAGTCTTCTTTGGAAAATGACGATAACCTAGACAGAAGCAGAGGCGGAGTGGAAATAGAAAATGAAAATCTGAAAATCTGAAGAAAACCAAATCCGTTTTTCATTTCGATCCCGGTTCTGATTCCCATCCCGAGTCCGACTCCGAGCCCGTTTATCATTAGTTGAGTATCTATATTGGTTTTGGCTCTGAGTCCGGTAGTGTGGTAAAAGAGATTGTTTTAGGTTGAATGTTTTGCCTTGTTCTGCCTCTGGTGCATATGTGAAAGGTATAGTTTTTAAAGCATGTTTTATAATGGTGTCTAAAGATCTAACTAGAGGTTTGCTTGTAGGGGAGTTGAAAGATGTTAGGAACATCAAGAGAAGCTGCTCGAAGGAACCAACCAGCTGGAACATCAAAGGTAGCACCAAAACCAAAGAAGGTAAAGCCAGAACAACTGCCTTATACCTTGAGGTATGATCATAGGAACCCGGTGGTGAAGGTGAGCAAGGTGGAATCAGACTGGTCAGATATTACGGATACCAATTTGGGCCAGTACAACCTTGAGGAGTTACATGGAGAAACCTTTGGAGAATGAGAAAATCTAACGGGAAGAACACAAAGGATTGTTGATTCTGGCCTGGCACATATCACTGTGTTCCCTTTATTAGTTTAGTGCCCGGAGTTGATCTTAATAGTAGCCAGTGCCTACAATCCGGCTACAAGATTATGCATGGATTCACAGAATAATGTTATCATTGATCTTACTCCTCAGATGTTCCAAAATATATTTAGTGTTCCTGATCCCAAGAGCTTGGTGCAGCTAACTGAAGTAGAGGCATTAGGAAAGTATAGCAATCATAAGGACTCCAATAGGTCTCATTTGAATAAAAGGTGGTTGAATACAGAAAAGAAATCTCTATCCAAGCTTGCAGACCAACCTAAGAGGGCATATTTCATGAAGGAAATATCAGATTTAATATTGATGTTGTCCAGGGTGTTTGGGAAGAGGGATACCTTCCACTTCAAGAAATGGATGTTTCCTTTCATTCAGATAATCTTAGAGGGTGACTATCAGTTTGATTGGTCAATTATTGTTTCTAATGCCATACATGATCATCTAACAAGGATTAGGCAGACTAAATCTTTCTTTATGACTTCTTATGTGGTTTATGCAGTAGCAAGGTTGGGGATTTTCCCAAGTTTGAATAGAATAGGTATAATGGGAGCCTTGGATGGGAAGAAGAAGGTATGGGAACACTATGATTAGTTGTCTCTTCAAGTTGCTGAGACTCATTTCAGGAGAGTCAATGATGCATTTTTATATGTGATCATCAATCAATTGAATGGAGATGTAGGATATCGGTTGAGCCAAGAAGCCATGGCATTCATTGCTGAATGGGGATGTTGGTATATCCAATACCCCAAATTTACATTCTTCAGGTTATATGGTTTTGAAGGTCACCCACACTTGCTTCCAAGGTGTTGCAGTAATAGAATAGTGCTAATGGAGTTTTTTTATCAATCTATCAGAGTTAATGCTAGGTTTGGGATTAAGCATAAAACTGGATGTCATAAATTTCCCATGAAATTGGGTGAATACAACTGTCAACACTTGAAGGAAGCGAAAGTGGTTTGTAATGAGTTAATACAGTTGAAATTGGGGTTGTATACAACTCGTAAGTATTTTAATCCAAAGAAGAAGATGTATGCTTTATTACCTTCAGTGTTCACTAGACATTTCAATTTGTTAGAAGACTTTTGGAGTGATTGGCAGGATGAGTATGATTTGAGAAAGAAGAACTATGAAAGATTGTCAGTTGCACTCATGGCACAATTAGGTGTTAAAGAAAATATTCCTGACACATTGGTGGATGGTGGAATTGTATTGGATCCATCTTATGAAGCTTTGAATATTGGCACCAAAAGCCTGGATACAATTGACTGGAATGTTGAAGAAACAATTGATATCAAGAAGATAGGAAGGCCAGTATTGGATAGGAGCGTGCAATGGTTAATGTTGAGAACTCAAGCTCCTCAAGGACTAGTTCTTAAAAAAGGTAAAGGATACAAGAGAATTAAGAGAAAGACACCTCCCAAAGAGCCATTAGAATTCCTTCCTCCGGATATTGAAGAAATAGAACTTGAGGTGGTAGATGATGAAGAAGAAGCACTAGAGGGAGATGTTCTAGTAGGATCTGTTGTCTCAACACCCACAGTAGGTGAGTCATCTGCACAAGTTCCACTTACAAGGAAGAAGAGTAAAGAAATAAAGAAGGAGCTCTTCATAGCATGGATGAAGCTGATAAGGGAAAAGAAGTGGAGGAGGAAGTTCTGGAAGTTGAGACAGATTCAGATGAGACTCTATCAGAGAAAGATTTGCAAGAGAACATGCCTCTAGAAGAGGACATGGAGCATATTTTGACATAAGAAGAGCAATGGAAGATGTTTGAAGAGGAAAAAAGGAAGTCTGATGCAAGGGCTGTAGCAGAGAAACAAAAATAAGTTGATGCCAAGGTACAAGCTGATGTTGTATTGCACCAGCAACAATTGAAAGCAAAACAAGTTAAGGAAAAGGCAGCAGTTGATGAAATAGAGAGGAAAAGAAGGGAGCAAGAACATGAGCTCAAGGTCAAAGCAGAGAATGACAAGTTGGAGTTAATACAGAAAATTCATGACCTTGAGGAAGAGAAAGCAAGGGACCAGAGGGAAAAGGAAATCTTGGTTGCTAGGTTAAAACTTGCAGTAGAAGCTCGCCAGAAAGAGGAAGAAGCTGAAATTTTGAAGAGGAAAAGAGATGTTGAGGAGCTAGTAAAGAAATAGCGAGTAGATGAAGAACAGGCAAAGGCAAAGAAGCTTAAAGCCTTAGAAGCAGAGAGATTGGAGAAAGAAAGACTAAAGGCTTTGGAAAGAGAAGCTCTAGAGAAAGAAAAGGAAGAAGAAAGTCAGAGGAAAGAAGAGGAAGAAAGGAAAAGAAAAGAGAAAAGAGATAGAGAAGAGGCTGAGAAGTTGGTGTAGATGCATATACTGCAAGAGCAACAAGAGAAATCAAAGCTTGACTCTCAATCTCAGGTAGATGTTCAGCCACCTTCTACAGTTGTTGCTTCTTCTTCCATGATGACTACTGCTCCAAGTGCTCCTACTTGGCTGAAATTAGACCTGTAGTAAAGGGCAAGAACACCTCCACAACCTCTCAATTGGGAGGATATGATGAAGGGGATTGAGCAGGAAAGGCCTAAGAAGAAGGCTAAAATTCTACATTCTACCTGACTCATAGACAAAGGGGAAATTGTTGTTGAATGTGCCATGCCAATGATAGAAAAGGAGGTAGGGGATATGCAGTTAACAAATTATTAGTTGAGTACGGTCAATTTGGGAAGACCGACTAGAAATCAGCAAATTAATTTGATTGATGTGGTGGCCTCAAAGACCAAATCAAGAATGATCAAGGATAAGCAAAAGAAGGATGAACTTAAAGCTCAATTAGATCAATTGCATTCATTCTTGAAGAATGTCTCCTCTCCAAGGTCACAGCAGGTAGTAGCCATTGAAACTCCTATTTTGTTAAGCAAAAAGGAGGTAGATGATTTGGTGCAGGTTAGAGGAAAGGTGGAGATGGTAGATAGGTGGATAGACAAATTGAACCAAGAGGTAGGAGAGGTTTTAGTGAAAGGATTTGAAGCCTACAAGGATACTGAAGGGTTGATAAAAGAGATGTATCAATACATTGAGGCATCAAAAAAGCAAGAAGAGGAATACAAAGAATATAGTCAGAAGTTGGAAAGAGTAAGTGCATTGCCTCTAACAACTCTTTTGGAGCAATCCATACTTGAGGAAGACAACAAGGATTTTGTGGAGAAAATTTCTCACATACTTCGGTTTAGGACTGGCTTTTTGTGTAAACACAAGGATGAAATTCAAGAGACTACTTATAATTTGACCGAGCAATTGGAAGAATTAGAAGCATTCATTGCTATAATTGTAGATGTGAATGCATTTTTAGAGGAAGGCATGCCTTTGAGTCAAGTAAAAGAGAAATGGGATGAAAGATTCAAAGGAATCATGCAAAAAGAAGAAGATGGTGGAGAGTTGATGTTAGATCGACTAGTAGAGGTCAAAGAAGAGATAAAAGCTATTGGGAGAGAATTAATAAAAATAAAAAGTATGAGGGAATTTGCTGCAGCAGAATTGGATCGAATCAAGTTTGAGGATAGTTGGATTGATAGGCCAGAAATGGATACATTACAGCAAGTCTTCACCAACTACGATGAGTTTATTGCAGATCCAGCTTCGCATACATGAGTCCCTGCATGCATGATGTTCTCCTTCTTTGCATGTTGCATGCATGCAGCATTGATAGTCTTGGGGGCGCATGACTTCTTTTCTTCTCTTCTATCTTCTATTTTTAATTAAGACTGAATGTTTAAATGTAAAAACTCAAGATCAAATTGATCTAAGTTTCCAAGAGAGTATAGTTCCTAAAAAGGTGGATAACCTAAATTAGAAGTAGAGTTCGAACTTTTGTATATCTATAAATACCTGATGGGTATCATATTGTAAAGGATGGCTAATTGAGAATAGAATTGGCTTACCTAATGCTAGGAGATAGAATTTTGTAGAGTTTTGTAGAGATACTTTGTACTTGATCCTTTTACAGTTAATAGAATTTACAGGTTTACGTAATATGGGGTTAGCATTGAGTTATTTTATTTGATAAGGCTGATAAGTTATAATCCATCTGAATGCCAGTGATTGTGCTGAAGCATGATAGTTTCTTATGTGATGAAAGTCATTAGAAGAAACCAGATTTAAAGATTATCTTGTTAGATTATCATTGAATTGAAATTATTAAATTCTGTTGATCTATAATCTTGATGATGAATGAATGTGTATTGTTTTGAAAGTCCTTGAACTATCTGTGATGTGCGATTGTGAAGTTAATTAAGCACCTAAAATGTATGCAGTGGTATAGATTATGCTATAGATTGTGTCATCTTATGGTTTTCTTGATCTGATTAGAAGAACATTCATTATTTGAAGATATATGTCTGGATGATAGATAAATTTGATTCATACTTACTAGTTTACCCCTTTAATCTATCTTTTTCTTTTGTTTGAAACCCGATTGATTTACCAAAACAGTTTGATAGAATGAGTCATCGCTTGAATCTTTTGTTACCAGCACAGGCCCCTTGAACATTATAGTTGCATGAACCGATTGAGTGACACCAGACAGTTGAGAACCAACTACCAGGACCTTGGGAGTTAGGCTACTACATATTGTCTTTCTTTTTTAGGAGAAATAGAGTAGAAATATTCTATTTTATTGTTCTTTGTGTCATTTTCACCATCAACAAAAGTTGGCGCTAGAAAGAGGGCCTAAAAGGACAAGCTGGCTCACATAGGGTCATTCTCACTAGACAAATATGGAAGGATTCTTAGATCTTCTACTAATCCTGAACCATTACAAGAATTGCAAGCCCCGATTAGACCAAGACCTCATGCTCGTAGGGTTTTGCTACCTACACTGCCACCACCACTTACTCCACCTAGATTTCCTCCAAATCCACCTACACCACCACCAATTCAATCTACATCACCACCTTCATATAGGCCTGCATCACCACCAATTTGGCCTATAACCCCACCTGTCCAACCACTCCCACCAATGGCTTACTTTGTGAATAATCCCTCCCTTTTAGGGACTATTCCTTGGGGATTCCATGATTTACCAAAGAACCCATAGAGGTTCTATCCAAAATGCATGCATGGAGAATTAAGAAGTGCAGAAGAACATATACAAGCATTCAAGGATGCTTGCACACAAGCTCGGGTTGCTCATCAAGATGTGGTATGTAGACTGTTTCCCTATTGTTTAGGAGATATGGCATATAATTGGTATCTAAACCTGCCCAGGGATCTATTTTGGGTTGGACAGATTTAGAAAATGTTTTTATTAATCAATTCAGGGTTTATGTGGATCCTGCAATATTATATCACCATTTTCCACCATAAGGAAGGAACACCATGAACCATTGCCCTTATTTAACACTAGGTTCCAAAGGATGTATCGTAGGCTACAAGAACCTTACTTAGTACCAGAGGGTATGGCCATACAGGCATATTTGGGAGTTGTTGATCCTTTGATTGGCCTGTTCTTACAAATAACTTATCAACCTAATGAGATTGACTCGTTGTATAAAATTTATCACTTGGATATCAAGTTACAACAGCAGATAAGTCTGCAATCTGGAGGTTTAGGAATGACTCTTCCCCCAATGAATTATCAAATGCCTAATCCACCATTATACAATATTGTCCCAAGAATGTCTTATTCCCAATATGGACCTACATCTAAGTTGCAAGCTCCACCCACTATGCCTTTCTTTGGCAATGGCACATAGGATTCCTCCCATCAAACTCAACAACAGCAACCTCAACATCAACCACAACAGGGGGGAGGATCAACCCATGTCCATTCCCCAACAATAATCCAAAATGTGCAGAATGAACAAACTGTTCAACTCACAAGCGAGGTAGAGACTCTCAAGAAGACGCTCTCTCAGATGTCAAATGACATGGCATAGCTCAGGAAAAACCCTCCCCATAATCAAAATCAGAATTACAACAATCAAGGAGGTTATAACAATCAAGGCAATTACTCTAATCATAACCAAAATCAAAACACCAATAGGAATTTCCAGGGTCAAAACTCCTCAAATCAAAATTATCAAAATCAAAATAGAGGATATAATCAAAGGGTTCAATAACAACAACAATAATAGGTAGTGGAATACTGGACCTAATAACGGGGGAGTTCCTCATAATTATCAAGCAGGCAAGGAAAGACCACATACTGCTAATGTTGTTGATTTGAATTTTATGACCAATTGGTGTAGACTACATGATACATCAGCACATTCTGAGGTTAATTGCCCCGAAATGGAGAAAATTGTGAAAATTGCACAGGCTGATGCCCATCCTCCAGCAGGAAATTCCAATCCAGATAATGGCCCACTCAACACTACCATGACTTATGAAACCATTGAAGAGAAATATCAATTCCCTATGCAAGGGGATAATGATCAAGAAGAAGATGTATATAATGCTCAAGCTTTCCAATCTAAGGGTGGTCACTTTCTAAGAAATCAGAATAAGGGGCCATTCAATAAGTCTGCACCCCAAATAATATGGTTCCCCCAAATCAGAATGCAGATAGCAATCCACCTCCACCAAAAGGACCTTCTAATTCTTAGAATAGAGGTAATCAGCCTTCTTTTCCTAAGTATCGAGTTAGGAATGATTCTGAGTTTGACTTTGTTGCAGAATTACAAAGGAAAAAGACATCATTATCTTTCTTTGATATCATGAGGTGGTGCCCAGCTCAATGGGAGGTGGTATTAAAGGCTTTGGAAGAGGCAGATCACCTAAAAGGGAAAGGTAAAGTGACTCCTGCAAAGGAGACAAATGCAACTATGTATAAAGGTAAGACCAGTACCCCACCTTTTCTGTTAAGTTTGAAAATCTTTGGAAAGAACCTACATAATTGCTTATTAGATTTTGGAGCATCAGGAAATGTCATGCCTTTCTCGATTTGTAAGAAGTTAGGATTGAGTCCTATCCCAACCAATAAGAAGGTGATTCAGTTGGATAAAACTGAATTCAATGTTGTAGGTGAGTTGAAGAACATGCATGTGCAGGTTGGATCAAATCCAAGGATCCAGACCTATATAAGATATCCAAATAGCTGATATCCCAGAAACATATGGTATGCTCCTAAGTCGAGAACTGATGAAAAGCATAGGGGGATATCTATCCTTGGATTTCTCACACATGTGGTTACCATGGAAAGGAGTTGCCACGCAGATAAGAATTGAAAATGAACCTAGGCTCAAACATATGATTACAGAATATGATGCTACAAATGAGGTAGCATTCTTTGAAACTGAGATAGGTGTTTACAAATAAGAGGAAGTTCTTACATTGTCTGTAATTAGTCCTGAGGATACTTCACTTTTAGAGCATAGTGATCCCATGATCTGCATCAACCATTAAGTTTTAATAAGGAAATTGCAACAAGATAGGCTTGTTTTAGGAGAAGAAACTGACTTGAGTAGTTTATTACTGCCTAACTAGTGCAGAATTCACTATCACAACCATTCGGAGTTGACATGTCAGTCATGCCTAAATATTCTAGGTCATATAGATCAGCCACAACAAAAGTACCAAGAGGAATCTCAGACTCCCATCAATGAGTTCTCTTTCAAAGTTAAGGATGCTACTATTCTTACTCGGCTTAACCCTTCTCAAAAGGAAAATTTCCCATCAGTAGAGCAGACACTGGTTTTATGTATTGAAATTCAAGAAGAGAATGAGGTAACACAGTGCCTTTTCAATCCACCTGCTCTGGATGCTTTACCAATGCCAAAAGAGTTGATGAAAGATGAATTGGATAGTAAATCAACCCAATAAATCATTCAGGGAGTAGTTGTTGAACAAATTACAGACCTAGGGAAATCTTTAACTGAGCCTCTCCCCAACACAAATTCTGACAAACAGCAAAAGTCCGAGACGCCACACATCTCAAGTGAGTCCTTCCCTATTGCTTCTAAGAAGAAAGAACTCCCAGCCAAAGACCAGTTATGGACTCTTAAGTTTGATGGTTCTAAGTCTAAAGTAGGAAGTGGAGCAGGGATTGAGTTAACTAATCCGAAAGGAAAAACTTACTTTGCTTCTTATAGATTGCAGTTTGTTTGCACTAACAATGTGGCTGAATATGAAGTGCTTGCAAGAGGACTCATGTTTGCTCATAAGAATAAGGTAACTGCTCTTATAGTGATGGGAGATTTTGAGGTGATTGTGAAACAGGTACATAGCCAATACGCATGCCATAACAAAAGATTGGCTGCATATAGGAATAGGGTTTGGAATTTAATAGAAGATTTTGATGCCTTTGGAATTACTCTCATTCCAAAGGAAGCAAACCAAATTGCAGATGCTCTTGTTGTTACTGCTAGTAAATTAGAGCCTATGCAAGACTCAAATCTGAAGAGGTTTTCAGTAGAATTGATTTCAATCCCAGCAATTCCTAATAATATCAGACACTTTCAGGTATTTAATGATGATCAACATATATTGACCTTTTTGGAAAATTTTGATGTTTTTGAGGAGCAGATAATTGATGATTCTAATAGAGATCAGGGAGATTGGAATCCAGAAAGTGACAATCCAAAAGGGATACTAGATTTAAAGAGCAATAACATTCCCAAAGGGATGATAGCATTAGAAAGAATATTTGATTCAGATCCACAAGCTTATCAAAGAGTGCCTACAAAGAGCGACAAAGGTAAGTATGAACAAGTTAATTTGACTCACACAGGCCTAGAAAGGAACGTTCTTATAGGGAAGACCTACCCTCAGGAAATAAAGGATGAGATAATAGAGGTCTTGAAATAGAATATTGAAGCAATTGCTTGGAGCTATGATGACTTGAAAAATTTTGATACATCTGTATCACACATACAATTCCTCTTAAGCCAGAAGCCAAGCCGTTTCACCAAAAGCAATACACGGTCAATGCATTAATTGAGCCTCTAATTCAGAAAGAAGTGCAGAAACTTTTGGCTGCAAGAATAATCTTTCCAGTTAGACACTCTACTTGGGTGGCTAATCTAGTTCCTGTAAGGAAAAATAATGGTGAAATAGGGTTATGTGTGAACTTCAGGAATTTAAACAAAGCCTCTGAGAAGGACAACTATCCATTACCTTCCCTTGATGAAGTGTTGCAAAAGGTCAATGGATCTCAGATGATGTCTTTCTTGGATGGGTATTCAGGATACAATCAGGTCCTTGTAAGTCATGAGGATAGGATGAAGACTGCTTTCACTACAAAATGGGGCATGTTTGCCTACAAGAGAATGCCTTTTGGTCTTATCAATGTTGGTGCTACTTTTCAAAGAGCGATGGATGTTGCATTTAAATATTTGATAGGGAAATGTATAATCATCTATGTGGATGATCTGACCATCTTCTCTAAGAATAGAGAAGATCATGCTGCTGATTTGGAAAAGGTGTTAAAAAAGTGTATCAGTTATGGTGTCTCTCTTAACCCAAAGAAATGTGTATTTGGAGTTTTCGAAGGGAAGCTTTTATGTCACATTATACCAGATGAGGGAATATCCATAGATCCTGATCGAGTGGAGGCTATTTTGAAGTTGACAAAACCAGGAAGCAAGAAGGAGATGAGGTCTTTCTTTGGAAGGATCAATTTTGTCAGGAAATTTATAACAGGATTTGCTAAGATTGTCAAACCACTTATTGAAATGATGAAGAAGGATGCAAAGATTGAATGGAGTGAAGAAGCTAAGTCTACTTTCATGTAGATTAAACAATCTATATCTGAGGCACCTGTTTTAACAAGCCCAGATTATCTAAAACCCTTCTATATTTATTCTTTTGCTTCTGAACATTCATGTTCAGAAGTCTTAACATAGAGAAGAGAACGAGGAGAGACCAATTGCTTTTATGAGCTCTCCATTTAAAAATGCAGAAGTAAGATATTCATCATTAGAAAAATAAGCCTTTGCCTTGGTTAGACCAGTAAAGAAGTTTAGGCATTACATAATCAGAAGTTAGGTTATGGCCATAGTTTGGGATCCAGCTGTGAAGTCTCTCCTAATGCAAAGTGAATTAGGGGAAAGAAGAGGGAAATGGATGGCCATCTTACAAGAATTTGACTTGGAGATTCACCTAATGAAACTCGTTCGAGGCCAAGGTTTTTCAAAGGCAATGGAAAAAGTAGACAAAAACATTACTTGTTAACAATACACGGTTCAATCATTCAAGAAGGATCCCTGGTATACAGATTTAGTCTTCTTCCTCCTCAATAACAAGTGTCCAAAAGGAATGAATGCTACTCAAAGGAGAGCATTGAGGATGAAGAGTTCCCATTATATGCTTAAAGGGGGATCAATCTATAGAAATAATTTTCAAGGAATATATCTATGTTGTCTGGATCAGTAAGAAGCTAAGCATGCCATAAGTGAATTTCATGGAAGGCATGGATTAGTTGATGCTTTGGCACATCATATTTTCAGATCAGGCTATTATTGGCCTGATGTGTTTAGAGATGCTCATCAACATTGCAGGACTTGTCATGTATGTCAAACTTCTACACCTAGAAAAAGAAATCCTGCAATGCCCCTACAACCATTATATGAGGTAAGGCCATTTGCTTAATGGACACTTGATTTTGTTGGTGTGATTAATCCAAATTCTTCTACAGGGCATAAATTCATCTTGACTACAACGGACTACTACACACATTGGACGAAGCCACAGCCTTGCAAAAATAGTACCACAGAGGTGGTCATCAAGTTTCTGACAGAGAACATTACAACAAGGTTTGGAGTTCCATTTGCTCTGGTATGTGATAATGGCCCTGATTTTTCTTCTACTGAGTTTATTTCATGGGCATATGAGCATAAGATTGTGTTAAAATATTCTTCCAATTATTACCCTCAGGGGAATGGAGTGGCTAATTCCACAAATAAGAACTTGTTGGAAGTTATAAGAAAGTTGTTAGAAAGAAACCCTAGGGATTGGCACACCTAGTTGAGATTTGCCTTATGGGCAGATCGAACTAGAATCAAAGCAGCCCTAGGGAATTCACCTTTTAGGTTAGTCTATGGCCAAGATCCAATCTTTCCCATTCATCTACAAATACTATTCTGAATTTCATGCAGGAGTTTTATAACAAGGATGATAGGATTGAGGTTAGACTACTTAACTTGTTAAATATGGAAGAACAAAGAGATGCTACGTTGCAGCAATTCTCTAAACATCAGGCTGTTGTCAAACGCTGGTTTGACAAAAGAGCTAAGATAAAAGCCTTTAGAATATCAGATTTGGTGTTATTATGGGATAAGGCTAGAGAAAAGAAGGGAGACCATCAGAAGTTTGATAGACTTTGGTTGGGTCCCTATCAAGTGGCTGAAATATTAGGCGAGAATGCTTTTTGTTTAAGTACTTTAATAGGAGAGCATGTTCCATTACCTGTTAATGGTCAGTTTCTCAAACACTATTTTGGTGCATAGAGGGTCTAATATTTTTGAAGAAGAATGTACTATAGTGTATTATATGTAATTAAGTCTCTGTCTAGTTAGGTTTTCTTATTATTTTGTTTTTTTTCTTTGTTTTTTTTCTTTGTTTTTTTTTGTTTTGTTTTTGTTTATTTTGTTGAGTTTTGTTTTGTTGGGGATCTTTATTTTGTTCATCTCAAGACTTGTGGTTCTTATTCAAAGTATACTATTGGTACTAGGAGAGAAATTGGTTTAGGTATTTTCATGATCATCATTGAAAAGGATGTCATTCTGAAACTTATGTTTTATGATCATTCTAGTTTGGGTTTGAAAGGTTATTTAAAGATAAGAAGATACATTGTGAATATCTCATGAATTGTCATCAAGAATCTGTCACCAAGTTAGATAAAACATCTGCATGAGTAGGTGCCTATCTGTTTTAGAATGACTCTACCTTTGATTCAAGTGAAAAATCCGATTCCAAGACTATCATGAAATCCATTGTAGTTCTCAACCCACATTTTAGATTCATTGAATCTAAGTATTGAGAAAGATGCATGAAAGAATTTTCACAAGTAAAAAAAAAAAAGAGAAAAGAAAGAAAGAAAAAGCAAGCTCAATATCAAGTGGGTAATCAAGTATCTCTATCGGGGCTATGGATGCCTGGCTGGTAGTAGAGCAATGCTTTGTGAGAACTAGAGGCATCTCCACCAGGGCTATGGACGCCTGTCTGGTAGGGGAGCAATACCCAGGATTTTACTGGATGATAGTTAAAAGACTCAACTCATGTAGCTTGAATTTTAGGTATGGTGGTTCGAAGAGTAGAGAAAGTACCAATGAAGAATGATGCACAATATAGGCTACTACATGTTGTCTTTCTTTTTCAGGAGAAATAGAGTAGAAATATTATGTTTTAATGTTGTTTGTGTCATTTTCACCATCAACGGGAATGATATGGGATATTTCAAAGATCAAGAAACCTCAGTCTACAATCTACAAACCATTCCATAAGGGAAAACAAACAAAATCCATATTTCCCACAAAGGAGTATTCTGCATCAAAACCATTGGATTTGATCCATACAGATCTGTGTGGACCAATGAGGACAAAGAGTCTACAAGGTTATAGATATTTTTTTATACTCATTGATGACTACACTAGGATGACTTGGATTACCTTTCAAAAAGAAAATTCATAAAGAAGAGTTGACTCAAATCAGGAAAAATGAGACTTGGTAACTAGTACCAATACCTCAAGGCAAGAATGTTATTGCTACTATGTGGTTTTTCACAAAAAAAATTGAATGAAGATGGAGAAGTAATCCAAAACAAATTTAGACTTGTGTGTAAAGGGTATGCTTAGGTTGAAGGTATTGATTTTGAAGAGACATTTTCTCTGGTAGCAAGACTGGAGGCTATCAAAATATTTTTGGCTCTTTTTGCATTCAATAATTTTAAAGTATGTTAGATGGATGTGAAGTCAGCATTCTTGAATGGGACAGTTGGAAGAAGAGGTCTACATTGAGCAACTAGAAGGGTTTCAATGTTTAGACAATTTGGATTATGTGTGTAGATTGAAGAAGGCTCTATATGGGATTAAATTGTTGGCAAGAGACACTGCTAATATCATTTGGTGTTTTCATTGATGGAAACCCTAATTGATGATTGGATACGCACATCATCATTCGATCATATCGGCACACAGATTGAAGACAGTCAAGGAAGAACAGGGTGTAGACACCGAAAATTGGTCTAGGCCTGCGAACACCACTTTTGACATAATTTTCTATAGTCCGTGGTCATGATTAAATAATTTTTATTATTTAATTAACTTTTCTAACACATATTTCCTCTATTAATTAAATACCCCTTTTTAATTTATTCATTAATTCATTATTAATCTTTATTCAACTTGATTAATTAAATAAATCATATTTATTTAATTATGTTGCGAACTAATTAATTCTTCCCCTTTTATCTATCAATTAAATAATTTATTATTTAACTCCCCCTTTGTCATATTTCAACTATGATTAAATATCTTTATTTAATTATTCATTTAACCTCCTTTATCTATAATTAAATATTTATTATTTAATTATTTATATTATCCTTTTCAAAAGTCAATTAAATAAATTACTTTATTTATTTAATTAAGTCTTTCATTTTTTGAATGTGGAATTAAATTAACATTTAATTCATTTTTTATTATTTATGTCGCATTCCTCTATCATTTAGTTATCTAAGTCATTCACTCACCTTCTGACTTGAGATCTATTTTTAGTCCTCCAGTTATCTCTGAATTCAACACTAGTTTATCTCTGCGAGAAGACTCTCTGTCATAACTAGTCAGTTAACTAGTTCCAACTCATATGCATGATATGTCTATTAATTAAATATCTTTATCTAATTAATTAACTCATGTTTGCATTCGAATGCATTAGTCTTCGAGTTCTAACTTTGGCTTTTGCATACAAAGTCTATTTCTTCTATTTTTGGAGATTAAGATCTTGAACTCATGTTCTAACTCACGTTCTAACTTAGTCTCTATCTTCAGTCTTTCCTAAACTTGTGTTCTAAGTCACGTTCTATCTGAGGCAGAACTCACATCGCATGGCATTCATCAATCTCGTCCGTCAATCTCTCTTTCAATCTGAGTCGATCGTCCGAAAACCCAAAATCTATAAAATGGCCAGTCATTATCATTATTCCTCCTCCCGAAATCACATACTTTTGAGAGAGATTCACCTTCGATATTTTGCTTAGACACTCAACGAAGCTATACTTGCATTCAAACACATAAATTTGAGGGCAAGTATGCTAAAAAGGAAAAATGGAGAAGAACAATCAAGATATTCGAAGGGATGAACGCATATTCGGTGAGATCATTTTGGTTTTATTAGTTTAGTTTATTTCCTCATTCTTTGTTGTTAGATTTTAGATTTTAGATTAGGATTTAACTTTGTTTATCTAGTCATGCTTGCAGAAAAATCTATGATGTTACATTTGGTGAACCTAAAGTGAACACGCTTCAAAATCCACACATATTTTCGTCTTTCCATTTTTCCATTTTCTGTTCTTTTTTATAGGTTTTTCGTACTGCGCACCACATATGTTCCGCAAAATGATGCATCTATATTTGCGAACCGCATCTATGAAAAACAGTGATGCATCTGTCATAAAAAGCCACATCCGTGAAGTCACAAACCGCATCCGCTTGTCAAAAAATTCGTGAACCACATCCGTCTGTCAATAGTTGAACTGCATCTATGGCTCCAAAAGCCGCATCTGGCTGGTAAAATTTTTCTCTTTTTTTTAGTCGTTTCCATACATCCATATTTTCAGTTTTCACTTTTTGGGTTGTTTGGATTTTTGCTAATGTTTGTTTCAGTTGTGTTTAGGGGGAATAACATAGTGTTTGCAGGATGAAGCTTTGAAGACAATTAAAACCAAACACAATTTTTTTGCGGGACGAAAGCTGAAGAACAATGAACTACTGATAAATTTGCATGCAGGACCTAATGCCTTCGTGTGGATTTATTTATTTAAGCAAGCTTTAGTTTGGTAGATAGATAATCATCGTGTGGGATTAAAATGAATTTTCTGATTGATAGATAGAAAATTGTCATTTGGATTAAAAAGAATCACTGTCTTTTTTGTTTGGTGCTTTGCACATATCTGTAACCCTTATGATTCGGTACACCGAAGTATCCTCTCCCCTTGCGCAGTCATGTGATCCTGGGTGTAAGAGAAATAATTACTATCTCTAGAACTTGGGCCTGTCTTGGTGGGAAAAAGTACTCACCCCAAGATGACTCAGACCGGTAGCACGCTAAAGCCAAGCGACTTCCAGCTGGTATATAAAAGAGGATTCTTGGGGAAGGCCAATGAATCACGTGCACTATTCCGATTAGATGGAAATAAATGGACTATCGTCGATGTTGGATAGTGTCCCATGAACGGAATGCCCTTATTAAAAACCTTGTTGTAGAGTTACCAAAATCCTACCTACTTGTTGGCACAGCAGGGTCGGCCCTATGAAGCCGTCTTATATTCTTACGGTTTATGTGTGGAAATGAAATGTATGCGATGGGAGTTTCATGGATACAGTAGCTTGGGTTCCCCGTATAAGTGACTATCGTGGAGGGGAGCCAGTGGGGTCAAGCTAATAGTCATTCACCATAAATATGCGTAGTTGGAGAAATCCAAGTAAGAATTCAACAAATATTGTCCTAAAATCCTAGGTTGTCAATGTTTTCAAGTCTTAAACAATCCTCCCATCACAACAACTGAAAATACATTGATTGTTGTGTTTGCTCTTTGTTGTATTCATCCAAATCTTGATCAAACAAACAAAGTCAGTCAAAAACTTTTGAGAAAAATCCAACTGTTAGAAAACCGAGTCACATTTGTCAGTTTAATCGCCGCATGTGTATTAGCGAGTTGCATTTGTTAGGGGAAAATCCGCATCTATCTGTAAAAATGTTCAATTTTCATAGTCTACATATCACGAGTCGCAACTGTCGTATTCTGAGTCGCATGCGTGCATGCAAACCACATCTGTCAGTTTTTGAGCTGCATGTGTATTGGTAAACCGCATCTATCAGTTTTTGAGCCGCATGTGTGTCGGTAAACCGCATTTGTCATATTAAAAACCGCAACTTTCAAAAAAATTGCATGCACTGTTAAAAATCGCATCTGTGAAATCCTGAACCATAATTGTCTAGTGAACCGCATTTGCCTGTCAACAAAAAACATCAAAAAACCATGAGTTGAGTCTGAAACATTATTATCACTATTTGCTTTAGGTTTTTATGATCAACCTTGGATTAGAAATTGGTTAATTTTTCTCAAAAAACCTTGCATCATTAGGTGTCATATACGTCTTACTTACCATCATTAGGTGTCATATCCGTCTTAGTTACAGTAAACGTCATAGTCATAGTCATCCTAGGTCACATGCATATAGATACTTCCTAGGGAATTTCATGTCTTAGAAATAGAGATAACTTCCTTCGTCATTGGAAACGTTCATGTTTCGATTTGTCACCATCATTGAACCTTGTCACTTTAGTCCTTTAGTGGATCTTTTCAGCTCAACAGTCTAGTTTGAAAAATCCGCCTTATCAATTGTCCTTGTCATCCAATCAGGTTCCTTGGTCAAAACAAATATTTGCATGCATTTACTCCATTAGGTGGTAAGCTATTCTCATCTTAGACTCATTTTTCGTCATAATCTAATCGAGATCTTGCATATTTTCCACCATATCATACATCATCTTAGTATACGTCTTTTTAGAACCATTTTTAGCATCATTTAGTGTCAAAAAAAAAAAAAATCCAAAAACATAGACGTAGATCATATCAGTTTTTAGGCACAGTCTACATTAACCATTTTGACCAAAATTTTTCATGGTCGAAACAAGATCCCAAAAGAAACACAAAGCAATGACAGACCCCAACAAATTCATCAATCCGTTCGGAAACCAACCATCAGGAAGTAAACGACCACATCAGCCTTTGGTAGAAAAACATGTCACTAGAGACACACATGGTCATATTTACATAGAAGACATAGATGCAGTGGTTCAAGATCCTGAATTTGCATCCTTTATGGATGAATTTTTGCCAAATTATCCTCAACGCTATCTAGCAAAATTGCTAGCAAACGGTGCCAAACTACCCATAGGATTTGATATTCGTACCTTGCAAACATAGTCAACCCAACCATCCCAAACTGCAATGTCAACTGTCTCTATTCCCCAAATTACCGCAGCAATACCAACTAGTGTATCTACTCAGACATCATCAATTGTAAGCACAATCCCTTTTAATGTCACACAAGGTTTACAATTCACTACGGGAGCAACCTCCCCCAACCCCTTTGGCACCAACACGACTAGTAAGAGATCCAAAGTTGGCAAGAATATACCTATACCAAACCAAATCATTCAGATAGGAAGCATCCCTATAGCAAATCAGACAATTTAGATAGGAAGCATTTTGATACCAGCTCAGACCATTCAGACAGGGAATATCCCTATCCCAAATCAGAATATTTTGATAGGATATATTCCCTCACCCAATCATAACCCGTCACAAAACATGTCGTATCAGAACACCTACATTGATCCAAATAACATGAACACCATGTCTTTGACACAAGTCGACATCCTCCAAAACCAAATACAGACTCTACAACAAAAGATGGATGACATGTCTATGTCAGGCAAACGAACTATATCAGCACAAGACCTATGTCCATTTCCATTCGATAAAGCACTCTATATGACACCTTTCCCCCATGGATACATTATACCAAATTTGTCTAAGTATAATGGGAGGAATAATCCTTTAGAAGATATTAGAGAATTCTCAACGGCCTGCATGGACATATCATATGACCCCACTTACTTGATGCGCCTATTTCCATGAACCCTCATAGGGATAGCATTGGAATGGTTTTCTAAATTGCCATATGGTATACGATCCTAGGGTGAATTGGCTGAGAAGTTTGTCAAACATTTTTCCTTTAACATAGATAACGAGGTAACCATGCTGACCTTATGCCACATGACATAAGAGGATGGCGAGATGTTCACCACTTTCTTCCAAAGATGGAGAAGTCTAGCTAGCCGTTGTCCCGTTGAAATACCTAAAAAAACAAAAGGTCACTATCTTCCTTGAAAACATCAACCCAAAACTGAGAAGTGACTTACAAGTACACTGTTGCACTTCATTTCTTCACTTGGTACAAAAAGGGATCATCCTTGAAAAGGGCCTTATTGACAAAGGCGAAATCAAAGTACCAAGCAAGAGCCCAATTGTCCAACATCCCAACGTGCCGAATGATAGAAACAAGTTCTGGTCCAGGAACAAGAATTTCATGAATGACAGCATTGTGGATGCTAAACACATACTATTGGACCAGTTATCACACTTAGAGGATACAACCAACAAGCAGACATGATGAACAATCCAGATCAAACGGCTAACTATGTCCAGAACTCGCAACAAAGACCCCAAAGGAGATTTCCCACGTGAGAATTCACACCTTTAGGGCAACCAATCGAGGTAGTTTTCAAAGAATTGGTCAAACATAATCTCATCAAACCTTTAGAACCAAGAGAGTATGATCCTGAACAATTCAAACCTTCATGGTGGGATGATAACACTTTCTATGACTATCATCGAACGAAAGGGCACAACCTGCAATAATGTCGCTAATTAAAGAATATCATTCAAGACTTTGTTGAAAATGGATCTATAGAGGTAAACGGGCAGAAAAACACTAAAAACAATGATCATAAGGTCTTCACAGACCCTTTACATGACCACACAAAAGGAAACGCTTCCAGTTCAAGAACCAAGAACAATCCCTCTACCAATTACACCAACTCCAAATATGACTATGGGAAAGGAAAGACCATATATAGCCTCCGAGCCGCAAATGAACATGTTGATACAGTCATCATTAAGAAGCACCCGGAATGTAATGTGAACACATGCAGGACTAAAATAGTTATTCCAGGTCCTTCTTCCGAACCACCTACACAGAGGCCCAAGTATAGATACAATCTCATCGATCAATTAAGTAAAACCCCCGTACAAATATCTATCTTGGAACTATTGACTTTGTCACTAGAACATCAAGCCATACTTGACAAAGCATTATAGAACACTATTGTTCCCACGACTTGGATGTTAATCGCTTCAAATAAATGGTGGGATATTTGACCAACTCGCATCATGCCACATTTTCCCAACAAGACTACTCCACCAAAAATTTTGATCACAATGACCGCTTACATCTTGAAGTCCTAGTCCATCAAACCAGAGTCAAACGAGTCTTGGTAGACGGAGGTGTAGGTTTGAACCTATGTACCCTAAAATTAGTTAAGGCATTAGGATTCTTAGAAGACTGTGTAGATACTTCTAAAAGTATAGTCATCAAGGCTTACGATGATGAAAAAAGGTCATCCAAAGGAGTTGTCACGCTCCCTATCATAATTGGCCCAACGATCATGAACACCAACTTCCAAGTCTTGGATCTCACCCTTCCATACAACTTGTTGTTACGTAGACCTTGGATACACACAATGAGAGCCATCCCTTCAACATACCACCAATGTCTTAAGTTCTCGTATAATGGCACAAAGATCACTATTGATAGTGATCCAGATCCCTTCCAATATTGTACAAGCCTAAGGGACCTTCCACAATGACAAGTACCTACTAACTAAGAAGCCTCATCATCCACTTTATCCCAATATGTTGACCCATCACGTCTCACTAATTCCATTTCATTCAAACCACCATCATCCACTCCTAAACTCAAGATCCAAGACAAGGGTTGTGGTGAATATAATATAAAGGCATCATACTGCATCAGTCAACTGATTCCACCTAAGGCATATGGCCTACCCATGGCAGATAGAAGATAGTCAGTGGTCATGTTTCATGTTCCCCCTACAATGACATTGACCAAATGGGGAGAATTAAGTGAAGAAATTGTGGATCAAGGTGATTCCTGGTTATATCAAAAAGAACATGAATACCCCTCCCCATCTATTCAAATAGTTAAGGACCAGTATGGAAAAGGATTTAAGATAATGCAAAATGAAGGCTATGACGGGCACAGTGGGTTAGGGCTATATCAAAATGGAAGGACGGAATTGATCACTGTCTACCCACGACCAAAATACTTAGGGATAGGGTGTCAACCACTTAGAATTGGGTATCCTAGTACTTCACATCTTTTCAAGAGGAAGTGAGTGCTTGTGCAGACATCGAGATATCTCATGAACCACTACCCCCAATTTTTGACAAACCCCCAGTTTAAGACAAACCTCGAGTTTATGATGAATCCCCTTATTCTAGCGATGGTGAATGGGAATCCATTTCATCTACTAGTACCATGAATATCAATGTCCTATTTGGAGAATCGGACCTCAACGTGAAACCTATACCAAAACAATCTAGTCCTCATCCTAAGAAACACTTGTCCAAAGCAAAATGGCAAGAGAACTATTATTGGGAAAACCTTGATCATTCATCTTGGGCACCTGAAAAACCATCTTCTGACGAATCGGCCCTCACTATAGTCCCACATCAAAGTATACCTACTCCTAGGAGGAAGAACAAGAAGGAGTTGGTCCAAAACTTCTGCAACCATGTCAAGCATTCTATACTCACCTTGTCCATAGCTACCTTTAGGAATTCTGATGATGACATGCCCCTTATCTA
Source organism: Sequoiadendron giganteum (assembly GCA_007115665.2). Taxonomy (NCBI): domain Eukaryota; kingdom Viridiplantae; phylum Streptophyta; class Pinopsida; order Cupressales; family Cupressaceae; genus Sequoiadendron; species Sequoiadendron giganteum. Next base: position 317,922,945 of record CM021103.1, read on the forward strand.
TCCTGAACTTATCTACTGGGATCAACAAGGTACACGTATCATAGATACATTTGAGAATGACGGAGCAATTGTTGAATTCATGGGACTTAGAGAAGGCATACCGAGAGGGGATCATAAGGCAGGTTTTACCATAGACTTGGATGATAAAGCATATTTTGGGGAATCTATTTACACCTCTAGTCGCAAAAATGAGAATGAAAAGAAAAAAGACAATAAAAATAAAAATGATGAGTCCCTAGGTGAAAACTGAAAGGCGCCTATGGATGATGAAAAGTTAAAATAAAGGACGTATCTGAGGGCAAAAACCTCTCTGAGGCACCCATGGATAGAGGTTTAAATATTCTCCCCATTGAACAAGAAAATTCACCGATGCTAGTAGAAGAGGATGTTGCAGTCAACATAGATACAAAAGAGAATCCTCAGATAGTATATTTTGCAGCTTCTTTAACAGAGACAGAACAACATGAGTTTAAGGACTTCTTCCAAAAGAGACAAATAAACTTTGCATGGTTGTATGTTGACATGTCGGGGCTGGATCTAGACCTAATATTGCATCATTTACCACTACAGCCAGGTATTAAGCCATTCAAACAGAAGCTAAGGAAAATGCATCCGCAAATCGCTCTATTGGTAAAAGCAAAACTTAAGAAACTCCTGGATGTAGGATTCATAAGGACAATAGATTATGCAGATTGGATATCAAATCTTGTACCAGTGACTAAACCAACTAGGGGCATTCACATTTGCACAGACTTTAGAGACATCAATAAGGCATGTCCTAAGGATGACTTCCCTTTGTCGAATATCGACATGATAGTAGATCTTATAGTAGGATATTAGATCTTATCCCTTATGGATGGTTTCTCTAGATATAACCAGATTAAGATAGCACCTGAAATCCAACATAAGATGGCTTTCACATGTCCATGGGGCACATATTGTTGGAATGTTATGACGTTTGGCCTTAAGAATGCAAGAGCCACCTACCAAAGGGCAATGACTATAATTTTTCATGACTTTGTACATACATTCATGGAAGATTATGTAGATGACATTATAGCCAAATCGAAAACAAGGGAAGATAATTTAAAGGTTTTAGACAAGAAATTCCAAAGGCTAGAGAATTACAATGTCAGGCTAAATCCGAAGAAGTGTGTCTTTGGGGTGAAATCAGGAAAAAATTTAGGGTATATCATCTCTCAAAGAGGCATTGAAGTAGATCCAGAGAAGGTAAGAGCTATCATAGAAATGCCTCCTCTAGTCAGCATTGGTCAACTCAGAACTCTACAAGGAAGATTAAAATCAATTAGGCATTTCATAGTACAACTGGCAGATAAAATACATTCATTTCAGCATCTACTCAAGAAAGGAGTACCATTTGTGTGGACACCTAAATGTCAAGAGGCCTTCCAGCAAATCAAGGACTATTTTTTTACTCCACCAGTCTTAATGCCACCTACAGAGGGAAAACCATTGATACTTTACATCTCAGCAACTCAGTCGGCATTAGGGGCTCTTCTCACACAACACAATGATCAAGGTCATGAGAGAGCAGTCTATTATATCAGTTGTACCTTAGTGGGCTATGAATTGAATCATAGCAACATAGAACGTGCCTGTCTTGCGGTAGTTTTTGCTACCCAAAAAATTTGGCACTATATGCTCAATCGACAAACAATGTTAATTGCAAAGATTGATCCACTTAAATACCTCCTAAGTAAGGCAGCTTTAACGGGTCGATTGGCTAAATGGGTTATGATACTTAGTGAGTATGAAATTCCGTATGTCGAAGGGAAGGCTATAAAAGGATAGGTGATTGTAGATCAACTAGCATATGCACCTATAAAGGCGGACCATCCATTAGTGGTAGACTTTTCAGATGAATTTCTCTTCAACATTGACATTAAAACTAAATGGAAGAAGTACTTTGATGGGTCACATACAAATCGTGGTTCAGGAGCTGGTATCTTATTTGTCACACCTCAAGGTGATTCCATTCCCAAATCATTTAGGATTGCTTTCCCTTGTACCAACAATATAGCAAAATATGAAGCCTTAGTGACAGGCTTAAAAATGGCAGCTCAATGGAAAATTAAGAGCCTACATGTCTTTGGCAACTCTCAACTGGTAATCCAATAGGTAAATGATGATTACGAGACTAAGGATGAAAATATTGCACCTTACAAGTGAATGGTTGATAGTTTCAAATAGTATTTCAATGACATAACTTTTGAAAAAATACCACGTATCCAGAATAGAGTTGCAGATGCTATGGAAACCGTGGGTTCCTTATTGGATATTCTGAGTAATGTGCCTGAGTTCGAGTTTCTGGTTGAACAGCTTTTGGTCCCCACTTATGATGTCTCTGATACTTCGATAGTGTGTACCATTGTTGATCCTACGTCTCCTTGGTATAAAGACATATTCAACTACCTCACTAACCAAACCTTACCCCAAGACTTGTCCAATAACCAACATCGAACCTTCATTTGAAAGTCAGCTAAGTACACCATCATCGGAGAAAACCTATATAGACGTACCTTAGATAACACCCTAATGAGATGTCTCGATGTTGAAGAAGCACAAACAACTTTGTGAGCGGTACACGAGGGTATATGCGGATCTCATTCGAGTGGTCCTACTCTAGCCCATAAAATTATGAGACTAGGTTATTATTGGCCTACGATGGAGAAAGACTCATACGTCTTTTTAATAAATGTAGACAATGTCAAATACATGGAGACTTGATAAGAGCACCAGCACAAGAGCTTCATCCAATTACTTCACCATATCCCTTCGCCCAATGGGGACTTGACCTCATAGGTAAGATACACCCTTCATCATCTAATGGCCACAAATTCATTATCACCGCCACTGAATACTTCACCAAATGGATCGAAGCTATTCCCATGACCTACATCACCGGCACACAAATATCTAAGTTTATCCTAAACTATATCATTTTTCGGTATGGTGTACCCCAATCCATAATCACAGAAAATGGCCACCCATTCAAGAACCAAGAAGTATGCCATTTATGTGAAGAATTCCTCATCAAACACCATTTCTCCACCCCATATTACCCACAAGGTAATGTCCAATCTGAGGCATCTAATAAGACAATTGTTAGAATCTTTAAGAAGACTGTCAATGACATTGGTCATGACTAGCACCTATAGCTTAATCCTGCCTTATGGACTTATCGCACAAGCATCCATACTCCCACTGGCGCCACTCCATATTCCCTCGTATTCGGGTCCGAAGCTATGTTACCTATTGAGGTTGAAATACCTTCTCTATGAGTATCCTTGAAGGGTCATATCGACGATGAAGAATACCGTGTCTCTAGGTTACAAGAGCTAGAATTGCTGGATGAACGAAGACAGAAAGCATTAGATCATTTACAAGCATATCAGAATCATCTTCATCATAGTTACAATAGGAAGGTTCTCAATAGACACTTTGACATTGGTGACTTGGTATTAAAGGAGAATCCTAAGAACCAAGTTGAACGTTAAAAGCTAGGAAAGTTTGAACCTAACTGGTTGGGGTCGTGCATTGTCACAAAATCCTTCGGATCAGGAGCGTACCAACTCTCTACTCTTGAAGGAGAACCACTTTTGTCACCTATCAACAATCTTCATCTAAAGAGGTTCTATGCTTAAGTCTCTGAGAATCCATGTCTTAATCTGGAAAAATACAAAAGCATGAAGAAAAAAAAAAATGGTTACCTTCATGAAAACCTGGCAAACAGGCGTCTTTGTACCACCAAAAAAATTGAAAAAATTGAAAAAATCAAAAAAGTAAAGAGAAATAATTCGTCCACTAGTGAAAACTGCTTCGATGGTGCTATGGATAAGTACCATGGTGAAAACTTGGAAAGCAAGCGCCATGTGTAGTCAAGCTAACCCTTCCATCTACCATCATTCTAGTCGGACTTTTTTTCACCATCACTCATAATAAATGGTTGTCTTATCCATTACTTGGAATGATTGACATATAGTGTCCATTCCGTCATATTACCCACTCCATCTTCCAAATCATATTCCCAATTGGGGGAAAATCCTTGTTATGTGCCCTAACACTTTGTAAATAATGTCAAACCATCGAAAATGTTCGGCAAAATCCCAAAAACATTAGAAAACATCAAAAATCAAAAAAAATCAAAACAGTCAGAAAATCCCAAAAATAGAGTCAAGTCAATCATGTCAATTCAGTCATGTCAAGTCAATCATGTCAAGTCGGTCATGTCAAGTCGGTCATGTTAAGTCGGTCGTAGACATAGTCGAACTACATTGCCTCTGCAACTGGGATGTAGGCAAGGCCATCAATCGATGTGCCCCCGAGGCATTAGGTCTTTCAGTCTAGGTTTGTCATGTATCACACACATTAAAATCATGACTCTTTGTACATACAAATTCATTGGTCATGTTGAAATACGAGGTCTTTGCATGTACAACGTAGGCAAGGCTAATCAATTGATGAGCTCTCGAGACCACACTAGGTCATTCCAATAGGGTTCATTCACAATCAGTATCACACAAGTTGCATATCATAGTTTAGGGTATCATTTCATGTCATACACTATTTATACACACATAGTTTTATTAGTCAAGGAATCAAAACAAGTCATGCAACAACAAGGAAAAACATCTCAAATTCATCAAGTCGATATCAAACACATTGTCAAAGCGATCAACCTATGTCTTACGCAAGATATGTCTTTCTTGTCAACAAACGTCATCAAATTGTCATAGTCTCATGTGGCTTGTCACTTCAACGTCATCAGACTCCAACGTCTTATATGACACGTGTTTTTTTCTAAAACCAGGCTTTGTCATGCCTTATACAGAAGTCACCAAGTTGAAACCAGACTCAACGTCTTATGCGGTATGTGTCATCTGTCACATTACTTTATGTCAAACATCAAACAAACAAACAATCCCACAAGATCAAGTTTTGGCGAATACATTTATTTGGATTTATGACTTTATATCTTATTTTGTCTTATCTTTTTATCGATTTGTGCAGGATCCTGTTACTAGCTTTCTCAAAGATGTCCCTTGAAGGATTTAGAGAAGCAACGATGTCTCGAGATTCTTTTTCTTTGGCTGTTGTCTGTCAACTATCTTTTTAACATGGTTTTTTTTAGTCATGTTGCTAGTTTCCTCAAGGATGTCCTGTCAAGGATTTAGAGGAGCAATGATGTCTCATGACCCGTCTTTTATTTGTCTATTGTCTGTGGTTTGTTAAGACAAAATGACTGGGGCATCTTGTCCTTAGTCTGTGTTAAGACACTCCTTATCTACAACTGTCTATTTTTCATAGATGGATGACTTTGTACACTATGGTCTATCTCATATCATAGTGTGTACTATCCATCTGTGTCATGTCCCGCCCAATGATGATAACAAATAAGTATAGCATATTTGGCACAATATCGAAGAACATTTTTTTCTCAATCAATAACCATTCTTTTTCAATACTAACTTTTTGAATTATCCATGCTAACATTTCTTCTAGTCTATATCTTCATCATCCTTATCTATTTTTCCCTATTCTTTTTTCCTTCTTATTCTAGTTTTCTCATCCATTTCTAGAGCACACTCGTGTTCTTCAAACCCGCCTATCCTCTCGAGGGGGCATACCACTACCTCCTCATCATTCTCCCTTTCACTAGGGCATACCCTAACCTATTTCATGTTGGGGCACGATCGGGGCATATTTTATTTGACACAACACCGTAACAACGTTGTATCAAAGAGGGGCAAACTATAGACACCGAAAATTGGTCTAGGCCTACGAACACCACTTTCGACATAATTTTCTATAGTCTGTAGTCATGATTAAATATTTTTTATTATTTAGTTAACCTTTCTAACACATATTTCCTCTATTAATTAAATACCCCTTTTTAATTTATTCATTAATTCATTATTAATCTTTATTCATTTTGATTAAATAAATCGTATTTATTTAATTATGTTGTGAACTAATTAATTCTTCCCCCTTTATCTATCAATTAAATAATTTATTATTTAATTCCCCCTTTGTCATATTTCAACCATGATTAAATATCTTTATTTAATTATTCATTTAACCTCCTTTATCTATAATTAAATATTTATTATTTAATTATTTATATTATCCTTTTCAAAAGTCAATTAAATAAATTACTTTATTTATTTAATTAAGTCTTTCATTTTTCGAATGTGGAATTAAATTATTTAATTCATATTTTATTATTTATGTCACATTCCTCTATCATTCTGTTATCTAAGTCATTCACTCACCTTCTGACTCGAGATCTATTTTTAGTTCTCCAGTTATCTCTGAATTCAACACCAGTTTATCTCTATGAGAAGACTCTCTGTCATAACTAGTTAGTTAACTAGTTCCAACTCATATGCATGATATGTCTATTAATTAAATATCTTTATTTAATTAATTAACTCATGTTTGCATTCGAATGCATTAGTCTTCAAGTTCTAACTTTGGCTTTTGCATACAAAGTTTATTTCTTCTATTTTTGGAGATTAAGATCTTGAACTCGTGTTCTAACTCACATTCTAACTTAGTCTCTATCTTCAGTCTTTCCTAAACTTGTGTTCTAACTCGTGTTCTAACTCACGTTCTATCTGAGGCGGAACTCACATCGCATGGCATTCATCAATCTCGTCCATCAATCTCTCTTTCAATCTGAGTTGATCGTTCGAAAACCCAAAATCTATAAAATGGCCTATCATTATCATTATTCCTCCTCCCGAAATCACATACTTTTGAGAGAGATTCAACTTCGATATTTTTCTTAGAAACTCGACGAAGCTATACTTGCATTCAAACACATAAATCTGAGGGCAAGTATACTAAAAAGGCAAAATGGAGAAGAACAATCAAGATAATTCGAAGGGATAAACAAATATTCAGTGAGATCATTTTGGTTTTATTAGTTTAGTTTATTTCCTCGTTCTTTGTTGTTAGATTTTATATTTTATATTAGGATTTAACTTTGTTTATCTAGTCATGCTTGCAGAAAAAGTTATGATGTTACACAAGGCATCTGGTAGTTTTGCGTTCATCGATATTTATAAAGATTTTTTGTTATCATCTTGTATTATGCATCTCAGGGAATTTTGTTTGGTGTATGATCTCTACTGCTATTTATTCTTAGTGGCACATATCGATCCATGTACGAGTTTGAAGATCCGGTTGAGTAATTTTTTGTTTATCAATGCATGGAAACTGACTTCATGGATATAACCTGTCGCGGATGTTTGGGAAGTAATTATTCAATTATGTTTGTGTTCTCGTATATTTTTTTGGGTCCTAGCTAAGTTGTGGTTGACTATTGTGGATACACATTATACATTACTCATGTTTTGGGCTGATAGTTGTAAATATTTTTGTGTTTTATTGATGTCAACATATTGCGATTAAATTCTTGATCGTTGATACACATAAGTGATTGATCATATCATTTTAATATATGAAGAAGGTGTGTAGATGTGAATTGTGAATATCTTAAGTGTAGATGAAATATTATGCATAGTTTCACTTGTGCATTAAGGATTTTGTGATGCGAATTTGAGTAGAGCAGAGCAAAAGTGCAGTATCAGTCAGAAGGATAGAAGATTGTTTGTTGAGCCTAATCAGAACTATAATAAAACATATGTAGATGCTAATCCTTCAGTTCAATCCTTTAGATGGTTTTAATCTGATATCTTTGTAAGGAAGTGAGCCTTCCTTCTTGAGTAGTGAGCTCTAGGCAGTGTGCCCGAATGCAAGTGCATTCCTCATATTGTAAACTTCATTTTGAGTATACTCAGATCATATTGTAGATTGGCCATCCATCGTGGTTTTTCCCTTGACAAGGTTTCCACATAAAAATCTTTGCGTTATGGTGTTTGTGATTGTTTGCTTCATGTTTATGCATTATGGTTGAATCTTATAATTTATTTGAAGATAAAGATTAATAAAGTTAATTTTTGCACAATACTGATTCACCCCCTCTCCCAGTGTAGCTTTTTTCCAACAAGTGGTATTAGAGCTAGTTCCTCGGAAGAAGTCTAACAACTTGGGGAGATCTTGGAAAGTGTTTCAATGGATTCAAGCAGTCTTCAACAACAGATTTTTGTGGCCCTAGATGATCTTGATCAGTCAAATTCTAAAGTTCAAAAATTGCAAGAAAAACTCATGGATGCTGAGAAATTCATTGAGTCTTTGAAGGAAAAAATCAATAAGTCTAGGGAGAAGAGAAGGGAACTCTATGATCAAATTAAACAGAATGATGATCAAAGCATTGAAGATGAACAACTAAGTCAAGCCCTAAAAGAAAAGACAAAAGAATGTGAAAAGCTTATCAGAGATAATGTTGTCCTAAAGCATGAGATGGAATCTATCATGATGAGGATGACCAAGAAGCTAGAAGACATAAATAATAATGAAGCGAACCTAGCATAGTCCTTGAAAGAAAAATCTGAAGTATACAGTCGATTGGACAATGAATTGGAACAATCTAAAAAAAATGAGGAAGTACTGGAAAAATGGATTGATGATCCCATAGATAAACTTGCTACTGCAAATGAGTACAAGGAGAAGTTTAAAGTTAGCTCATCCAAGCTTGATGAACTGATTAAAGGTCAGAGGATTGATGGTGACTAGAGAGGTCTTAGATATGAGGAAGGAGAAAGTTCAAAATCTAGACAAAGGAATTTTGGACAAAGGAAACTCAGGCAAGGAAATCAAATGAAAAAATCTAGAAGGTATCTAGTAAGACAACCTAATGCCCAGAGAATTAATGGTTACCATTTCAGTTGCAATAAATTTGGACACATGAATACTCAATTTAGGAGCAGGATGAATCCAAGTGGTCCATCATTCTTAGATGCTAGATGTTATACATGCAATAGACTTGACCATATTGCTAACCAGTGTAGATCAAGAGGAAAAGAGTAGAACAACTGTTCTGGACAGAGAAATGTTGTGTGCTATAACTGCAAAAAAAATGGTCACATTGCTACATTCTGTTGGAACATAAAGGTCTGGTAAATCAAAAGAGAAACATGCAAACGGATGATAAGGGAAAATGAAAATTCACTACAGATGTGATCAAGAAGAAAATTCAAAATAAATTGGTGAAGAAAATGTGCCAGCACCAGAATCCGCTTCTGGTAATTCCTCTGGGAATTAGTTTCAGTCCTTTGGCCTAGGGGGAGTTGTCAAGAAAATCTCTTAACCCCCTAACTAGTAATTGACACCAGATGTGGATAAGTACAACAAGTTATTAGATTCTCTATATATGTTGCTAAAACTATTGGAGAGAGTATTATGCAGTATTGGTGGTCCGCAGAAGAATTATCTGTCACAGTACATGGAAATAGGGTAACCAGATGAGTTAGGGTAAAAAGCATTTATTGGTAAAAAAAGGGTTAGCTATGCAAGTGATAAAAATTCATTTCTATCCTTCATTTTTCACTTTGCATTTTGAAGAAAATAATTTGGAGAGCTCTAAGGCAAACTTTGGTGAATTGAGGCAAAATTCAAGTGTGAAGGTGATTTGGCAATCAAATTTTGATCCGACAAAAATGTATTTATTAGAAAACCCCTGCAAATTTTTAAATTGGTGAAAATGAATACTCCTTTGGTAGTTGAATTCAAGGATAGACCTCATCCCAAATTCAACTGGCATCCCTAAAAATCTTTCGAGATAGACCCGTTAGGAGCATTTTCGTCTGTGTCGCACAGATTTTTACATACTGAAGATATTAGGGCATATATTCACATGAACATTGAAGAGTTAGGAAGCTCACAACTACTGAATTTGTATAACAATCATATAATAGGAGAAGACTATTGTGTCAAACCAAAATTCAAAACCCTAGAAGAGAAGATATTTACATAAATTATAAAATTTCTCATCTTTGAAGAGAATGAATGGGTTCGATACATCTTGAGTCAAGTTCATGAAAAATTCATGTGGTTGAATATACCCTTCAAGATAACAAAAGAGGTTATAAGTGTTGTTACAGGTTTAAGTTCCTCTGATGGATTGCCAATTCTAAAATCAGTGAAGAATCAAACGGTCATTGATGCAACCGGCTCCAAGTATGATAGAAGAGTGATGAAAATTGATGAAATTGTTGATGTAGATTTCAAATTTGCATCTATGGTTATTGGGTACAAAATTTGTCATTCTAGCCGAGACAATTTTGTATCTGGTACAACCATTTATGTAGCCTATCAAATGGTAAAGGAAAATGCAAACTATGATCTACATGAGTTGCGAAGAAGTCAGCTGATGGAGAATCTTGGGAAGATCAAGAAAGACAAGAAAAAATCCTTTAAATATGGTAACTTTCTATTATGTCTATTCTTCTACTTCATGATCGAGGTTCCAAGATTCAGAAAGATTCATTGGAAAAAAGATAAACGGGTAGCCACTTAGATCAGAGATCTCTTTCATAGGTTTGCAGACATTAAGACAAAGAATTTCACTATCTGGGGATATTTCAAAAGTTTTAGAGTATGATGCAGGCTAGAGAAAGAATTCCTACTTCTATTGTGGAGAAGTATAAGGATACAATTTGTTTTATGGTAATTGATCAATGCATGATGGAATTCACTGATCCTAGAATAGTCTAGATCATGCCAATGGGCTATGAAGTTGAAGAGAATATTTTGGAAATGTATGCACAACATTTATTGAGTAAGCCTCTAGATCCTACAAAAGAGAGGTTTGGTACTTATGCAAAAAAGAATATACAGGTGCACAATGAACTCGGGAAACCTATTTTAGTTAGAAGAGTTAGAAAGGAAGCAAAAATATTTGCAGAAAGTATGGGAATATCCACAGAGAAAGTAAGAGAAGATAGAAGGAAAAGAGAAGAAGTTAAAGTAGCAAAAGAGGTAGCAAAAACTGAATCTGCTAGTCTAGTAGCACCCTCTACAAAACTAGGTCAACAAGGAGCTCTGCACACCCATCCTCTCCTGCAGCAAAGCCAATTCCTATAAAGACATCCGACAAGGAAGGAAAAATAAAGAAGGATTAAAGAAAAAGAATCTATGTGGCAGTCTCTGAAGATGAAGAGATAGAATCATATGAAGAAGTTAGAGAAATAAAGCATCAAAGTGCTAAGAAAGCCACAATTTCCAAAGAGAAATCCTCCAGTGAAGAAGTCAAAGACAAGAAGAAATAAAATTTTGACAAACCAAGTATATCAGTAGAAGAAGTTGAAAAAGCTTTGGTCAAGGATGGAAATCTTAAGCCACTCCATAAATGGTATGAAAAATTTGATAAATCAAGTCAAATAAATCTTGAAGAGGCAACAATAAAGTATTTGAATATTTTCAATAAAGTTATTATTGAAATAATGCCTAGCCTACCTAAAAGTTTTTATAAATTTTGGAAATGAGGAGAGTCAATGCTAGAACAGAAGAAGAACAAATGAGAGAAAGAATCCTTGCAGAATTGTGTCTAGTAATGTCAATGGAAGATATGCAGACACTCTTGAATAAATCCAAAAAGGAATTCAAGAGAAAGACAAGAGTGAATAAGCTCATGATTGATTTGACTGATGAGGTTACAAAAGAAACTGAGAAAATCTTGAGAAATATTTTGTTAAATGACAGAATTGATGTTGTTACTAAGGAAACACATGTTGAAGATGCCACATCTGGTCTAGAAGGAGAGGAAGAAGAAGAAAAAATTGATACAGCTGAGGATACTTTGATTCCTCCTGATATGGACAATACAAAAATACCTGTGGAGATTGAGACTCCTGAAATTGTATATGTTGAGAAGGATGAGAAAATTGAAATTCCAAAACTTAATCAACAACCTACAACTGAAGAAACAATAGTTGAGGAAAAGAAAGTTGAGGTAAAGGAAGTTCAAATGGAAGCAAGAGACACTGTAGAGGTAGTGAAGAATTTTTTGGTAGAACAAAAGGAAGAAATTGATCTGAAATTGATTGAAGGTTCTATTGACCTATCCACTTTGTCTCCAATTCAAAAAATGAAGGTAGCATCATTCGCCCAGGTGAAGGCTAGAAAAGAATTGTTGAGGTATCACATTGAGGATAGTGAACTCTTAAACCTTGCATCTAGAGTTCTAGAGAAATTAATACCTACTCATGTCAAAGATCCATCTGGTTCCTCCTCTAGTGAACTGAAGAAGCTCATCAACTCTATAAGTAATCATTTTGAATCACTTGAGAAGTTAGCCATAGTTAAATTTCAAAAGGAATTTGATGCCAAAAGGCTCAATGGGTTGAAATAAATGATTGCTAAGGATAAAAATCTATTAGCCACATGTGTGAAGAATGTTCAAAATGCTTTATCTAAAGGTGGAAAGATTTATAAGTCATGTTTGACTTTGTCAAAATTTACTAAAGCCAATGAGAAAAAGGTTAAGGATCTTGAAAAATAGTTAACTGATATCTCTAAAGCCTTTGATCCCTTAGTTGATGGTGTTGCAAAGCAAGAAGGTCAAGTGATATCTCTACTAGAAAATATCAGGAGCTTAAATCATGAAAATAATAGAAGTGTGGAAAAAGCATGTGAACTTAGAGGCCTAATTGGTCCAAAGATTGAGATAATGTCAAGCGCACTAAAGGAAGGTAAAGATGCTCTGGCAGTTAGTGATCCAATGAACTTAGAGTCTATAGAGACACAATCCTACTTAGCTTGTGCTCACATAACCATTTTGGAGAGTCTCAAAATGGTTTGGGACACAAATTTGATCTAGCTGAAGAAATATTTTACAGATATTTTCCAGTCTATGTAATTTAAAGAAGAATCTTTGTATATATGCAGTCTGCTTATAACAATTTTGTTTGATATTTTTTTGTATACGAATTCCTTCCTTTTCTATTGATGTCAAAGGGGGAGAGTAGTAGAGTGAAAAATGTATAAACATCTCAGGGGGAGAGTTGTATTTTTGAAATTTTGATGATGGCAGTGTAATTTAGGTTGGTACTGATTTGACACTTTGTCATTTTTCACTAAGTGTTGACATTGATGCCAAAGGGGGAGATTGTTGGAAAGAGACACTACTAATATCATTTTTTGGCAATCATTGATGGCAACCCTAATCGATGATTAGATATGCACATCATCATTTGATTGTATCGATAGACAGATTGAAGACAGTCAAGGAAGAACAGGGCATCCAACAATTTTGCGTTCATCGATCTTTCTGAAGATTTTTTGTTATCATCTTATGTTGCGCATCTCAAAGAATGTTGTTTGGTGTATGATCTTTGCTGCTATTAATTTTTAGTGGCTCATATTGATCCGTGTGCGAGTTTGAAGATCCAGTTGAGTATTTTTTTGTTTATCAGTGCATGGAAGTCGACTTCATGGATATAACCTGTCGTGGATGTTTGGGAAGTAATTATTCAATTATGTTTGTGTTCAAACATCTTTGTTTGGGTCCTCGCTAAGTTGTGGCCAACCATTGTGGATACACATTATAAATTACTCATGTTTTGGACCGACAGTTGTAAATATTTTTGTGTTGTATTGATGTCAACATATTACGATTAAATTCTTGATCGTGGATATATATAAGTGATTGATCATATCATTTTAAGATATGAAGGTGTGAAGATGTGAATTGTGAATATCTAAAGTGTATAAGAAAGATTATACATAGTTTCACTTGTGAAATAAGGATTTTGTAATGCGAATTTGAGCATAACAGAGCAGAAGTACAGTATCAGTCAAAAGAACAAAAGATTGTTTGTTGAGCCTAACCGGAACTGTAATCAAGCATATGTAGATGATAATCCTTCAGTTCAATCCTTTAGATGGTTTTAATCTGATATCTTTGTAAGGCAGTGAGCCTTCCTTCTTGAGCAGTGAGCTCTAGGAAGTGTGCATGAATGCAAGTGCATTCCCCATATTGTAAACTTCATTTTGAGTATACTTAGATCATATTATGGATTGACCATCCACCATGGTTTTTCCCCTAACAAGTTTTCCACATTAAAAAAATTGTGTTATGGTGTTGTGATTGTTTGCTTCATGTTTATGCATTATGGTTGAATGTTATTAGTGCTTTGAAGATAAAGATTAATAAAGCTAATTTTTGAACAACATTGATTCACCCCCCTTCTCAGTGTATCTTGTTTCTAACATAAACAAGATCCTAGAGCTTGGTATTACATATTGGACAAGTATCTACAAGAGAAAAGGTTTTGGAGAGGTAGTTTGGATAATCAACTACTACAAAGGCCAAGTTAGTGATTTCTATTATCTATGTTGATGACATTATCTTTGGTGGAAGTAATGATGACATATGTAAGGGGTTCTAAAATTTAATGTAAACTGAATTTTAAATGTCAATGCTTGGAGAATTTTCTTTCTTTCTGAGTTTATAGGTTGCTTAGTTAGATAAAGGCATATTTATTTCTCAAAACAAGTATAAAAAGGAAATGTTAAGTAAGTTCAAGATGGAAGAATGCAAACCAATAAGTACACCTATGGTTATAAGATGTAAGCTAAGTAAAGATGATGAATCTACTATGGAAGACAAAACCTTGTATAGGTCCATAATTAGAAGTTTATTGTATGTGACTATATCTAGACCAAATATAATGCAAGCAATTGGAATGGTAGCTAAATTTTAGGTAGCACCTAAGGAAACTCATGCCAAAGCTGTGAAAATAATATTCAAGTATCTAAAGGCTATAATGAATTTTGGCATGTGGTATCCAAAGATTAAAAATTTCACTCTAACTACATACACAGATATAGATTGGGTAGGAAACATAGATGACCAAAATAGTACAAGTGATAGAGCTTTCTTTCTTGGTGATAGTTTGGTGTTTTGGTTAACCAAGAAATAGGACTTAGTTTCATTATCTAAATAAAAAGAAGAATACATCATAGTAGCTTCATGTTGCATTCAGGTATTGTGGATGAAGCAAAACCTAAAGGAGATGAATATTGAGTTTCGTGAACCTATTTATATTCTTTGTGATAATGCTAGTTCCATAAACATTTCAAAGAATTTGATAATGGAATCAAGGACAAAACACATTGCAATCAAGTATCATTTTTTGAGGGAGAAGGTTGCAGAGAAGGAGGTAAAGATGGGGTATGTTGAGACTAAGGAACAATTGGAAGATATTTTCAAAAATCTACTTCCGAAGGAAACTTTTGAGTTTCTTTGGAAGAAGTTGGGATTCATTGTTCCCTCCTCTTAAATCAAGAGGAAGTATAGGTTGAGGGGAATACTTTGTAGTTCTCTATAATTGATGTTATGGTATTGTGGTTTGGAGGATTATTTAAAATTTCCTATCTATTTTCTCATTTCATTTTTTGGGACTAAAGTGTACTGAAAGTTGGGTTCTCAATGTTCTATCTCAAGACTGTGTTTCTTGGGTTTATAAGTGATGCTAGGTTTAGTGTTTGTTTTCTTGCACCAATATAAAGTAGCATGAAAGTGTGAAAAGGTTTTATGTGAATGATTTTGAATATCATATAATTCTTGTAGAGTGATCCACATGATTGTTGACCTTTTCCATTGATATTAAAGGGGGAAATTGGAACTCAAAATGTTATATCCTCTAAGGGGATAGAAACTTAGTGGGGAGAAGAAACAAATTTATCTTCATGTGTGGCCAAAATTTTGTTGTTTGCCATCAATGATAAAGAGGAATATTGTTGAAAATAGGTTGTCATTAATGTCAAAGGTGTATATGGTTGTCAAAAATATATTATTAGAGGTGACACTATCTTTTCAAGAATGCAGTGTGAATCAAATGGAGTTGTTCTATCATACCTTTATGTGTTGGTAATTGCATTGTCACATCATTTTGAGTTGTAGAACTATATATTGCTAGATATATTGATATAAATTGTTGATGATTTTCTATAGTGTCATGAGTGCATCTATTCACTATGTTAGAAGTGATCCAAAAGGCTATACCAGAATGTTTCAGTTCATTTTTTAGGATAGAGATATTTCTCTGGTGATACAATTATGGTCATCATTTATTTTATAGGGAGAGTTTGGTTTTGTGGTTTGAGAGGAGAGTATATCTACACATGTTCTATTAGATTCTTGAGTTTTTGAAGGATATTTTTAGCATTCAAAAATATTGAAGTGATAGAAGGTTCACTATGCCTATTTTTCAACCAGTTGGTGTTTGAGACTTTTGCAATAACGGCTAGTAGTGTGTGATATTCAAAACTAGCATGTGGTTTCAAGATAGGACCTAGTCAAGGTTCTTTTGGTAGTGCATGGCATCATGTTTGTTTGGTGGAAACAAATTTGATTTAGGACCAACCTATTACATGTTTCATGTAATTTGAATTTAGGTCCACCTTATGTCATCCAGATTATTTACGGATCCCTAGCCGACATGGAAGGGTGTTAATAAAATATCATCTATATATTCCTTAGTTGCACGAATGCATAATGTGAAGTATAATTGAAGAGAAGGTGGTGAACATATAGGGAGACAATTGTGTAGCCGAATTTATTCAAGGATATTTGTATCTCAAAGTTTGCACCATTATTAGAAGATCTTAAGGAGAGTGGAAGAGTGTTTGTAGCCAATTTAGAAGTGTATGAGATGTATTCAGCTGCAATTGAAGGTTTATAATCTTTATCTATATAATCTGGTAGGACTGGTGTTCTACCTATTATATTGATCTATGTTGGGGAGTGGTTTTTCAAGTATGTTGGTGCCTACAAATACAATAGGGGATTGGTGTCTCGGGTAGGTTGGTTCCTACTTCATACTATAAAATTCACTTGTATCTTCCTGCTTTGTGAAGCTGGATTTAGATAGTAGATCCAAGTAGCTATCATCATCGTGTTTTTTCCCATCATGGGTTTCCACATATATCCAGTGTTCTACTATCTGGATGTATTTTCTTGGTTGATGCTTGATTAGTAGTAGTGAAGATTCAAGTTTCATGTTCCAATATATGTGATTGAGTTGAGTATTTTAAATAGATTTGATCTATTGATTCACCCCCTCTCAGACGATTGTGTGGCCTTCATAATTTCCTTTATAAACATGTGGTTCATTTTCCTTGTCCACAACAAAATTTACTTACTCTACATATTTCCTAATTATTGTTTAGGATATTATATATATCTCTCTCTCTTACATCTATTTTTAGAATGATTTGAAGAAACCAAAAATAATTCAGTGTAGAAGGTAATACCTTTAAAAAAACTTATAATCATTTATTTGGGTGTCCATAATAGTGTATTGACTCCATATTTTTCCAAAAAATCTAGTTATTTGATAAGTGAACTATATTGGAATAAGTATTTATTAGTATTATTCATGCATTTGATGCTTTCTATTACCTAGTCTATCAACACCTCACACATATTGGATGCCCATTCAATAAACAATGAATAAGGTGGTTCCAATTGTAGAGCCTTCTCAATTTGTGTAGTAGATCTTATATGCAATGCCTTGGGTTAAATGCTATATGATAGAGTTTATAATTTTTGATACATACAATTTTTTTCCACATTTTGTGGCATTTGTTAGCCTAGTAACCTTTGGATTGTTAATATTCTTCTTTGGTGAAAAATTCCCCTTATTGTATACCCTATGTATTACAATCTTTATAGTCTTATACATTTTGTCAAGATACATATAGTCATCATTGATACAAGTAATGATTATGTATACTCATGCATGTTATACCATGAAATAAGGAAATGTTTCCATACATCTAGTTTTAAAATACGGATTTGTTGATACTGTGAAAGTTATTCTTTGTGGCCTATTTTTAATAGTGTCCTATGAAGAGTCTTGAAGGATATGTGATCTATTTTTGTGAGAAAAGAATGAATATACTTCATCACATCTTCTAGATATAGAATACTAGTTGGAACAAAAGAAAATACACCTTCATAATATACTTAGATAGATTTGAATGAGTGCTTATTATATTTAGTGCATGGATTTTATGTAGCGTTGATGAGAATTGGAGTTGCCATGTAATTTTGACTTCTTTTATTTTCTTCTCATCCTACAAATATCTTCTTCTAATTAAAATTATCATGACTTTCTAGTGCTAGTTTAGGATTTTAAAAAGCTCTTATCATGACTGCAGGAATCGGGTAGCCCCCCCATAAACTGTAATACGCCTAGTAAAAAAAATTCACATGACTGGTGAAATTGGCATGGCATGCCCTCTGGTACCATGGGGATGGTGGGGAGACTAGACCTTGTGACCTCTTTCCTACAATATGATGCTTTAGCCAATCAAGCTAGGCCCACAACCCCAAGTGAATTTTACTTTGACTGTGTTAGATTTTATAGATTTTTTATGGGGGTTGTGTATTTAATTTTCTTATTTACCCCTTTTCTTCACACTAATTTTTTATTACAAACCTTTCTTGATGATTATGCCAATGAATAATGCATTTTTCTATTATATATTATACATTTTTTTCTATTATAGGGTATGTGAAAAAATATGGGGGACCAAAAAGTGGCCACAATGACTTTTTGATCCAACTAGGACACAACATGAGCGTATTATAACACACTCACATTTTATCTTACATAAAAAATTTGTGTAGAGGTTGAGCTCATTTGAACTCAACCTCTCACCACTTCACAACAGATCTTAATCCAAGGAAACCATGCACACATTTTGGATTTGATTAAGGAACCAACAAAATATTGTCATGATGTCTACAAGATCAAGGAGGTAGGTTTTGTTGTAAAAATAAATCAAATAGCAATTTGGGAATTTTTTGATTCAATTTTATTTCATTTTTAGGAACTGAAAAATCCCCCACCAATTCATTAAAACCCTAATTCACCAATTCACAAAAATAATAAAAAAACTTCAAGCACTCATTGAAAAGTTGAGAAATATGAGTGAAACTATTTCCCATTAGTCTACCCTCACCACTTTATTAGAATCTATCGTTTCTCACATAGATTCCATGAGTGGCCAAATTAACATTTGGTCAAACAAGAGGATGAAACATGAAAATATTATGCCACCAAATTATCCTACTAATAAGTAAAATAAAATATATATTAAAATTTGATTTATGTGCATTATTCATTAAACCATGAGCTAATCTGCCCCTACATGGTAGTTGTAAGAGGTTCCCTATCCATTGGTGACAACACCAAGGTATAAAGAATAATTTTTGGTACAAGTGGTGGATAGTTTTTGACCATCCTCCATGTAACAAATATCGGATCCTGCAATCATTTATTAGAAAAATCTATTTTGATTTTTATCTCAATGAGATCCCAAACCAATTTGACATGTGTGAATTCAAGGGTAGAGGTGGGGGATCTATACAAGATAGAGAGGGGGCACATCGTGCCCAATACCAAGAAAAAAATCTTTTCTGCCCCAAATATTTAGTATTTCATGATCACTTCTATTTTGAGGGAAAGTGTTGAGGTGGATTCCATTAGCTCTCTCACTTAAACCTTGTTATATGTTTTTATCACTAATAAGTGCACCCTTGCTAAGCTGCAAAACTCGGCCTACTAGTGAAACATGAGATCTTTTTAAGGTTGTGGGTCACCTATGATGGAAAAGAACCTCCAGAGAGGGTTGGTTCCCTTGGTACTCACCTATCCTAACTTATTTTACTATTGCTACTAATGAAAAGGTATAGAAGGATGGCATGAATTGAACCTAACTATGTGGGTGATGCACCAATTTTTTTTTCTCAAACTTGAACTATTATTTTCTCACACAAGTAATCAATAATTTAGCTATTTGTGCACAACATTAGTGTTTGAAATATCTTTGTATCAATGTTTTATTGAAAGGTTTATGTTTTTTAGTTTTAGAAGGAAGAAATTATGATGTTATTCACAAATAACATTTGTTTTTATAGTGACAAAAGCAATAACCTACACAAATATACCTTTTTTGTTCTAAAAATGATAGAAATAAAACATTCATTTGAGGATTTGAATATGAAAATCATAGAAAATGATATCTAATACCTTGTATACACAACAAGAACATAAATTATGAAGGCCAAAAATGCTCAATTATATTGATAGAAAGGTATTCTTTACAACAAACCAAGTTTGAAATATGTATCTTCTCTTGAAAATTCTTTGAAAATAAATATTACAATGTTTTATTTTTTGTCTCAAGACTGGAAATCTGAATTATGATGCACAGAAAGGCTAGAAAGAAATTTTTCCAAGTTTACAATAATTTTCCAAAAAGTGAAAGAACTAATTTTTTTTAGCTTGGTTTTCCTTTTTTCTATCCTATGTTGGAGAAAAAGTAGGACAGCCATTGATGACTACTAAATGATCTTTTTCCTCTTTGTTGATTGCTTCCTTTTCACATGGGCACCTAAAAAATTGTTTTCCCTTGGGTCAAAGCTATAAAAAAAACCAAAGTGGCATTTAAGAAGGGAGGCCTTAACCTTTTCAACCTTTTTAACTCCTAGATATCTGCAAATATTTATATATTCCCTCAAGCTAGTCTCCAAGTCACTCAAACTACCTCTAAGTATTTGCAAATGTTCAACTGCTCATGATGCTTCCATAATTATCATAAATTCACTCAAACCACCAAATCCAACTTCCTTTTCCTCCAAAATACCTTAACTACCCTTTGGATGATGATAGGGCATGTGTGTAAGAATTTTGAGATGAAATAGGCTTCTTTGAAGGGCATAGAAGAACTTTGAGGGACTAAAACTATCACATATTTTATTCATTTAAGACCTATTTGGTTTTAGCATACCATGCCTCTTCTCACTCCATGACTATTAAACTATCTTCTTAACTCCATCATATTTACTATTCATCACTTGTTCAATGTTAATAATTGTGCCTTTCAATTTCACCATCCATGTATCCTTTAATTGTCACTGTCTTTTGAATTTTCATGATAGTCCTTTTACTACCCTCATCTTGACTATCTTTTAGCTTTCTCTACCACCATTTATGGTTTTCCTTTTGAAAACCACTATCCTTGCATCATTTCAACAAAAAAATTTCACAATAACATGTTCACCCTTGAAGCACTATCCTTTAGTTTGACCAAAAGGACTGTCATATTTTATATGCCCTTAGGACTATTATGTTTTCTTCTTGATCAATCAATTCAATTTCCCTAGATAATAGTCCTCAGGGCATATTATAGTCATTGGTATCATTTCCCTTGACAATACAAAGCTTCCACCTCAAAGTCATTAACATACATAATCATAAATTACTGTCAAGAAGCAATTACAGTCACTAGCACTCTCATGAAATAAAACCACAAACCATAAGACTCATTGAGGTTGAACACATTCAAGGTTACATAGTCCATAAAAATCCACAATCAAGGGTACATTTTACACAATCCAATACAAATCTTGATTGTCACTGCCACTACAAACTATGCCCATTTTCCTTGAATCCTCATCAATTTTATGTGATTGTTATGACTTGGTGATTTTCACTGACCTTGTTCATGGATTAAGACCAGTCTCCCTATCATCTTTCTTTAGAGAAAAATACCCTTCACTATATTCATTGCAGACCTATAGGCTATTTGGGTATGACTATCCTTTGAAAATAATTTTCCTATTCAAGTTCTAAAGACATTTTAAATTTGCATAGTCATATATATCTACTATATCTTTCATATCCTTATGTCATGTATTTGACACTATTGGAAAATCCTTTCTTTATCCCATCTTCACCTTTAAAAAAAATTACTCTGTCAAGACTTCATTGTCATGACTAGGTTGTCCATTGTCATTACTAGGTTGTACATTGTGATGAACTATATTTCCCTCATGAATGTCATGCTTGCTTGTACATGCTATTTTCTTCTTTTTTTCTCCATCTTCTTAACCAAGAAATTCATTACCATACATACCTCATTTTGTGACCTTTTGTATGGTCAATTATTGTCCTTTACAACAATCATAAAGGATGTTCAAATTGATTGTCTAGTAGCATTTTAGCTTACTGTATTGTGCTTCCAAAATATAACTATTACATTTACCCTTGTATTAATATTTTCCTCCCGCATTCATAGCATCTTTATTGACACTTGATTTTGGTGAGACTGTGATGCTTTCTTGATAAAAGACTATCTCTCAATCATTGTTATGCCTCTTGGAACTACAAACAGTGTTTATTGTGACTTCCTCATTATAGTGACAACCTAGATACTATGAGAGTGTCTCTTGCACTCATTAAGTAAAATGAAACCTAATTCCTTTTCTTATATCCAATTTTCATAAAATCTATAACATTTCTTGTTGATCCAAATTGATACATGTTAGCATCAAGAACGTTGAATTAACTATGTGGCCTTTGGTAGCAAGAAAGCCACAAGTAAACATGGAATTTTGATATTTACTATGATTCTTTTCATTTATAACTAGCTCTCTATCATGAACTCTACCACTACCCTTTTTCCAAAACACATACATTTTGCCTTCTTTTTGATCAATTTCCATACACTTGGATTATCACTATTTCATTTTTGGGATTGATGATCATCCTATGTTTAACAATGCATTAACCATGAATTAATACTTTGGGTTAAGCATCTAAGATAACTAGTTGGTGAAGATTATATTCTCATGACAGTAGGTGTCTTGAGATAAGTCCATGTAATTGTGTAACTTCTCTACAACATACATGACCTGTCCATTATCTCACTTTCACAAGATATGTGACCAATGCAAATCATACCATTTTTCCCATTTTTTATTATTATATTTATGCTTCCATTTTATTTACACTAACATTATGCTTATACCATGTAGATATTGTAAGTATTTTCAAGTATATAACCAGTATCCCTTCACATCAGATTACACTCTAGCTAATAACCAGTTTACAAGTAGATGAAATAGCAAAATTTGTCCTCATATTGGATTGCTTTGAATATTTCATATTGATTTGCTCCATGAGAAAAATATTAAGTGTATCTTAAACATAAACTTGTGTCATCAACCCCATATCTGTCAGAAGATTTCTATTATGGAAGTTACTCAAATTTGTTGAAATTTTATGTTTATTAGATGATATGTTTGCTCCTTTCATCTTTTTTTTATCTTTAAGCTCTATATTTCACAAACTTCCCATTACTTTATCATATGAGATGACACTGGTATAGTCACATAGCACTTTTATTCATGGTTACTATCTTTCTCCTACTTTACCCTTTAACAGTTGAATATTATTTTCCCTCAAATTCTTTGAAATACAACTCTTGCATCTTTGTTGCTTCTATATTTACATGGTCCTCTTGAACAGAATAAATCAACTGATCAATAACTTCAATCCTACCATTAATCAAAGACTTTTTCATGTCATATGTGCTAAAACCTTTAAATTGATTCAAATACTTATCTCTCATGACATTATTATCTTGGAATACTCTCCCTTTTTCTACAATATTCTCTTCCAATTTCACCTATACAGTCATTTATTCATTCAGTTTTGTCATTTGTGATTGCTTTAGCTATGAATAACATTCCACTTCTTTAGTTAAGTCTTCCCCACAACATTTACTTGACTTTATAATTACATCATTAGTAGAATTTTTTGGCTATTTGTTTCCTCATTTGAATCAAATGTAGCAACAGATGACCTCTAAAATGCATCAATGGAAGTAACTACCACTACAAGTAGCTCAATTTTTTTTCTAGTCAGTATCATACTTAAACAATTCATTATATGAGATCTTACCAATTGAAACATCTACTTCCTCATTAGCCTCCTTCATTTGATATGTGTCAACTATCACCATAGTATAAAACATCACCCTCTCACTGGTCTAGACCTATGCCTTCTATAGATCTACTCTTTGGCTAAAATTAGGAATAAATATTTCCTCCATAGGCAGCCTCTTCATATAAATTCAACACTACTATTGTTACATGTGCCTAGACATGATGTTCTTGAAAACTACCCATAGCATTCTATAATACTGAGAGATCGGGATATGGATGAGAACTCATGTATTGTGCAAGTCATTAGAGACTTACAAAAAAAAATATAGCATTAATATAATATCTCCAACTCTTTCACTCATCTCTATCGTTGTTCTTTGATGCATCCAAAGGAAAAAAAATCTCATTGCATTTATTATGTAATAACTAGATTTCTAGATTTTGATATAACTATCTCTTGTTGTTAGCAAATAAGGATATTGACATTAAAGAAACCAAATAATAGAGCAAGCATTTTAACTTCAAACACTACAAGATGACTAGAATAAAAAACTTTACATGCATTAACTAGAAAAAAAAAAATCACTATCGTAGGAGATCCTACATTTCCTTTTCACCATGTAAGTCTCATACCAACCGTTGTATATGTAACCCTTTTAAAAATACATGGCAATAATCCCCAAAAAATGTATACAACTTTAAAGGCCATGAATGTCTCTTATTAATAGTGATAGGGTTTTTTAGGAGCGAACAAACCTGGCATTTCCTTTTTGTGAAAAATGTCAAACACCTTCCCATGATATTTTCAACATTTAATTACTTTATCTACAACTTGGATATGATTCAAACAAAATGTTGGTCTTGCACCAGTTATAGTGAATGGCCTCCTTAAAAATTTGTAATGTTCTCTCACACCAAGATGAAAAATTCCTTCGATGCCAAAGAATAAAAAAAACTTAACATTTCTCCTTAATTTTCAAAGTAGATAAACTTGAATTTTCTAAAGGATGCTAAATGTTTGATACCTAACAATAGATTTTCAATCATTTCTAAAACCTTGACAAGATAATTAAGAAAAAAGATATTGATGGTGATAAAAATATCATTTTTGGCAACCTCTCAGAAATGTTTGCTTGCTAAACATGGTGAGTAGCTACCTTACATAGTCCATTGGGCATAGAGTCGTGAAAGAACTTGGCATAGAACTGAAAAATAGACCTTGTACACTGTTGATAACACCTCCATGACAATTAACTAATCATCTATACTAGACACTAACTACCTATGCTTCAACACTTGGAGAAAAGATAAACTAACATGGTGCAACAACACTTATTAATTCAAAAGAGAACCTATCCTAACCTACACTAAGCAACAACAAGACTTTCTCAAATAAAACCATCGACTAGTTCCTTGAAATAGCTTCCTTTTCTCATCAATTTGCAATCCTTCACATGCTTATGATTATCCAAGAGAAAGTGGAGATTCAACAAATATTTAACCAATGGCTGCAATATCTCTTGAAGAATGAAATAAAATCCACTTAAATCTTCATGTTGATTGTTCATATTGTTGTTTTGAAGTGCATAAGTAAGTTTAACACATTCTTCTTCAGTTGTAACTTCATGCTTGGGTGCAAGAGTGTTGTTTGATGCTTTTATCGGCTCCATTCTAGCTAGATTTCTGATGGGACATCCTCTTGAGAGTATCAACTTTGAGCTTTCCTTGTTGGTTTCTTGCTTGTATTCTGTTGTGACCTCATCATTTTATTGACTTGTGAAGACTGATATCTTCTGACTATTTTGGTAGAAACATAGAGATTTCTACTCTATTCACCTATTTTTCATGAGTTTCCTCTTTGGGAGATGATGACTTGAAATCTAAGATTGAACAAAATATCTACAAATAATCCCAAAATAAGTCTTCTTCAACCTCTTCTTTTCTTTTCTATATAACAGGACAGATTTTGACTTCATAATAGCTTTGACCAACAACCTTCTGTGTATAAACTTCTCTATTTTACAAAATAAGGTTGTCTTCATTTGCCTCCTCATGGACCAACCTCTCTTCTTGCTAATTATTATCTTCTACCTTGCCCAAAACTTGTGATGAAGTTGAAATTCTTATACTCCATTCATCTTCATCAGCAAAACAAGGAATTTCATCAAATAAGAATGTTAAATCTTCATTTGCATCACCTCTTTCTTGCTTGTTTTCTTGTTGTCCCAACTGACCATGCTCTTCAACCTATGACTGCAAGTCTAATTTGTATTTTTCCACCTCATGTGCAATTGTATCAACAACAAAAAATTCTTCTCATTTTTCCCCAAACCCCTCTCTTTTATGTTTGTTAAACCAACTATCTTGATAAAGAATGGGTATAGCTTTGTAAAGACAAATGGTGCCAAGAGAAGGAGGCTTATTATAGAGGTATTTCTAAGTTTCTTAAGGAAGTATAAGTTTTGGAGAAGGATATTCTTGAAGGATACTAGGTTGATCTTACTTAGGTTCAGAGTCTTGCAAAGCATGTAGATCCCTAAAACTTATAATTTCAATCTTAAAAGATTTAATTGAGGATTTAGGAGGCATACCTTGCTTGAAGCTTGGAATTTCATACTTGGGAGGCTCTTCTTTTACATGCTAATCCAAAATGTAATAATATGACTAGTCTTATATCCTTTGTGTTGGGATAAGCACAAGCTTCATCTACTCTTGTTTCGTAGCAATCTATTTTGCAAGAGACTCTTCAGATTCCCCCCTTTGGTAATTCAACTCCTATTGGTGTTGGTAGGCTTGATAAGCCAACTCTTCTTACTAAAATTTATATCTTGGTCTCTTGCAATATCATTCAGCTTCTTTTGAAAATCCAATAGTATATCTTTGATGTTCAAGTTATCAGATTTTTGAGGCTAATTGGGAGAATAGCTATGTTGGTTGGAAACATAATGACCTTGTGGTTGAGTTTGGACATATGTAGGCTTCCATGAGGATTGAGTAGGGGTGTGTGGGTGGTAAACATGATAAGAATGTTGATAACCTTCTATTACAAGGTCATTTGGGGAAAAACCAATAGTATGTTCTATTTGGTATGGATAGTAGGAAGGTACATGAAAAACATTTTCATGGAATGGAGGATTATAAAATACACATCCATAAAATGAAGAGATGGTAAAAAATTCAAATAAGCTTGAAATTTATTGAAATATCCCTTAAAGAAAAGATATTTAAGACAAATTTTTTGAACAAAATTAAGTACATACCAGCACTTAGTCCACTTGAGACCAGTAAACTGAACTTGGATTCGCCAAGTGTGTGAAAATTTTACCTCCAAAGGAAGAAGTTTCTAACATGCACACCCAATACCAGTAATAAAGGGATAATATTTTAACTATTATAGTTCAAATAATCCCACTGGGCACACCAAAAACTATTATCACTAAGTGCACCCTTTCAGAGTTGCAAAACTCAACCTACTAGTGAAACATGGGATATTTTCTAGGCTATGGTTAACCTATGATGGGAAAGAATATCTAGAGAGGGTCAATTCCCTTGGTACTCACCTATCCTAAATTAGATTACTATTGCTATTGATGAAAAGGGATAGAAGGATGACATGAATTGAACCTAACAATGTGGGTGATGAACCAAAACATTTTTCTCAAACTTGAACTACTATTTTCTCACACAAGTAATCAATAATTCAGATGTTTGTGCACAACATTAATGTTTGAAATATCCATGTATTAGTGTTTTATTGAAAGTTATGTATTTTTATAGTTTTAGAAGGAAGAAATTATGATGTTCTTCACAACTAACATCTATTTTTACAGTTTTAGAAGGAAGAAATTATGATGTTCTTCACAACTAACATCTATTTTTATAGTGACAAGCAATAACATATACAAAAAAGTTGGAATTGATTGTCATTGATGTCAACACTTGGTGAGATTGTTGTATATGGTTATGAGATTTTTGTTTGGCATTGGTTTTCATTGTTGACTTCTTCCAGTTTGGGTTTCCATAATGATTTTTTGATGTTCATGGTTGGATGCCATGCCTTGTTTGATGTCAATGATAGAAGTATTGAGTATGGTTGTTGTTAGTAGAGTTGATATCAACATGATATATTAAGATACAGATTATAAGTGATATTGATTACAAAGAGATGTTGCTAATGGTCTATAGTATGCTATATTCTCCCTCTAGCTATTTTTAAGGATCTATGTGGTGTTGCAAGAAAGTTCTAACCTCCACAATTTGTTGAAATTTTTTATTTCAGGAAGGTGTTGTGAAGATTGTTGGGAGAATTCTTTGCATTCCTCTATTATTGGATATATTGTCTTGCAATTTGGGATTTTGAGTTTTTTTTATGGTTGTTGCACTCCTATCTTTTCAATTTACCAACATTGCCAAGGAGGTTTATGTTGATTGTAGTATTTGAAAGTTTGTTTGGTTGTCTAGATTAGTCTAGAAAATGCTCCACTTTCTCTATGTTGATGTCTATACTCCTGCGGCTTGGTGAATGTTCTATCAATGTTTTTGCAGTGTCTCAATTCAATTTTCATGTGTTGATGTGGTCTGCAAGTTGATCTGTTAATATTATGATTGTGCATTATGTGCTTTTGGGATTAAGTGTTTTACTCTTATTTGATTTTTGGTAGCTTTTGGTGAAATAATAGTATAAAAGAAGTATTTGAAAGTGTTGTTGGATGTTTAGGGAATATCTCTTTATGGTTTTTGCATTAGTGGTTGATCTCTTTTGGTGATGCATTGTGTTTAAGTTAGTCTTCTAGGTAATTTATGGAAATTTGGTTGACAGGGATCATGTTCTTGCTTGATTTGGGTTCTTGTGGGTTTGTGCTAGCATTTGAGGTTGTGATAAGATATATTTAGGTCCTAACCTATCCTATTATGGAATCCATTAAGTAAATTTGATCGAAAGTATTTTTGTGTTGATTGGTTAAGTGTTGTACATGTTTCATCTAAAAGTTACCTTGTTGCCAACTTGGGTTGATGTGCGCCAGAGTGTGAGTTGTTTTGGGATCATATTGGAAGAGGTAATAAGACTATTTTTGGTTCTCTCCATCCTTTGGATAGGTCTTCTTTGTACTAAATTAATGTTTTATGATTGGCTTGTTGAGATTATTATTTATCTACTTTCTAGCCACCGTAATTGGTGTTTGTGCTCTTGCAGAGGATATAAATGGAAGATAAAATTAGTTGCAAGAGTGCATGAGTGAAAATATATTTAAGATCATGAAAATAAGTGTGAAAGTGTGTGGAAGATAGATCAAATTTGCTTTAACACCTCACTCAACAAAGTGTATTGTCTACATATTCTGTGAATTCTAAATATTTCATGTATCCTACTATGAGATAGTAAATCTCATCAGCTCCTTTGTATCTTTCCCTAAGGTTGTGTGCCTTAGTCTACAATTATTTTGGTAGTTATTCTTATTTTGTAAACAATGAACTTCATATATTATAATTTAACTATCACCATGGTTTTTCTCCCATTGGGTTTTCCATGTAAATCTTGTGTCATCTTGTGCATTTGTGTTCTTAGCCTCATCTTTTATTATTGTTGATCTAGTTAAGGTTTGTTGAACTTGTTAAGAGATTAAATTGCTATATCTTTTATCGCTATTGATTTGTTTAAGTTTTTCTAGTTTTGTTAATAAGTTTGAATTGTGCTAAAGGTATTAAATTCTGGAGGGGTTTAAGTTCTTGAAGATACTGATTCACCCCCCTCTTAGTATTTCGTATGTTCAAAAATTGGTATCAAAGTCAAGTTCCTCTGAAAAAGCTTAACCACTTGAGGAAAGGTCTAAGATGGCACAAGATGAAGCTTACAAAGGTCCTAGGTTTGATGGGATAAATTACACTTTTTGGAAGTTGAGAATGGAAGTCCATATAAACTCTCTAGGATTTGGTGTCTGGAAATTTGTCAAGAATGGTTACATTGCACCTTCTTCTCCTCCAACATATCTAGCTAATATTAGGTTATATGAGAAAAATTCCAAGGAAAATAATGCTATCATGTGTGGATTAGCTGATTCAAAAAATTTGGAAGTGATGAGTTGTAATTTTGCTAAAGATGTAGGGGATAAGATGAGCAACATTTATGAAGGAGCTAATAAAGTAAAGCAAGACAAGATGTAGATCTTCAAGAGTAGATTTGAAACTCTAAGAATGATAGAGGATGAAGATGTTGCTAGTTATATACTCTTGATGGATGAAGTTGTTACTGGCATCAAAGGTCTTGGTGGAGAAATGAAAGATGAATAGATTGTGAAGAAAGTGTTGATATCTCTCCCTAAAGCTTATAGTCATAAGGTATCTTCTATTGAATATTCTAAGGACTTGGATAAGTATTCAATAGATGAAATGTTTGGTGCTCTCACTGCCTTTGAAACAAGAGAATTTGACAAAGATGTTCCAAAGAAGGAAGCAATATTCAAAATTTGTAAGAAGATAAAAGATGATCTTGTAGATCAGAATGATGAATTTGATGAGGTTGAAGCAAATTTTTTAAGAAGATTGAAGAAAGGAACCAAAAAATATAAAGGAAAGTTTATCTTTCAAGTGTTTTCATTGTGGAAGGATTGGTCATTTTGCATCTAAATTTCCTTATAAAGAATCAGATGATATTAGAAAAATAGAGAATGTTAAAAGAAGTTTATATTCCAATGAAAGTATTTTTTTCCTTATCCATAGGCAACAAACAAAGAAAAGAGGCCATGATCCATCATCGTCCCTCTAAATCCATTGATAGGAAATCCTCGAGGAGACTAGTAACATGACCCAAAACCAATTGAAAAGATAAGAAAATCCAGACCAACAAAGTGTTTGCCAAGATAGTGTTTTCCAGTGATAATGATGATTGTTTGATTCACTAATTAGGTTGACCAAGATGACCGAGTTGATTGATAGGTTGATAAGGATTGATAAAGTGATTTGATTGACCACGCCTAGCCTCAGGAAGGACACATCTCGATGAAGGCAAGATTGATTGACCAAGCTGATAAGATTGAGTGGTGTGACAAATTTGATTGATAATGATAATGCCTGGTTTCAGGAAGGACACATCCTAATTAAGGAAAGATTGATTGACAAAGTTGACAAGATTGTTTGATTGTTTGAAAAATATTGATGAATATGACCAAGCGATGTGATGATACCCAACTGCAGGAAGGACACATCCTATTTAGGTAGAGGACACATCTGATAAAGTTGACCAAGTGACAAGTGTTGACAAGACACCTATCCATAGGAAAGGCATATCTTGCTTAAGGTGAATGACCAAATTTGACAAAGTCCAATCTCAAGGACACATCTTGAGAAAAGATAAGAGATAAGACTGAATGAGACACACGACATAATGCCCCATTTTGATATAAGACTAGTGACCTGATTGAGTTGATGATAAGATAATTGATTGATGAAAGATTTAATTTGTTTGTTTTTTCTTGATGTATTTTGAATGATGATTGCTTTCAGATCAAGCACACGACCCAACTCAATGAACCCTAACGGACTTGACCTAGGGGGCCTCGGGGGCTCATTTAAGATGAGTCTTGCCTATGTAGAAAATGCGCAGAGGCAACGTAGTTCGACCATTCTAACAAAATCGATTCAGACTCAAACTTAGAGTCAGACTCTATTTTTCAGGAGTTTTGAATTTTTTTTATGTTTTTGGATTTTGAGGATTTTATGATTTTTTGGATTTTGAATTTTTGGATTTTGAAATGTTTTGATTTTTTTGGAATTTGAAATGTTTTATTTTTTGGATTTTGAAATGTTCTGATTTTTGGATTTTGAAATATTTTGACTTTTTTGGGTTTTGAAATGTTTTGATTTTTTTGGATTTTTTAGGACATTTTATGGTTTTTTTTTTGGATTTTGAAGATTTTAAAGGGTTGATACCATGTGTTATTTCCCATGAAGATGCAAGTCAAGAAATTTCCCCCAATCAAGTATAGGACCAATTTACTATGCACGATGGGAAGCAGCGAATGCGACAGGTGGATATGAAAGTGAAGGATGCTAAATGTTGGTGGTCTTCAGTCCATGGAAAGGATGATGCTTTATTATGGATGAATGATACTTTATTATGGATGATAACTATAAGGATCATGTAAAATGCATGTGAAAGATACCCACAATCAACCAAAAAGGCATGCACAAGGACCCAAGGATGAACATGATCTTGTCCCTAGTCAAGTTGAAAACCAATTGATAGGTGATGGTGATGACGACGTTGTTTGATATGGGGAGGACGCATCCCGAAACAAAATGAGGATTGGAAAAGACATATCCCTTGGATGATAATGTAACTAAAGGACCAAGGTTTGTAGCAAGGCTAGGAACAAAGCCAGGGAATGTTTTGGATGATGTGCTAGGTTGTATAGCAAGATTGTATGGAATAGACTCATTGCATTTGAAATGACTAATCTTAAAACTATATGGGATTATGGAGGGAACTCGGATAAGTGGATTAGAATCCTTAAACCAATGACAAGGGAAAACCAATTCCAACAATAGGTATGAAAGGATAATGGATTTATTTTGGAAAAGGATAAGAGACATGAGGATTATTGGATGGAAGAATTAGGATATAATCTCCAAAGACTATTTCACATAGGAATAATTTTCTTTTCCAGGATATGTGTTTGGATAAATTCTATGAGGGAAATGACATGATATTTCATGGGTAACGTATGACCAAAGGATAGACATGTCAAGGATTTTCCCAAAGCATGATTTATGGTTGTACCCTATTTCATATCAAGATCAAGGTAGGTGGGAGAATGGATGCAAATGATATGGATTAGATGGAAATGTCATGAAAAGGCATGGGAGATGAGACAACTTGCCCCCAAGTGTAATGGTCCACATAGATAATTTATTTTACACATGACACCTATTTTCCAAGTTTTCATCATGGTACTTATCCAATGCGCCATAAAAATGGTTTTCACTATTGGACGAAAATTTTCTCTTTACTATTTTCTTTCTTTTTCTCTTTTTTTTTGTTTTTGATGATGTCACACAAAACGCCTGTTTGCCAGGTTTTCATCAAGGTGACAATTTTTTTTTACTTTTTATATCGATTTGATGTTTTCGATGATTATTAATTGTTCTGAATATTTTGATGGTGTTGATGTAGATACTAGTGTCATGATATGCCAATAGTGACCTTGATGGAGTAGTTTTCTTGTTAGGATCATAGCACTTGCATACAACTAATCGATGTCATTGTGATCCTCTCTTATACTAGGTTTGGCCTTATTGAAATATACACATCGTGATAGAGTACCATGGGAGTCCTTATGATAAAGAGTTGCTGCTAAGATGCAATGAATTCGTGAGGTACAATTTTTTGAATGATGGATGATGGTAGCCATGGAAGGATTATTTGGACGTTTGGATGCAGTAGATTTATTTTCCAAACTTGGGATGGTGGATGATGGAGTTTGGAATTTTGATTGGGATAGCGTTTGGAACCAATATTTTTCTATACCTTTCTTGATGACCATTTTGAAGGAGGTGGACATTTACTATATGTGGGAGTCCTCTTTTCTTTTGGTTCCATATTTTGATTGAATTTTAAATTTGGAATATTTTCTTTGCTTGAGCCAATTTCCTTTGGGATCCATTTTAACTTTATTTGTCCACTTGTATTTTGTTTGATTCAATGGCCTTTGAAATTTGATTTTGAACTTTGGATTATAATAATTTTCATTTTGTTGGTTCCAAATGGAAGATTTACTTATGTTGGAATGATAGTTTATGGTATGGATGGAAGGAGTGTTGGCAAAAACCTTATGACAAGGACTACTCATGGCCTCCATTTTTATGTTTGTATTAGATAAAGTTGCCCCCAATATCGAGGAGGTATCACTAACACCATTTGATTCTTTGACTAAAGAATAACCAAGACCTTGATGTATAGGATTTTCATAAAACTGTATTGGTTCTCGAATGCCTTGTTCATGTAGGCCTAGTCCTCTTCCTTGATACTACATGCTCTGATAGATTGTTTTTGCGATGGAGTATTTTTTCTTTTGAAAACAAGATGTTAACCCATCATTGTGTATGTGGAAACTATTACTTGGAATCTTCTCATCTACAAGAAAGCTTGCTTTGATAAAGGTCAATGATCCTATTTGATACGATGTTTTGGCTTTAACATTCATCATGATCATTTCTTCTTGATCATTTGGGATGTCGATTTGATCTATGGTAGATTTTATATCTTCTTCTTTGACTTGATCCATAGTAGTTTCTTTGTGTTCTCCTTTGACTCGATCCATAGTAGCTTCTTTATGCTCTTCTTTGATGTTATCCATATCATTGATTTGATTATCTGTGTCCAAAGGAGGCAAGTGTATCATTTTGGAAAATGGAGGTGTTTTGTGTTTGGATGGGATCATCTTCAAATGTTTGATCATGAATGACATAAAGGTTGATGAGAGGATCATTTTGGATTTCTTGTTCAATGGTAGGATCTTGGTAAAAAATAGGTGTATCTTGGACAACATGGTTATGAATAGAGTCTTGAGCAAGGATAGGTGTGTTTTGGATGCCATGATTATCTAGAAGGACTTCTTGGATGGACTTAAATATGGGGTCATGGGATGGACTACTTTGATCTTGACATGAAGGTGAATTTATGATGTCATGCTTTGGACTTTTATTTTGACATGTATCCCAAGGTGTAGGCAATGTGATGTGGTTTTGGAGACCCTGACCAAATATATTTTCATGAACAAATGTAGTTTGGAATGGAGTGGATGGAAATGGGCTAGTGGATGATGGACTAGGATAAGATGTGGAGGATTGGAATAGATTAGTGGATGATGGATTATGATAGGATGTAGAGGATTGGAATGGACTAGTGGAAGGTTGTTTTCCCTTGTCAAAGTTAGGATAGGGATGACTAATGGACATTTATTGTTGATCAATGGCATGGATTGTGCTAAGGGACTCTTGATAGTGAGGGTAGATGGATGAAGGACTAAAGCTTATGGATTGTTGGTAAGAAGGGTATGTGAGCGGTTGGTATTGATGATTGAGGATTGATTGGTATTCAACTTGACTATGAAGAAGATCAAGGTAGAGTGAAGACATGATCATGAATTTGGATTAGGTTGGATAAAGAAAAATTAGTGAGGACCATACAAAAATTGTGAGCTTTGGATGACAATGTAAGGTTCCAATGCAAAATGGATATGAAACTATGCTATTTTTTTGTGATTTTCAAGGATATAAGGATGCAAAGTGCCAATGTACCTAAGACCAAGATTAAGGAATGGTGTAATGATAATGACCCTATTAACAAAAGATATGATATGCAAAGATGATGATGACCAAAGGATATGTTTTTGGGATTTTTTTGGATAATATAGGGATGTGGAGTGAGAATGCAAGGATAGTAATGACCTTATGACCAAAGGATGTGGCATACAAATGAAGCTAAATGTTAAATGATGCAAGATGGTATGGGACTAAGCTATGGTTTTTTTTTTTTTTGGAATAAAGGATGCCAATGCAAGGTGATAATGACGTTTGTCTAAGGAAGATGACTAATGCAAGGTAATAAATCTATCAAGAGAATATATCAAATTCCAAGGTGATAATGAGAATTAATATGAAAAAAAAATAAAAAATTGTTGACTAAGATAATAACAAATGCAAAGTCTAGATGCCAAATGAGGACTAAGATAGAAATTATGACAATATTTTTGGATTCTCAAGGATAAAATATGCAAGTTGAGGACTAAAATGACTTGAATTTCAAAAGGAGTAAATGCAAAGGCCTAAATGATATGGAAAAAGGAGCTACTCAACCACCCTAAGCTTGATCTATGTCTATCAAAGGACTTGTTGGTAGGACAAGATGATAAAGTGAGTTTTCCTAACTAGACTCTTGAGTTGGAAAGGTCTCACAAAAGGACAATGACTAAGGAAAATGATGTTGACTAAGTCCAATGACAACCTACTTTTTGAAGGCAATGATTTCGCAAAGTACGATAGGGTTTTCCTAATCCAAAATCTAAAAATGAAATGAGGATGCAAGGATTGGTTTATGAAGATAATGATGCTCAAGGATGAAACTAAGTTTTGCAAGGATGAACCTATGAGTAAATGCAAACTAAAGATGTCACTAATGGAAGATTTGAGCAATTTTCTTTCTGGTTTTCAATAGAGGTTGTTTGATATCAAATTGGACAAGTTTGGTCTTGGATTTTAGACTACAAAATTTGGAATTGTTTCAAGCTGAATGTGTGTCTTTCCAGATTTGTGTAATGGTGTTTGTTTGTTTGAATGTTTGAGAAAACACTTGGAAAATAGAATATTTTATCTTTGAAATTTTGAAAACATGCACAATGAAGACAAGCACAACCCTAAGTTAAGCAAGGACAATATTCACTAGATTCCACGTGGGTTTCCCCAACCACACTTATTCTTAGCGTGTGAATCCAGAAGCTTGGCCGCACGGGCTCCCCCTTGCATTGCACTCACTTCTCAAGCCAACCAAGCTTCCAACCCCCATAAAGCTCTCATGGTAGGTTGATCACCTTTACTAAGAACTGCGAGAATGTGGATGCCTTCACAATGACCATTGTTGCACTAGCAAATAGAAGGATTTTGGCAACTACACAAAGGTTTTTAGTTCAGGACCGTGTTCAAGTGGCCATACATGGGGCACAAGATTAAGCTTCATTTAGGAGGCACTCCAACCTGAAGAGGTTACGCTCAACAGGGTTTTGGGGAGTACTACTTGGTCCATATGACACATTTGCACTCTTAATCCTAGGCTTTCCCTTAAGATTCACATTTATATACCGGTTGAGGGTAGCTCAGCCAAAGAGATCTGTTGTCGGTCTGAGTCGCCTTGGGGTGAGTACTTTTTCCCACCAAGGAAGGCCCAAGTTCTAGAGGCAATAATCGTTTCTCTTACACCTAGGATCGCATAAATGCGCAAGGGGAGATGATACTTAGATTATTGCATCAAAGGGTGACACAAAATTAAAGACACTTGTAAATTTTAATTATCAAATGATAATGTGAGGAGAACACACAAGACACTTTGTTCATTTTAAAAGTTTAACTTGATGTGAAATAAAAAAAAGTTCATTTTAAGCCAATGACATGAAATACGTGTTCATTTTAACCATATGTGTGTGCATGCAATTTGTGTTCTTTTTAATCCCATGATATAAAATGCATGTTCATTTTAACCAATGAGTGTGAATGCAATTTGTGTTCATTTTAAGCCCATGACATGAAATGCATGCTTATTTTAATCAATGAGTGTGCATGCAATTTGTTGTAATTGTTGAAAGCAAACAAAATTGATTATTACTAAAGAAATTAAAAGCTCAATTTTTTTTCTAAAGAAACAGTTTTTAGACTCCCTCCAAGCTGTACCACATGCTAAAAACAAGAGATTAGTAACTCAAAAGAAAAATTTAATGACTACAACAAATTGAAACGGTGATAACTTTCTCAAAACTTAACAAAATTTTAAATCGTTTGAATCCATGGAAAGCTAAAACTCAAACCTTCAAAACCCATAAATTATTTTTCCAAGATTATGCATGAAAACAATGTTATAGGCAAAAGAAAATGCAGGTTTTAACAGCTAAACTAAAAAAATAGCAAATACTAAAACAACCATAACTTTCTCAAATCTTAACAAAATTTTAAACCGTTTGAAATTTCAAAAATCTGAAAACGAGGGCTACAAAACTTAGATGATTATTTTTAAATAATTTATGCGCCCATTTTTCTGTGCTCAAAAGAAGATGACAGAATTTTGTATGAATTCTTGGTTGTAACCTGCAAAACAACAAGAACAAACAAGAAAACAACCAAATTTCTCTGCAAAATTGTAAGATTCACATCAGGTTCACCAATGTAAGATGGGGAAAATAAAATAGATTAGATTAAGTGACAGCCAACATAAATCTAAACTAAAAGCCTCATCCAAACAAGAGAAAACAATGAAAGCATAAAGGAAATAAAAATATTAAATCAAAACACTCCCCATGCTTGATCTTGAATCACTTCTCTCGCTCTCTTATTTCTCCTTTTTGCAATCTTTTCCCTCATATTTGTTGCTTCACATGTGCAAATACTTGCAAATTAGTAAGTAGAAAGTTGGAGATAATTAGTTGTTCAATCAAAATTGGAGGAGAAAGGTTGTTTTTATAGACAACCATTCGAATGGACGAACGAGATTGATCTTCTAGAAATATTCTAAGATCAACGGATGAGGATTCATGAGAGGGAGGTTACGAAATGGATGGCCAAGATTGAGTGTCTAGAAAGATGCCAAGATCTACGGTTGAAAATTGATACAACTAGAATATGCCATGCATGGAAAAGATATGATGCCGACGGCTATGACAGACATGTAGGACATGCAGACTATGACATGAAATAATCACAGGGGATCTTTGACCAAAATGGAGGGATAAATTATTTATTTTAAATTATTTATTCAAAAATGGAAGAAGCTGACAAGTGGCAAATAGATAATTTATTTTAAATTATTTATTTGGAGGAAATGAAAAAGAAGATTTAATTAAATTCATAAATTTAATTAAAGGAGGAGATAGAAATTAAATATGGATAATTGATTTGGATCAATTATTTAAAGGAGAAGAAAGACACATAAATAAATAATTTCGTCAATTATTTAATTATAGAAGAATAAAATGTCAAATAATTATTATTATCTAACTATAGACATGTGATGAAAGATAAATAATTAAATAAATAATGATTTATTTAATTATTGAAGAAAGAGGTATTAGTGACGCAATTAATTTATTTTAATTGATTAGGATAGAATAAAGATTAGAAAGTGAATTAATTAAAAAATTAAAAAATAATTTAATTAATAAATGAATATGATCAGGAGTAATTAAATAATTAAAATTATTTAATTATTAGAGGATGATGACTAAGGAAAAATGTTGCTCATAGACTTTAGGACATTTTTCAGTGTCTAGAGTACCTACACAAAAAAATTGATTTTGTTAGGCCTACAAGGAATGGGTTACCATTTGGCCATTGAGTCCTTGTAAGGGTTTCATACTCAACTTTCAGGGTCCTTTGATGTTGGATTTGAGATTCTATTTCATTTATGTCCCATAGTCAGAATGTTGTCAATAAATTTTGTAATTGAGTTTTCGTGTCTTGACAAGGTTAATGACAACAAATGCAACAATGCAACAATGGATCTTCGAGCTCTCTTCAATCCACTTGAAACCTACAACCTGCACATTCATAAAGAGGGGAAATGTTGTTCCATATAGGGGCTTTCCTTAGTCAAACCTCGTGTTAGTGTTTCCACTTCCACAATGGCAATATCAATGATGAAACTTTGAATGGAAAGGAAGGAAATGATGAATGAACACAGTGCTACAACTCACCACCCTTCAATGGCTTCCTTGAAGGACTGAAGACATACACATCTCTTTAAGGGTATTGGATCTTGCTTGTTTTATTTTCTTGAATGCTTGAATGTTTTGAAGACCTGCAATAATGTTAGCTTTCATATAACATGAATATAAGCACACATAAAATTTGACATGATGTTGGATCTTGAATTGTTGTAATAATGTTTTGATATGTTTTTCTCAACCAAAGAGCATATTTTTCATATATTTGTATTATATATAAAATAATATATACATATCATTTTGGTAGGATCTTCATAGCTAGATTTCCATTGATTACATTTTCCCAAACAACAAAATTTAGACCCCTTTTAGCATATCTCGAATCCCTCCTATACAACTTATATGGATTATCAAAAACAACATATATGTCTCTTAATCAAATTGACTCCACCTTTCAAGTATCAGAGAAACAAAAAATATTGGATATATAACTAGTTGTCCCTTTAAAAAGTAGCGAAACCACCATTTTGAAAGTATAGTATGGTTGAAGAAAAACATTAAGAGACAAAAAATTGTTGGTATCTGACAGCTGATCATACTATACTGTAAACTCTTCATGTATCCTCTTTGGGGTCTAGGGTTGGGTTGGGCCTTGGGTGGGGTTTCGGGGGTGGTGACCCCCGAGAATTTTTTTTTTCTACTTTTTCGCTTCA
Source organism: Sequoiadendron giganteum (assembly GCA_007115665.2). Lineage (NCBI taxonomy): Eukaryota > Viridiplantae > Streptophyta > Pinopsida > Cupressales > Cupressaceae > Sequoiadendron > Sequoiadendron giganteum. Next base: position 317,962,748 of record CM021103.1, read on the forward strand.
TCACCAAAAAAGGAAAAAAATGACTTTGTAGAACCCTAATTTCTAGAAGCTTCTAAAAGCTTGTTATGAGCAGTTGGGATGGGGATTTTTAGTATGGAATTATTCGTGAGATTGTAATATTTTTTACATTGGATGGCTACGATTTTGTGGATGTAGCCCAGATTGGGTGAACCACGTTAAATTCTCTGTGTTGTCTTGTTTTTGCTATAATTTTATGTGTGTTTTATTTCTCTATTTTATTGATCAAATTTGCATTTAACTTGTTAGATATCTACCTTCTAATCCTAACAAGTGGTATCAAGGCAAGGTTGTGTTCTATTATCATCTACAGGAAGGTCTCATGGTTTAGTGGGAGCAATGGCAAACGAGGGTAATTTGAAGGTTGATAAGTTCAATGGGAAAAACTATTAGTTATGGAAGATGCAGATGGAGGAGTACCTTTATCAAAAGGATTTATGGTGGCCATTGGAAGGGAAAACCAAGAAACCCTTAGCAATGTCTAATGAGGACTGGGATATTTTGGATAGAAAGGCACTTGGCAGTATTCATTTATGTCTAGCACAATCAGTGGCGTTCAATATTATAATAGCAAAGACAACTCTAGAGTTGATGGAAACCCTGGAAAAGTTATTTGAAAATCCTTTCGCTTCAAACAAAGTATTTCTTATAAAGCATTTATTTAATATGAAAATGGTAGAAGGTGGGTCATTTTTTGATCATTTAAATGAGTTTAATATGGTTACCATTCAATTAACTTATGTAATTGTAAACTTTGATGAAGAAGTTAGGGCTCTTTTGATTCTATTTCTTTTGCCTGAAAGCTGGAATAGCTTGGTAATGGTTAGCAATTATATTTCTGGTTCAAATACGTTGAAATTTGATGTTGTTGTTGGTGTTATTTTGAGTGAGGAAATTCATAGGAAAAGCTTAGGTGGAACATCCACATTAGGCAGTGTTTTGAATGCAAAAAGAAGGGGTAGAAAAAAGGAGAGAGGAAACAATTCTAGAAGTTGTGGGAAGTCACAAGGTAAATCAAAGGATAAAAGGTCTCAATCTAGAGACAAGAGGGATTGATGGTATTGTGGTAAGTTGGGTCATTTAAAGAAAGATTATTGGTCTTAGAAAAATAAAGAAGGAGACAAAAAGGAATGAAATAAAGAGACAAATTTGGTAAGTAATAAATCTGATGAGGATGCTTTGATTCTTTCCCTTGACAATGTTGATGATTCTTGGGTGTTAGATTCAGGGGCTTCATTTCATGCTATGCCCCATAGAAATTATTTTATTGATTATGTCCAAGGGGATTTTGGGCTGGTTTATTTGGGAGATAACGAACCCTGTCAAATTGTTGGAAAGGGAAGAATCAAGATTAAGTTGTGATATTGGAATCATTGGCTACTACATGAGGTAAGGCATGTTCCAAAGTTAAGAAGAAATTTAATTTCAGCAAAGCAACTAGATGATGAAGGTTGTGTTGTTACATTTAGTGATAAAAATTGGAAGGTTACAAAAGGTGCCTTAGTGGTAGAAAGAGGTGTGAAAGTAGGCACCTTATATCTTTGTATAGGTCATACGGTTCCTTCTACTTTAGCTATTGTAGATAAAAATCAATGTTCAGGAATAGTTGTTGCAGTTCAGCAAGCAGAAAATTAGATTGTTGTTGTAGATTTTTGAATCAACACTATGGCATAATAGACTTGGTAATATGAGTGAAAAAGATATGAAAGTACTTCATTCAAAGAATGTTTTACCAGGTCTAAAATTTGTTAATATGGATTTCTGTGAAAGTTATGTGTATGGAAAATAAAAGAGAGTTAGTTTTCTCAAAGTTGGGAAACAAAAGAAAGAGGAGAAATTGGAGCTTGTGCATACGGTTGTATGGGGACCAACTCAGGTATCTTCTCTTGATGTCTCTCTATATTATGTTACATTCATTGATGATGCAACTAGGAAGGTATGGATTTATTTCCTTAGGCATAAATCTGATGTATTTGAAACTTTTAAAAAATGGAGAAGCTTGGTTGAGAATGAGACGGGTGAAAATTTAAAATGTCTCAAATCTAATAATGGTGATGAGTATTGCAGAAAATATTTTAAAGGTTATTGTTCCTCTAATGGTATTCATAGGCAAAAAACAATTCCAAGGACTCTGCAAGAAAATGGAGTGGTTGAGTGCATGAATAGAACAATAATGGAGCATGCACGGACTATGAGATTGCATGTTGGGCTGCCTTTAAACATGTGGGAAGAGGCTGTAAAAATTATTGTTTATTTAATTAATAGAGGTCCCTCTAGTCCTTTGGGTTGTCTTATTCTAGAGGAAGCATGGACAAGTAAGAAGGTGAGTTATTATTTTCTTACAACCTTCAGTTGTGAAGCATTTGCGCATGTATATTCTCAAAATAGAACCAAGCTTGATGAAAAATTAAAAAAATGCATATTTGTTGGATATGGCCTTGATGAATTTGGTTATAGGCTTTGGGATTTTGAAAATCAGAAAATTGTGAGAAACATGGATGTCATATTCAATGAGAAAGTGTTGTACAAAGATCAATTGCAGCAGCATGAGAAAAACGAAAATGATTATGCAGTGTTGGATGATACTCCAAACAATGATGTTCCAATGGTTCCTCATGCTCCACAAAAATAGCAACAACAAATACCACAAACTCCAATGAATGTTAGATGATCTTCAAGGATAATTAGACCTCTAAAAATATTTTCTCCCTCTTTGTATTCTATTTTATTAACTGATGTTGGTGAACCAGAATGTTATGATGAAGCTATGTAGGTGGATACCAAGGTTCAGTGGGAGCATGGAATGGAAGAAGAAATGGACTCCTTGCTGAAAAATCAGACTTGGGAATTATTCAAGTTTCTTGCAGGTAAAAAGGCTTTACCAAAAAAATGGGTTTATAGGCTGAAAGAGGAGGATGGAGGTAAGAAAATATTTAAATCTAGATTAGTTGTAAAGAGATTTGCATAGAAAAAGGGCACTGATTTTGATGAAATATTTTCTTCGATTGTTAAAATGACTTCTATTTGTATTATTTTAAGAATCGTGGCTGCTAAAGATTTGTATTTAGAACAACTTGATGTTAAAAATGCCTTTCTCCATAGTGATTTGGAAGAGGAAATATATATGGAACAGCCACAAATATTTGAGGTCAAAGGTAAGGAGAAACTAGTGTGTAGATTGAAGAAAAGTTTATATGGCTTGAATCAAGCACCTCAGAAATGTATATTAAATTTGATAGTTTTATGGTTGTGCAAGGCTACAATAGGTGTAATTCAAATCATTGTGTTTACTTTAAGAGGTTAGCTAAAGATAGCTACATTATTTTATGTTTATATGTTGATGATATGCTTGTAGTGGGGTCTAACATGGATCACATAAAGGAGTTAAAACAGTAGTTAGAAAAAACATTTGTAGTGAAGGATTTGGGGGCAGCAAAACAAATCCTTGGTATGAAGATTATAAGAGATAGGAAAAAAAAAAATTGTTTATATCTCAAGTTGATTATGTTGAAAAGGTGTTCCAGAGATTTCATATAGAGAATGAAAAAGTTGTCAGCACACCTTTTCCCAGTCATGTCAAACTGACTAAGGATATGTGTCCAAAGACACAAGAGGAGGAAGGAAAAATGTCCAAGGTACCATATGCTTCAGCTATAGACAGTCTAATATACGCCATGGTATGCAAGAGACCGAATATTGCACATGTTGTAGGAGTTGTTAATAGGTATATGAGTCATCCCGAAGTTGAGCATTGGAATGCGATAAAATGGATTCTCAGGTACTTGAGAGGTACATCTAATAAATGTTTATGTTTTGAGGGCTCTAATACTAATTTAAAAGGCTATGTTGACTCAGATTTGGTAGGGGGTATAAATAACAGGTGGAGTACCACAGGTTATGTATTTAAAGTTGGTGGGACAGCAGTGAGTTGGATTTATCGATTTCAAAATGTGGTTGCTTTATCTACCATGGAGGTAGAGTATGTTACTGCAACAGAGGCAGCAAAGGAGATGATATGGCTACAACTTTTCATGGAAATTTTGGTCAAAAAATAGGCTAAAAATCACTTATTTACAGATAGCCAGAGTGTTATACATCTTGCAAAGAATTATTCCTTTCACTCTAAAACCAAACACATACAACTGAGATATCATTTCATTTGGTCAGTATTGGAGGATGGATATGTAAAGCTAAAAAAATGCATACAGATGCCAATCCAGCAAATATGTTTACAAAGGAAATGACAAGGGAGAAGTTGAGCTCCTATTTAGCTTTGGTTGGTCTTCATGGTTAAAAGTATAACAAAGCATGAGGGTCCAAGGTGCTTATTTCTAGTGGGAGTTTTAAGTGCAGTGGTGTCATCCAGGATCAGTCTCCAAGTGGGAGATTGTGTCGGTGTGGAGCCTGATCAGTCTCCAAGTGGGAGATTGTTGGTATGTGGCGATTGATCATGCTATATTGTATACTCTTCATGTATCCTCATCAGGGTTCGGGGACTATTCGGGCCCCGAGTGAAGGTTCGGGGGCGATAACCCCTGAGAAAATTTTGTTTCTACTTTTTCGCTTCGTCACCGAAAAAGGAAAAAACTAACTTTCTAGAACCCTAATTTTTGGAAGCTTCTAAAAGCTTGTTATAAATGGTTGGGATGGGGATTTGTATTATGACATTATTCATGAGATTGTAATATGTTTTGCATTGGATAATAAAATCATTGGATGGCTATAGTTTTGTGGATGTAGCCCAGATTGGGTGAACCACCTTCAATTCTCTATGTTGTCTTGTTTCTACTATAATTTTGTGTGTGTTTTATTTCTTTGTTTTATTGATCAAATCTACATTTAACTTGTTAGATATCTGCCTTCTAACCCTAACACAAACAAAAAAATCCCTTATAATTCTTTGATATGCTACTCTTGAATGCTCTTGACAATAATATTTTCTCTTGAAGTCCGCCTCTAGCTTGTTCCCTTCATTTAGATTTCAAATGGTGAAATGAATAAGTATTTATAGGTGTTTATTCAATTTCCCAAAAATTAGTTTCCAATATTTGACGCTTCATATTTGAATTTTGGATATTAAAATACCACCAGGAGCATATTCAAATTTGGGTCCTAGCCAAGGAGGGGGACCCATTCACCCTTGGGAAAATGGGTCCTAGCCCAAATTTCCATGACACACTTGATCCAACACAATTTAATGATTGAATGCATTTGTTTAATATTGGTTCCCTTTTGGAAAATGGTAGAAGTTAGGCTTTGGAATACATAATATGGAAAATTAGAATCTTAATTAAGTCCAATAAATTAGGGTCCTAAAAACATAAACATAATGGAAAAGTGTAAGCATATACACTTTTTTTATAGTACATTTAGTCCCCACTTTAGTGAGAGTGTGAACTTACACTCAGAGTCACACTAAAGTAGAGAAATATATGTCAAGAGAGGTTCAATTGTATAAATGTTAAAGATAAGATGACTAAGGATCAAGAAGGGTGATCAAGCCCCCAAGATCTAAGATCCCATGGCAAACCAACATAGGCACAAAGGAACACATGTATAATATGATATACAATAAGACAAGATACATAAACATACAATGTAAAAATCAATGCAAAAATAAAAAGATGGACTAGCCAATTGAGTTATGCTATGTGTCCATTAAATACATTACTCACAAGGGCTACTGAAGTGAAATATTCACTAGGTGAGACCCTAAGACAAGGTAAAATATGATACACGCACTAGGTCTACAAGGGGTGCCCACGAAAAAGTGGAAAAATGGGAAGGACGCACCAAGTCTATAGGTGTGTACCCATTTTTCAGACCATACCAATACTCCCTGATAACCTTGATAGAGTGCCACAACAATTATCAAAATGTTATGTCAATGCTTACACTAGGTTCAACCTATGAACAAAGTGAAGAAAAAATAATGTCAATGTATGTCCCCACATTAAAGAAATTGTGAAACATCGTGTTGTGAGCAATTACTTTAAAATAAAAAATGATAAATTCCATGCAACAAAAAATCACACAAGCTTATTCGGAAAGCCCTATGCCAATGATATATTCCCAAATAAACTACATCACAATAAGGGGTTGACCCTAGAATACAATGGAATAAATAACATAGAAAGGTACAATGAGGGATCCATGGATCTGGGTTCATATACATCTTTGCTATAGTTATTAAATAGAGTTTGGAATTGACATCATTCCCCAAATACTCATGGAACAACAAACACAATGGAGGAATCACACATAGAGAGAAAGAACAAAGATTCTTTTTGGGTCAACATGGAAGAGACCTTAATGTCTCAATGTCTTGCATTGTCCCCAGAAGGGAAAAACAAGACAAAGACAATATAAATTTTATGACATATAGAAGAATTGAGATATAAATAGAATAATTTCACAATAGATTCATTTCCTTCATATCCTTGTTCCAATAGAGCAACAAAGGTCATTCAGAGAAAACTCACAAACATTAAGACCTGCTAAGCATTATGATACAAGAGATCACATTACATGCAATCAAACACAAATAACATAGAAAGAAAATATAAAGTTGTACTTCACATGCGATCCGACCTAGATCAGGTTGTCCACATCCCAATATTGATCATCATAAATGGAAGGAAAATAGCTAAAGGGACTACAACAAGTTCCATACTAGGAGCATCACCAATTTCAAAACATGGTGGGTCACTCTCATCAGGAGGATCATCACATTTTCCCCCATCTAAGTTCATAGAAGTGGAAAATAATAGATTCAACTCATTATGTACTTCTTCATCAAACTTAGCAATCTCATAATCATCCAAATTAATCACAATAGGAGGTTTTATGATTATTGCATTTGAATTTCCTTCTTTCACCTCTTGTTTTGGTTCAATGTCTTATTTTGGTGCATGTTGGAATTCTTCTTGATTTGTTTCTATAGGTGTGGGTGGTGTTGGTTTATTCTTATCTTCCAATTGGAGAGTGATAGCACAACGTCTACACCTACACTATTTAGCACTTTGGTTTCTTTTTGCACGCTTTTCAAGTTGTGATGGTTAAGGAACAAGTTTATCAACCATCAAATTTTTTTCTTCCCTTAGGGGAGGAACTAAAGGAACCATCGAGGGTTGGGAAACCTATTGAGAAAATGTGTCTCAACCTTGCGATTATATACAATTTATTGTTGATAGGATGTATGTTGGTATGTGGAAACTAATCATACAAATATTGTACACTCATAAGAAGATATGAGGTTCGAGGTATCACCCCAAAAACTAATTCATTGACACTTCAAGGCTTTTTCCCATTGACACGTCAAAGTTTTTCTGTTAATACATCAAATGAAAAATAACCTTATAAAACCCTAGTTATAGAAGGTTCCAAAAATCTTGTTATAATTGGTTGGGATGTATGTAGACGTGGGTGTATTTTGAGAATTTGATAGTGGTAGTGTTGTCTCTTGATCTCTGGTGATGATACTCCTATGAGAAGCTTTCTCTACAAGTATATTGTAATCTTTCGATATTTGAATAATATATTAGGTGGATTTTGGAGTGTGAGGTTTTCCTCTCGAAAGGGTTTTCCCCACATAAATCATTGTGATGTGGTGGTATGCATGATATTTATGTTTATTTGTGTTTAAGTTTTTGTAACTATTAAAGATATGTAAATTTTTATATTTTTCTCCTCTTAAAATTAGTGTAGGAAGTTGTTCTGCTACCTTAACTTCCTTTCAAGTGGTATCAGAGCTTGATCACCTTTGGTTTTAGTTGTGGGTTGTTGGGTTTTTTGAACTAATCCATATTTGAGTGGGAGCTTGTGTAGAAGAAAATTTGTGATCTTGTTGTAGGATGCAAGTTGGTTAGAGGTGTTATGGTGATTGCTAGAGGTGTTAGATATGGGACATTGTATAAGCTTGATGCATGCACTATTGAGTGCAATAGTACTTCTGTGAAAATAAAATATGTAGAAGAAGTGAGGGTTTCACCTTCAACAAATGGTCATGGCTTTTGGGTACCCAAGGGTGCTCTTTCTTTTGAGACAAATTTGCCTATAGAGAAAAATATGCTATGGAACTAGAGACTTGACTGCATTGGAGAAAAGGGTCTAAGGACCTTGAAAAATAAAAACCTTGTTGAAGGTTTGCATGATTGTAATCTTGAATTTGATTTATGTGAGCATTGCATTTATGGAAAACAAAACCTCGTTTAGTTTTACTCAAGTTCTCATAAATCTTGTGGTGTATTGGATCTTATTCATTCTGATGTATTTGGTCTTGTAGATGTTCCTTCAATTGGTAAATCCATATATTATGTTTCATTCATTGATGATTATAGTAGGACATGGGTATATTTTGTAAAAAGTAAATTTGAAGTTTTCAGTTTATTTAAAGAATTTAAAGTAGTGGTTGAGTTGCTAACTGGAAAGAAAATAACATGTTTGAGGATTGATAATGGTGGTGAATTTTTCTATAATGATTTTGATAGATTTTGTAAAGATTTTGGTATTCATAGACACAAGACAACTCCATATTTTCCACAACATAATGGGGTTGTAAAAAGAATAAATAGGACACTAATGGAGAAGGCTAGAAGTATGTTGAGTGGTGCTAGCCTAGAACAAATGTTTTGGGTTGAAGCTATTGCCACTACCTATTACCTAATTAATAGGTCTCCGACATCAACTCTTGTTGATAAGACACCTATAGAGGCATGGTTAGGTCACAAGCCTTCATTAATACATATTAGAGTTTTTGATTGTGAAGCATATGCACATGTGCCAAAGGAGAAGTGAATAAAGTTGGAGAACAAGGCTATGAAATGTATCTTCATCAGATATAGTTATGGTGTGAAAGGATACAAGCTTTGGGATCTTATTGCACATAAGTTAATACATAGTATAAGTGTTATTTTTAGAGAAACTAAGCCTTCTTCTATTGCATTATAGCCAGAACAAAGTAAACAAGAAGTTGTGATTCAATTTCCTTCTACACTTGAGAAAGTTGAATCAAGGCCCAAGGATAGACAAGAAGTTGAGGAGAGCTCATCTAGCTCCAGATCTTCAGAAGAGGAGGAAGAACCTCCAACTTAGCTTGTTCGTAGGTCTACAAGGTATAGACAACCACCTAAAAAGTATTCACCTAATGATTGGAGATGTATTTTTGTTTTGAATACTAACATGGATGAACCCAAATCTGTAGAAGAGGCACTAGGTATGAATGATACAAAATCTTGGAAGATTGTTATGGATGAAGAAATAGCATCTTTTAAAAAGAATGATACATGGGATCTTGTACCATTTCCTGAAGGATGAAAACCTATTGGTTGTAAATGGGTGTTCAAGAAAAATATTGCTTTAGATGGAGGTATTGAGAAGTACAAAGAAATTTTGGTTGTAAAGGGTTGCTCTCAAGTTGAGGGTGTTGATTATGGTGAGATATTTTCTCATGTTGTAAAAATGACATCCATTAGATTTTTTCTTTCTATTTTTGTTGCTTATGATTTATATGTAGAGAAAATGGATGTGAAAACTTCTTTCCTTCATGGTGATTTGTAGGAGGATATTTATATGACACAACCAGAGCACTATGTGGTGAAAGGTAAAATTAAGCCGGTTTGCAAATTTAAGAAATCTTTGTATGGCTTAAAATAGAGTCCTAGGATGTGGTACCAAAAATTTGATACATATGTGTTGAGTTTGGGATTTGAGCATTCTAAATCAAATCATTGTATTTATTATAAAATTTATGGTGATTGTTTCCTATTTATTGCATTATATATTGATGATATGTTATTTATTAGTAGAGGGAAAGGTATGATTTCGGAACTAAAATCTCAACTTGCTGCTAAATTTGAAATGGAAGATCTTGGTGCAGCTAAACAATTTTTGGGATGGAAATTAAAAGATATAGAGCATGTATAGAAAGCTATGGCTTGGCCAAAGCAAGTATGTCAACTCAATTTTAAAAAGGTTTGATATGCAAGATTGTAGACCATTGTGTGTTCTTGTTTCAGTTCAAACAAAGTTATTTATTTCATATTGTCCAACATCTCCATCAAAGATGGAAGACATGAGCAGAGTGCCTTACCAGAGTGCAGTTGGAAGTTTGATGTATGCTATGGTTTGTACTAGATCAGACATTGCTCAAGTAGTGGGATTTTATTCTGTATATATGTCTAATCCTAGTAGATTTCATTGGGATGCAGTCAAAAGAGTCTTCAGATATTTGTGAGGTACCTCAAATTATTCCTTATGTTATCATAGTAATATGACTGAAGACAAGATTTCCCTTGATATTCATGGTTATGTGGATTCAAACTAAGCAGGTGATGTTGATAGCAAAAAATACATTAGTGCTTATGTTTTTACTTTATTTGGTGGTGCAATTAGTTGGATGATTAAGTGACAAGCTATGGTTTCTTTGTCCACTACTGTTTAGTAGAGTATATGGTAGCTACTCATGCTTGTAAAGAAGTCATTTGGCTTAAGAGACTATGTTCAGATGTTGGAATAAAACAAGGTGCAGTGACAATTAATTGTGACGGTCAGAGTATGATATGTCTAGCCAAGAACCTAACATTTCATGCTAGGACCAAGCACATTGATGTACAATATCATTTTGTTAGAGATATGGTTGAAGATGGTAGGGTGAAGTTGGTTAAGGTAGATAATTTGATGAATGTTGTTGATTCTTTAACTAATCCTATGAGCATAGAGAATTTTAGATGGTGTTCAGAGACTATGGGCCTTTTGGCCCGTAGCAATTAAAGAGACAATGTTTACACCCTCACGTTTCTCTTGCAAGGTGTTCGACAAGTGGGAGATTTATTGGTAAAATGTGTCTCAACCTTGCAATTATATACAATTTATTGTTGATAGGATGTATGTTGGTATGTGGCGATTGATCATCCAAATACTATACACTCGTAACAAGATTTTTTCCTACCAACACGTCAAGGTTTTTTCGTTAATTTGTCAAATGAAAAATGACCTAAAACCCTAATTCTAGAAGGTTCCAAAAATATTGTTATAAGTGGTTGGGATGTATGTAGACTTGGGTGTATTCTGAGAGTATGATAGCGGTTGTGTTGTCTCTTGATCTCTAGTGGTGATACTCCTATGAGAAGCTTTCTCTGCAAGTATATTGTAATATTTTGATTTCTGAATAATATATTGGGCATATTTTGGAGTGGGGTTTTTCTCTCAAAATGGTTTTCCCCACGTGAATCATTGTGTTTTGGTATGCATGATATTTGTGTTTATTTGTGTTTAAGTTTTTGTAACTGTTAAAGATCTATAAAGTTTTGCATTTTTCTCATCTCAAGATTAGTGTAGGAAGTTGTTATGCTACCTTAACTTCCATTCAAAACCATAGTCTCTTTAGTTTTATACACTTGTTTTATCTTTGGAGGCACAAAATATATCATCTTATTATCTCTTGGTCTTTTGTAGGGGATGGGTGGAGGAACAACAATGTATTTATCTTGATTACTTGGAAGGGATTTTGGTTCAATAATAGGTTCATCAATGGTATGATTGGGGAGAAGGAACAACCATGGACTTATTTGACTCAGGAATATTGCTAAGAGATAACTCTACTATGCTCTTTTCCTTGAAATTTTGATAGGACTTGAAAAATAAATCTTCACAAGGCTTTATAAGTTCCATAGGTCTAGGAAAAAACAAATCCAGTGAATTTTTTTCATGGGAAGAAAAAGGATTAAATCCACTATGGTGCACGGTAAATATCTAATTTCCAATAGGAAATTTTATACACTTTTGAATAACTAACAGGATAGCATTCATGGAGTGTAACCATGAGTAGCCTAGCTTCACATGGAATTGGTCCAATGTCAGGATGATGGATAACAACACATCTAATTTTTTAGGTCCTACCTTTAATGGGAGAATGATCGAACCTATCATAGGGAAAGAAAAACCACTATGTTTTTTAATCCATGCTTTTGATTGTTCATAAGTATCTTGATAAAGCTCTTGCACAAACAAGAATTCCTCAATGATCACATTCTTCACACATGTGATATCAATAAGTATTCCTTGTGCATGTTTTTTATCGATATGGCTAGAAATTTAGAGAGGACCATCAAGTGCATGTATAAGTACATCATCATTAGTGAAAGAAATATTAGATAACAAAGTGGTTTGGACCTTACAAGGTTGAACGTCTATGATGTTGACCATGTCATGTAGGTCATCCTAATTATCACTCTTATCATTATTATCATCATCAATTATGTCCTTAATCTTATCAACATTCATCACATCATTCTTGAATTCACTAGATTTCAAAAAGTTGGTTGAATGGTTGGCATTGGATGTGTAAATATTTGAAAATTTTGATTAGGTGGAGCAACTGACTAGTTACCTCTATCATTAACACCTTTGAACTAGATATGATTAGAATCAATGAGGTCATGAACCTAATGTTTAAGAAACATGCATCATTTAGTGTCATGTCCACTTGTGCGATGATAATGACAAAAGGCATTTGGATTGAAGTGTGGTGGTGGAGGTTTGGCAGTATCCATTAGTCTAGCAGGAGGCAATTGAATGAGGTTCTTACTCAAAATTTGTAACAAAATTGAATGGAGGGAATCAAGAAAAGGGGTAAATTATCTATCTCTTATTTAAAATTGGTATGGTGTTGGACTTACTACAATAACTTAATGCTCAACAAGATTTTTTTGGGATGTATTTATCTTTAGAAAGCTCTTATTTTATTTCATAAATTATTGATAACTATCTTGATGTGTGGGCTTAGACTTCTCGGTATGTTTAGATAAAGACACCTCATACTTATTAATTGAATTTTGATAATCATGAAGCGTCATGCATAAGCTTATAAATGATGGAAATTTCTAAAAGAGGAATTTTTCTCTTAATTCCTTTTGCAAGTTATCAGTGAACATTCTTTGGATTTCTACATCAGGAAGACTGAGATTAACATGTGATAGTATCAGTTGATAGTCGGTTATGAAATCTATAACTTTTCCACCTTATGTTTTTTTGCATCTCATTAAATCAAATATGTTGATAGTGGGACAAATTCACACTTGGAATGGTTGAGAAAGATATTGACATCAACAAGCTCTTTGAATGAGTGCATTAAATTATTGGGAAATGAGAAAAACCATTCCAAGGCCACGTCTTTTAATGACCTATGAATTTTTTTAGCTAATACCTTATCCTCAAAAATAAATTCATTACACATGGCAATATATGATTTTATATGGTTGCTAGGATGGCCTTTGTAAGGAAGCTAAGGCAGCGGAACAACATCCTACACTAATCTTGAGAGGAGAATAATGCAAAACTTTACAAATCTTTAACAGTTACAGAAAATTAAACAAAAATAAACATAAATATCATGCATACCATGACATGGTGATTTATGTGGGGAAAATCCTTTCGGGAGAAAAACCCCACTCTAAAATCCGCCCAATATATTATTCGATAAATCATAAAGATTACAATATACTTGCAAAGCAAGCTTCTCATAGGAGTATCACCACTAGAGAACAAGAGACAACATGACCGTTATCATACTGTTAGAATACATCATCGTCTACTGCAATCGTAATACAACTCCCTCATAAATAGTGCTATATTCCAAGGAAATACAGGCGAACAAAATATCTACCATTAGATCTAAAACCTAATAACGAACAGTCTAGATTTACAACATATCATTATTTAATGTATGCCAGCCATTTTAGGAGTTTTCTGAAAAAGTTAACACACTCACATTTCTCTATGTGCTACCAATGTATACACCTATCGATGTAACTAGAAAATATATATATACATATTATCGACAATAAACCTTATATAACTACAAGGCCGAGACACATTTTCCAAACAAATCTCCCACTTGGCGAACACCTTGCAAGAGCAATGTGAGGGTGTAAACATCGTCTCTTTAATTTCTAGGAGCCAAAAGGCCCATAATCTCTGAACACCATCTAAACTTCTTTGTGCTCATAGGTTTAGTTAAAGAATCAACAATATTCATCAAAGTCTTTACCTTAAATAGTTGCACCCTGTCATCTTAAACCATATCTCTAACAAAATGATATGGTATATAAATGTACTTGGTCTTGACATGAAATGTCGGATTCTTGGCTAGATATATTGCACTCTGAATATCACAATAAATTTTCACCGCACCTTGTTTTATTCCAATATTTAAACATAGTATCTTAAGCCATAACATAGTTTTCTCTACAAGTAACTTTTACTTAGAATAAAGAGCACCCTTGGGTACCCAAAAACCATGACCATCTGTTGAAAGTGAAACCCTCACTTCTTCCATAGACTTTATTTTCAAAAAAGTACTATTGCACTCAATAGTGTATGCATCCATCTTATACAATGTTCCATATCTGACACCTCTAGCAATCACCATAGCACCTCTAACCATCTTGCATCCTGCATCAAAAAATACTACCTACATACCTACATCTATTAGTTTGCTCACAAATAACAAATTTTGTACTAAACTAGGGATATGCAACACACCATTAATCCTTTTTATTCTACCATTAGGAAACTTGATTATAACTTTACCATGGCTAGCAATGTCTAAATGAGAATCATCACCCAAGTACACCTTAACTCCATCAAATTCTTCATATTCATAAAACCAATCTCTATTAAAGGTCATATGAAAAGATGCACCTGATTCAATTAACCATGCATCATTACCTACAAAAGTTGCCAAAGCTACAATGAATGCATAACCATCTTCCTTCTCAGGCTCAAAATCAGAATCAAATCTCTTCTTTTTCTTCTTCTATTTTTCTTTGCATTCCTTACGAAGATGTCCAAGTTTACCGTAGTTCCAAAAAATAACTTTTGACTTTCTAGAATATTTAGATATCCCCTTGGACTTGGATTTGTCATGCTTCTCATTCTTCTTTCCTTTTTCCTTAGGTATTCCATGAAGATTTAGGGCCTCCTTGGCAGTGATGGATACCTTCCTCCTCATCTCTTCAGAAAGCAAATAACTCACCACATCTTTAGTCTTCAAAATAATATAAGTACTCCCAATATCCATCACAAGAGAATCCCATGAATCAGGTAAAGAACAAAGCAAGATCTGGCATTTCTATTCCTCATCCAGTTTAATGCCATCTGATGCCAACTGAGGCACTAGCATATTGAATGCTTTTGATTGGTCTGTAATTCGTCCACCCTCTTCCATTCTCAAGGAATACAATTTCTCTCTCAAGAAAATCTTGTTCACTAAAGATTTGGCTTGATACATCTCACCAAGCTTCTTCCATAGTTTTTGTGTAGAGGTCTCTTCATGGAAATTGATTAAAATAGAGTCTACCAAGCACAATCTAATTATACCCTTGCATTTACGATCCATAACATCATATTTAGCAGGTTGAGTAGGATCTGTAGGCCTTGGAATATTCTCATCAACAACATCCCATAGATCTCAAGCTATCAATAGATCCTCCATCTTTAGCTTCCACATCTCAAAATTATTTCTAGAAAATTTCTTCGCCTCTATTCTCCTTGATGAACTTGCCATCTGAAAATTCATGCAACAAGATCACAAAGTGTCTTCTGCACAAGCTCCCACTCAAATTTGGATTAGTTCAAAAAACCCAACAACCCACAACTGAAACCAAAGGTGATCAAGCTCTTATACCACTTCTAAGGAAGCTAAGGTAGTGGAAAAACTTCCTACACTAATCATGAGAGGAGAATAATGCAAAAATTTATAGATCTTTAATAGTTACAAAAACTTAAACATAAATAAACATAAATATCATGCATACCATGACACAGTGATTTACGTGGGAAAAACCCTTTCGGGAGAAAAACCTCACTCCAAAAGCCACCTAATATATTATTCAATAAATCACAAAGATTACAATATACTTGCAGAGCAAGCTTCTCATAGGAGTATCACCACTAGAGAACAAGAGACAACATGATCGGTATTAGACTCTCAGAATACATCACCATCTATCACAGTCATAATACAATGCCCTCATAAAATAGGGTTACATTCTAGGACAAGACAAGCCAACAAAATATCTACCATTAGATCTAAAACCTAATAACAAATGGTCTAGATTTACAATATATCATTATTTAATGTATGTCGACCATTTTAGGAGTTTTCTGAAAAAATTAGCACACTCACATTTCTCTTTGTGCTACCAATGTATACACCTATCGGGGTAACTAGGATATATATATATAAATATATATATGCACACTATTGACAATAAACCTTATATAACCACAAGATTGAGACACATTTTCCAAACAACCTTTACCTTTGTATTTCTCAAAGCATGGTATCTCTATGTTTTGAGGCATTTTTTCTTTCAATATCTCCAATGAGAATGGGCTCTTTGCAATGAATTGTGATGGTTTTCCATTTTGAGCTCGGTTCAATGTCGATATTTATTGTTGAAGGGGTGTCACATTTTCCAAGATTTTGTTTATGACAAGCTCATTACTTGTTGTATTTGGGGAATGAGTTTAATATGGTGGAAGTGTGTATGTGTTAGGTGGAGAACTATATTGAAAATTTGTGAGGGGTGATGGGTTTGGAGATATGATTTTTGATTTTACAAAACTATAAGGATTCCTAATGGAAATACCTAAATTTGGAGCTATACTATTGATCAATTGCATCTTTGTGGTAACAGTTGGGTTTGCATATGTGGAAATAGAGGTAATGGTTGTAGGAAGAGAAACTTGACTTCCTCCTTGGCTTTGAGTATATACCAAAGCTTGACACAACTAGCCATTGTAGGCACATGATTTTCTATAATGTGGGATAGAATACGCACTACCTCTAATCCTTGATCATTATCAAGCATTTTCCTCATGTTATCTATGACAAGAACCATTGTTCTAGTGATATATTCTATGCTTACATAATCTTGAAGTTTTTCTAAGGCTTTTTCCAATTATTTTAGTTTCTCTTAAGGGACATGAGCTACCATGGTTTCAACATTAGTGAAAGTGGTTGATGGTAAGGTCATGGGAATTGTGGCATCACAAATGAAATTCAGAATAAGTTGAGTATTGAAAACACTTGTCATGGAGTTAAAAATTCATGATCCACAATGGATGTAGAACCAGTGTGGGATGCCATGAGTCTAAAACTATGCCTCACTGATGTATCGGTAATAGGACACCAAGTTGTAAATCTCATGCAAGTTTCACAACACCAAAATTGCACCCAAGATAAACACAAATATACTAAATAAAGATAAGAAACACCTAGAAACAAGAAGTAACGAGTAGGAGTAAACAGTAAACACGACAACAAAGGTCTAAAAAAAATTGTTTAGCCAAGACAAGTAGGACTAGTTCACCCAATGGCAATTGGGTCATGATCAAGGATCTTGAAAAAATAAATTTTGAATGTGAACTAAATTGCTTAAGGATTCTTATTCTACTTCCAGATAGTTGAAATAGTAACCAATTTCTAGAACTTGCTTAATATTTTCCAAATTAAAGCATAATGTAGGTATATAGAAATGTTGAAAATATTTGAACAAGATTGAATGCAAATTTTAGATCTAAAATGAAATATGTTACTAATGTAAGATGTGGGAACTTGAAAATAATGGTTTTGAAATGTAAAATTTAATCCTAGACAATGCACTTTCTTTCACCTAATGAAGTAGATGTTGAAATGTTCAAAAACATGCAATTACTGATTTGAAAACAAGTATATGACAATACAATGCAACCGAGCAAATAGAGCCAATTGATGAGACACTTGTACAAGGATTGGGTCACCCAATGGCATCTGGGTATTTGTACAGGGGTTTGAGAATTCAAAATTTGAATGTTAAGACTAATCTTTAAGATGACTGTTCTTATCTGCAAACAAGTGATATAGTGATTTCCTTTCTAGTTTTTTCCAATGAAATGCAAATGCAAATGCAAATGTATTACAATTTTGGAACAAAATGACACCTATATGAATGTAATTTTAAAATAAAAATATGATTTAATTGACTGAAACAAACTACAATGCAAGATACGATGCCATATAAATGCAATATTTTTAGATTTTGATAATATTTTATGATGTAATATGTAACCCTAAATGAGAAATGCAAGACAACAAAATGATGCAAAACCCAGATCTAGGGTTTGAATGACTACCAAATCAGAAATTTGTGATGTCAAATGTCAAGTTCACCAAAATGAAACATAAAAAGTGTATGGTTCACCCTAAATTGAATGTACCAAAGGTAGGGTGTATTTTATCATTTCTATAGTTTCAATGGGATGTAGATCAACAAGGTGAATAGATTAACTATCAACCTCAATGGTGATCCAATCAGACCTGGATCTGCATCCTTTTGAGGATAGGAATGATTTGGAAATGATTGTGATTGATTTCCCTAATTAAACTATATGACCTAATGTAATAAATGAAATTATATGATAATTGATAAACAAAAATAGTCAAGTTCTAATAGATCTAGAAGGTGCAAACTAATATGTACCTATCTAGAAAAATTAGTTTTGTTAGGCTTATAAGGACTGGGGCACCATATGGTTGTTGAGTCCTTGTAAGGGTGTCTTGCTCAACTTTTGAGGTCCTTTGATGTCAGATTTGAGCTTCTATTTTATGTATGTCCCATAGTTGGAATGTCATCAATAAATTATGTAAATGATTTTCCGTGTCTTGACAAGGTTAATGACAAAAAATGCAACAATGTGAAATGGATCTTCAATCTCTCTACAATCCACTTCAAACCTACAACCTACTTATTCACAAAGAGATTAAATGTTGTGTCATATAGGTTCTTGCCTCAGTCAAACCCTATGTTAGTGTTTCCACTTCCACAATGACAAATTCAATGATAAAACCTTGAATGGAAAGGAAGAAAATGATGAATGAACAAAATGCTCCAATTCACCACCCTTCAATGGCTTCTTTGAAGTATTGAATACATACACATCTCTTCAAGGGTATTGGAGCTTGCTTGTTTGATTTTCTTGAATGCTTGAATGTTTTGAAGACCTACAACAATGTTATCCTTCATAACATGAACATAAACACATAAACTTTAACATGATTTTGGATCTTGAGTTGTAATAATGCTCTGATATGTTGCCCTTGAATGCTCTTGAAAATAATATTTTCTCTTGAAGTTCACCTCTAGATTTTTCCCTTCACTTAGATTTTAAATGGTGAAATGAATAGGTATTTATAGGTGTTTATCCAATTTCTTGAAAATTAGATTCCAAAAGCCAACACTTCATATTTGAATTTTGGATATTAAAATGCCACCAAGAACATAGTCAAATTTGGGTCCTAGTTAAGGAGGGAGACCCATTCGCCCTTGGGCGAATGGTTCCTAGCACAAATTTCTAGGAAACACTTGATACAAGGCAATTTAATGATTGAATGCATTTGTTTAATATTGGTTGCCTTTCGAAAAATGGTAGAAGTTAGGCTTTGGATGCATAATTTAAAAAATTAGAAGCTTAATTAAGTCCAAATAATTAGGGGGCCAAAAACATAATGTAAGTGTAAGTGTATACACTTTTTTATAGTATAATACCTACAAAAACAAGGAGTCAACAAGGTGAAATGTATTTCATGTTACTTATTGGTGATTACTAGAATGACTTGGGTTACATTTTTAAGAGATAAATTAGAAGCTTTTGATAAGTTTAAAATATTCAAAAGCAAAAGTAGTGAATGAGATGGATATTAAGATTCAATTATTAAGATCAGATAGAGGAGGTGAATTCACTTCAAATGAATTTGAATTTTTTTGTGAGGATCATGGTATTAGGAGACATCCATCTGCTCCTAGGACCCCCCCTAGCAGAATGGGGTTGTGGAGAGGAAGAATAGGACTATTCAAGAAATGGCTAGGGCTATGTTGAAAGATGTTGATCTGTCTAATATTTACTGGAAGGAAGCAACTCACACCATTGTCTATTTTCTTAATAGAGTGTAGTTGAGGGTCAATAGAAATAATACCACTTATGAGCTATGGTATGGAAGACCTCCCACTATCAAATACTTCAAAAAAATTGGCAACAAATGTTATATCAAAAGAGATGAAGTAGACCTTGGAAAGTTTGATTCAAGGTGTATGAAGGGATATTTCTTGGTTACTCAACTAGGAGAAAGGCCAATAGATGCTACAACAAGAGATTGGGAAAGATGATTAAAAGCACAAATGTCAAGGTAGATGAAGACTTGTATCAAATCCCACAAGAACAAGAGGTTTATGGATATGATATACCTCCCTAGATTGAATAAAAAAAGAAGAAGAAGAGAAAGAAGAGAAGGAACCAAAACCAGTGAAGGCTCCCAAGACTCTAGAAAAGTATGTGAAGAGGAACCATTCATCAGATCAGATCATTGGAGAAAATAATGAAGGTGTGTTGATTAGGAGAAGACTTGCAAGAGCAAGTGAGTAAGTAAATTGTGTTTATTGTCAAAGGTTAAGCCTAATAACTTTATTGATGCTAGCAAAGATGAATGTTGGATAAAGGAAATGAAATAAGAACTAGATTAGATAGAGAAGAACTAGACTTGGGAATTAGTTCCTAGACCTGCTGATAAGAATGTGATAGGGAAAAAGTGGGTGTTTCGAAACAAGTTGAATGAGGATGGTGAAGTTGTAAGGAAAAAGGCCAGATTGGTATGTAAGGGATATTCTCAAGTTGAGGGTATTGATTTTGAGGAGAATTTTTCTTTAGTAGCCAGAACAAAGGCAATAAGGATGTTTATTTCCTTTGTTGCTCACAATAATTTAAGTCTATCAACTGTATGTCAAGTTAGCTTTCCTTAATGGTGATCTAGAGGAAGAGGTATATATTGAGCAACCAGATGGTTTTTAGATATCAAAAGATCCAAACATGGTGTACGAACTCAAGAAATCTTTGTATGGTCTCAAGCGATCTCCTAGAGCTTGGTATACTCAGTTGATTAAGTATTTACTTCAGCAAGGATTCAAGAAAGGTACTACAAATAGTAATCTTTATGTTAAGTTTTAGGAATTAAATTTGTTGATTGTGGTTGTATATGTTGATGACATCATCTTTGGTGGAGATGATGATGTGTGTAATAAGTTTGTAGAAGAGATACAAAATGAATTTTAGATGTCTATGATTAGTGAGTTGTCTTTCTTCCTTGGGCATAAAATTATTTAGCAAGATGGTGGTATCTTTATTTCTCATGCTAAGTATGTTAAAGAGATGTTGAAGAAGTTTGGAATGGAAGATTCCAAACTAGTAGGTATCCCTATGGTGACTAGTTGTCACTTGAGAAAATTTGATAAGTCTTTGGGGGTTGATTAGACTCTTTATAGGTCTATGATTGGAGGGTTGTTGTACTTGACTGCTTCTATAACTGATATTATACATGTGATATGTTTAGTTGTTAGATTTCAAGCTAATACTAATTAATCTCATGAGAAGGTCGTCAAAAGAATTTTTAGATATTTGAAAGGAACTCTGGATTATGGTTTATGGTACAAGAAGGATGATAATTTTTCTCTGAGTGCTTATACTAATGTTGATTGGGCAGGATATATGGATGACCGAACAATTACAAGTGGTAGTGTATTTTATTGGGAGATAGATTGGTCCCTTGGATCAGTAAGAAGCCAAAATCAATGTCCTTATCCACAAAAAAAGTTGAATATATTACTACAACATCTTGTTGCACCCAATGCTCTAGATGAAGAAGAATTTAAAGGATGTAAAGGTTGTATATGATGAACCTATTCCTATATTGTGTGATAATACTAGTGCAATTAATATTTCCAATAATTTGTTAATGCATTCAAAAACCAAACACATTTCTATCTAGTATCACTTTCTAAGGGAGAAGGTTGCAAAGCATGAAGTCAAAATGGAGCATGTACCTACTAAGGATCAAGTTGCATATATCTTCACTAAAGCGCTTTCAAAGGATAGTTTTGAGTATCTCCAATAGAATTTAAGGGTTGTTACCCCTCCTTGTTCTAACTAGATGCATTTGTCCAGGGGGAGAAATCCATGTTATATGTTTTTCTCCTATATTGATGTGAGCTACCTCTCATGGGGAGTTGGTAGAAATAGGGAGATTGGAAATTTGTGTAGATGTTGTGTATATGAAATTGTTGATCAAAGGGGGAGAATGTGTTATTTTTTGGATTAAAATATCTTTGGCCCTTTTTCATTAAAGTCAAAGAATGTATTGTTGTTTAATGTAGGTGTGATTTTGTCCTTGATGTCAAAGGGGGAGAGGATTATGTGTGTGTTTTCATCAATGCCAAAGGGGTAGATTGTTGGCATTGGTTGTCATTGATGCCAACACTTGGTGAGATTATTTCATATATGGTTGTGATATTGTTGTTTGGAATTGGTTGTCATTGTTGATTTCTTCTAATTTGGATTGTCATAATTATGTGTTGTTGATGTTCATGGTTGGATATCATGCCTTGTTTGATGTCAATGAAAGAATTATTAAGTACGGTTTTCATTAGAAGAGTTGATATCAAGATGATATATTAAGATGAGGATTAGAAGTGATGTCAATAATGGAGAGATTTTTCTAATTATCTATAGTGTGGTATATGCTCCCTCCTACTATTTTTGAGGATATATGTGTTGCAAGAAATTTTTAGGCTCTACAAGTTGTTGAAAGTTTATATTTCAGGAAGGTGTTGTGAAGGATTTTGGGATAATGCTCTATATTCCTCCACTATTGGAGATATAGTCTTGTGGTTTGGTATTCCGAGTTTGTGTTATGTGGTTGTTGAAAACCTAATTTTTTAGGTCACCAAAGTTGTCGAGGAGGTTTTTGTTAATTATAGTAGTTTGGTAGTTTTGTTGGTTGTTTAGATTAGTCCAAAAAATGCTCCACATTTCTCTAAGTATATGTCTCTTCTCTTGCGGCTTGGTGAATGTTCTCTCAGTTTCTACATAATGTCTCAATTAAAATTTCATGTGTTGATGTGGTTTGCAAGTTCATCTTTTAATGTTATGATTGTGCATTTTGTGCTTTTGGGATGAAGTGCTCTACTCATGTTTGGCTTGCAGTAGCTATTTGTGGCATTACAGTATAAAAGAAGTATTTGAAAGTGTTATTGGATGTTCAAGGAACATCCATTTATGATCTGCACATGAGTAGTTGATCTCTTTTGGTGTTGCATTATGTTTGAGTTGGTCTTCTAGGAAATTTGTGAATATCTAGTCGATAGGGCTCATGTTCTTGATTGTGTTGGGTGCTTGTGGGTTTGTACCAACATTTGAGGTTGTGCTAAGATAGATTTGGGTCTTGACCTATCCTATTGTGGATCACATTGAGTAAATTTTTTTGGAAGTATGTTTTTGGCCTGATTGGTTATGTGTTACACATTTCATCTATACGTTACCTTATTGCCAACTTGGGTTGATGTGCGCCAAAGTGAGTTGTTTTGAGATCATATTGAAAGAGGTAATAACATTGTTTTTGAGATTATTGTTTATCTTCTTTCTTTCCAACCTAATTGATGTTTTTCTTTCTTGTGGATGATATAAATGGAAGATCAAATCAGTTGTAAGAGTGAATGATTGAAAATTTATTGAAGATCATGTAGAAGAAGTGTGAAAGTGTGTGGAAGATAGATCATATGTGATTTGACGCCTCAATCAACAAGGTGTATTTTTGACATATTTTGTAAATTCTAAATCTTTTATGTATCTTTCTCTAAGATAGTAAATCTCATCAGGTCTTTTATATCTTGCCCTAAGGTTGTGTGCCTTAGTCTACAAGTCTTTTGATAATTAGCCTTATTTTTGTAAGCAGTGAGCTTCATATATTGAGTCAACTCTCACTATGGTTTTCCCTCATTTGGTTTTCCATGTAAATCCAGTGTCATCTTGTGCATGTGTGTTCTTTACATTATCTTTCATTATTGTTGATCTAGTTCAAGGTTACTAAACTTCTTAAGAGATTAAATTGCTATATCTTTCATTGCTGCTAATTTGTTTAAGTGTTTTTGGTTTGGTTAAGAAGTTTGAGTTATGCTAAAGGTCTTAAGTTTTGGAGGGGTTTAGTTTTTTGAAGATGTTGATTCACCCCCCCTCTCAATATCTAGTTTGTTCAACAAAATATACCTTTTTATTCTGAAACCGATAGAAATAAGACATTCATTTGAGGATTTGAATATGAAAATCATAAAAAATATCAATTATCTCATATACACAATAAGAACCAAAATTTTGAAGGCAAAAACTGCTCAATTATATTAGTAAAAGGTATTCTTTATAGCAAACAAATTTTGAAATATGTATCTTCTCTTGAAAATGCTTTGAAAATAAAATATTACAATATTTTATTTTTAGTCTCAAGACTAAAAATTTGAGTTACAATGCACATAAAGGCTAGAAATAAACTTATACAAGTCTACAATGCTTTTCTAAAAAGTGAAAGAACTGATTTTTTTTACCTCGGTTTGCCTTTTTATCTATCCTACATTGGAGAAAAAGTAAGACAGACATTAATGATTAATAAATGCTCTTTTTCCTATTTGTTGACTGCTTCCTTTCCATCTAGGTGCCTAAAAACTATTTTCCCTTGGTTCAAAGCTATAAAAGTCTCCAGAGTGGCATTGAAAAAGGGAGGCCCTAACCTTTTCAACCTTTGTTAACTCTTAGATATCTACAACTATTTCTATATTCCTTCAAGCCGGTCTCCAGGTCACTCAAACTGCCTCTAAGTATTTTCAATTGTTCAACTACTCATGGTGCTACCATATTTGTTAGGAATTCACTCAAATTACCAAATCCAACTTCCTTAATTTCCCTTTTCATGATGATAGGGCATGTGTGAAAGGAGTTTGAGATGAAATAGGCTTCTTTGAAGAGCGTATGAGAACTTTGAGGGACTGAAACTATCACATATTTTATTCATTTAAGACCTCTTTGGTTGTAGCATACCATGCATCTTCTCACTCCATGATTTTTAAACTATATTCTTAACTATATCATATTCATTGTTCATCACTTGTGCAATGTTAATCATTGTGCCTTTCAATTTCACCACCTATGTATCATTTACTTGTCACTATCTTTTGAATCTACATGATAGTCCTTTTATTGCCCTCATGTTGACTATCTTTTAGCTTTTATTTTCCACCATTTATGGTTATCCTCTTGAAAACCACTATCCTTGCATCCTTTCCACACAAAAAATTCACAAGAACATGTTCACTCTTGAAGCACTATCCTTTAGTTTGACCAAAAGAACTATCATATTTTGCATGCCCTTACGATTGAAATGTTTGTTTCTTAGTTAATCAAGTCCATTACCCTAGATAATAGTCCTTAGGGAATATTTTAGTCATTGGTATCACTGCCCTTGATAGTCAAAAACTTCCACCCCATATTCATTAACATACACTATCATAAATGACTGTCAAGAAGCAATTGTAATCACTAAAACTGTCATGAAGGAAAACCACAAACCATAAGACTCATTGATATTGACCACATTCAATATTACATAGTCCATACAAATCCATAATCAAGGTTATATGTTACATAGACCATTACAAATCTTGACTATCACTGTCACTATGTAAACTCTACCCATTTTCATTGACTCCTCATCAATTCTATGTGATTGTTATGACGGTGATTTTGACTAACCTTGTTCATGCATTAAGACCAATCTCCCTGTCATCTTTCTTTAGAGAAAATTATCCTTCGTTGCATTGATTGCAGACCTAAAGGCTATTTGGGTATGACTATCCTTTGAAAGTCCTTTTTCTATTTAGGTTCTAAAGAAATTTTAGACTTGGACAGTCATGTTTTTCTACTCTATCTTTCATATCCTTATGTCATGTCTTTAACACTAGCGGACAATCCTTTGTTTATCGCATCTACCCCTTTGAAAGCAATTACTCTATCAAGACTTAATTGTCATGACTAGGTTGTGCATTGTGATGAACTATTCTATGTTGCCCTCGTTAATGTCATACATGTACATGCTCTTTTTTCTTCTTCTTTTTCTCCATCTTCTTAACCATGAAAGCCATTTCCATACATAGCTCATTTTTTGACCTTTTCATGTTCAATGACTATCCTTTACAATAGCCATAAAGGATATTCAAAGTGACTTTCTACTAGAATTTTAGCCGATTGTCAAATGCATCCATAAGATAAATATTATATTTACCCTTGTGTTGATACTACCCTCCCTCGTTCATAGAATCTTTCTTGACACTTAATTTTGGTGAGACTATGATGCTTTCTTGATAAAAGACTATCTCTCAATCATTAGTATGCCTCTTGCAACTAAAAATAGTGTTTATTATGACTTCCTTGTTATAGTGACAGTCTAGATACTATGAGAGTGGTTCTTGCAGTCAATAAGTACAATGATACCTATTTCCCTTTTCTTATAACCAATTTTCATCAAATTTATAATATTTGTTGTTGATCCAACTTGAGACATGCTAGCATCAAGAACATTGAGTTCACTGTGTGGTCTTTGGTAGCAAAAAAGCCACAATTAAACATAGAATTTTGACATTTCTTGAGTCTTTTCATTTCTAACTTTCTCTCTATCATGAACTCTACCACTACCCTTTTTCCAAAACACGTGCATTCTACCTTATTATTTGATCAATTATCATACACATGGACTGTCATGCTATATGACCCTCAGTATTTCATTTTTGGGATTGATGATCATTCTATGCATAACAATGTACCCCTCATGCATTAATACTTTTAGTTAAGAATCTAAGATAACTAGTTGTTGAATATTATATTCCCATGATAGTAGGTGCTTTTAGATAAGTCCATGTAACTGTAGAACTTCTCTACAACATCCATGATCTATCCATTATCTCACTATTACAAGATATATGAAAAATGCAAATCATACAATTTTCCCCTTTTTGATCATTCAGAATTGTTCTTCTATTTGATTTTCATTGAAATTATTTTGATACTAGGCATAGATGGTAAGTATTTTCAATCATATAACTAGTATCCCTTCACAATAGATTACACTCCAACTAATGACCAATTTACAAGTTGATGCAATAGAAAAATTTATCCTCATATTGGCTTGGTTTGAATATTTTCTCTCCCTGATTTGTTCCATAAGCAAAAGATTAAGTACATCTTAAACACAAACCTATGTCATCAACCCCACATCTATCACAAGATCTCTATTTTGGAAGTTGCTCAAATTTGTTGAAATTTTATGTTTCTTAGATGACATGTCTTCTCCTTTCATTTGTTGTTGACCTTTAAGCTTTGTATTTCACAAACTTGTCATTACTTTGTCATATGAGATGAAATTGGTATAGTCACATAGCACTTTTATTCATGGTGACTATCTTTCTCCTACTCTTCCCTTTGACAATTGAATATTATTTTCAATCAAATTCTCTAAACTGCAATTATTACATATCTATTGCTACTATATTTGCATGGTCCTCTTGAACAAAATTAAGCAACTGATCAATAACTTCAAGCCTACAAAAGATTAGAGATGTTTTCATGTCAAATATGTTGAAACCTTTTAATTGATTCAAATCCTCATTTCTCATGATATTATTATCTTGAAACACTCTCCCTTTTCTTACAATATTCTCTTCCAATTTCACCTACACAGTCATTTTTTCATTCAGTGTTGTCATTTGTGATCCCCAAAACACTTGTTTGACTTTATAATTGCATCATTAGTAGAATGTTTTGGCTATTTGTTTTCCTTGTTTGAATCATATGTAGTAACAGATGAACTCTAAAACTCCTTAATGGAAGTAACTACCACTACAGGTAGCTCACTTATTTTGTTGGTCAGTATCATACTTAACCAATTCATTCTATTGCATGTGCCTAGGCATGATGTTCTTGAAAACTACCCATATCATTCTAGAATACTGAGATATTAGGATATATATGAGAAATCATATAGTGTGTAAGTCATCTGAGACTTACAAACAAAATTCCAGCATCAACATACTATCTCCAATTATCACTCATCTTTGACATTGTTCTTTGATGCACCCCAAGGAAAAAGCATTTTTCACTGCATTTCTTATGATAATAACTAGATTTTTATAGAAACTAGATCTTGTTGTTAATAATAAGGATATTGAAATTAAAGAGACCAAACAATAGAGAAAAAAATTTTACTTCAAAAGATGACTAGAATAAGAACTTTTACATGCATTAACCAGAAATGATCTTTTGACTATCGTACGAGATCCTAAATTTCCTTTTCACCATGTAAGTCTCATACCAACTATTGTATATGTAACCCTTCTAAAAATAAATAACAACAATCTCCAAATAATGCATACAGTTTTAAAGGTCATGAATGACTCCTCTTGATAGTGATAGGGTTCTTAGGAGTAAACAAACCTAGCACTACCTTTTGTGCAAAATGGCACATACCTTCCCATGATCTTTTCAACATTCCATTACTTTATCTGCAATGTAGATGATTTGAACATGGTGTTAGTCTTACACCAGATATAGTGAATTCCCTCCTAAAATTTCTACAATGTGCCCTCACACCAAGATGAAAACTTCCTTCGATACCAAAGAATAACAAAACCTCAACATTTCTCATTGACTTTCAATGTAGATAAAACTTGAATTTTCTAAAGGAGGCTAAATGTTTGGCACCTAACAATAAATTTTCAATTATTTCTAAAACCTTAACAAGATAATTAAGAAAAAATATATTGATGGTGATAAAAATATCAAAAAGCACATTAGGCCTTTAACACAAAATGATGGGAGTGAGGCTCCCAAGTCTCAACATTCACCTCACATTTGTTAAAATTGTTGGTCTCTTTGTGATTATGGGTTTGACGATGCTCGAGATGCATGTGGCCATCAATAGGGAACGTCCATATTGAATGAATTTAGGTTCATATATGAATGTTGGATGCAAAATTTAGCATTGATAGACAATTAAATTTGAATAAGGTTAAATTTAATTTAATATATTTTATTTTGAAATTTAACATTGACTATATTCATCTATAATAATTGTATTAAAATTTTAAGGTCATAGTATTCATCCTACATCTTGAGGCCCTTCACCTCTTGATTGTACGACCATGTTGAGTCCAAATGTATGTAATTAGTAAAGAAATATTAAATCTCATATATGTAAATATATTTACCTTATATGAATGGTAATATTAAAATTCATATTGGAAGTTGAAGAAGTGGATGTTGGGCCTTCGACATTAGGATCTATCAATTAGAGTGGTCATACATCTTTCATTGAGGTAATCTTGACTATTTTTTATTACTATGTTTGTAAAATAATGTTAGGTATATTTTGGTAAAATAAAGTTGTTTCATTGTTAGTTGATGACATTAGTTCAAAATCCTCCTAATATTCATAGAATAATGGAGGTGGTTGTTGTGATAATTTGTTCTTCAATTCCTTTGACAAAGGTATGAACCATATTAGTAAATTTCATATTCTATTTGTTGTTTTATCCCATGTCTTTTAGTGCAAATTTGAATGATATTCATTTGTAGTTTAATTTGTTTCTTAATTCTTATCTT
The DNA here is from genome assembly GCA_007115665.2 of Sequoiadendron giganteum. Taxonomy (NCBI): domain Eukaryota; kingdom Viridiplantae; phylum Streptophyta; class Pinopsida; order Cupressales; family Cupressaceae; genus Sequoiadendron; species Sequoiadendron giganteum. Next base: position 317,992,331 of record CM021103.1, read on the forward strand.
AGGGGTTCACAACTCTAGTTTGTGCACTTTCCCCTCAAACAGATGAAGAGGTAATGATTGCTTCATATCGATTATGAGATGGTGGTAAGTGATTAATTTATTATATTCCATTCTAATTTATTTTTTTATATTTTAATGTGTATATTTTTTATTGTATTATGTGGAGCTTCAAAAATGTTTAGAGAGGAATTAAAGTTAGTAGGTTCTAAAGAAACTATAATTGCTTGTGTCTCCATCCAATTGACAGGAAAATTCTCATGAACTCTTCCCTTCCTTTGGAGGGAAGTGATTACACTATAACTTTGTTGTATGCCTATATGGTAATTTTGTACATATATTTTTGCATTAAAATATGTGACATTACATGCTTATATATGGATTTTTTGTAATCCCATGTGACTTTCTTATACATATATTATAACGTTTACTGACATATAACATTATTTTCCTATGTGGATTTTTAGTTAATATAAAATTGTTTTGCCAATGTTATTTATATCTACTATAAATTATTATTAGATTATACACATTTGATTCCTTTAAATTTATATTCACTATAAATATGTCAACCTACTATTTAATTTGATATTTATAACACAAATATTAAAAAATCCAACCTTATCCTTGTTTCAATAATCCATGATTCATCCCTTGTTTTAATTGATCTTTTTGTTTCTCTTAGGTTATCATATGTGATGTCATTTGTTTGTGAGTCATCTTCTTGGGTATTTATTCATAATGAGAAATTTAAGTGCATCATTATAGAATAATAAAATATCTAATTGATTCATTAATGGCATAAACATTAGACAAAATAGTGGGAATCCATGTGTCATGTAAAGGATAAAACATAATTGCTAAAAAAATGCATTTTATTTGTGAGTTGAAGCATAGGACATTTAATTTGGAAATATTTTATCAAGCCATATATTTATGATATAAATTACCTTACTTTGAATTTTTAAACACACTCATATACTTTGCATTATAGTCAATAAAAATAAACATCGGCTAACATACAATGCAACCTTATTGGTTAAGGAAAGTAAAATGTGAATGTGGCATGGGATTGTAATGTAATGAGCTAGTAAATATTGACACTTATGTTTGGGATAGTCAAATGAGCATGGGTTTTTATATATGTGCGTTTCTATAAAGATACAAGATGACTAAAATATAATATAAAGAAACGAGATAAATAAAGTTCTTTTATTGCCTTCCAAAAACCAATTTGAGAGGGAAATCTCTCAATAGAGCATATGTTTGAATAGTAAATATCTAATATATATTCAACTTGGAAAGTCCTTATATCATATAGAGTTTTTTTAAAGTCAACTACTACCATCACATGCAAATAGGATAAATAATTTATTCTAACTAATTGATAAGATGAATAGTAAAGCATACGTGTCTAGCTAATACTAGCTACTATCTAGTAGAATGGGTTCCTAACATCATCATTCCCTTTTAGAAGATTTATCCTCTAAGCTTGAGATTAGGAAAATTAGAGAAAACACTATTGGCTTCCCATGTGTCATATTTATTCCATTGGACTAGGATCTCCTCAATATAATTATTGTGGAGGTTCTTGGCACATTGATCAATTCTAACCCCAAGTTCTAAAAATATGTATCCCTCTACAACCAATGCTAGTAGCTCTATTGGAATTTGAGTAGTAGTCCCAATCACTATCTTGAGATAAGAGAAATGAAAAATATGGTGGATCTTAGAGGTGGATTTGAGTGCCAATTTTTATTCAACCTCACCAATGCCTTGGAGCATCTAGTAAGGGAAATAAATTTTGAAACCCAGCTTATGACCTTTCTTGTCTTGCAATGAAAGTTTCTTGTAGGGCTAGAGACATAAAAAACTAATCAACAATTTCAAAGGTATGCTCTATATAATGTTGATCCACCTTGATCCACCTATTATTTCATGTGATTTTGTGTTAGTTCCAAATTATTCTTAAGAAGCTAGGAGATGTCCTCTCTATTGCTAGAATATTGTCAACTATTACAAACTAGGAAATACTTGTAATATAAGTGTCAAAGGAAGGTGGGGGATTACTATAGAGGGCTACATAAGAGGTTATTTTGGAAGAAATATGATAAGTGGTATTTTACCACCACTTACCTAGGGGTATCCACCAAATCAATTATCACTATTGTTCAAAAAAATTGAAAGGAAGTCTTAATATATTTGTTATAAATATTAATTTGGCTATTAGTTTGAGGATAATAAGTCAAGATCGTGTTCAAGGTAGTGCCCTACAACTTAATAAATTCTTGCTAAAAATTTATAGTAAAAGAAAAATCATGATCACTAATAGTAGATCAATGTATCTCATGGAGTTTGAAGATAAAATCCAAGAAGTATAAAGCAACCATTATAATAATGTAAAGGTGAGGTAATTCACATAAATAGGGATATTTTGTTAAGTAGTAAACAAAAACCAAAATTATATTTTTACCTCTTGATATTAGAAGGCCCATTATGAAATGCATATAAATATCTATCCAATGGTGTCTAGAATAGGAAGTGGTTGAAAAATATTAGATCTTTGAGATTTTCCATTTTTTTATGACAAAAAATATCACATTCAAATATAATTTCCTTAACATCCTACTCAATTCCATTTCTAAAATAATTTCTTAACTCATGTATAGTTCTTGGCATAGTTGGTTTGGCCTCACCATCAATAGAACATAAAATATGCCTATTTCCCTTGTTGTATTACTCTCAAATGAATCTTTATATAAGAATGCATTCATTATTATAATGGTCAAGTGTTGTTGAGTTGAATATGATATAGATAAGGTATGTAGAGGGACCCCATATCCACTTGTAGGTCTAGATGGAACATTCATAGGTGCCACAAGCTTCAAGAACTACTGTCATAGTTTGGTATTTTTTTCTCTTAGGGATCTTAAGATATTACCTTAGAATAGCATAGCTTGCAAGGATTAAAAAACCTAGAGAAAAAATTGAGGCCTCTTATAGCATTCACTTGCCCACCTCGATGTGTTAGCACGATCATTTTGGCTCCACCAAACATAGAATCTAAAATATGTCTATTTTGAAATTTGCATTACTCTCAAATGATTCTTTTTGCAAGAATTCATTCATTATTGGAGTGGTAGAATGGTTTCAAGTTTATCAAAATAGAGATAAGGTATTTTATAGGGACCCTATATCCACTTCTACGTCTATATGAAATATTTTTAGGTGTCATGAACTTCGAAAACTATTGTCATAGTTTGGCAATTTTTTGCTCTTAGGCTCTTAAAGGGCTGAATTGAAATGAAATAGCCTAGAATGATCAAGTGACATGAGGAATGAATAGACACATCTTTTAGAATTAACCCACCCACCCAAAAAATTCAGTAGCCAATTTGGCCCCACCACCCATAAAATGTAAGATATGCTTGCGTCCCCGTTTATACTACTCTTAGATGATGACTTTTTCAAGAATAAATTCATTGTTAGCATGGTCAAATGATTCTAAGTTTACCAAAAATAAGAGAGATTAATATGGAGAGACCCCATATCCACCTATAAGTCTAGATATAACATTCATAGGTGTCACAGTCTTTGAGAACTACTCCATCATAGTTTGGCAGTTTTTTGCTCTTAGGATCTTAAGAGATGGTGTCAAAATAGCATAGAATATAACAATCAAGTGACCTGGGTCTTGTTGGAATTATAATTCTGACTCCACCATGCAAATAATACAAGATATTCCCGTTTCCATGTTTTCACTACCCTTAAATGACACTTTTGCAAGAATGCATTCATTGTTGGCATGGTCAAATAGTGTGAAGTTGACCAAAACTGAGAGAGTTTAATGTGGATGGACCCTATAACTTCCTTTAGTTCTAGATGAAACATTTTTAGGTTCCACGAGCTTCGAGAAATTATTTGTCATAGTTTGACAAAAAAAAAAATCTTAGGGCTCTTAGGAGATTGTGTTGAAATAGCTTAGAATGTTTGGGTGACATGGGGAACAAATGAATTCTTCTAGTATTATTCACCTACAATCTAGACGTGTTTGCATAGTTGGTTTTTCCCCAACATTCATATAACACAAATAGATGCTTGTTTTAATGTTTACACTACTCTCAAATGATTTTTTTTGTCAGAATGCATTTATAGTTGGCATGGTTAAATGGTGTTGAGTTGAATACCACCAAGAGAAGTGAATATAGAGGGACCCCATATCCACTTGTAGGTCTAGACAAAATATTTTTAGGTTACACAAGATTTGAGATCTACTTCATCATAGTTTGTTATTTTTTTACTCTTAGGGCTCTTAAGAGACTACACCAGAATAGCATATCCTAGAATGATCGAGTGACTTCAGTATCATTTACATACCCACTCCAATATGTTCAAAAATTTTGTTTGTCCCCACCACACATAGAACACAAGACATGCCTATTTCAATGTTTTCACTAATTTTAAATGATGTTTTTTACAAGAATGCATTCATTTTTGACATGGTCAAATAGTGTCGAGTTGATCAAAATTCAGAGAGGTCAATGTGGAGGGACACCATGTATACCTTTAGGTCCCAAAAAAATTCATAGGTGCCACAATCTCTAAGAACCGCTCTCTCATAGTTTGACAGTTTTTTCTCTTAGAAGTCTTAAGAGACTATGATAGAAAAGAATAGCCTCAAAAAATCAAGTGACTTGGGTGAAAATGGATACCTCCCCTAACATTCATCAGCCCAATCAAACTTATGGGAATAGTTGATTTAGCACCACCATGCACATAATGTAGGATATGCCTATTTCCACATTTGTACTACTCTCATTGAAAGAATGCACTCAATATTGACTTGGTCAAATGGTGTTGATTTGACCATAATTGAGAGAGTTTCATGTTTAGGGACCCCATATCCACCTATAGATCCAAAAAAATATTCACATGTACAATGAGCTCTAAGAACTACTTTGTCATTGTTTGGTATTTTTTCTTTTAGGACTCTTTAGAGATGACATCAAAATAGTGTAGCTCACAAGGATTGGGTGATTTGGGGAACTAAAAAATGCTTCTAGTAGAATTCATCCAATCACCTATTTTTAATGAGAAGAAATTGGAAAATAGATCAAAAGAGGGCATTCCACAACGAGGTTAGATCTAATCACAACACAAGACCCAATTGATCAAATTAAACCTATTACCAATGTAGTGACAAGCTAAAATAAAATGAAATAAATAATAAATGAAAGCATAAACTAAATTAAACCCTACATTTGCCTCACCCAAATATACAATTCCTTACTCCATTGTTGAAATTGAGAGAATTATTCCTTGATATATTGGATTGCTCATTCTTAGCATAAAACCAATTGTGCAAAATATTAAAAGATTGATCAATTTTCTTGAATTTCCTTAATGGGGGTCCATTTTCAAATGAGGGAGGTGTTAGGGTGATCCCACAATACTCAGTCCCAAACTTGGGACATGCAAATTTTGGGAGGGAGTGGCATATATTTTTTGAAATACCTTCATTCGAAGATATGTCTTTAAATAAGGTCCTTTGCTCAAAGGTCTTTATGCAAAAACCTTCAATTGAAGATAGACCTTTGATCAGAGGTCATATTTGTTTGAAGGTTCTCATTAATTTATAAAAACAATAAAATAAGACCTTTGAGTGAATATTACCTTCGCTTGAAGGTTTTTTTTAGAGTTATATGAATCGAAAAACATAGTTGTTAGTTCATTTTAATGAAAGTGAACGTTGGTTGCAAGGTATAAAGGAGCCTCTATTGATAGAGGAGTCTTCATTAATGACTTCAAATGAAAGGATCAAAGGTAGGTTCAAGTGAAGGTCTTGCAGGTAGGTCCGCCATGCCCTCCTGAACAATTTGCACTAAATAATTGAAATGTTAACTATTAATTTAAGAATAAACCCTAATGCACAATTCCAAGTTTTTTTATGGTGAAAATTTTAATATACAAGTATGGAGTTAAAATAAAGGAAGCCAATACAATATTGTATTGTATCATCTCTAAATATAATATACTATATGTTAATTAAAATAATGGCATGACAGGGAAAGATTAAAAGTGAACATGTGTATGTTGTTTAGTATGTTGGTTGGCCCAACTATCAAAACTTGATGATCATATTGAGTGGTCTTTATAGTCAAGCATTTATCTTTACTATATTATATTTTTATTTAGGTTTTGGTTTTAATTTTATGTTCTCTATGGTGGGTACTCTAAATAGATAGCTTGAGGCTCATCAAGCTAGAGATATCAAAGATAAACCATTTATGAATCTCTTACTACTATTATTATTTTATGTGTTAAGAATTGAACTCTCTTCTATATCATATCACCTTATCTTCTACTATTATTATTTAACAACCATTTAAATAGATGACTTTGTAATTTTCACTAATAGTAGTACTAGTGGTGATGTCAAGACTATTATCATGACTTGTGACAACTATTGGAACACATAATTGATATGTAAAGCATAAGAGAACTTCACAAATTCTCATATGAACATAAATATCCTCAATCAAACTCCAAGTGCCACACATAATACAATAATAGAATAGAAAAATTTATTTAGAATTAAACACTCCTAAAGTAAACATACCTCTGAAAACATAATAGTTTCAATCATGACTTTAGTCTAGGTACCAATACACCTTGAGGCCTGATTATAAAGTTCAATTCATATTAGAGCTAAAAATTCCATTCACGCCAATGTGTGTCTCATCTCACCACAAGAAGAAAGATACCAATAGTCCTACTAGTTGAAATTCATTGTACCAATAGTATAGCAACAATGAATATTTGATGTATGGTTTGATATTCACAAAAAGGGGAATAAAGTTACAAACCTATGGAGAATACAAATTGATAAGCAAGCAAGTTGTATCTTAATTTATGGCTAATAATTCAATAATGAAATAATACAATTACCATGTATGTTATATGCTTTGGTATTTCAACATATCAATTAAAATAAATTCCAAAAAAGAATATTGAAGTAGATAGAGTATCTTTGATAGGCTCCTATTTTGATTAGGTTATATATATTTTGGATAATAATGATGTTTAAAAGCTATTAAATAGTAATAAGTATGCATAAAATAGATATATCTAGACTTGTGGTGCACAAGGTCAAATATTTGTGTTCTTATCATCACATACATAGATATTCTATATATATTATTACATAAAAACGTAAAAAATTAAGATGCAATAAACAAAGGGATGATACAAGTTGAGGGTAATCATATGGAATTGAATGATGAAGAGTGTTTTAACGCAATTGATGATAAGTATATGCATTTTGATGATCATAGTTTACCATATATGTTGATTTTACTCATTTAAGGTTATTAAAAATATAAACATAAGGGAAAAAAGAAAATACATGACATAGTGTCTAATTTGATCATTTAAAAGTATGCTTCACACTTGCCATCTATACATCAATTTTTTTCTCATCGAGACACGCTTCATGATGATCTCATGATGAAATAAATAGTTCCATGGGGCCATGAAATAAAATATTCATTCTCAAAGCATATTAAGATAAACCCACTTGATGGGGATGAATTTTTTGGAACCTTAATAACTTACATATATCTCTTTTTTCTTGTTATATGTTTCACTTTTATAATTTTCACTTGATCTTGGCAATTGGGAACAAGGTTATTGTTTTTTTGTAAGATACATGCATCCATGACTACTAAAAGTATGAGACAAAGTAGGGGCATATTTCATCTCTCATATTATATGCAAATAGGTTCTTCAAAGGTAACTATTTCATATATTCATCTTTGAATTTATAATTTTATTTGATATTTATCATGTTAATGATTTCTATTTTTCTTTAACTTGCTTATGCTTAATTTTTATATAATAATTATCATGTTATTACTATTAATTTTATCCTTTCTCCATCTCTCTCTCACTCACTCACTCACACACATATTTTCACATAATCCTTTTGTGAAACTCACAAAATCAAGGGGTGTATTATTATAAATCACTTTTTTTTATATAGTTCATAGGTTGAATTTAGATTATGGCTCTAGTTTATTTACTTCTAATTGTGATTATCTTTTCTTTTTTATTGTTGTTTGTTTTTCACATAGATTCTCATGTATACCAAAGTAGAGGAAATATAAGAGTGAACATTAGGCACCCTTCAATTTATACTACTTTTCACATGTGCCTTAAATGTATTACCCTAACACATGATTTTTACTAATTTGGTCATCCCTTTAACCCTAGACTTAGATTGACCATCAAAAACAAAAGTTAACCCTTGTATATATAGTTTTTTGAAATTAAATCACATGTTCCTCTCTAGAATTTAAACCTATGGTTGTATATCTAACTCGGGTCAATTTTATAGTTTTTTATTTGACCTACTTTTTGTAAAATTTTAATTTAATGATGGACCCAATTTTACCACCTTCTAACTAGTCAATAAAATTCATCATTTATCATTCCAACACCTTTTAATTGTGTGCATAGGACAATTATAAAAAGACAAATTGCCTATAGATAATTTACATCTATTGATTGTTAGGTAATTGTCCATCTATAGGACCCCAATGTATCTAATTATCATAAGAGATTAACCCATGTTTATTATTTAACTTTTCACATCAACCACATCAATTCTTATATCAACAAATGGAAAAACCCCAATTCTTGCACTAGGTCATTCCAAGTATCACAAAGCATTTCATTTGCATCAAATATGTAAGACATTGCCTTTTCATGATCCTATTGAGTCTATGTGTTTTTATGATTTTGTCCAATATTTTATGTGCTTCTAAGTTAGATATTATATATGATTTTATGAATTATGGTTGTTTCTATACATCAATGATGTTCATGTTTTTATGATATGGTTACTAACTAATTCTATCCAACTAATGATTGTTGTGATTTCTTTGAGATAACCAGATGAGTTCATTCATATATTATGTAAGTATGTGTTGATGGAGATATTCAGTTGCAATAGGTTATCAGTTATTTATGGTTAGAAATAGTATTATTATGTATACAGATGGATTGAATTATGTGTTAGAGGATGTTGAGATGACTATTTTATTACTATTAGATGGAATCATTATTAGGTGGTTACATAAAAGGGATGTGTGAGTAAGTGTTGCTATGGAAAGGATGTTTGATATTTTGTTTACTTTTGATAGTATCAATTATGAGATGGTTTTCAAAAGGATACTACTAGAGGAGGTGATATTGGGATAATGTGTTGTGTGATTAATTGTTACTTGATTTTATTAGGTGATATGTAAGTAGATGTTGTAGGAATGTAAATTGTATATTGATACTTGTGTAGATGATTGGATTGGATTTTTCTAGTTGACTATTATTCTTGAAATAATATTTTTCATGTGGCAGTTTCTTCGACTATTATTTGATCATGTGTTGTACTGAATTTTTTTATAATTGAGTAAATAGATGAATTTGGCCAATGATTGATTGGGGTCACATAACTCTTTCCATTATATTACCTTGTGAATTTTTTATCTTGTCAAGGACATGAAATTTAACTTTTGTTTTGTGTGTTGTAGGGGTTTATTTTATTAATCTCTTGATTTATCCTTTAATATGTTTACTTATTTTATGATATGTAGAGTTCTTATGGAGTTTGTGTTGTTTAAAAAGTTCCCTAGGTGATAGACATATGGTTTATGAGTCGTTTTATCTTATAAAACCCCTTAATAAAGTTTAGAACCCACTCTATTTACCCACTTTTGAAAAAATTGGTGAAAATTAGAGTTGGATGTGTAGTTAGGTGGTTAAGGAAAAACAATTTATTTTCTCTCCTTCTATTTATTCTTTCTCCTTGAGTAGAGAAGGGGTTTTTTCTTTTGGAATAATTTTTGGAGTCCTTTAGTTTTTATTGGGAGGAGTAAAAATCTATTTGGAGTAAGAAAAAGAGGAAGGAAGAGAGAGGAAGATGGAAAATAAAATTTAGAGAGTCTTCTACAAACTCATATGGTAGGGTCTAAACCCTTTTGCTAGATCTTTGATGTGATATATATTTGAAATGTTTTCTAAGTTATGAAATCTATGTGAAACTAGATGATGATTCCTTATGTATTTTGTTTTGAATCATGTGTGAGTTTATTCTTGGGTATGAGTACACACCTCATCAAAATTGAATATAGCATATATGTGTTTTTAGGTGAAGTAATAATAGGATGTGAATGTAACTATTGTAATGTGCAAAGGATAGAAATGTGAACCTTATATGGTGGTTATTTTTGAAGGATTTTTGTGATAATTTTTGGCTTAGAAGTTGTGAAATGTGTGTGGGAGTTTTTGTGATAGCTATGTGACCTTGGCTCAGAGGTGGGTTGATTTTTCAACCCTATGGTTGGGTGGAGATCCCATTGGCCAAGATTGTTTTTCTTTTTTATCTTTGTCTTTCAAGTACATGTATTGAATAAGAAATATTATCTTGGGGCTTTCAACCTACGGATTTCAAGGGAGAAACATGTTGGTCTTGTGGGGATTTACAAAGTTATTAAGAACCTAGAGATGCATTGTAATTTAGAGTTCAATTATGGTTGAAGATGTTATACTTTACTTGTTAAAATTGAATAATAAGAATAAAGGTTAGTTGTTGTTATATTGGAAGATTTTAGAATTCAAAGGATAATTTAAATCTAAGAAGAACCAAGTTTTAATGAAATATTTTGTGTATAGGATGTTGTACTGTAAATGTTTAGTACATACATTTTCCAACAATGTTTAATTTTATTTAAATAAATTTTCTAATGTATATTCTAAGGTATTTGTGTTACAAAAATAATCAATAATAAGTTTAGAAAAAACAATATCAAAGACTCATCCTAACCCACTTGATTAATCAATTTTTGAGGATTACATCATTGTTGCCCCTATGCCAAATAATAAAGTATTTTTAAATAGTTTCACATATTTGATGATAAAACCTAATACAAATGATATTGAAAGATAAAATTTAATGAGTTTTTCAATTACTAATCTCAAAAAAAAATATTCAAAAATTGTATTAACCCAGATCACCAATTATGATATATTAAGAAAACATTAAAATATTTTTTCCATAATAATAATTTGTCATAAAATAGTCATACATAGATCACACAAAATGATTGATAAATAATCAAAAGATACTATTTAAATGGTTCCTAAAAATAAGAGATTTGTAGGACATATCCAAAAATCAGACCAACCCAGTAAACCAAATAAAATTTATGATTAAAACATTACCGTCCTCTACTTTAAAACTAAAATAGAAAGTTAAAAAACAATTTAAGGGGTAGAACCAAGCTATAATTTCATGAAATAACATTGAGACAAGAGATTTGAAATATTTGTATTTCATCTTCTTCCTCTTATTAACCTGCAACATAAATTTTACAAGATGTTCTTCCTTGCAAACAACAATCAAATGGAGGAAATCAAGAAATAACATTACATGTGAAAAATAATCTTAAAAGAGAAAATGACAAATACTTGAGGAGAATCATCTTTAAGGTATCATAAGTTAGTTTGAAAATTAGTTTTTAGTTATTTAGTAATTACTTAGTTTTTGTGACTAAATTTAAGGAGATTATCATGGTATAGAAAGGAACCTTGTTGTAATCAGGTTGGAAAAGAAGGAATTATAAGTAATGGTGAGATGGAATCCTAACACATTATAGGTGGCTTAATTTTTTTCCTTATCTCTATGGATTAGTTCATAAACCATCATCCAATTGGAAGAGATTTGTGTGAGACTTAAGGACTAAACACATCCTAGGAGTAATTGGTTGTAGTTGTGATATTGATATTGATGAGGGTGCAACCCGAGACACAGAAAAATCACACATAAACAAGAGATTCTTATTATTTTCAAAGTATGAAATTATTACATGCAGAGGATCTCAAATCCTCAAGTTCTGCAATACATGCAAACTACAGAAAGTTACAGAAATTCCCCTTTTCGCAACATGCGATCTTCTTTCCCCAAAAACTACTCAAACAAATCAGAAACTAGCCCATAAATAGCCCCTTTCCCTGTTTGGAGCCAAAACCAACATTCTAATTATGCACCAACTTCCGAAAGCCCTAACTCAAGATCTAACCGTCGGATCTTCAATCATAATACCTTTTCAGAAAGCTCTTGTGAAAATGAAGTGCCTAAATATAGGGCCTAAAGGCTAACCACTTTTATTTTCTGCCAATTTTTGGGCCCATCCGGAGCCTTTAAGTCCCTCAAAATTAGCTCTGAAGATTTTGTAGGGCAAAAAGCAGAAACTAAAACTTGAATAACTTTTGAACCGGGAGTGATCTTACCTGATTCTTTCACCAAAGTGTTTATTATTCTATCTCGAAGCTTCCCTTAAATTTCTATCTCCTCACGCCTTCAAATTCATACCTGCTAAAAACAGCAATTGAGCAGAAAAAGCAGAAAAACAGTTTTGAAAGTTGGGAATTCTTCTTTGACGAAAAGGGTATCCAAAAATGCAAAAACATCTACAAAAATCTAAATGAAATTAAATATATTTTTGGGTGATGTAGGATTGCCCTTACACCACTGGATGCTCCTGCATCAGATATACAAATGGCCATTGATGGTATTGAGTTCCCTCATGACCTTATGGCCATACTTTGGGAGATTTATGGAGACTTCAATGAACCTCCATTCCCAAGGGATCATGTTGTGGATTATCGTATTCCACTTAATTAGTTTCGACCAATTGATGATAAAAAGTTTTAGTTCTTGTTGAATGAGAATATTTTGGTTTTCTTGATGATAAAGAGACTTATCCTCCTCCTACAAAGACTTCTATTGAGACTTCAATTTTTATGGCTCTTAATCTAGATTTAGAGGGTTCATCTTCTTCATCTATGAGTCAAAATTTTGAGGTTGAGGACTCTATAAATTTAATATTGGTAGAACTATTTGATGTTTATATCCATGCGTCTATAGTGGACACCTTTCGAGATGATAAGTGTAGTCAAATTGCATGCACTAATATTCCATCTCTATCTACTATTGTATTTGATGATGCTTGTGTTGCCATAATTTTGGCTTCTTATGATTTAATGCATCATGGCATACATTGTCTTCCAAATATGGCTACTTTGGATGGATTATTGACAAACATTACAAGTTTGTTTGTTGAGTGTCATATTTAAGATTTGGGAGATACCATTGGTTGCATTCATCATCTATTTGATGAAGATGATTCTTCTTCAATTTTTGTGAGGGAAAACTCTAAACCTCTTGTTCATTCTCTACATGATCATTCTTCACAGATTGACATGACTGTGGATACTTTTGAGTAGCATTTGGAGGATGATTTTTTATCTTCACAGGAGATATATTTGTCTTTGGATTGTGTTCTGCAATCATCTCTACTAGATTTTAGATTGTCATATTCATCAATTTGACCTTGAATGTTTTTTTGGAGTGTGAAAACTTTCAACATCAATATGGAGACATTTGAGCATAATTTAGAGACATCACACATCATCCTTCTTCTCTCATCTTCCTTTCGAGAATGGGAAGACATCTTGTATACCATCTTGGTTTTGTTTCTTCTTAAGGGGAGCAATTTTGTTGGATCATCTTCAATATTTATTATTGAGAAGAATTATTGCATGGTCTCTCTTATTCTCTCTTATAGGGGAAATTTTCCTCACATGGGTTTTTATCCTTCTCATTCTTCATTGAGAGCATTTTCTTCATCTCTATTTTATGGAGGAGTTTTTTCCCATTGGGTTTTCTCCTTTTATCCATTTGTGAGATATTGGATTTATACATGGGTACCTAACATGGCCTATTATTTGAGACCCATATTTGTATCATTTGCATTGGTTTTTTCCTCCTTAAGTTGTACTTAAGGGGGGTGTTGGTGTGAATAAGGTGTTTTACCTAAGTAGTTCACCTAGTATGTCCTATTCACATGTTAAGTTTACTTAGGTACTAGGAATATTTATATAAGTCTTAGTTGGTATTAGATTTTATCTTATCTTATGTCATTTACTTATGTGCCCTAGGTAATTTAATTTGTTTTGTCTTGTGACATAAGATTAAGTACTTATTATGATCTTGTCTAACCTGTCTCACCTTAACTATATAACCAAAGGGGCGCATTTTTAAATTGAAAATTGTAATCTATCATTTGTATCCCTTAATAAAATAAAATAATTCTTTCATATCTAATATCTCTCGTGCTTTCATAGAAGTTCCCAAATCTTGGGTGGCTACAATCTTCAGCCAAATCTTACAATGTGTAGAATATTCTATACCAAATCTTATAGTTTATTTTTGTTAATTGAATATTATGTATTCTTATCTAGCTCACTTAGTTGTAGTGGGTGGGTCATTATGAGGGTAAATAAAAATTTCTATGAATATAAATCACCTACTTTTAGGTATTTGGAGTTACATCTCACATTTATCATATTTGCCTCCTCTCTCTTTTATTTGTGTATCCGCTCCTCTAGATTATACAATTCATTTATTATGATTTTTTTATTGATGCATACCATGTTGAGCCATATTTTATCTTGAAATCTTGTATCTCTTGTTCTTTAAAGTTTTCATTGTTCTAATAGTTTGATTCTTGAGCCATTTTTCAAGTAAGGATTGAGAATCTATTCTACACTAGATTTGGGTTTTCATTTATTTTTGAGTATTTTAACTTATAAAATTGAATATAAACCTTTGATGGTGTTCCAAACCACCCCTTAAACCATTTAATATAATTTAAAAATTATCATGTTGTAGACACCTAAAAATGACTAACACGTTTCATCTAAACCATCATCTCTTATCAACCCCTTCATCACTATTAATTAAATAATTTGCTAACACATTTTCCTCTTTAATTAAATATTTTTTTAAGTATTTAATTATTTCATTATTTTCCCTTATCAATATTAATTGAATATTTTTTAATTATTTAATTAATTAATCATTTTCCTCTAACCACCTTAATTAAATATATGTTTTTAGTTATTTAATTATTTCTAATTTTCTTCTATCTATATTAATTAACTAATTTTAATTATTTAACTAAATCCTTAATTCCATCTATCCAAGTTGATTAAATAATTTAATTAAATCATGCATTCCTCTCATCCTCCATAATTAAATAATTAGCTAGTATTTCCTCTAAAATTAAATAAATTTTATTTTATTTTATTTGATAAATAGAATCAATATTTTATTTATTTCCCAAATATATCATTCCATATATTCTTCCATCTCTAAATTAGTGAGTTGATTGAAAAGAAAACTAAGTTCACTCTCATTTATTTCTACTTCATCCACCCATGCAACCAGTCATTTGATCCATGTAACCACTTAACTCATCTCAACCCTTCATCCTGACACGAGTCACTTGCAGGTTCATTATGATATCTCAACCAACCTTATCCATTGATCTCTCTAGTCATCCTCCACCATTAATCAGTTATCAGTATAAGCTATAAAATGCCCATCATTTAGCCATTCAATCTCTCCATGAATTTTGATGAATCTTGCATTTTGTATCAAGGTTATACTAAGTTTTATGAGCAACCCACATACATTTATTACAACATTATCACACACAATAGAGTAAGACTACGCGCATTTTGTGGATATATAATTGATTTTTTTTCATTTACTTTACTTGTGCACACACTTTATTGAAGTAGGTTATTTGATTATTGGATTGGGCAATTATTGATTTATTCTCATTTTATATTCGATAATTTTATTATCTTCTACACATGTGTCATGTATCTATTAATTTGGTAATAAATTATTATCGCAAATTAAGTCCTAATTAGTGGCCTCCATAATGACCCCAATGGTCCAACATGGTTTAACTCAATTCACAAATCATACCTACCCCACTAAGAGGCTTTTATTTATCAAAATCCCATAGATTTATCAAGTGTGGGAACTTCTCTCCCACTTCACCTTCAAGAACATTTTTTCCTTACTTGGAACTTTCCTTTTTTGTCTAATCAACCATACTTTATGCTCACTTCATTGGGTCCATTGTACCTTCTTGTTAAGCAAAACATCATTTTATAGTTCCTCATGTTTCGATAGTGCAAAATCCTCCATTATCAACATAACACCATCCTCTTCATCAAGCAATAATGTTTCACACAATCTCAATTGGTCAACATTGATTATGGAAAAGGTATTTGTATACAAAAAATCTAAAATAATATTTCTCATATTCTATATGATCTAAACTAGACCATATCTAAGTGGTTTGAGTTTTCATGATGTCTCTTACACTCTATATTTTCCAAGATACACCTAGATATTATCAATCACTTAGAATTTATGCTCAACTCTATGTTATCATGGTGACACACATATCTTGCTTGAGATTCCTTTAATATTTCTTAAACAAAAAAATATACCGGTCTCACCTTTTTTATAAAGTTTATTTCCCTATTCACCTTTGCATCCATTCTTTCTTTCCCTTTGTAGTGACCCTCCTGATGACACATTTATTTTAGTTGTTTTGTGACACTGTTAGCTATTAGATCTTTGACAGTATGTTGTTTCGATGTTTTATGTCATGGTTTACATGACTGGTTGTGAAACTCGGTTGATGATACACTATATTTTATGATGTGATGTTTACTTTCATGAGATGACATTTTATGGTGATTAGCTATGTTGTTCTATTTTATACATGATGATATTATGTTAGTTATATGTTTACGTCAGTTGGTGAAGGAGACGATTTAGCAGTACTCATTAGTGAGTGCCCTGCTACATCGCGATTCTTCTTCACGGTGTGTTTTCATATTTATACATGTTGTTGGATTAATCATCCCGGGGTTATGCAGCTTTCAGGTACAGGCATCGACTCCACTTGCTTGTCAAGTCTGAGCGTGCCATGACCCAATGGAATCATCGATGGGAGATAAACTTGTCCTTCGTCCTTAGCCATCATTCTAAAAAGAACGAGTATCTATCGTTACCCTCATGTCATGTCACTTGTTCGTTGTATGATTGTAGTTGTTTATTATTGATTGAGTCTTTAATGCTTATATTATGTTAATTTAGATTAATTTAATGTTTTAATTAATATTAATGTTGCTTTATGGATTTAATCAAATAATTAAATTGGAAAAGCTATTTTTAGTTTATTAAATGATCAAATTAAAATGTTAAAAATATCTTGTTTTCGAAAAGATCATTTAAATGTAAATTGATTTCATTATTCAATTTGATGTTTTTGAAAATGGAACTTTTAGTTGAGATCTAAAGTTGAAATATCTTGTTAATCTATTTGTGTCTATTGAGTTTAATTGATGCATGCGTTGCATGCTATAATTGAAAGTTAAAGTTGTGACTTTGGAAAAAGGGAAAAAACATATAATCTTGAAAAAGATCATTCTTGCACACACAGTTTTTGATATTCGAAAGGTAGGAAGCAAAAAGATTGTTTTTCTAGAATTTTGGAATTGGGGGTTGATTAGAGAAGCTGCAAATTGTTGTTGAAGTCAACGTTTATATTGTGAAAAGTTGAAGGTTCGAATTGTTGGGATTTCTGATCGTTCTCCATTCCGGGAAAGCACTCTTAGGTTCTTCTCTTTTAAATTTCAAGTTTGTTTCGATGTAATCTTGTTAAACTTCTGCTGCAAAATTTTGTCTGAGAGTTTTTGTGAAAATTTGGTCTTCAAATCCTACATGCACTAGAAGAAAACATTAATATCAGTGTTTTTTTTTCAAATCTTCACAATAGAAAATGAAACCTAACAATGTATAGATAATCGAAAATAGAGTGGAATCACATATTGGATTTAATAAAAAAAAAAAAACTATTAGAAATCTTAGTTCTTCATAGTTAGATCTGTTACAGATCGATTATGAATCCTAAGTATGGATGATACTGTTTGTGTCTGATGAAAACTGAAATTTGCAAGCGATTTTTTGTTTAGTAATCCTCTCCAGCCTAGTTTGCATACCAAGATAGTCATTTTTTTCGTATGAACTTGGTACGGTTGTTTCCCTGTCCTGTATATTCGATGGCATGGATTTTTCCAATCAGCCGTGGCCGGAGGATAACTCTTGTAGACTGTCACGGATATGGAAAATATCTAATTTCCATTTGATGCTGGTCACAGCGGGCATACTTAATTGAGATAGGGTGTACAGGCTTATATCTTCTCCCTGAATTATTTTCTCAACCTCACATGTATTGCTAAGTTTGAGGTCGGCGGCTAAATATTTTCTTTACTTGTATTATCTCTTGCTTTGAGGTTTTTCTTCCGCCATAAGTATCATTTCTTCCCCAAAAAAGTTGGCTATGTGTATGAATTCACTATTCTCAAACCTGTTTTTTTAAACTTCTTTGGGTATCGATAGATCGGTGATCTTCAGTCTGTTTTTGGTAAATATAGGAATCGCGCATCTTTCAGTTGATGTCACATTTTTTGTTGTTGTTGATATCTATACCATTAAATGTTTTGTTCCTTTCTAGTCATGATTCTCTCAAAATTTCTTAATGATCTATCTCTATGCTCTTTGTTTCACCGCGCGTTGGCTTCTTTAGCTACATGTAAATTTTACTCCTGTAGATATCTTGTTGTGCCCATTGTCATATCAGTTTCTGATCGTTCGTCGAGCGATACAAGTTTACACCATCTCTGAGTTATCTTTGCATGCGGTATGTGTTGCACCTTCTGTTTTCTCCAGTTGCTAACAATCTTTACCTTTTTTATGGGCATGCGCGTAGCTTCAGCATTCTCCGCGTCTAAATTATTATTTGGTTAGGGTAGTTGTGTGTTCTTAATTTTTATTGTGTGCATGTAATTTTATCACCCATGTCCTGTATGAAATCGCGGGTTCTGGTAAGTTAACTGTTCTTTCGAACTGAAGTACCCTTAACTTAGTATTGTGTTTCACCTGTCGCAGTTTTTCTTAGTGACGTTTTATTCTTGGAATCGGCACATTATTAATGTTGTATATAGCATACCATCTTTGTTCTTGTAAACTCCCGAATTATATTGGATTATAGATATATACATATGTATGGTAAGCATCATCACCGGTAGCACATAAAAGTTAGTATCAACTGTTGGTATGCATGTACGTGTTACAATGAATCTGTTCTCAAATTTATATATGAGGATGTTGGACATCGATTATAGTTAAATAAAAAAAAAAGAATAATAATTGTCCCTATTAGATTTATAAAATGGTTGACAATCATGGATTGTATCAATTGGTTTTGAAGTTGGAATAAATGTAATTGATGGTGATTTAATCTTTTATAGATCACTGATACGTATGATGTAGCATTGAGATCTGATATGATGTAGAATCTTCTTTTAGAATTTGTTAATTCTAATTAAATGATTTCCCTTTGATGAGTTATTTCTTGATTGTGGAAGGGAATTGGTTTATGGTATCCCAGAGGTCTTGTTCTTTGTTACTAAGTTAAGACATGTTTTGTTGATTTTCAATTGGGAATGTGATCCTTGCTCAAATTTTACCTTGTTTTGATCTTGTATGGAAGCGTGGATCTCACACGTATGCCTATGTATTACTTATTTGGGCAAATTGTATTTCATGTTTATTTGAGTATGTACTTGCAGAAGTTTCACCATGCTAGTTATGTTGTTATGGTTATGTATTGGATCATTTGATTATAGGTCCTTGGGCCAGAAGTTCATGTTGCATGCATGTTGTCTTCTTGTTGTAATCTATTTGTGGAGTTGTACTTTAGGAGGAGTGGCTTCCGATAGGGGCCGAACCCAGAAGAGGTTGCATGGGTAACCTCTCGAAAGTTGGTATTTATGTGATAACCTTAACTGAGGTACTGGGAGTTTGTTAGTTGTAATGTCATGATTGTCGACCTTGTGTACTATGTTGTCACTCTTGTGGTCTGTATGACTTGAGGACTTGTTCTATCTCCTAGCACGAGGGGTGGGCTTTCGAGCTCCACACGGTTGGGAGGAACGTGCCACATTCTCCATTGGCTCCCCTTCAGGTGTGTTGTTTGTGATAGGATTTCTTGGTTGGATCTAGAATGCACAGTGGTTGCGGAGCATAGTTCTTTTTACAGGTTCATGGGCGTGGCCGTCTTCTTTTCTATATCTTATTCCTTATTGTATTTCACTCATGATGTACATGAGATGTTTTGTATCGATACTTGTATTATTTGGAGATTTGTCACAATCTCAATTATTGTATGTTACTCTTATTGTATATGTATATCTGGTCATGACATCTCATGAGTCTATTTATTTATGGTTATTGTAGTGTTTTGATGTTATTCTTAGTAGCGTAGTTGTGGAACTCTTATACGTTTATGTTGATGTTGTTGTTGTCACATGTAATCTATTTTTTTTCTTAAATAAAAATAAATAAATAAATATTCGGTTGTTTTCTGTGAGTGACATAACATTTTTTTTGGGTTCCAAGGTGGGGCGTTACACCCTTCCTATGATTGCCTAAGGAAATCATCAAATTCTCTAGGTAATAATTAGCCAAAATAATCCTCAAAAGGTGAAATTTTTTTTGGTAAATAAATTAATCCATTATAAGAGTGATAAATGTAGGGGAAATTCTCATTCCAATTGCCTTGTATTATTTTTACCAAATCCCAATTAACCATCTCTATTTTCCCATTCATTTGGGGTTGGAAGATTGTAAATTGCTCAAACTTAGTGTCCCTTCTACTAAAAATGTGCACTAAAATTTGCAACTTGGTTTCTATTCCATCATCCGTTCCTGGAAGGATAGACTTGTTTTATATCTCATTGTTAGTAAATGGTTATAAGTTGAGAAATTGTGTAATTGGCTTTGGTGCTTCTGATAATGTTATGCTTGCCAAAGTAGCTACCTCTTTGGGTCTTAATCTAACAAAGAATTTTGGTTGATGCTTTTCGATGGAGAATAAACAAGTGCCTTTGATTGGGAAAATCAAGGATGCATAATTTGCCTTTGTTGCACATTCCCAGATAAGAAAATCAAGATGACTGTCTTAGTGGCTAACGTTCCTGCATCCTATGAAATTTTGCTAAGGATAAATTTTGCAAAGATGTAGGAGGTGAGTTGAATATGGATATGTTTGAAGCTCAAATTCCCATCAAGGGTGTTATGCAAAAGTTGCTTCTTGAAAGAGAATCTAAATTTTATGTGACTAAGTTAGATGACCTGAGAGCTCAAATTATGTTTGAGTCTTCAGGAATGGGGACATACTATTTGTAGAAAGATGAATATGTTGAATCTTCAACTAAAAATTCAAGAAATGAGTCAGAAACTGATGGCTCATCCATTTCAAAGAAAGGATCATCTTTTTTAGAAGAATCGTTTTCGGATGATTTATCTTTTATAGATGGAGAAATTGTATTTGACGAAAAAGTTTCAGATTTTGAGACTGCCATTCTAGGGATCCAAATGATGTTTGGAAAAATAAATTTGACAACAGTTATTCTTCCACAAGATCACGAGTGGGAATCGTTTTCAATTCTCCACAAGGAAAATTCTTTCCTTTTTCTTTTAAGTTACAATTTGACAACACTAACAATATTGTAGAGTATGAAGCGTTGTTATTAGGTATGGAAGTTGCATGCAGAAAAGGGATAAGAAATTTACATGCTCAAGGTGATGTTGAATTAGTTTTTTTTCAAGTGATAAACTTTTATTTAACTAATAATGAATGACTAAGGCATGTTTGGGACTGGCTAGAAGAGTTTGAGGCTTTTAACATTTTTGTAGTCCCAAGAGAGTACAATGACAAAGCTGATTTGTTGGAAGTGTCAGTTGTGCTCCTGATTCCACACAAATATTTTCATGGTTCTACCTACACTATTGAGTTAGTGTTTCGACCCAATGTTCCAAACAATTCAAATAACTAGAAAATCTTTAACGATGATCATCAAATCGATTTCTTGAGAAGGCCAAAAATTTCAATGAGTTGTACTTTGAAGGTAGTGATTATCCACCTCTAGAGTCAATTTTAGAGGTTGATCCAGATACTGGCGAAGAAGCACTATAGCTCAAAGGGAACAAAATTCCAAAAGGGTTAGTTTCTCTTGAAAGACTTTTTGATAAACGTGATTGTTATGTCAAAAAGCAACAAAATTATGGCTCTGATTCATCAAATGAAGTTGAGAAAATTAACTTGGGAACCAAATAAAATACAAAGATGGTGAATGTCAGTAAGTGATGTACTCTACAGGAGAAAGACAAGTTTTTTGAATTATTGTGGTAGTACATTGACATACTTTCCTACTCTTATGAAGAATTGAAGTCATTTTGACCAAAAGAGGTACAACATGAAATTCCACTGAAAATGGGATCTTTACCTCACAAACAAAAGCATAGGTAGTACAATCCCAAAAAAATTGGTACCATTCTTTTAGAAATCCAAAAGATGCTTAATGTGAGGATCATATATTTTGTTTTCACCATTCAACGTGTACAGCGAATATCGTTCCAGTTCATAAGAAGAATTGGGAAATCCACATATGTGTGGATTTCATACATTTGAACCAATCATCGTTGAAAGAAAATTACCCTTTGTCGGTAATGGATCAAGTCTTGCAAATGGTAACTAGATCTGAGATACTATCTATGTTGGATGGCTTTTCAAGATATAATTAGGTGGAGGTTAGCGAGGAATATTAGCATAAGAATACATTCACCACACCATGGGGTACTTTTTTCTTACCGCATAATGTTATTTGGTCTCATCAATGCCAGTGCCATATTTCAACGAGCAATGGACTTAGCTTTTTATGACGTCATGGGTAAGTTTATTGTTGTTTATCTTGATGAATTTCAAATATTCTCCAAGAAATTTCAAGAACATTTTTATCACTTACAACAAGTCTTAGAGAGGTGTCAGCAACATAGAATTTCCTTAAATCCTAAGAAGTCAATTTTTGGGGTTATTGAAGGAAAAATTCTTTATGTCCAAGGAGGGTATCAAGAGTGATCCTAAATGGGTCAAAGAAATTCAAGCTCTTACTCTACCAGTGAGTAAGAAAGCAGTTCACTCTTTCTTTGGGAAGGTGAATTTCCTACGAAGGTTTGTCCCTAACTTCATGAAAAAAGACACGTCATATCATGAATATGATGAAGGGAAATACCACTTTTCATTGGTCTACAGAAGGTAAAGTTGCATTCAATGATATCAAAGAAGCTATTGTGCATGCACCAATGTTAGTTTACACAAATTACACTAAAGAGTTAATTATGTATAGTTATACTTCAGAGCATACACTTTCGGCCATTTTAGTGCAACAAAATAGTGAGGGGTTTGAGTCCCCTATTGCATTCATGAGTTGCCCATTGAAGGCACGTGATTTTAAGTACTTTCAAATGGAAAAGCATGTGTTTTCTATGGTTAAGGAAATGAATCATTTTTAGTTCTACATACTTAACTCCCATGTCATTACACTAGTGTCGGATTCTACAGTCAAGTCAATCTTGACACAATAAGAGTTTGGTACAAAATGAGGCAACTAGATTACCAAAATTCAAGAATATGATATGGAGATCAAGCCCACCAAATTGGTGCATGGGAAAGGTTTGTGCCAACTCATTGTTGACAACAATCTTGATGAAGTTTCAAATTATGAAGAGGTAAGCATGAAAGATGTTCATGTTGTTCTATTTGTTAGTACAACTAACGAGTGGTATTTAAATATTTCTTAATTTCTAACATATGGGGAATGCCTGAAGCATCTGACATATAAGGAGAAAATGATGGTAAAGCTCAAAGCTAAAAATTTTGTATTATGGGACAATGGTTTGTACAAGAGGGCTCTTGACGACACTTTTCAATGTTGCATTGATAAAGCTCAATAGAGCAAGTTGTTGGAGTCTTTCCAAAACTTGGCATGCAGTCAAAAAAAATTTGCACCAGTGACAACTCGTAAAATCCTGCGAGCTAAGTACTATTGGCCTACACCATTTCAGGATGTATATAATTGGGTATGTAAATGTGAAATTTTTCAATAGCTCGTAGGGAAGCCTAAGTTGGTTTCTCTTCCACTCAAGTCAATTATCATTGAGGAGCCCTTCAACAATGGGGTATTGACTTCATTGGCATTGTCAATCCACCTTCAAGTGCAAGACATTTTTATGTTCATAAAACCACCGATTACTTCACCAAGTGGGTGGAGGCTATTTCGGTGAAGCATGCTACTTTAGAGGTAGTATACAAGTTCCTAAAAGAAAATATCATTTCTCAATTCAGTGTTCCAAAAAAAATTATAACAGACAATGCTACTGCATTCTCATCAAGTGAAATCATAGAGTTATGTTTTGAGCATGGAATTACATTGTCACATTCTTTTGATTACTATCCTCAAGGTAATGGTTAGGTAGAATCCGGCAATAAGAGCTTGGTCACTATCATTTGAAAGCTAGTTGACGAGAACTAGAGATCTTGGCACAAGGCAGTGTACAATTCTTTGTGGGTTGATAGAATTACCCCCAAATAGGCAATAGGCATGTCCCCATTCCAGCTCTTGTATGGGTTGAATACAAATATTCCAATCACCTTGGAATTTCCTACACTAAAATTGGCTAAGGCCATAGAAGATGAGACATTTGATATTTCTTTTGACAAGCGTATCATGTACCTCATCGAGTTGGATGAGAAACTCATTCAAGTGGTGAACCGTATTGTGTAACATCAAGATCAAGTGAAGAATCTCTTCGACAAGAAAGCAAAGTCTTGAGATTTATAGGTTGGATATCTAGTTCTCTTGTGGGACAAGAGAAGAGAACCCAAAGGTATGCACAGGAATTTTGACTCACTATGGAGAGGTCCATTCAAGATTCACCAAATTTGTGGTGAAAATATTTTTTTGCTTACATACCAAGATGGCACTCCATTTTCGCTACCACATAGAGGACAACATCTGAAGCACTTCACTCAGTGAGGTGACATATGAGTTGTAAATACTTCTATAGTTTTTGTGCCATTTTCTTTTTTGTGTCTTTTTATTTTGTCACCTAAATCTATGCCCAATAGATGGATTAAGTCACTTAGTGACTGGAATTCTTCTCCTTTTGATGTTCTCAAAGAGTGATCAAAGGAAGCTCCCTAGCCAGAGTTAGTTGTTATCCTTGAATTTAGTTGTGCTCAATTCGTGGGATAACTCCTACAAAACTTGTCCATTTTGTAGCTCACGTACTCTAAGCACACAAAATGAGGTGAATTACATTGGTCCTCATGTGTGGTTCACTAGCCTCAAAAAGTCATTTTGAGCATTGCCCTTTGTCAATTCTTTGAAATTTTCCTTTTGGTGCAAGTTATGAAAATTCAGTTTTGGGAGTTAGAAATTTTTTAGCTCTTGTAGGAGCATCAAGTTTCAGCACCCTTGTAACTCAAAATGAAAAAAATAAAAATATTGCGAAGTTGCTGAATTTCAGTGAACTTGCAAATTATTGATCAAGTTTCAAATTGCATAAGTGCTAAAATTCCCCGACTATGCAACTCAGACTTTGTAGTGTCGAGGTTTTCCTCTTACATTGCAAATGCAATGTCAGGATTTTTCTCCTACATTGCAAATGCAATGTCGGGGTTTTTCTCCTACATTACAAATGTAGTGTTGGGGAAATTTTGACATGGCATATTTTCCATTTTTGTGCCTTAGCTATTTTTAAGCAAATGCAATGTCAAGGTTTTTCTCCTACATTGCAAATGTAGTGTCGGTATTTTTCTCCTACATTGTAAATGCAGTGTTTGGGAAATCTTGAGACATTGCATGTTTTCATGTAGTGTCAGGGTTTTTCTCCACCTTTGCATCTTAAATGACTGTCACATGTAGCAGCTCAGAAATTCAACACACTTACACCCAAGTGTCCTTCCCACATGCAGTAGCTCATAAATTCAGCGCCTTTGCATCTAAATGGAAATACCCTAGTAATAGCTCAAAATATCTCCACCTTTACATCCAACATGTAGTATCTCAGAATTTTTGATCCATTACATCTAAAGTGTAATACCTTATACAAGAGCTCATTTTTTATCCACCTTTGCATCTGAATTGCCAAAACATATGCAGTTGCTTAGAATTTTCCTACCAATGCATAAAACCCTTTTTTTTTCTCTAACACTAGAAAATATGAATTTTTTTCAGCAACTCCTACATCCCATTATGATCTTTTGTGTTTAGATTCTTGAGTGATTTTGATTGATTTCTTGTTGTTCCACAAATGTCTGATCCATCACCAAGCAAGAAAGTCATGAAATACAGCCAAAAAGTTCTTCCAACTAATTTAGTTATCTAGGAATATCCATCCATGGTTTAGAAGGAATTTGAAGATGAAGCTTTCTCAGTAGCTTTAATGGAAAAAATGATGGATATTCAACTGACTCTAGATAATTTAAAAGTTTTTCTTGAAAGGCATCAAAAAGTGTGCAACACTATAAAGGGCTCAATCACATGAGTTTTTGCCATCTCTAGACATACCATAGGTCCCAATGATAAAGAAATTCAAACAATGCTAAAGAAATATGAAGACTTCTTAGAGAATGATAGTGGATAAAGTTGAACGTGCCTTGATTTTCACTTAGTTTATTTTTCAGTATCTTTCATGCTTTTTGTAATTAGTTCAAGACAATTTACATGTCTTTTCATAATTGTAAATACATGTAACAACAAAGAAGTCCTCTAATAATTTGGACTCTAATGTTGAAAAAGTTAAATTAGTTATTTCTTTCCTAGATTAGCTCTTTTTCTCTCCTTTATAAATATGAGAGAGTTTATTTGTAATTAGTACCTTGTAATCTTATGCAATGAAGTGTTGCCCACATTGGGACTCAACTTTGAAACTTTGTGTTCAAATTGCAAGATCAAATGTAGTTAATAAAAGGAGGCAATTTTTTATTTTAACCTTTGTTTTGAATCAAGCTTGTAAGAGTGAGTATGCTCTTATGTCCTGGTTGCTAATTTCTATTATTGTTAATTGGATAAGTGGTGATTATTTCTTATGATTGGAATGATGTTCAAGATAGTATATATAAAATTTGAGTTATATTGATTACTTGAAATTGTGTGATGTAAATATTTCTTAGTGAAGATTATCAAGACTTTGAGCTTGGAGTTATTCACTTTGTGTGTGTATCTATTGGTGAAGTGGGTTAATAGAATTTGTGCTACAACGTGCATCATTTTTTACTACAAAAACTATCATAGAGGGCAACAAGAAGACTTTGTGTTTTTGTGTGTCTTTTGGTTACTATTAATCTAGTTGTATTGATACTCTTTGATTACTCTTACGTTTAATCAATAATATTGGTGATTACTACTTAGGTAGATATTTAGAGGTGTAGAGCATTTTAGAATATTATCGTGGAACATTTGTAAACACATTTTTTGAAAGAAGAGAAAAAATGTGAATGTAACACACCCCGGATGGTTAAAGCTAGTGTAAATAGTTTTAGTTTAGCATAATTTACCTTTTGTTCCAATAAGCAGTAAGAGGGGAGCCTCCCCTTTCAGAGAGGAGAGAACATTCTCATCATATTTGTGGCTAAAATCTTTATTTTGTAATTTGTAAAGGAATTACAAAATATTCACCCAACATGTACAAAAGCAAAAAATTTAAAATAATATGTTTTGGACCAAAATATGCATGTACAATTAACATAATTTGACCTAAATAGAATTATTTTACATTTAAGGCATTCCCTATATGAACATTGCCAGTTGACTTTAATGATTGACGATTGTGAATGTGATAGAATGATGGTTGACCATTGAAAAGGATCTGACTATTCGATGAACCCAATATTAAAAAAATAAAACACTTTATACAAAGAAAGAAAACAAAGAATCAGATATTCTTTCTACATTTCCACTAAAAAATATGTTTTACATTCATATTATAAAGGTCAAAAACAAAAACAAAAAAAAAAACCATAATTATTATATTTTACAAAAAATATTTTGCCTACACTTAATTTACCTTATCTAACTAATCATTGCACTTTACACAAATAAAGAAATCAAAGAATTAGATATTGTTTCTAATTTTCCACTAATATTCAAAGTGTATAAATCATATTATAAAGGCATCAACGGTTGAGAATGTGTTGGCATGATGCAAGACTATTCAAAAAGATTTAATCATTCGATGAACCCAATATAAAATAATCAAAGAAAAAAGAAAGAAAGCAAAGAATCATATATTCTTTCTACATTTTCACTAGAAAATGTGCTTCACATTAATATTATAAAGGACAAAAACAATAAAAAACATAAAAGCCGAATTATTATATTTTACAAATAAAAAACTTATATTTTAGAAAAACATATTTAAATACACTAAATTTAGCTTATCAAAATAATCATTGCATTTTATACAAAGAAAGAAAGTAAAGAATTAAATATTGTTTCTAAATTTCCACTAATATTCACATTTATAAATTATATTATAAACATGCATAACAATTAATTTAATGTTTTGAATGTATACTCAATATTGTTCGGTTTCAAACATTATATATATACCATCATTAATAAGCACTTTTATTCCATCTTCATACACAAAACAAACATTTCTTGCAAATTGCTTTTCTTCTTAGTTAAAAGAATTTCACAATTACTTTCTACTATACTTAATGTCAAATACTAAGCTCTATCCATACAAATTCTAAATTAACAAAAAAACATCACTACACCCATGCACACCAAGGTGTCACTACTAGTTCTAATCATTTTTATGGAAAGATGCATATGATGATGAAGATTGGTCCATAATTTTTTTGTAATTTTTTAATATATATATATATATATATATATATATTACTAGCCCTAATTTGTTTTTTAAAACCTCGCATGTACAAACAAAATAATTTGAGCTAGACTAATTATAAAATGATTTTTTCATCATTTAGATAGTGACATCTAGATTGGCTAGACATTAAAAAAAATTAAAAAAATAAAAGTTACAAAAAATAGTATTATATGTCATTTCAAGTTTATGAGTCCTTTTGTTTAAAAATAATTTATATATAAAAAAGTAAGTCATTTGTAATGAATTTTAATTTGGTTCAAGAACTCTAAAAAAATTCATCAACCATACTGCTTTAATGTCAATTTTTGTCTTGTTGTTAACACAACATTGTAATTGTAGGTCCAAGGCTAAGGGTTTGATTTGCAAGCCTAAAACAAAACAAAAATTTGTGGGTTTCAAATTTAAAGTTTTATGGAGCACATACCCATTCTAAAAAGGAATGGGTATATGATCTAAATAGAAATGAGTATCCATTTTAAAACATGTACCTCTTTCTTTTAAAAATACATACCCATTTCTTTTGAAAATTTATACCCATTTAAAAACAAAAATGGGTATCCATTCCATATGGGTTTGATTTTAGGCTTAGGCACCCATTCCTAAATAGGTGCATATTATTTTACAAAACACGTATCCATTCTTGTTGGGATTTTTTCCCTTGCGAGACTTCCATTAAAAAAAACCTCAACTTTTTGCACCCACCCAAAAGCTACCCTTATATTTGTTAGTGTTTGATTCAATCCTTTCCAACTCTCTTTCCTTCTAATTAATTTTCTCCACACCCAACCTTTTTGTTAGAGCAAGAAATATAGATTTCATCATATCAAATTTGTCCAATGTATCAAATATTTTTGCCACATCATCTTTAAGATTATTGAATATCGCTTCACCATCATATTCCTCTCTTTCCATAACTCTTATTTGTGATGTCCAAACTCTAGAGCCTTTTTTTCTTTGTAGAGTTAAGATTGTTAGTTCCACTTAATCTAATCTCTTGGCATACCATGTCCAAAATCCTCTTTTCTCTTGATTGTGGTGCTCTAATCCTTTTTTTTAAGAGTCAAACTTACACCTTAAGCTCTCATTGACAATAGATGTTAGTATACTCTTCTCAACATCAAAAAACTAGTAAACGTAATATATTGTAGAGAAGGCGGATTCACTTCCCACGAGTCTCTTTATTCTCAAGAGAATCCTAGTGAGTGAATTGCCCTAAACTACCTCAAGGAATAAAGCAAGAGTTTCAAAATAAAAAAGAGTAGATCATAGAGGTTTTTCGGAAAAAATTAGCAAGTTTTGGCCAAAGGACATCAACGCAAAGTTTGGACTACAACATAGCACGTTGGAGTCCCAGAGGTGCGCTGGTGTTTCATACATTCTAAAAACAGAGAATGTCTCAAAAAACACAAAGTGACTACTTATAATATAAATGTTGAGAAATCTTGAAATGTGGGAAAGTAACAGAGAATAACTTATATATCTAACTATTGGTAGATGCAATCATTAGAACCTCGGCTCTCTGCTTTCTTCTTTGAAGTTTCACGTTGGAGCTATTTTTTTGAATTTATGGCCATTGTTGTGATTTGACTGCCTAATGGGTCGGGAGGAAGGGGGGTCGAAAAGACTCCCCATTCCAAGGATGTTGTCCTCTTCTCTAGTATTGTGCCTGTGGTGGCAGCGGCTAGTCTGGCGGTTCCTAATCTGACGTCTCCTCCTTAGAATTCAATCCTTTCCCCTAGAGAAACGATGGAGGGAATCTCTAGGAAGTTGCCCATTTCATCATTTCTAGGGCTTAACTCTTTCTTCTCTAAGGAAGCTTTGGTTACCTACATGGACAAACTAGTGGGGTCTGACTCACCAGCTTTGAGTAAAAGGCTATTGGATTATGCTTCTTGCTTGGTGACTGGTTGGGAAGTAGATGTCTCGAAGGCTCTAATGTTGAAGGTGGTGGACAACCTCAAAATGGCTCTTGTTGGAAATTTTTTGGTGTACAAGACAAATATTGAACTAGTTCATCAGTGGATTGCTTCCACTTGGAACCTCAAAGGCAGCATCACCATAAATGTTATGCCTAGAGGTATTTTTCTTTTTTCCTTTGTGGTGTATGAAGACATGCTGAAGGTTCTAACTCGTCGTCCATGAACTTTTGACTCGGGATTCAAAAAATTTATATCCCTCTACAAATGGAAGCTAGGTTTTGACCTATCGACAATTTTGGGAGCTTCGACTCCAACCTAGGTTCACCTTTCGAGCCTCCCTCTGCAATTTTGGGAGAAGGGAATCTTACAAGGCATTGCCAACTCCTTTGGGAGTCTTTTGGCTATTGATAAGATTACACAGGAGAGATTGAGACTGGTGTATGCCCTTATCCGTGTAAATGTGGTTGTGAACACGGTCCTTCCTTCCTCAATCCTTCTTAAGTCCAATTTTGGTAATTGGAATCAACCCTTAGAATATGAAAATGCCCGCCTCTTTTGCTAGTTGTGCAAAACATTTGGTCATCTCAATGATTCTTGTGGGTTAAAGTTGGGTGAGGACTCAAAGGCTAAGGAAAAAATTCTAGAGAAGGTTCACTCTGGTAATGATATGGCATCTACAGTGCAGCCTCCTATTGTTCCCATGCAGGAGGTGTATGTCCCTCTTCTCAAGGATAACCCAGACTTGTTTAGTAAGTTTGTTCCTATTCCTATTGTAGAAGTTAATGATTTTGAATTCCTGAACCTAGCTATGGTTGCCCCTACTTTCACCTTTCCAATCTTGGGCTTCCCAACAAAGGTAGATTTGGATATGGAGGGAGGGGGAAATGCAAATATGGGGAATGTCCCTTCTAAGGATCCCTTGATGGAGGATAATGTGTTGGATTCTAGTGTAAAGGCGTAGACTCAAGGTGTGGAGGATGACCTTGAAGAAGGAGAGTACGTTCTAGCCAAGACTAACTTTTCTTTGGAGGATATGCACTCCTTTTCTCAATTTGGTGCCAGAAACCTGAGTGACTCTATGGCTCTTCTTGGATTCCCTAATGGTTCAAGTGATAAGGAGGGGGAGGAGGGATGGTCCCAAGCTCCTAAACCTAAAAAGAAAAATAAATCGGATGTGGGAGGAAATAATGTGGGAAAGCCTTCCCAAAAGGATTCTAGAACCAAAGACACTGCAAAGGATGTGGCAACTGGAAAACAAAGAACCTTGGATTTGATCGCACAGTCAAAGTCCAAGAAGAATTAGTTTTAATTGCTTCTTTGGGATGGAGGTGGAGTTGCTTACTACTTTACTAATGAAGTGCCTCTCTTGGAATATAAGGGGCCTTGATAGCATGTACAAACAGTTCTTGGTGAAATCATGTATTCTTGACAATAAAGTGGATGTCCTCCTCCTGCAGGAAATGAAGATGAAGAAGGAGACCTTTGATAAATCCATATTGAATAGATGGCCTGGCACGAATTATTTTATCAGTGAGGTGGATGGTGCTTCAAGAGGAATTTATATCCTTTGGAAGCCTTCTAAATTAAAAAGTACATTGTGTTCTGCTTGTAAGAACGGTCTTATGATTATTCTAGAGGATATTGTCTCCCAGGAGAAATGGAACCTTATAAACATCTATGCTCTGAATCTGAGTAGGGACAGAGTTCTACTTTGGGAATATTTCAGTGGTGCTACTTCTCTAAGTAAAGATGGCCACTAGATGTTGGGAGGATATTTTAACACTCCTCTCCTTCCTTCAAAAAATTCTGGAGGGTAGGATGATTATTTTGACAGTATGATGGAGTTGGTGGAGTTCTTAAATTCGAAAGGTCTTATTGATATCCCCCTTTGAGGAACTAAGTTTACTTGGTAAAATAGAAGAAATGGAAATCTACTAATCCAAGTCAAATTAGATAGATTTTTTATCTCTACCAATTGGGATATCTCTCAATTCCTTTCTCTCTGCCCTTCCTAGCTTTGGTTCGGATCATAATGCCTTGGTGCTTAAAAGAAATGGGGACCATAATAAGTATCCTTTTCCTTTTAGATTTGAAGCTATGTGGTGTTTCCACCAGGATTTTTTTGCTTTGGTTAAATCCTGGTGGGAGGAACCTATAATTGGTACACCGATGTATTACCTGGCAGAAAATAAGTAGAATAAAGAAATGAGTTAAAGGGTGGAATAAGGTGACTTTTGTTAATATCTTTGAGATAAAGAACTCTCTGGGAAAAATAATTAAAGAGGTTCAAGATATTATGGAGGTTAGAAGGGTGGATGAGGAGATTTTTGCTAAGGAAAGAGATCTCAGATCCCAATGGTATAGGATAAACAAAAAGGAGGAAATCTATTGGAAACAAAAGTCAAGGGTTCAACGGCTAAAGGAAAGGGATAGGAACACAAAATTATTTCACCAATCCGCCTTGAAACACAAAAGAAAATAATAGAATCAGATCACTTGTGAAGGATGATGGCACTATGGTGACTAATGAAAAATAAATCGCAAGGGAAGTTGTTAACTTCTTCTCTAATCAACACAAGGCACCTAGCATAGATCATCAGGTAAATGCTAATTTTATTGAAGTGATCCCTAAAGTTATTTCTGATATAGACTTAAAGATGATGACTAATGTTGTTTATATGTATGAAGTTAAAAAGGTTGTGTTTTTGTTTGGAGCTTTTAAAGCTCCTGGCCTTGATGGGTTCCCTCCCATTTTTTCCCAAACCTTCTGGGATATTGTTAAAAATGATTTGCTCAATGTTGCTAGGGATTTCTTTAGATCAGGTAGGTTGTTGAACCAGCTGAATGCTACTTTTATAGCCCTTATTCCCAAAAAATTTAATGCCTTAGCTATGAAATATTACAGACCTATTAGTCTCTGCAATAAGGTCTATAAATTGTTTCCAAAATTTTGGTGCTTAGACTCAAATCGGTGCTTGGTAAAATGATAGCCCCAAACCAGAAAGGTTTTGTCTAGGGTAGAAATATTCTAGATGTTATTTCCACCCATGAAATTGTTCATTCTATGGATCACTCCAAGAAGTCGAGGATGACCTTTAAAATTGATATTTCTAAGCCCTATGATAGAGTATCTTGGCCTTTCCTCTTTGTTGTCCTCGGGAAGTTTGGGATAGATGGTAGATTCCTAAAGATGATCTCTACTTGTGTTACCTCCCCCATGTTTTCTTTTCTGGTTAATGGAGTTCCCCAAGGTTTTTTATGGTCGTGGGCTCAGGCAAGGTGACCCCCTCTCTCCCTATCTCTTTATCATTTTTGTTGAAGTCCTTGGTAGGAATATTCAAAAATTGGTGGACTCAAAAGCTCTTAAACATGTTAAAGTCACTTCATCTCTTATACCAAACTCCACCAATAGTTCTTTTATGATACTCTAATGTTCAAGGAAGCCTCGGTGGGGGAAGCAGGTCTCTAGAAACAAGTGCTCAATGACTATGTTGTTGTTTCTGGGCAGTGTATCAATTATGAAAAAAGAAAAATTTACTTCTTTAATACTGACCAACAAATCAAGGAGAGAGTGATAAAAATCTTGGGTTGTCAGGAAGCTGAATTACCTGATGCCTATTTGTGCCTACCTTTGATCTCTAAGAAGCTAGAAAACACTTACTGGAATCAATTGATTGAAAGGACTCAAAATAAACATTGCGGGATGGAAGGGGAAGCTTCTTAGTTTGGCGGGCAAGATTCAACTCCTTAATGCATCCCTTCATAATATCCCTATATACTACCTATCCCTCTTCAAAACCCTTGCCTATATAGGGGAAAAGATAGAAAAAATTCAGAGAAAATTCTTATGGTCAGGAATTGAAGAAAAAAATAGATTGTCTCTAGTTTGCTGGGAAAAAGTGTGTACTCCTAAAAGGAGAGCCCAACCTGAGATTAAGAAGAATATCTATGCCTAAAAAATCCCTAACGGCTAAAATTGGTTGGAATATTCTTGAAGGCACTAAAGACTGGGTAAAAAATTTGCAAGCCAAATACATGAGGAACATGAACCTTGGCTATTTTCTTTCAGTTTCTGATTTGCCAAGTGCCTCTTCTTTATGGAATCATCTCATTAAATTGAGAAATGTATTGAATTTGGGGGTTAGAAAGAGAATTGGGAATGGGAATAATACTTTTGGAAGGACCCTTGGATAGATTCATCTACTCTATCCTCCTTCGAAGATCTTAAACCTCTTAAACAAAGCCTTAATAGGATCTATATTAACTGGGAGTTGGAGGCACCTAAATGGAAGGAGTTTAATATGTTACTAAGAAGGTACAATTTGAGAGGTTGGAGACAGGTGAATTGGGATCCTATCCTAACTAGATTGCATGGTTTGATACAGGAGGCTAAGTGGTTTGACAAAGAAAGGGAATATGAGTGGATTTGGAAAGGGAGCTCTTTTGGCTATTTCTCAGACAAAAAGGCCTATGAAGAATTGATTAAGGTGTAGGGTGTTGTTTCTGACCATTTCTAGGATAAGGTGTGGCTAAAGAACTTGATTCCCAAAATTAATAGCTTTTGGTGGACAATGGCTCATGGTAAGATTTTGACTGTTGATAACCTGGTTAGGAGAGGCTTTCAACTGGTCAATCGATGCTCGCTCTATAAATAGGAAGAGGAGTCAATTATTCACATCTTCTTTCATTGCAAAATTGCGAGGGAAGTGTGGTCTTGTTTTCTCTCATTTTTCTCTTTTGATTGGGTGTTTCCCAATTCATTGAAAGTGTTTATACAAAGCTGGTCAAATTTCCCTTTTTCACATAATGTAATTGTTGATCTCTAGAACCAAGTTCCTCCTTTTCTTACCTGGGGTTTATTGAAGGAAAGGAATAATTGAATATTCAGGGATGATGAGAGAAGCAGTTGGGAGGTCAGTTTTATCATTAAAACCAAGATCAAGGAAAATATTGAGGCTGGTAGGTATGGTTTCTCCAAAACCTAGCCTATTTACAAAGAAATGAGGATTAAGCAAAATTGGGGAGTCGAGAAGGATTTAAGTAAACTTAATTGGTCAAAGTTGCTAACCAGATTGGCTACAGTGTGGAGCCCTCCAT
Organism: Sequoiadendron giganteum; assembly: GCA_007115665.2. Lineage (NCBI taxonomy): Eukaryota > Viridiplantae > Streptophyta > Pinopsida > Cupressales > Cupressaceae > Sequoiadendron > Sequoiadendron giganteum. The sequence goes on from CM021103.1 coordinate 318,028,136, forward strand.
AGAAGGATTGGGTTAAGTGCAACTTTGATGGGTGCTCAATAGGCAACCCAAGACAAGCAAGTGATGGGGGTCTATTAAGGAACCATAAATGTGAACGTATTGTGAGCTATGGGGTGAATATGGGAGTCTGCTCCAATAATACAGCTAAAGCTATCGGAGCTTTGGAGGGCTTCAATACTCTAAAGGAGTTGGGTTTTCAAAAGTTCATAATAGAAGGGGACTCTAAGCTTATTGTGGATATCCTAAATGAAGAGGTTGCGCCACCATGGGAATTAAAAAATATAATTGATAAATGCCAGGTCATTAAAAAGTCCTTTACCAATTGTATGTGCAACACGTTTATAGAGAAGTAAATAAAGTTGTCGACTGTGTCACCAACGTGGCACTGAGTTGTAGGGGATGGACTCAATGGACCTATGGGAATATGTCGAAGTCTTGAAGAGACTTAATCCTAAACAAAAAATTTAAAAATGAGTATCATATGCAAAAATGAAAGATCCCTATTATGCTGGATAAATGAGTACCAAGTGGTGCTTTCTAGCTTTCTGTGTAATGATGAAATGGGTTGTATGGTGTTGTATTAGAGGATCTTGGTTGACAGTATTATTAATTATTTTTCCATCATGAAGGCTACCAAATATCACATGAAGATTTTCATATTGTTAAGGGTCGTCATTTCAATGCATGCGGATTTCCCTTGTGTCAGCTATTCCCACATTTCTAATGTGGTGAAAGGAATGAAAATTAATGAGAATTTTAATACTTGTAAGGATAATGATGGTTATTTTTCTCTCGGGAACTTGTTGCAGGACTTAACTAAAAGAAACTTATTGATTCATAATTCATTATTGGCTCTCTATGTTTCTTGGCGTAAGAGAAGTTTTTGCATCTTAAAAAGCAAGAAGAAGGTGTGGGAGATTATGAAGAAAAGTGTGTAGCAGCTGAAGAATTTGTAGTGGAGAAAAATGGGAGGTCCTAGGAAGAGAACAAAGCCATCAAATTGTCAAGCCCTACAATAGAATTTGGATTTATGGAGAATGTTTGAAAATGCTAGTATGGTTTCGTTCTTCCAATCCATGAAGGGATACAATAAGAACCTCACATCTAAGTTTACCAACTCCTGGAGGAATGGAAATGTTACCATTGGAGCTGTGAATTTTGAAGTAATGACTAGATTTATTGTTGAAGCTATGGGGCTGCAAAATTAAGGAACCAAAGTTGCTAAAAAAAGTGGGGCAGACTACCAAAGGTTTATTGACAAATTCTTGCATGAAGTGAGAAGCTCAAAAGATTTCAGAATAGGTATGCAAGATTGGAACGAACTCCTCCATTTTCTTTAGTTAGCATGTTTATTATGAGATACTTTACTCTAGAGGGAAGGTATATGTTGGTACATGTGTACCATTTTCCCTTGCTAAACCATATTCAACATGGTGAGAGATTCAATTTTCCTTTTTATCTGTTTTCCTCTCTACAACTCCATATTGAGAAAGGTGGCAGTCCTCCCCTCTACCAAGGTCCTATGCTAGCCCTTTACAAGTATGCTCTAGCATTGAACCCCCATGGAAATCCTTTGGTGAGAAGAAACAAAAACCCTGGTTGTATTGAAGAGGTTAATGAGGAACAACCTATGGATGAAAACCCTGCTGCTATTGAAATCCTGGCTAAGGAACCTAACCCCCGTCCACCTCATGTTGTTGTTGCTAGGAGAGTGCTTATTACTACTAAAATTTAGTCTCCAATGGCCAATGTTTCCAACCCTTCTACTCTTTTGTCACAAAATTGTGAGGAAAAAATAACTTTTGAAATCGAGCTAATTAGAGTCAGGCCTGAAAAAAGAAAACGTTCACCTTTGCTACAGGAACTTCCCAAGGCGAAGAAACCTAAATGTAACTTAAACCTTAGGGATTTCATAAATATCACTAAGGAAGGGACTCAAAATGAGGAGGAGAATGATTCTCTGCAGGGGCAGGGAAGTGGTGGGAGTGGAGGAAGACAGTCGACCTGACTTGAAAAATCTACCTCAAAGGATAAAAAAAGGAAACAGAAAATGACTATGAGTGAAGAGGAGGAACTGGAGTATGAAGAATTTGAATCCTATGAGGAAGATGATTCAAAGGATTTGGATTTTGAGAATACGGATTATGAGATGGGTGAAGAAAGCTTGGAGGAGGACAAGGATGATGAAGAGGAAGAACAAGCTGAACAATTTGACGATGAAAAGGAGGAAGAAAATGTGCAAGAAGTTGAGGATTTGGGTACGGGAAATAAAATTGAGGACTCACGAAATAAAGTTTTAAAGAGCAAACTAAATTTCTTGCAGGTTCAGTTTGAAGATATGGAGAAGGTTTTGGTTACTCTCATGAGGCTAACGAACAGACTGATGAGGAGGGTGATGTTGGGTGCAACTTCTGGGGAATTCAAAATCACCAAGAAGCTGAGGAATCAAGAGAAACCAGATGTCTTGAAGATTTTGGATGAGACAGAGGGACCTGATTGGAGAGATTACATTGCTCTCATGGGAGAGTATGGGGACTTGTTGAAGAAAAGCAAATAATGGCCTCTTAGTGCTGCTTTGTTTTTTTTTTGATGAGTTTTTTGTCATTTCGCTTTAATCTCTCGAACTGCTATGTTTTATGGTTATGTTATGGTGGAATACCACCTAGGACACTGTGGAATTAATTATGGTTTACGTAGATCTAAGTATGCTTCTATAATCTTACTATTTTTTATTAGTATTGGTTGGTTTACGGTTATTAAGGTTAATGCTAGCCTACGAGCTAATACTGTTGTTGTTTTTTGGTTTGTTGGTGGTGTTATTTCCCACCTTATCTATATTTATTTGTGTCTGCTATTGTAACCATGGGATCAGGGCCCTTCCCTACTTATCTAATAAAAAACAAAGCTGAAATAAGGTAAACTAAACTAAGTAGAATGTAAATGATAGAACTAAAGAAGATAGAGAAGGAAAATGCTCACAATAACCCAAATGATGAAGCCTCCAACAAGTAGATATCTTCAACACCTACACACATAATATGAAGGGAAAATTTTGGGGATGTATAGAGGTTTTCCTCAATCAAACCCCCATTTTGGTGTTCTCACCTCCACAAAAAACCAAATAGATAGAGAAATTGAACAAAGTAAGAAAATATGGAGTGATAAAAACAATCCCTAATTAAGCAGGAGAACTCATATCCCGAGATAGATAGATAGACAAAATAGTACAATGCTTAGAGAGGGGATGTGAGAAATCCCAAGATGCTCAAAGATACAAGATACGCAAGATAGATATCGCCTACAAGGCTTGAGGAAGCCAAGGAGAGAGACAAAGTTGTGAGAGCCAAGAGAGTTGAAAAGAGTGTTGTAAAAATTTGTAGATATTTGTGCAAGCAAGAGAGCAAGAGAGCAAGAGAGTGTGTCTAAGAGGGATAAATCAAGAAGAAGACCAAATGGATTGAAAAAGGTAGGTTTTAAAGAGAGAATAGGGGGGAAAAGAATCTTCTCGAGCTGTTACAAGGCATCTCGAGCCGTTACCACTGATAAAAGGAGTTGAAAAGTGGAAAAAATGATTGAAAATGGTCATTTGAATGTCAAAATGTCATAGGACACTAGCGAGATGCACAAACATCCACATGGCACACTAGTGTCTAGACACATCACATTAAAAAATGACGAGAATGGTAAAAGCATAAGTTTTGACGCAAACCTGATGCGTGAAGGTAGTTGTTGAAAAGGGGTCCTAATCATCTTGATATGGGAAAATGGTTGATGCAGGGCCTAAAATGAGCCTACACAAGTGCTAAGAGAGTAGACACTAAAGTGGATACAAAAATGCATGTGAAATTGCAAGGAGTGCAATTTTATGACATTACATTTTTCCCCCACTTTAGCGGGCATATGAATCTACACTAATATGCACACTAAAGGAAATCCACTAAACATAAATAACATCATGATGCCAAAATGATATTGTAGAGGAAGCAGATAGCTCATTGAACCAAGGAAGCATTCCCCCAAGATGAAGACCTACAAAACAAACATATTAGATGAGAAATATTTGTACATGACAACAAGGTTAGAATATAAAAATCCACTGCATCATAGGGATAGAACATATAAAAACACGTACACACAGGCACACACAAAAACTAAAGGATTTGAGTCAGCAAAGTGGAAGAGACCTCGATGTAGAAGGTTGTCTCAATACTATGTGTCATCCCCAAGTTAAGAAATAATAAATAGAATAATTCTTAAATGGGGGGAAGGAGGTAATGATTGGTCGCTTCAAGAGAAGAATGCATGCAAGAGATAGGGAAGCAACCAATTTCAAAGAGAGAAAGAAGTATATACTCGAGATGAAGAAGATGCAATTCTTTAATCCGATATACACAATTTGAGAAGAGAAGAGAGAAGAGAACTAGAAAGGAATAAAAAATCCAAGAGAGATGGCTCCATAGGTACTCTCTCCTAGGGAGGGTTGGACAAATGTGTCATAGATTCACAAACCTATGGAAGGTGAACAAAAGGCTCTATAGGTACTCTCTCTTACAAATTTGAATAGAGAGATCTCGTAGGATGAAAAGTGCTTTACTGGTCTTCAGACTTGCAAAGAAGGCACCCCAAGTGCTCGATCTTGAGGGAAGCCTGATGTGAAAGGTTCCATAGAGTCCAATTGGTCCTCACAGGTACTCGGTCTTGTGAGGGAAGCTTGATGCAAAGGAGCTCTACAGGTTCTTGATCTTGTAGAGCAATAATAATCAGAGAAGCCTGTGGTTGCTATAAACTACATTGCAAGATAATCACAAAAAGACAAGTCTAGTCAGGATGCCCCCAAGCTAGATGCCAATGAATTCATTCGAGAGAAAATATTTCAAAGGGGGTCCCTCGAGAACCCTTCAAAAGAAAAAGGATTCCACTCAAGGGATGCTTCATTTGAAAGGCATAGAGAAGAGAGGGGGGTCCTTTAAGGGGGACACACATCTCCGGAACAATTTATCACTACCCCCAACATAAAAGGGAGGAGAACCATGCAAGATACTTAGAACATATAGGATAGAGGTAGACCTCGTATCACTTGTCATTTGAAGAAGAGGCAGGTGCATCAGCAAATAAATGAGTGATGGTACTTGAATTAAGAAGTTATATTTTATCCTTCAAGGACTTACATTCACTAGTGGAATGGCTAGGCACTCGATGGTATGCACAGAAAGAATGCTTTTCTTTATCATTCTTATGAAATTTCTTATGTGTAGGAGGAAGATTAATTAAGTGGACTTTAGGAAGCCTCAAAAAAATACACTCTTGCTCAAACAAAGACTGAGGAGCAAGAAGCAACCCTTTCTCTTGTGGAGAAAGACTTGACTGCTCACGAGAAGAATACATGAAGATAGAAAATAATGGTGGATGAATCAATCTGAGAGAATGAGGTTGAGCGAAAATCATGTTGACATTCAACCATGTTTTCTATTTAGATTGTTCATTTGAGAAACCAAGCCCCAAATTATTCTTACAAGGTGCACATTCTATAGATACCTGAATTCCTTATTCATTATGCCCACAACCTTTACATCCATAGCCATATTTAGAGAAAAGCTTAAAGCTAGGGCCATAGTGTGTTTACAAATCTTGAGAAGGAGCAAGATCTTCACAAAGAGCATTATTCCAATAATGGGGATTATACTCCTCTATGGGATTTCCATCAGTTGTCTTGAAAAGACTATCAATATTATCCTCTTTAATAGAAGCACGAGCATGATTTTCCTCAGAAGGAAGAGGATCAACATTAAGGACATTACAACTATTGCTCGCATTATCCTGCAATACAAAAGAATAATCATCTTTGATAGTGGGTTTGGACTATGTTATCAAAAGGTTTAAGTGGATTAGGTCGACTTTATATTCCCCAATGAAGGAATCTGTAAAGTCTAAAGAACCCAAATCATCACCAATACATGCATTATTTTGAGAAGTAGGAGCGGACATAGACTCCTTGCTTCAGAAGGATATTTTTTAGAGACATATGTCTCCAGAGCATCCTTTGTGATAGTCATTGTTGGAGCAGACATCAATGCATCAAAATACACTAAAGGGATAAGAGTATGCACAACCGAAGCCTAACCAACAATTACCATCTCACACAAGTGTATAGCCTTAGGGTCAGCCCTGACTGTGACTACTCGATTATTATAAATGAACTTAATAGATTTATGTAAGGTAGATGGTATTGCACCCATAGCATGAATCCATGGTCTACCGAGAATAAGGTTATATGTTAAATTTTTTGAGATAACATATACGAGGGTGGGCATGGTGATGGGTCCCAACCTTAAAGGCAAGACTATTATGCCTAAAGGATGTTGACCGATATTATCAAACCCACAAACAACAAGAGGAGAAGCAACAAGAGAAGATTAATCAATGTTGCATACATTGAGCATTGAACCAACGTCAACAAGAGTGCATCTAATGCCAATCTTATTAATGTTAACTATAATCATTAGAGGGTCTGCTTACTCCTATACTTTTGGAGGTGGGAGTTATTGTGGATAGAATGTAATATTTGGTGAATCCGCTCAAATATGAGTTGTCAACACTTTAACATCCATCAAACTGGCAGAAGAAGGCAAGAGGATATTTTGTGAGGCTTCCTAAAGTATAACTTAATAAACTGGAGCAAACTGAAGCAAGTCCCACAGTGAGATCTCAACCGAAGTAACATGAAGTTGCTCGACAAGATCATAATCACTAGGTGCTTTAGTTGTAGGTTTCGGTGCTGAAGGAAGAATTGGTTGAGAAGGTGGTAAATAAGTAGGTTGATCAAAAAAAATTTACTCCTAGTATTATAAGTATGGGCTACCGCTCTATAAGATGGAGCCTTAGAAAGATTAGGAGAATCACTATCAAATGGAACACCATTAAAAAAAAAAATCCTTTTAGGAGAAGAACTAGTTGGAGCTAGGTGAATAACAAGTCTCTTAGGCCTTTAAGGGGCAGCAGAGACATAGATTACATTTACAGAATCATCAAAACTAGTGAAATGATTATTTGAAGATATATTCTCAACATCGACCCAGGGAGGATTAAATGTAGAAGAAGATTCATCATTTGCTAATGATCATCTCTAGAGGAGAGTGCATTGAGAGAGAGAAGAGATACATCATTCACTAATACATATTCTCTAGAAGAGAGTGCATTGGAATGAAGAGAAGGTAGAGAAACATTAAAAAAGATATCAATGATTTCATCTTCTTGCAACAAGATATCCTTTGAAGCAAGAGGAATTTCATGAGAAGGATCAAAGAAATCAAGTGACATGGGTAAAGCCAAGTCACCATCATATGCATGAAATGGAACATCATTAACACTTTGAATAAAATTAGATACTGAATTGATAAAAGAGGATACTAAATTCATTTTGGAAATAATAAGTTAAATATAATAAACAATGCATAAACAAGTCAACCAAAGGTTGGCGCATCACTTTGAAAGTATGAAGGTGTTTTCATGTTGGGTTTACCAAAATGTAGAGAAGGGGGATTCGTTGCTCATGAGTCTCTTTATTCTCAAGAGAATCTTAGGGAGCGAACTACCCTAAACTATCTCAAGGAACAAAGCGAGAGTTTCAAAATCAGAAAGAGTATATAGCAGAGGCTTTTTTAGATAGATTAGCAAGTTTTCAGCCAAAGGATAGCAGCACAAGATTTTGACTATAGTGTGGGGCACTAGAGTCCCAAAGGTGCACTAGTATCCCGTAGAGACTAAAAATTGAGAATTTCTCAAAAAACACAAAGTGACTACTTCTAATCTGACTGTTGAGAAATCTTGAAATATGGTAATCAAATTGAGAATAACATAGCTGAAATAAAATAAACTAAACTAAGTAGAATGTAAATGATAGAACTAAAGAAGATAAAGAAAGAAAATTCTCGCAATAACCCAAGTGATGAAGCCTCCAACAAGTATATTTCTTTAACACCTACACACATAAGATCGAGGTAAAATGTTAGGGTTGTATAGGGGTTTGCCTTAGTCAAATCCCGATTTTGGTGTTCCCACCTCCACGGGCAGCCAGATAGATAGAGAAAGTGAACAAATTAAGTGAATATGGAGTGATAAAAACAATCCCTACTAAAGAAGGAGAACTTGTATCATGAGACAGATAGATAGACAAAATAGAAAAGAAATAGAAAGGGGATGTTAGGAATCCCAAGATGCTCAAAGATACAAGATAAGCAAGATATATATCACCTGCAAGGCTTGAGGAATCCAAGGAGAGAGACAAAGTTGTGAGAGCCAAGAGATTTGCAAAGAGTCTTTTCAAAACTTGAGAGCTTGAGTGTTGTAAAAAGTTGTAGAGAGTTATGCAAGCAAGAGAGCAAGACAGAAGAGAGTGTGTCATGTTGGTGTTTTTTCCAACTGAACCTTGAAAATCCTCTAAAGGATAGCCAGTCCTTATGCTTGATAACTTCAAGATTAGTGGCCAATGAATGGGAGATAGATTCTACACTTCTCTCCCCTACACTTTAGGCTTTGCAAAACCTAGGAGGTTAATCCCATATACTTTACTTATAAATTTATGCAACCAAATGACCATGTACATTGCAAATAGAAGATGAATTCTACTTAGCAATCCACCTAAAAATACAATACCCTCATTACCTACTTGCACAAATTTACATCACTCCTTGAATGGAAAGCAAACAAACAAATGTCTCAAACAACAAATATGTTTGAAGAACCTTAATAACCTTTTTATTTCAATTCAAAAGGTGTTGCATCCCAGACATGGAGACAATCACATAACAATATGCATTCATATAGGTGCATTCAATTTACAGGAGCATTACAATATATGGATTTACAACATATGGACCTTTACCCTTAGCATTTAACAATTCCAATATACAACCTCTTTCATGGCCAAAACCTAAAGCTAAGAACCTCCCTAGGAATTAGAACCCACATTACTCGCCATGAATTCCTTCTTATAAAAATGAAGGAGAAAAAAAAGCCTCAGGCCAGAATGTACACATGTCACACCCTCATTTGACTGCTGCAAAACATACTCCCCAATGCAATTGCATTTACAATACAGGGAGGGAAAATTAGCGTGGGACAAAATAAATTGTATTTATTGATGAAGACTTTTTCTCAACTTCCAAAAGGCATCAATGGGTCATTGCAGCAACTCATTCACACTTTACCCCCTATTTTCTTTTATCACTTTTTTCTTTAAGATCGTCACTCATCACTACTTCATCCTTTGCCTCCCCGAATGGATCCATGATGAAAAAGAAACCAATGATGGGAGGAATATTCTATCAAATATCTCTTAACTTCACCATCGCTCATCACTAATGTGATCCCCGTGTCTTTATTTGTAATCTGATGATTTAGACCCCAGCAATGATAATGTCCATTGCTCATCACTAGTTCACATCTTAATATCTGAGTCAAACAGATGATGGAAGAAGCATAGTGAATGCTCAATATTTAGCCACGTGCCTTTAAAATAGTTGCCACCCTCCTCATCACCCGTCACTAAAATGAATTGAGCAGTAGAAGGTTTTTTGTGATACATAGAACCAGTGCGATGCAAAGGAACCACAAGAACCATCGTGCATCACAGAAATGAAAGTAGAATCCAAATGCTTATAGAAATAGGCAATGTAAGGTAAATGAGTCCGTCGCACATTGTTGTTCGGTTTTATAATGGTCAATTCACATCAGCGATGGGAGAAAATTGGTGATGGAATAAGATTCAGCCATGTGTCACCTACCTGCTAATCTATGGGGTTAAGTTGAGTCAATGCCTCCATTCGGTGAGATGGCGGACTGCTACCAAATACTTCATTGATCACCACTGGGCATCATCTAAGAAATATAGACATATCGAAGTGAGACAATTCACAGTCTCCTCGATGCCCCAATTGAAAGGATAGCCACATGTCAAGGGGATAAAAATTTGAGTCCCCTCGACATACCAATACTACCAAACCATAGTATTTCACCACCACACATCAGGGGAACAACCACATATCGAAAGGACATCCCTAGCAGTCACTTCGACACCCTGAAAACATATCAATGATAAGAAAAACAAAGGGGTCGAGATCAATAAAGAGGGTGAAGAGGCCAGTAAAAGAATGATCACTCAAGACATAATTTGTAACTAGGCCAACCTAGAACTGGGAGCAAGGGGTCATCAAGAAGATAGAATAAAAGTGCATGCCTGGAATAATTAGGATCTTAGGAGGTTCAAGCCCTGTACACAATTTAGAACCCTAATTAGATACAATTGAGGAGTTTCAAAACCCCAAAGACCTTAGCAATTCAAAAATGGCCATGAATTTTGCAAGCTCCACTAGTGGCTCCAGCTCGGGGATGCATGCCCCTTGCGGGCATGGCGAGATTCTAGATTTTGGGGAGTAGACCAAGTGCCAATCCATTATGCGCCCTATAATTTCTCCTTTATTCAATTTTTAAACTTCATTTGATAGCCCCAGACCACCAAAACATAGAATCAGTATTTACCTTTGTCAAACACTTTGTTCTCCATTATCTCCATAAGGCCAAGTCTAAAAACACTGCCACTAAAAACCTAAAAAACCAGTATCATCACTAGCATGCTTAACCACATCACTATGCTTTTTGATGTCACCATTGACCTTGTCAATCTGAAATCTGCAACCAAACCCTAACTGAAATCCATAACCAACATGACATTTTACCTTATCCAACTCACTGTCATGTTCCATTAAAATCTCATCCAACTGAACTAAAAATTAAAAGTGTTCATAGTCCGTTTAGCAATAGGCATCATAAAATTTGACATCATATTCAGTTTTCATATCATACTTGAAACTATCATAAACACTTTGTTTTGCAATATGCAAACAACCCTCAGGTGCATCAAAAAAATATGCATATTCATAAAACTCTTTGAATTTGACACCATGACACGAGCACATATCTAAGCATTTTGATTTAGCCACATTAGAACACTTGTGGGTGTCATGGAAATGAAGATCACTTGCATCATCAACATTCCAAAATTAGGTAAATGCACTCATCTCAGGTTTAGTAACATAATCTGATTCATTTTTCAAATCATCATTCAACTCAATGCAAAATGTTTTAAAGGAAGGCTCAAATAATTCAAAACTAATAGGGTCAGTAGAAAGACACTCATGTGCACTAGTAACTTCATGTGCATCATCAATTGATAGGTATGCTGACCCAAATGTGAAAGATTGATTGTAATTTGAATGTTGTTCATTAGCAATTGAACAAGCATCTTCATTCTCTTTCGCATCAATACACTCCTTATTGAATGAAAACATGTCCATTTTCATATTGAAATAAGTATATTCCACCTCATTACTTATTTCATGAGCTAGTGTCTTCACATATAGATCTGAATCAACAAATTTCCCAATGTTATGTACACCAACATTCTCTTCATATAGTACAAAAATTTCCATCTTTGCTTCACATAAGCAGTCACAAGTACCAGAGACATAATCTTGTTCATTAACATCATACTCAACCTTACCAACATATTCATCATATTTGGCATTGTGCTTAAGATTCGGATATTTAACACACACATTTTTATCTTCAAATTCATCATCATTCATAGAGTTAGTATGCTCTATTGATGGTAAACCCGAACTACATTCCATTTATTCATCAAATGAAATTTGGTCATTCACTTGTGAGCAAGTGACTTCGTGAACATTCACATCACTACATCCTTCACATGAAGGAAGCACCTCTAGATTATCCTCATAGAATAATTCATAATCCATAGAACAATAATCAGGCTCACTCTCATCATGATCCTCATTGTAGGAAAATTCATCACTACATAGACTATGCTCAGATTTTTTAGAATAAATGCTTAAAATTTCATTTTTAATATCATGACTGGGTAAGTGCACCAATCTGTGACACAATTTTGGTGCCAAAATGAAAAAACTTGAAAAAAAACATCGAAATAAGCCATTTGGTGCATGCCAAATGCAAAACATAAAATAAAAGCCAAAAAGAGGTTTCAAACCCTCATTTCTCTTCAACCCATGGCTTGACTTGGAGGATTTGAGGTCTACAACTCACGCTCGTGAAATCTCGTCTATTGTTTGCATCCTTAGCTTGCGATTTTCCATGAGGATACTGCCAACACATCGGAGAGGTCAAAGATTGCAAAGAGGTATGTATTTTTATTCTATTTATTTCAAATTTGATTTAGAATGCAAATTTAAATAGGTTTTTATAATAAAACCTTGTTTTAATTCTCAGGGAATGAATCTCCACCTCAAAAAATTGAGAACTCACAATCACCCCCTCACAAAGAGCCTCCTATACAAGAACAACCTGAAACCCCTCCATCAATTCATAGGCATCCTCAAGGAACACAAGAAAATATTCAAAATTAAATTGAAAACAATAAAGAGACATTCAACAATTAATTGGAAGATTAATCGGGAGCATGTTGAAACCCAACCTTATAGGAGAGGGATTGTTGAATCATTGAAGTCACTTGTAACTCATGTAGGAGAAATGAGCGAACAAATAAATTTTTGGTTAAATAAGAGGCATGAGATGAGACAATTTTATGCTAGTGGTTTTTCATATGCAAATGTCAAAACACAAAAAATTAGCAAAGCCGACTTGTGTGCCCTATTTATAGACTCGAGAACCAATGAACCTTTGTCTCATGCATGCAGGAGGTTCCCCATCCATTGGTGCCACCATGAGTTAATTAAAAATAAATTTTGGGAGCGGTGGTGGAAGGTACTTAACCAACCTCCATGCAATAACCATGAGGTGCCATAATAATTTTTGAGAAAACTCTATTGCGAGTTTGTCCTCAATAAAATTCCAAACTATTTTGACATCTTAGACTTTTAGGGTAGAGGTGGGGGCTCCACACATGATAGACCTGTTGCACGACGTAATCCATAGTTGGCACCAAGACCCTTGGCTAGACCCATGGTGGAGCATGTCATTGTTCCTTTCATTATTAAGGATAGTGTAGAGGTGGACACGCTAAAGTCGATTGACTCACTCACCTAGACCATTTTACAATGTGTGAGTCCTCTGGTAGAGCCTGGTGTGGAGGAGACATGTAGGCCCTAAGCTACACCCCACCATTGTGGTGCTTGTGGTGTTGTTTGCACATATGATTATCAAAGTGCTCTTAATGCAGCTACACAGCCTACATTAATTGTAGAGGCGATGGCTTTCACAGATGATATTTTGAATGATACATTTGGCATTGACACTCAGGTAAAATTTAGCAAGTTATTTTAATGTTGTTTATTAAATTATATTTTGAAATTTAAGAATAACTAAATTAGTAGAATCTTGATATGATCAAATTTCAGGGTCGGACTATTCATGAGGCATGCTCTATTCCTACAGACCCTTATACATTCTCGACGATGAGTCCACAGGTATGCAACTAGTATTAAAGATATTATTATTGCATTTGAACAGTTGAATGTTATATTTGAATGTTTATCTCATAACATGCTTTGGATTTCAAACAATTTTCCGGTGCACCTTCTTCCTCCACACCTCACAATTCATATCCTCAAACAACTTACACTTAGGTAGCCTTTATTCATTAATGGTGTTGTAAAACTATGTTAGCTAGTTTTCATAATTTTGCATATATATAAATTTGAAAAATTGATGAGAAACACAAACATTGCATTTGTATTCCTTGATCATGTCACATTATCTTCTCCTAATTCATTTTTTGTTCCTTTATTCCTTCCTAATCCCATACCATTAACATTTAATAGTTCACCTTATTTTCCATGATCCCCTCCTAGCCCATCCCACTAATATCTTCTAGTCCATGCTATGTGTCATTATGTCTCTCTACTCCTATCTTATTGTACCCATTATTATTTCACCCTAGATGTTTCATGATCCCCTATGTTCCACCCTATGTTCCTTTATATCATCCTATGTTATACCATCTGATGAGAGCCAATTGTGTCACATTTTATGTCATATTTTAGTTTATTTCATATACCTTCACACCCACTTCCACATTCCATATCATACTATTTTGCTATTTTATGTTGCATATGATTAAATATGTATAAGTTGTATTTAATAGAGTTTTGGATAAAATATGGAAATTAATTATTGGTTGTATTTACTAATAAGCATTATGATTTTCAAATCAAGCTTGCGGCATGTTGATTAGAAGAACTTCCTATCACTTTTTATGCAGAATGTCTTCCTGTCATTTTTTGGTCAGGAACTTCTGTGTATTACTTTATGAACAACAATTTATTTCTATTATCTTTTCAAAGGTGATGTTAGTCTCCAAGGTGGCGTTGGTTACCCCTTTAATGCCAAATTCGAATAAGCACATAATTCATGGTTATTTCCAAGTGGAGATGCAATTGTCAACTATGAAGAGGAAACTCATGCTAATAGATTTGTTGCTAGATAGTTGGAGAAAAATCTGCAAAAATTTACGTACTTTATTCTTGCCTACAGTTATAATGAGTCTGTTTTACGTTGTAATTTGTGAGAAAATCAAGACAAATCTCAAAAATCTAAAACATGGGTTTTGTCCAGAACGGGCCCAATTAAGTTTTCTCACGACAGAATCCTCAAAAAATGAAGAAGTAGAAAGATATAGGTGGTTTTTAAAAAACAATGTTTTTTGATTTATCGTTGTGACCAAGATTACATGTACACCATTATTTTGTTGGCCACAGGCCAAAATAAGTTATTTTGTTTACACTATTTTAGATATTAGTTGTTGTAGCCATGGGCTACAAATATGTATGTAATATCAGCCCAAAGGAGATTAATATAGATAGACTTTAATAGAATTTGATCGACACTCTTATAGCAAATTTTTTGTATTATCAAGTTGTGAAATAAAATATTATTCTGCTGATTCATCCAACATAAAAAGACATTTTATTTCCACTCACCATGTGAACCAGACGAAGGGCCCACTCTTGGAATGCTCGGTGAGGTTGCTGCATGTTTGAAATAGTAAGAATTTATATTCTGTATAATTTAATTTTCTGCTGCATTTTATTTATGTGTGATTTAATTTCTTGTGTTTTATTTACAAGCTGATTTAAACTGATCTTCATTGGATAATCATTTCAGATGTTGATATTTTGTTGATGTTGGTGTGTTTATCTGAAGCATAAAGTGTGAGTTCTATTCTGATTTATAAAAGAGGTTTTTGTTGTCTATAATAATCTCTGTCATTGTTGCTCCCATCACAGATTATTAACAGTTCCTGTCGTGCTTTTGACAGAAAGACAGAATAAGAAAGTTGAACCAAATTTCTGGTAGGAAATTTATGTGTGTTCTAGTTGCATTCATTCTCCCTTAATTCATTGCTTTCCTCCCTTAGGTGTATTTCCACAACACTTATCACAAGCTACGATCCCCGGATTGACACTCTTAGACCGAGCTGAAATCCTTCTTTATTATTTACCCCAGTTTTGGCCTATCACCATCTTTATCCACGTTTCATCCTAGATTCTCTATTATTTCTACACACAAGTCAAATTTTCACTTTGTGTACTATATTCAAACCCTAGACACCTTCTAATTCACTCTATGTTGCATTATTCCCTAGTAATCGCATCCCATTAACCTCTAATTTTCCACCCTATATTTTTTTATCCCATCCTAGCCCATCCCATCAATCTATACTAGTCCATCCTATGTTCCATTAATCCCTTCTATTCCCATCCCATTACCCTCTCTTATTTCACCTTATGTTCCATTATCCCCTCTTGGTCTTTATATTGATACTTAAGATATTGTTTCATTTGCAGTTGTTGACATCAAACAACCCTGGTGATGTTGGTGGCACGATGGACCATGGAGTTGCTGCAACAATAGCCATTTATGATCCATTGAGAGAGGTATGCAATAGATTAGTTTATTTGGCATTATATTTTCTCTTTTATGGTTTATTATAAAAAAAAATCATGATACTTTTATGTAGTTTAATTTCTATCTTGATGGTTGCTACAGGTGGTTGTCACGCCAGATCGTGGATGTGGTGATGTTGTAAATGTGTATGATGACTATATGTATGTGGTAAGTGATTATATATTTTGTTATATGTCATTACGCAATTCAATTTCTATGTATTAACATCTTTACTTTTTATTGTATCAATTGAAGGTCCAGAGTGAAGAGAGGAGGACTAGCAAGCGCGTTCGAAAGACAAGAGAAGCAATAGTCACTCCATCCAGCCAAATTTCGAAGGCAGCACGGGATCTATTTCCTTCCGCTAGAGGGAAATGACTATGTATTAGGGTTGTTTATTGTATGCCTATGTGGTATTTTGGAACATATTTTTTGTACTATCAATATATACGTGACATTTTATGTCCATATGACTCCTTTGTACTAAATTTGTATGGTTTTTTTGGATATATTGTTTATACTTTTATCAATATATATCATTGTATAGCCTTTCGGCTTTTTGATTAAAGAAAATATTATTTTTCTACTGCCATTCTTAAATGATGTTAGCATGTGTATCATGTAAATTGTATGCTTGAATGTCGTAAGCATGGATTTTGTTTACATATAATGCTTAATTAATTACTGTCGATTGCTCAATAAGCCCCATCTAAAGCGTATTGTGTAAATAAGCTCCATTCCTGGTGGTTTATATCCTTTGGAATGCTTCAATTAATTGTGCCTCAATTATTCACATGTATGCTTCACCTATATTGTGTGTATTCACGTGTATGCTTCATGCTTCCAATGCATAGCAGCAAAAATCTTTTGGGGGAAATTTTGACAAACCAAAAGTATAAGAGTTTTTGAAAAAATCGAGAAAAATTGTAGAACAAGAGATAAAAACTTCTTTTTTAAAATTGAAAGGTATTTTCATAGCATATAGAGATATAGAGAGCAAATAAAATAAATATTTTAACTAATGAATTGTAAAAAATGGATTTTTGTAGTTTATATTCATATCGTTGATTACATTGCATTGCACATCTTTCAAAGTCAAAGCATTACTTCACTTTGCATAACTAATAACTAGATGCTAATAGATGACAAAATTTCAATTACAATATAGTTTGTACAAAGTCAACCTAAGAAGTTATGCAATTTCTTCACATTGCATAACTAATAACTAGGAGTAGTTGCCAATTTCATTTTCTTATCATGGCATTCTATGAGACCAAATTTCATTGAGGTATTTTTTTCAAATAGTTCATTGCCTTGTTTATGTTACCACATTTTTCATACATACCTACCAAAGCATCTTGTCAAATAGTTCACTGCCTTGTTGCTATGGCTAAAAGCCTAAAACAAGTGATTTCAAACAAGCTATGGATGCTTCAAAAAAAAATATAAAAAGCATAATAGTAAGCAATAGCATAGACAAGGCAGTGAACTGTTTGAAAAAATGCACCAAATAAATGTGGTGATGGAATGCCATGACAATCCATAGACAAGGCAGCGAACTAGTTGAAAAGATGCCTCAAATAAATATGGTCTCGTGGTGACGGAATGCCATGACAATCAAATTGATTTTGATTTTCATGGCATTCCATCACCATGAGACCTCATTTATTTTAGGCATTTTTTCAACGAGTTCACTGCCTTTTCTATGCTACCACATTTTTCATACATGTCTATCAAAGCATTATATCAAATAGTTAATTTCCTTGCTGCTATGGATAAAACCCTAAAACATGTGGTTTTGAACAAGCTATGGATGCTTGGAAGAAATATAGCAAAGCATAATAGCAAGCAATATCATAGACAAGGCAATGAACTGCTTGAAAAAATTGCTTCAAACAAATGTGGTCTCATGGTGATGGAATGCCATGACAAGCAAATTGCTATAGATTGTCATGACATTCCATCACCATGAGACCACATTTCTTTGAGGCATTTTTTCAAATAATTCACTGCCTTGTCTATGCTACCTCATTTTTCGTACATCTTTACCAAAGCATTTTATCAAACAATTCACTACCTTGTTGCTATGGCTATAGCCTAAAACAGGTGCTTCAAAACAAGCTAGATGGATGCTTGAAAAAATTCTATCAAAGCATAATAATAATCAATAGCATAGACAAGGCATTGAACTGTTTGAAAAAATACCTCAAAGAAATGTGATCTCAATGTGCTTGTCATAGCATTCCATCACCATGGGACCACATTTCTTTGAGGCATTTATTTCAAATAGTTCATTGCCTTGTTTATGCTATGACATTTTTCATACATGTCTACCAAAGCATTTTATCAATCAATTCAATACCTTGCTGCTAAGGATAAAATTATAAAATAGATATTTTTGAACAAGCTATGGATGCTTGGAAAAAATATATCAAAGCGTAATAGTAAGCAATAGCATGATGTAGAGTAGGGAGGGCTTCAATCAACTACATAGAAATCCAACTGATACACCAAGCCTTTGTTCCTCCAAACCCTATCAAGGGTGATTCTCCTCAAACTTCACTATTTGTCTTGTAGGTTTTCAAACCCAACTTCTTCACCTTTTCTTGCAAATTACTACCAATAAACAAGCCACTCACCTTTTCAGACACCCTTTTAAGCCTTAAAAAACATATCACAAAAACACACCAAGTCACTTTCGACCAACACCAACAAAACAAGGCTACTACGCTATCCTAATTGGTCAATTAATCCAAATTTTCAAAGCAACTATACTCCAAACTATCTTCCCATCCAAATAACTATTGAAAGTCATTTACCAGACCACAAAACTTCCAAATCCACAAACTTTAACCTAAGAACCGCTCCTTTAAGCCCACTTTTACAAAACCCTCATTTTTAGCAAGTTTAGGGTGGTTTTATTGAAAATCCTATTCCCACAACTCATAACACCTTGTCAAAGAATAAAAAAAATTTAAAATAACTTTCAAATGCTTAAAAGTCCCTCACAAATTTCTGCCCCAAAGGATTTCAACCACTTCCACTCTTAAACCATTGAATTTCACCAAAACTCATCAAATTACCAACTAGGGCATCAAACTCATCAAATTACCAACTAGGGCATCACACCAAACCACTCAACTCACCTCCTCTACTCCATAAAACATGCACATATGTTCCCTACCCCTAATTATTCCATTCCACTGAGTTACAATAGGATACAATGGGTGGAATGGCTAAAAAGTCATTTTTACACACTCAACTACTTGCATTTGACAACTTTTTCTCCAAGTGAGAATTTTCCACCATGGGAAAACGCCTCTGAGATAGAAAAAATAGAGAGATTTTATTGTAGAGGGGCCCAACATGATCCCATAGGCTTAGACGAGAATTTTCTAACCGTCATGGTGTTTGAATACGAGCATGTTGAAGTTCGCAACCATTTTGCATTTTGGATTCTTAAGGGATTTTGTCGGTTGAACATAGCTCGGAGTGATCCCACGTGTTTCAGTGTGAAAGAGGACCATTCCTAGCATAAATATACCCACCTGGACGCGGGACGGTCTATTTGGTCATACGAGTTGCAAAATGAAAGTTGCACCACTTTGCAACTTTCAACTACTTGCATTTGACAACTTTTTCCCCAAGCAAGAATTCACCACCATGGGAAAACACCTCTAAGATGAGAAAACTGAGATAGGTTATTGTAGAGGGTCCCAACATGATCCCATAGGCTCAAACGAGAATTTTCTAAACATCACGGTGTTCGAATACGAGCATTTTGAAATTCGCAGTCATTTTGCACTTTTGACTCTTAAGGGATTATGTCGATTGAACGTAGCTCGAAGCAATTTCGCATGTTTCAATGAGAAAAAAAGGACCATACCTAGTGTAAGCATACCCACCCAGACGTGTCGGGACCATCTATTTGGTCATACGAGTTGCAAAATGAAAGTTGAACCACTTTGCAACTTTCAACTACATGCATTTGACAACTTTTTCCCCAAGAGAATTCACCACCATGAAAAAATGTCTCTGAAATAGAAAAAATTGAGAGAGGTTATTGTAGAAGGGCCCAATTTAATCCCATAGACTCAAACGATAAGTTTCTAAGCATAACGGTGTCTGAATATGAGCATGTTGAAGTTCGCAGCCATTTTGCACTTTGGACTCTCAAGTGATTATGTCGATTGAACGTAGCTCAGAGCGATTCCGCATGTTTAAGTGGGAAAGAGGACCATTCCTAGCATAAATTTACCCACCTAAACATGTTAGGACATTCCGTTTGGTCACACGAATTGCAAAATGAAAGTTGCACCACTTTGCAACTTTCAACTACTTGCATTTGAAAACTTTTTCCCCAAAAGAGAATTCACCACCACGGGAAAACGCCTTCGAGATAGAAAAAACTGAGAGAGGTTATTGTAGAGGGGCCCAACATAATCCCATAAGCTCAAATGAAAAATTTCTAACCATCATGGTATTTGAATATGAGCATGCTGAAGTTTTTAGCCATTTTGCACTTTGGACTCTTAAGGGATTATGTCGGTTGAACATAGCTCAAAGCGATTCCGTGTGTTTCAGTGTGAAAGAGGACTATGCCTAGCATAAACCTACCCACTTGGATGTGTCATGATAGTCTGTTTGGTCACATGAGTTGCAGAACGAAAGTTGCACCACTTTGCAACTTTCAACTACTTGCATTTGATAACTTTTTCCCCAAGCGAGAATTCGCCACCACGAGAAAATGTCTCTGCTATAGAAAACACTGAGATAGGTTATTCTAGAGGGTCCCAACATGATCTCATAGGCTCAAATGATAATTTTCTAAGCATCACGGTATCTGAATACGAGCATGCTGAAGTTCATAGTTATTTTGCACTTTGGACTCTTAAGGGATTTTGTTGGTTGAACGTAGCTCAGAGCGATTCTACGTGTTTCAATGGGAAAGAGGACCATTTCTAGCATAAACGTACCCACCTAGACATGTCAGGACAATCCGTTTGGTCACACGATTTGCAAAATAAAAGTTGCACCACTTTGCAACTTTCAACTACTTGCATTTGAAAACTTTTTCCTCAAACAATAATTCGCCACCATGGGAAAATGCCTCCAAGATAGCAAAAACTGAGAGAGGTTATTGTAGAGGGGACCAACATGATCCCATAGGCTCAGATGATAAGTTTCTAACCATCACAGTGTCTAAATATGAGCATGTTGAAGTTCACAACCATTTTGCACTTTGGACTCTTAAGGGATTTTGTCGGTTGAACGTAGCTCAGAGCGATTCTGCATGTTTCAGTGCAAAAGAAGACCATTCCTAGTGTAAACGTACCCACCCAAATGCATCAGTATAGTTTTTTTGGTCACACAAGTTAAAAAATGAAAGTTACATCACTTTGTAACTTTCAACTACTTGCATTTGATAACTTTTTCCCCAAGCAAGAATTCACCACCACAAGAAAACACCTCCAAGATAGAGAAAACTGAGAGAGGTTATTGTAGAGGGGCCCAACATGATCTCATAGGATCATATGAGAAGTTTATAAGCATCATGGTGTTTGAATACAAGCATTTTGAGGTTTTCAGCCATTTTGCACTTTGGACTCTCAAGGGATTCTACCGATTGAACATAGCTCGGATCGATTCTGCGTGTTTCAATGTGAAAGAGGACCATGTCTAGCATAAACATACCCACTCAGACGTGTCGGGATAGTCCATTTGGTCACACAAGTTACATAACGAAATTTGCACCGCTTTGCAACTTTCAACTACTTGCATTTGACAACTTTTTCCTCAAGTGAGAATTCACCACCATGGGAAAATGTGTCTGAGATAGCGAAAACCAAAAGAGATTATTGTAGAGGGGCCCAACGTGATCCCATAGGCTCATACGAGAAGTATCTAACCATCATGGTGTCTGAATATGAGCATGTTGAAGTTTGTACCCATGTTGCACTTTGGACTTGTTCTGACCTATTTCATACATCATCCCATTGAAAATGGGGACCCTCGGTGATTCGCTTTGAGTTGCAATTTTATAGGTTATTTTGCTCTAATAGTTTCATGTTAGGGTTTTGAGTTATCACCCAAGCCAAGTAGAAAATTTGAGCATGAAACTGTGCATAGATGCCATGGAATTGCTCAGAAGGTTCGGAAGATGAGGATTGCCTATGCTTTGAATCAATTTTGACACTTCCTATTTTTTAGGAATTTTTTCTTTTTTACATTTTTTAATTTTTTACTTTTTGGCACTTTTGGACCATTCTGGACTTCCTAATTTTTAGGGATGCTTTTTTATTTTTCTATTTTTAGAAAGTTTCTATTTTTGGAAAGTGTCGAGTTTTGGGGCTCCATGGGTCATGAAGTCAACGTTTCCTCTAGAAAGAGAAAAAGAAAGCAAAAAATCAAGCCTTTAGAATGAGAAAAGCAAGTAAACATTGAAATTGATCAAAAAGGCAATGAAAAATCAAGGCATATGACGAGGGTTTGATGATAAAAATTAATGGTGATCATGGATGAAAATGGTATATGTCTAGAGAAACTCGCCAAATGAAAAATGGCAAGACATTCTTGAAGTCCACCATCGAGATGGCAAGGACAATGGAAAGTCCACTTGGAAGAGAAAATGGACATGGGAAGGCATAAAAGAAGTCTGCCATGCCTTGGTCAAAGAAAATTTCAAGTCCGCCATAAGGAAGATAAGACATGGGAAAGAAAGTCCAAAGTCTGCCATGCCTTTGGAAAAATATCTAGGAAGTCTACCCCAACCTTGGTCAAAGACTTGGTAAAGAAACTTTGAAGTCCACCCTGACATCGTGGAAAATGGCACAAACAATTCAAAGTCCGCCCAAGCCAAAAGGAAGATGGAAAAAGCTACATGAAGTCCGCCCTTAGCCTTGGCATAGAAATCAAGAAGTCTGCCATGCTTTGGAAAAACATTTAGAAAGTCTGACTTGGCAAAGAAAGTATAAAGTCCGCCCTTGCCTTGGAATGGAAAAGATTTGGCATATAAATCAAAAAGTCCTCCCAAGCCAAAAGGAGGAATGGAAAATAAATCAAGAAGTTTTCCATGCCAAGAGGAAATATGGAAAAATTATCCCGAAGTCCGACTTTGGCAGGAAATAATTGAAATTCACCATAGTTAAGTGATTTTTTTAAAAAGGTTAAAGAATTTAAAGGTTGGAAGATCAGAAAATCTACACATAAAATCTTTAATTATTTTCCAACGTTTATCCCCAGCACTTAGAAAATTTCAAAATCCAAGAAGCGAATCGTAAAGATTGGAGAAAATTAGAAACTTGCCTTGATGAACGAAAAGAAAACAAGTCTAAGTTCAATGAACTCAAGAGAAAAGATGAAACTGCTAAAATAAATCAAACTTCTCAACCTTATAATGAATTTCAGCAAGTCA
Source organism: Sequoiadendron giganteum (assembly GCA_007115665.2). NCBI lineage: Eukaryota > Viridiplantae > Streptophyta > Pinopsida > Cupressales > Cupressaceae > Sequoiadendron > Sequoiadendron giganteum. Next base: position 318,051,489 of record CM021103.1, read on the forward strand.
TTTTCAACGTACAAGTTCGATGGAAAGGAGAATTAAGTTCTCTCCAAATCATGAAAGATTTTTTTTCGAGAGATAGATTTTTTTTGAGAGAGAATATTGGAGATTTTCTCAAGTTGAAGAGCAAAGAAAGGAGTGAAATTTTGAGTTGAATAGCAAATTTTTTGAAGGAATAGCTTGATTTTTCGGTGATAAAGATAGATTTTTCCAAGTTCAAATTTGAATTACCATCCAAAGAGTATAATTCCATAATTTAGAGTTTGATGGAATTCCTTATTTTGCTTCTGTCTTTATTTATCCTCATAAAATTTACTAAGTGTTTTTTTTTTTCTAGGTTGCTTTTTCGTAGAAATTTATCTTTTGAACAAGGTGAAATAAAAAAAATTGAATAAAGGCTAGAAAAACCAGATTTAAAAAGTCTCGACACTAATGTTAATTATTTTTATATTTATTTCAGGTTGATGACCATACCGGGAGAATCTTTGAAAAAAGCACAGATAAAGTTCACAAGCAAAGGAGTTCAGCCAAAATAAAAAATTAACTCCAAGTGGAAGAACGTCATGGACATAGACCTTGGACATATGGACCTTGAGGAATTCAGGAGGAGAATGTATGAAAAATATGGACTCTTGTCGACAACCATTGCTTGGAGAATGATGTGGAATGGTATCTCGCAAGCAGTTGGATTTCCTCGGGTTGTACAGTGTGTTGAGTTGATAGTGGAATGCGCCAGACATTACAACTCGCAAGAAAGACAAATCATTGTGCCTGATGGAAGAATTTTAGCACACCTCAAAGAGGTGTCTATCCAAGAAGCATTCAGCATTCCTAGCTACCACCGAACCTCATATAAGACTCAGGAAGATGCAAGGAAACTTTTTGAAGACTAGATGGATCAATGTGCAACAAATCTCAACAATACGTGGTTGGAAAAGCCAAGGCCTTCTATAAAGAAGATTCCCGAGAAATTACGCCAGACAGACTTCAAGGAAGATTATGGTGATATTATTCTGCTACTAAATAGGATAGTGGGAAACCCTCAAGGTGCACTATTCAAGACACGGATGTACTTTTTCATCGACGAGATCACCTTCAGCACTAGAATGTTCAACTAGTCGAGGATGATCAGTGACAACATCCATGAACACCTAATGAATTTGGAGAAGACTAAATCATTTTATATGAATTCTTATGTTATCTATCTACTGGCAAGAACCTATAGATATCTGGGATTGATCTATTGAGTTGTTGTAGGCAACGAAGAGCGAGTTCAAGGCATATGACTGCTACCCACAGTTGCAGTTGGTTGAGAAATCACACTTCAGAAGAGCACATGATGCATTCCTAATGTACATTACAAGGATATTTCAAGGAGGGATGCATCAAATATTGACCCATGAGGCTAAGAGCCTTATAAGAAAATATGGATCCTAGTGTATCCAGTTTTTGAGATTCACTTACATCAGAATTCAAGGATTCACTAGATGTCTGTTCAAGCTCCCGATTTATCCCACCAACAAGATGATTTTGCTTGAGGTTCTTAGGCAACTAGAAATTTATCAAAACTTCCAAAGAGAAAAAATTAAAGTAGCCATCACTTTCCCATTCTTTATTGGGAATATGGAAGAATCTTGCCCATTGGCAAAAGCATTTGAAGGAGCCAGGTTAGAAATACAATGGTATCCATTCACGTCATATCAATCTAGAGTTGATTTTGACCCTCACCTTCACATCGGGGTTGTGAATGGAAGGAAATACAAACACAAGGTAGACCTAGAGGACTACTAGGCCAATGCTATAGATGAATTTGATGTTAGAAGAAGACTATGGTCTAGACTTTTGGTTACGGTGGGGTTATAGGCGAATAGGTCGCTTAATCATGACAACTAAGCTCTTTTGAGTGCCAAATCAAATTGAAGATGATGGCGAGTATATTCAGCCAGGTTTTGATGAGATTCAACCTCTTCCTCCCGTACGGTGGTTAGAACCAGAACTTGCAGACTTGTCCATCTTGATTAGGCCATTCGTCAAGTATTTGCAATGGTGGGTAGACCAGTAGATCAAAGATCTTAGGTGGAAGGGTGCGCCTCTGACTTACAATTTGATGGGTGAAGCAAATTCTTATTCTTCAAATGTTGGTGCATCCCAAGGTGATGAGCCAATCAAGAGAACCAATCCCAGGAAAAGGAAGGAGGCAAAAGGAAAGCAAATTGTAGATGAAGAACCTACTCAAAAGAGGAAAAGATTAGAACCTCCTCATTTTTTTGTGTGCACGAATATGAATGAGATATTAGATATTCTTGTGTTATTGGGGGACATAAGGATTCCTTCTCCCATTCCTGACTAGTTAGAGGATGATGAAGCCCCATCTCCCACATGCACAAAAATACCAGAGTCTGATAATGAAGTTGATATTCTAGATAGCAAATTCCAAGAAGGAATGATTTTCTCCCTCAAAGGAATTCAAGTAATTCTAGGTGCACAGGATATTTAGGAAAAAGAAGACACCGAGCAGCCTACTATCCTTGACTGGCTGAAGGAGAGATTGAGAATAAAAAAACAAGAAGAAATCCCAGAGGAAGACGACATGGTCGATTTCTTGGCCAGATTGGAAGCAGTTAATGTAAAGAAGCCTACCATAATGTTTTCCACCATCCAAAGAGATGAAGTTGGCCATCGTATAGTACAAATTTTTGTACCGATAGTTGAGAAGTCAAGGGAGGATATTACTTCTCAAGAATATGCCATCACCACTGTCGATTTGGGCCCAACCACGAAAGGTCAAGAAGTGGAAGACTTGGATAATTCGATTAATTTTATCAAAGTGAGGCTGGAAAAGGAGGTAGTGAAGAAAATAGAATACAAACGGGAGGTTGAGCACCTAAAAGAGTATATTCAATATTTAACCAAGCCACTTGATCAAGCCAACTCAATGGCTCCCCCATTGTTGAACTCTTCCCAAGATACTTTCGAAGAGGAGAAGACCACAACCAAAGAAACCAAAGAGTGGATAATCGACAAAAGTGAAGAAGTGGTTGTGTTTGTTGAGAAATTGGTGTTGGCATATGGGAAAACTTCCTCTTTTCTTTCAAGGATTTCATCTTTGGTGGAAGGGTGGGACAACATTCAGGATATCCAGGACAAAATCATTCCATGACTCAAAGTGTTGAAAGGATTTTTGAAGCAGGAACTAGTCGATGGAAAGGTCATTGTAGCAGCATATGATTTCAATAGCTGGTATTGGGCATTGATTGCCAGAAATGAAGTCCTGGAGAAGTTGAAGAATGATACCATTAGAGTTGAGTAATGGACGAAGGAAATCTTGAACAAGATCTTACTTGTGGCTACAAATGCACTTGAGAAAGACATTGTTCAGGCAAATGGCATGCAGCTTGAAATATTGAAACACAAAGTGCAAGAGATTTTATTTGCCACCATTGGGTCGATCCTTAAGAAAAATTTGACTAAGGTAGCCAACTTCTTGACCATGCAGCATACCTTCCAACGACAATAATCATAGTGGGAAATTGATTTTGTAGAATGTGTAGATGATTTGGACCTACTAGAATACAAGGTCAATATGTTGCCACTTGTCACAATCGAGGAGGTCAGCATAATAGTTTCCAGATTTATCCAGTACAATGCCACTCAGGAGGATAAGGATGCACCCCCTCAAAGATAGATCCTCACACCACTTCACTCACTAATCATTGATTATATTCTAGGAAACCCTAGTTAGGGTTACTTTGTTTTAATCTTTGTCGTTAATCTTGGATCAATGTTCGTCATTTATTTCAGTTCCAAAACTTTATATAAACTCTCATTTTTCATTTCATTGTATGGGAGAGAATCTTATGAAATTGTTTCTTATAACTTCTTTGAGAATAAAATTTCATATTGCATGAGTTGCTTTGAATCCTTCTATTGTCAAGTGGTTGCATGGTTACATATTTTTCTTCCACCTACAGTAGATTAAAGTAGTATTTGATTTGAATGCATGTTAGAGATGAATGATAGATTGATAGTATAGATTTGGTGAAACTTTCACTCATACTTTCTTTGAATGGATGATTTTAGTTCAATGCATAAAGTTAAACTGAGCTCATAATGTGGATGCTTCAATACTTACTTTGAATAATATTGTTCTCCTGATGGTATCATTCATAGTACAGAAATCGTAAGCACAAATCCTAGAATATTGCACTTTCTTTGTGTATTTTTCGTAATCGTGGTGAAACAAAGTATTGTTATTAGTTTCACTTAATCCTTACCGTCTCTTGATTTCATAGGAGTAGTATAGGAATTCTAAACCCCTATCCTTTTTCCTTTCTTTTTTGAATCTCAAAATTGAAAATCCCCAAAAAAGATAAAAATATAAATCATTCAATGTCAAATCCACCTATGTCCTCACTCACGAGTAATTTTTCAAACATAGGTCCATTTGTGTTGCCAGAAAATCACAACGCCCATTGAGCTTATTCAAACGTCAAGACCTGACTAAAGAAACATTGGAATTCTCGTATGATCTTTCTTTCAATCTTAGCACACATGGTAGTTTTTCAAGAGAGGATAGAGCGTCTTTGGATTCTTTATTCTTAACATGTTTGGTTTGTCACAAAATGCACATCAACACATAAAGTGGTGCTAGAAGGAGGGCCCACAAACAACAATAACAAATTAATCTCATAGTAGGCAAGATGCAGTATGGTGTTGCCACACGAATTTCATTTTGACATACCTATTGAACAACCAAAACAAGGAAAAATAGACATTATTGATCAATTGTACTCACTAGCCTGACAGTCATAGGAAGACCGTGTTCAATTCAAATAAACAAGTTGTGTTCTTGCTAGAGAAGAAGAAAAGGGAAAAAAAATTAAAGAAGCAATTCAAAGGGACTTGATCAGAAAAAAGATCGACCGTTTAAAACAAGCTTTTGATAAGATAGAACAATTTGTCGCCACCAACTCATCATCAAATCCAAGCTTTGCTAACATAATGAAGAATGGTGCTTCCAAGCAACATTCCTAATCTAGGACAAGATCCCCAGCCAGTATTACAACCAAACTTGGGTTTTCACGATGAGCAAGAAGACATCATCACCAAATTGTTTAGTCTTCCATGGAAAGTAAGAAGAAACGCTCTTGATTGGATGTGCATGCGCTTTATCCTTAAAGGAGAAGAAAAGAGAGCCTGACGCATTGAGTTTGCTATCCAAAGAGATCTACTTGTTGAAAGATTTGAAGCCCATTAATGATATTAGAATCGGCCAGCCGACCACCAAGTCCCTCAACAAGTGAATTAGCCAACTCCTGCATGTGCTTGACAAGTTTGAAAAGAGGCACACTGGATCGAATTGTCTCCTTCTCGCTAGATAAATTCTGAAGAATTACTAGATCTACTCCAAGTTATTTCAAAGAATTTATGGAGTTATCACCCTATAGAAACAAGCAGAGAAAGAAAAAAGAAGCGTCATGAGAAGAAATGATAAGTGCAGTTGGTCTTAGAAAAGAATCAGTCTCACCTACTGCGGGAGTGCAAAGTGTAGAAGATTTTGTCGGATTATTCCAAACATCACCACCGCATATTCCAATCCTAGGCACTACTCATCAACAAGTTCCAATATTACACAACCAATTCAAATGGCTCAACCAAACAATTAGTGTCCACAGAACGCATCACCTCTTACTACATTTGTTGATTATCATGACATACCAAAGAATCCAGAGCAGTTTTGCTCCAAGTTCCATGTTGGCGATGTTAACTATTGGCGATGTTAACTGGACAACTGATGAACACATCAATTTTTTTGAAGAAAATCTCCAAAATCAAGATATCCAACACAAAGATGTGGCTTTATGATTATTCCCATGCTCTTTAGGAGAAGAAGCATATTATTGGTATGTGAACTTACTAGTGAATTCAATCCAAACTTGGCAAGGGTTGAAGGAAATATTTTTGGCAAAATTCAGATTGCCAACCACACCAGCCGAACTTTACAGACAAATTATTGAAGTGAAGAGACAAGAGCATGGACCCATTAATGCCTTCAACAATAGGTTTCATAAGGCATATACAAGGTTGCGTGACCCATACGACTTGAATGATGTCGCAGCATTACCAATCTACTATGTCACTCTGGATAGTCTTACATCTATGTTTGTAAGGAGAGCCAACCCAGTTTTGGCTGATCTCAAGGTAGCATACGCAGAAGAAATCAAGGTTAATTCTAATTTGGGCATGAATGTTGTCAAACCACTCAATCACCTAGGGTACATCGCTATGCCAAACCAGATAAAAGGAATCAATCAAGCATTGGCCCATCACATGCCAGTAATGAATCTTGTTCCACCTCCCAATAATTAGTTAGTAATTCACCCAGGAGGTCCTATTTCTCAAGCACAACCTTCACAACCAATATATTTGCAAAGTACAACAACATCCACCAGGACACAAGAAGAAAATGAAGAGATGAGAGAATTGATTGATCAAGTAAAGAAATTATCCACTAAAGTAACTCATTTGAGAAATCAGAACAATTAGCTTCAAAACATGCAAAGAAGTTCTCAAGGATACCAAGGTAATTATCAAAATTGCAGGATCAATCAAGTAACCAAGCTTACCAAAGAAATTCTCAAGGTTACCGTAATAATAATCAAGGATATCAGAAGAGAGCATGGAATACAGGACCGAACAATGGAAATGTGTCGTCACCACTAGACAATCCAACAACTCAAGATAACCAACCAACAAAGAGCATACTCCTAACAGAATCAACCTTGTCGGGGTGGTGTTGATTGCACAACACTAATCAACATTCTGAAACATAGTGTAGAGAATTTCAAATTGCAGCAGATATTTTCCAGAGAGAAATACAAAAGGAGACCCCAAATGATCCATCCACTGCTATAGTTCCTGTGGTGAAGTATGATCAAGCTCTAGTTTTGGAGGATTTCACGTTTCCACCATAATTTGAACAAAATCAAGCACTTGACCAATTCAGAATATTTCCACCAGCATAAGCTAATGAACCAATGGAGGTGCCACCTCCTATATACTCACATGTTGCTGATGGACCAATTGAAGACACAACAAATTACTATTTTCTACCTTTGCACAATAGTGTGTTGGTCGAAGGCATAAAAGAAGTTCAAGCATTTCAGCAGATAGAGAACAACCCATCAAAGGTCTATCATAGGAAGAATCAAGAGCCTTTGACTTCATTTGTTCCTCCACATAACTTTCAAACTCCACCACACCCAAATGCAAGCAATAATCCGCCTCTTCCAAGAGACGCACCTCAGTACAGACAAGGTGGTAACATTAGTAATCCTACTCCTCTTAAAGATGAATTAAAAAGACTAAGTCAATACGTGACAGAGGAGGTGAAGAAAATCAAGGTGAACATGTCATTGTTTCAATTAATGAAAGTACCAAAGATAAGGAACACATTTCTTAATAGTTTGAGAGATACAACGCAAGATTCATCCAACACAGTTCTGAAGACTGCAAGTTCCACAAACCATGTAAATTTTGTTCAACATGAATAGTTACAACTTATGCAAGAACAACCACAGATAATAAATGTTGCTCAAGGACCTCATAGTTCCAAAGTAACTCAAGGCATATATTAAGTAAAAGAAGGTATAGAAATGCCAAGTCAAAAGACAATCAAAAGTGAGCAAGTGTGTCAAATTTCAAAGGAGAATTCAACAAAAGAAGCAAAATTTCCACAGATTGAAAGGATTAATAAGATAAAATCAAAGGAGATAGAAGTCAGGGCACAGAAAGGAAGCCCTATAATATTTTATCAAGGAAAAGATGAGCCAACTCCTTTCCTCCTTTTGCTTCGAATTTTTGATAAACTCCTGCATAATTGTTTGGTTGATTCAGGAGCATCCAGTAATGTAATGCCTCTAGTTGTATGTCATAGATTGGGTTTAACCCCTACAAAGACAAACAAGAAAGTGACACAGTTGGATAAAACAAAAGTTCCAGTCATGGGGGAATTTAATAACATTTATTTGCAATTATCATCTAATCCAAGGATTCAACATTTCATTGATATTTTTGTAGTCGATATCCCAGGTGGATATGGAATGGTTCTAGGAAGAGATTGGACCCGCAGATTGAACAGTTACTTCACAAATGAATTCTCACACATGTGGTTACCATGTAGGGGTATTCCCTATCAGATCAAAATTGAAAGTACACCAAGACTTAAGCTGATGATTACCGAGTATGGAAAAAATAATGAAGTTTTATTTTGTGAAACAAATCTAGGTCAATATCGACCAAAGACGCAAGAAGTCTTGATGTTGCACTACTCAGATAGCCAAGAAGATTCACTAAAAAATTCAGAGTCAACAAAAGCTTCTATTGAAAGTGATGATGAGCTATCACCAAATAAAGGTGAAAGCATGTTCGAAAAGTTCATAAGATTTGTGCTCAAAAGTGCAAGACTAGAAAAAGAATTAGGAAGCCATGATTTTGTGCAAGATTTATTATTACCCTGTTGGTGTCGGATTCATAATGTTTTTCATTCTGAGATCTCCTACGCAATGTGCAAGGTGGCTCTAGACCAAGTTCACAAAAGAATTTCCCAAGTCCAAAAAGATGAATACTTTAATTTTACAGTACAAGATGAAGGTAGTGACTCTGACAAAGAGCTCTTGCCAGAAAAGGAAATGATCCAAGAAGTAAACAAAGTTCAAGAAGATCATCCAATTCTTGAAATTCAGAATAAATAAATACCCATTCCAAAGCATTTAAGAGATCAAGAGAAATTTTGGAATTTAAGGTTTGATGGTTCAAAATCCAAGAAGGGAAATGGAGTTGGTTATGAGTTGATCATTCCATCAGGAGAGACCTACCTAGATGCTTTGAGGTTACAATTCTCATGCACCAACAATGTAATAGAATATGAATCATTAGTCCACAGATTGTTGCATGCAATTCAGGAAAAGTTAAAAGACTTGCATGATTATGGTGATTTAGAAGTTGTGGTAAGACAAGTGAGAAAGAAGTACGCTTGCCATGACAAGAGACTGAGAGGATATAGAAATCAGGCTTGGGATCTCATTGAAAGTTTTGACTCTTTCAATATCAAATCCATATATCGCTCTCAGAACAAAGTGGCAAATTCATTGGCACAATCAACAAGTTCATTAGAACCACTAGAGATGGATGTTTTAAATAAATTTATAGTGGAAATCACTTCAACACCATCAGTACCAGAAAATATCACATATTTTCAAGTATTTGATGATGACAAACACATTTTGGATTTCTTAACAAATTTTGATGTGTTCCTCGCCCAGATCATTGCTGAAGGAGAAGATTGAGGAGAAGTTGAATTTGATGTAGATGGTATAATGAATTTAAATTCCAATAGAATCCACAAAGGAATGATACAACTTGAAAGGATCTTTGATCCAAATTAGATCAATGCAATTAAATACCAAAGAAATGGAGGCCAACATGAAGCAGTAAACCTGGGAATGAAAGATGAAGTTAAGAATGTCCTCATTGGAAAAGTATGCATGCCTGAAGAGAAGGAATAAATAATCAAGAGCTTAAGATAATTCAAATATGTTATTGCCTAGAGTTATGAGGATGTCAAGACATATGAAACATCAATCATTACACATATAATTCACCTCTAGGTAGGCAGTAAACCATTCAGGCAACACCAAAGGCCAGTAAACCCTTTATTGGAGCCCCTCATTTTTCAAGAAGTAAAGAAGTTATTGTCAGTAGGCATTATCTTTCCAGTACACCACTCAACGTGGGTCGCCAACTTGGTACCTGTTCGCAAAAATAATGGAGAAATACGATTGTGCATAGATTTTCAAAATCTCAGCAAGGCTTCAGAGAAGGATAATTACCCATTTCCTTCACTAGATGAAGTGATTCAAATTGTAAATGGATCCCAAATGATGTCTTTCCTGGATGGTTATTCAAGATACAATCAATTGCTCGTGGAACCTAAAGATAGACTCAAGACCGCATTCACGACAAAGTGGGGTACATTTGCATACAAAAGAATGTCATTCGAGCTGATCAATGTTGGAGCCACCTTTCAAAGAGAAATGGATATTTCTTTCAAAGATCTTATACAAAAATGCATTATTGTCTACATGGATGACCTCACCATATTTTCAAAGAGAAGGGAAAATCATGTTGAAGATCTGAAGAAAATATTTCAAAGATGCAAAAGGTATGGAATTTCATTGAACCCGAAGAAGTGCATATTCGGGGTGACCAATGGAAAATTATTGGGCCACGTAATTACAGAAAAAGGGATTCTTATTGACCCTGATTGGGTAGAAGCTATATCAATAATTGGTTTGACATCAAGTCAGAAAGAGCTGATGTATTTCTTTGGAAAGATTAATTTTGTAAGAAAATTCATAACAGGATTTGCAAAAATTGTTAGGCCTCTGAGTGAAATGTTGAAGAAAGATGTGAAGATAGAATGCATGGAGCCAACAAAGAAGGAATTCAAAGAGATCAAACAAGTTATAATTTATGCCCTCATCTTGGTTATCCCTGACTATACCAAGACCTTCTACCTCTATTCTTTCACATCAAAACATTCTTGTGCTAGAATACTTACCCAAAGGATAGGCGAAAAGGATGAGCACCCTAAAGCTTTCATGAGTGCACCATTTAAAGATGTAGAGTTGAGATACCTAAATGTAGAAAAACATGCATATGCTTTAGTCAAGGCAATAAAGAAGTTTTGACATTACATTTTGAGAAGAAAAGTCTTTGTTATAGTCCCAGGTGTAGTTGTTAAAACCCTCTTGATGCAAAATGAATTAGGAGAAAAAAGAGGCAAGTGGGTTACCATTATTCAAGAATATGATGTATAGATCCAGCCAATGAAAATTTTTCATGGCCAGGCCTTAACATAGACTATTTCCATAGGGCTAGGACTAGTAAAACAAGTTTATGAATTACAAGAAGTATCTCTGAACGAATGGTATGATGATATCACCTATTTCTTGCTCAACCATAGGTGCCCAAATCATCTTAATCCAGTACAGAAAAGGGCCTTAAGAATGAAAAGCCAAATATATATGTTGCAAGGAGTAGTATTGTATAGGAGAAACCATGAGGGAGTTTTCCTAAGGTGCCTTGGAAAAGAAGAAGCAAGACAGATAATGGAACATTTTCATTCTAGGTTTGGGACCAGTCACGGGGGAGTGTTAGCAACAGCACACCAAGTTCTAATGGCAGGCTATTATTGACCAAAAGTGTTCAAAGATGCATACGATCATGTGAAATCCTATCACTCATTCCAAGTAACTATTGCACAAGAGAAGAATCCAGCTATACCACTTCAACCAGTGATAAAAGTATGACCTTTTATGAAGTGGGGACTCGACTTTATTGGTATGATCAACCCACCTTCCTTTGCGCAACACAGGTATATTCTAATTGCAACTGACTATTACACAAGGTGGTCAGAAGTTCGAGCTTTGTAGTTATGCACAATGGGTATTATGATTAAATTTATAGAAGAAAACATTATCACTAGATTTGGTTTCCCTCATGCTTTAGTTTGTGATAATGGTCCTGCATTTTCTTCTTTAAAATTTTCTAACTGGGGATTTCAATATGATATCACTTTAAATTTTTCATCAAACTACTATCCCCAAGGGAATGGATTAGTAGAATCCACAAACAAAAATTTGTTAAACGTTATCAAGAAGTTGTTAGATAAGAATCCAAGGGATTGGCATACATAGTTGAGATTCGCTCTTTGGGCAGATAAAGTAAGAGTAAAAAGTTCCTTGGGGACGTCACCCTATCATCTGGTATACGGATAGGAACCCGTGTTTCCCATAAAATTGAGGATTCCAACTTTACAATTCATGCAAGAGTGTTTGGATCAGGAGGATAGAGTTAAAACTAGATTGTCACAACTGTTACTTTTGGAAGAGAGAAGAGATCAAGCATTGGAAAAAAATTCAAAACATAAAGGTATCATAAAGAGATGGTTCCATCAGAGAGCAAGAGTAAAGACATTTATATTTTCTAATTTAGTCCTTCGTTGGAACAAAGCCCATGAACGAAAAGGAGACCATGACAAATTTGAGAACTTATGGATGGGTCCTTATCAGATTTCAGAGATTTTAGGAATAATACATTCAAATTGAAGACATTAACTAGAGAAGATGTCCCATTGCCAGTCAATGGGAAATTTTTGAAGCATTACTTCCAGTCTTAGACTCCTAGGAAGTCCTGCTTTTGTACATAGTTAGGTTAGTTTTTTGTCTGATTAGGTTTGGTTTTGTTCGGTTTGTCTTAGTTTAGTTTCCTTTTCTTTGTTTTCTTTCGTGTGTTTTGCCTTAGTTGATTTAGGTTTAGTTTTGAACAAGGGAGGATCCACATTTGCAAAAGGGTGGAAATGTTTCAAGCACACACTGGTCTTATTCCACAAAGTAATGGACAAATCATTCCTTTGATAAATATTTTTTAGGGATCTTGCAATCTGAGATTAAATCCTTTGGGCTTGACTTTAGGTTAGGATTTGTACTTGGCTAGAAGGGGAATTATATCTCGTGTCTCGACACTGGGTATTGAAGATCACTATATTCTTACATATATATTTAATCAATTTCTCTAAGTCATGTTATTTTAGGAGAAGTCATGGCTGGTGAAAAATATTAAGTCTTGCTTCAGTGCCACTGTGATTCTTAAACCCAAATGATCTTCACTGCTTGTGAGCCAATTGAAATTTTTGAAAAGCAGTACTAAAAGAAAGAAAAAGATGAAATCAAAAAGAAAAGAAAAAAAGAGAAAGAGAATATTGAAATATTTGGCTGATGGGAACATGTGAATAACTCCATCGGGGCTATGGACGCTCGACTAGAAATGGAGTAATATTCATAAGGATCACAACGATAACCTTGTCAGGGCTATGGACACCTGACTGGCAGTGAGACAATGTCCAGGGTGCTTTTGAAGTAAGGATTACTACATAGCTCGTCACAACCAATTCTAAGAAATCTGATGATCTTATGAGATGAAAATGAATGCATTTGAACACACTTGTGATTAAAAGGAAAAGTGTCTCAATCCAATTTATTATTCCTTTCCTTTCTAAGTACGCTTTTTAACCTAAGATTAAGATAGTTTGATTGAATCAGAGATTTCAAATTCAAATTGGGCCTTTATCTTTCGAATGTTTAGGAACATTCCTCATGTGGAGTCGCCAGATGTTGTTACCTATTTCGCACATCACCCCATTGCAAATGGGGACCCTCAATGATTCGTTTTGAGTTGCAATTTCATAAGTTCTTTTGCTCTGAGAGTTTCATGTTAGGGTTTTGAGTTATTACCCAAGCCAAGTAGAAAATTTGAGCTTGAAACTATGCATAAACGTCATGGAAGTCCTCAGAAGGTCCAAAAGATGAGAATCACATGTGCTTTGAGTCAATTCTAAAACTTCCTATCTTTTAGGGATTTTTGCTTTTTTGCTTTTTTTTAATTTTTGGCACTTTTCGACTATTCTGGACTTCCTATTTTTTACGGATGCTTTTTTCTATTTTTAGAAAGTTTCTATTTTTGCAAAGTGTCAGGCTACAGGGTCCCACAGGTCATGAAGTCAACGTTTCCTCCAGAAAGAAAAAAGGCAAGCAAAAAATTAGTCCTTTAGAATGAGAAAAGCAAGTAAACATTGAAAATGATCAAAAAAGCAATGAAAAATCAAGGCATATGGCGAGGGTTTGATCATAAAAATTCATGGCGATCAAGGATGAAAATGGTATAAGTCTGGAGAAATTCGCCAAATGAAAAATGGCAAGACATTCTTGAAGTCCACCATGGAGATGGCAAGGACAATGGAAAGTTCGGTTGGAAGAGAAAATGGATATGGCAAGGCATCAAAGAACTCCATCATGCCTTGGTCAAAGAAAATGTCAAGTCCACCATAAGGAAGATACGACATGGAAAATAAAGTCCAAAGTCCGCATGCCTTTGGAAAAATACCTAGGATGTTTGCCCCAACCTTGGTCAAAGACTTAGCAAAGAAACCTTGATTTTTGCCCTGGCATCATGGAAAATGGCACAAACACTTCAAAGTCTGCCCAAGCCAAAAGGAAGACGGAAAAAGCTACATGAAGTCAACCCTCAGCCTTGGCATAGAAATCAAGAAGTTTCCATGCTTTGGAAAAACATTTAGAAAGTCTGACTTGGAATCCACCCTTGCCTTGGAATGCAAAATATTTGGCATATAAATCAAGAAGTCCGCCCAAGCCAAAAGGAGGAATGGAAAATAAATCAAGAAGTCCGACATGCCAAGAGGAAATATGGATAAAACATCTAGAAGTCCGACTTTGGCAGGAAATAAGTGAAATTCACCATAGTTAAGTGATTTTTTTAAAAAGGTGAAAGAATTAAAAGGTTGGAAAATTGGAAAATCTACACATAAAATCTTTAATTATTTTCCATTTATCCCCAACACTTAGAAAAATTTGAACTCCAAGAAGACAATTGTGAAGATTGGAGAAAATTAGAAACTTGCCTTGATGAACGAGAAGAAAACAAGTCTAAGTTCGATGAACTCAAGAGAAAAGATGAAACTGCTAAAATAAATTGAACTTCTCAACCTTATAATGAGTTTCAACAAGTCATTTTCAACTCACAAGTTCGATGGAAAGGAGAATTAAGCTCTCTCCAAATCACGAAAGATAGATTTTTTTTCGATAGATAGAATTTTTTTTTAGAGATAGAATATTGGAGATTTTCTCAAGGCAAAGAGCGAAGAAAGGAGTGAAATTCTAAGTTGAAGAGAAATTTTTTCAAAGGAATAGCTTGCTTTTTCAGTGATAAAGACAAATTTTTCAAAGTTCAAAGTTGAATTGCCATTCAAAGAGTATAATTCCAAAATTTAGAGTTTGATGGAATTCTTTATTTTCCTTTTGTCTTTATTTATCCTCGCAACATTTACTATTTTTTTTTCTAGCTTGCATTTTTGCAGAAATTTATCTTTTTAACAAGCTGAAATAAAAACTTGTGAATAAAGGCTAGAAAAACCATATTTAAAAAGTCTCGGCACTAATGTTAATTCTTTTTATATTTATTACAAGTTGATGACCATCCCGGGAGAATCTTCGAAAAAAGAATAGATGAAGTTTGCAAGCAAAGGAGTTCAGCCAGAATAAAAAATTAACTCCAAGTGGAAGAACATCACGAACACAGACCTTGGACATGTGGACCTCGAGGAATTTAGGAAGAGAATGTACGAAAAATATGGACTCCTGTCGACAACCATTGCTCAGAGAATGATGCAGAATGGTATCTCGCAGGCAGTTGGATTTCCTCCGGTTGTACAGTGTTTTGAGTTGATAGTGGAATGTGCTAGACATTACAATCCACAAGAAAGATAAATCATTGTGCTTGATGGAAGAATTTTAGCGTACCTCGAAGAGGTGGCTATCCAAGAAGCATTTGGCATTCCCAACTACCATTGAACCTCATATAAGACTCAAGAAGATGCAAGGAAATTTTTTGAAGACCAGATGGATCAGTGTGTAACCAATCTCAACAATATGTGGTTGGAGAAGCCAAAGACTTCTATAAAGAAGATGCCCAAGAGATTACGTCGGACAAACTTCAAGGAATATTATGGTGATATTATTTTGCTACTGAATAGGATAGTGGGCAACCCTCAAGGTACACTATTTGAGACATGCATGTACTTTTTCATCGACAAGATCACCTCCGACGTTAGAATGGTCAATTGGTTGAGGATGATTAGTGACAACGCCCATGAACAGCTAATGAATTTGGAGAAGACTAAATCATTTTATATGAGTTCTTATGTTATCTATCTACTGGAAAGAACCTATAGATATCCGTGATTGATCTATCGAGGTGTTGTAGGCAACAAAGAGCAACTTCAAGTCATATGAATGCTACCCCCAGTTGCAATTGGCTGAGAAATCACACTTCAGAAGAGAACATGATGCATTCCTAATGTAAATTACATGGATATTGCAAGTAGGGATGCATCAAAGATTGACCCACGAGGCTAAGAGCCTTATAAGCAAATACAAATCTTGATATATCCAGTTTTTGAGATTCACTTACATCAAAATTCAGGGATTC
This sequence comes from Sequoiadendron giganteum, assembly GCA_007115665.2. Lineage (NCBI taxonomy): Eukaryota > Viridiplantae > Streptophyta > Pinopsida > Cupressales > Cupressaceae > Sequoiadendron > Sequoiadendron giganteum. Next base: position 318,067,608 of record CM021103.1, read on the forward strand.
ACTGGATGTCCATTCAAGCTCTTGATTTATCCCACTAACAAGATGATTTTTCTTGAGGTTCTTAAGCAACTAGAAACGTATCAAAACTTCTAGAGAGAAAAAAGTAAAGTAGCCATCACTTTCCCATTCTTTATTGGGAATATGGAAGAATCTTTCCCATCAGCACAGGCAACTGAAGGAGTGAGGTTAGAAATACAATGGTATCTATTCACATCATATCATTTCAGAGCTGATTTTGACCCTCACCTTCACATCGAGGTTGGGAATGGAAGGAAATACAAACAAAAGGTAGACCTGGAGGACTACTAAGCCAATGTTGCAGATGAATTTGATGTTAGAAGAAGATTATGGTCCAAACTGTCGGTTACCTTAATCAGGACAACCGAGCTCTTCTGAGTGCCAGATCAAATTGAAGATGATGGTGAGTATATTTAGCTAGGTTTTGATGAGAGTCGGCCTCTTCCTCCCGTACGGTGGTCAAAACCAGAACTTGCAGACTTGTCCATCTTGATGATGCTAGTTGTCAAGTATTCACAATGGTGGGAAAACCAGTAGATCAAAGAGCTAAGGTAGAAGTGTGTACCTCTGATTTACTATTTGATGGGCGAAGTAGAATCTTATTCTTCAAATGTTGGTGCATCCCAAGGTGATGAGCCAATTGAGAGCACCCATCCAAGGAAAAGGAAGGAGGCGAAAGGGAAGTAGATTGTAGATGAACATACTCAAAAGAGGAAAATATCAGAACCTCCTCATTCTACCGTGTCTGCAAACATGAACGAGATATTAGATATTGATGATTCATTGGGAGACATAAGGATTCCTTCTCCTATTATTGTCCAGTCAAAGGATGATGAACCCCCATCTGCCACAGACACATAAATATTGAAGTCTGATAATGATTTTTGCCCTCAAAGGAATTCAAGAAATTTCAAGTGCTCAGGACATTCAGGAAGAAGAAGACATCAAGCAACCTACTATCCCTGATTGGCTGAAGGAGAGGTTGAAAATAAAAGAACAAGAATAAATCCCATAGGAAGACGACATGGTTGATTTCTTGGCCAGATTGGAAGCAGTTAATGTAAAGAAGCCTGCCAGAATATTTTACACCATCGAAAGAGATGAAGTTGGCCATCGTACAATACAAATTGTTGTACTGACAGTTGAGAATTCAAGGAAGGGTATTACTTCTCAATAATATGCCATCACCACTATCGATTTGGGCCCAACCACGAAAGGTCAGGAAGTGGAAGACTTGGAAAATTTGGTTAATTCTATCAAAGTGAGGCTGGAAAAGGAGGTAGTGAAGAAAAAGGAATACAAATGAGAGGTTGAGTGCCTAAAAGAGTATATTCAACATTTAGCCAAGCCTCTTGATCAAGCCAACTCAGCGGCTCCCCCATTGTTGAACTCTTCCCAGGAGACTTTCAAAGAGGAGAAGACCACAACCAAAGAAACCAAAGAGTGGATAATCGACAAAAGTGAAGAAGTGGTATTGTTTGTTGAGAAACTAGTGTCGGCATATGGGAAAAATTCTTATTTGCTTTCAAGGATTCCAGCTTTGGTGAAAGCGTGGGACAACATTCAGGATATCCAGGACAAAATCATTCCATGTCTCAAAGTGTTGAAAGGAGTTCTGAAGCAGGAACTAGTTGATGGAAAGGTCATTGCAGTAGGCACAACATATGATTTCAATAGCTGGTGCTGGGCATTGATTGCCCGAAGTGAAGTCCTGGAGAAGGTGAATACTAATACCATCAAATTTGAGGAATAGACGAAGGAAATATGGAACAAGATCTTACTTGTGGTTGCAGATGCACTTGAGAAAGAAATTGTTTGGGAAAATCACATGCAACTTGAAGCACAAAGTGCAAGAAATTTTTTTCACCACCATTGGGTCGGTCCTTAAGCAAACTTTGAATAATGTAGTTGACTTCTTGACCATGCAACATGCCTTCCAATGACAGGAATCAGAGTGTGAAATTGCTTTTGCAGAATGTGCTAAATTTTTTTTGACCTACTAGAATACAAGGTCAATATGCTGCCACTTGTCACAATAGAGGAGGTCAACATAATAGTTTCCAGATTTATCTAGTACAATGCCACTCTAGAGGATAAGGATGCGCCCCCTCAAAGATAGATCCTCACACCACTTCACTCACTAATCACTAATTGTATTATGGGAAACCTTAGTTAGGGTTACTTTGTTTTAATCTTTGTTGTTGATCTTTGATCAATATTGGTTGTTTATTTCAGTTCCAAAACTCTATATAAACTCTCATTTTTTATTTCATTGTATGGGACAGAATCCTATGAAATTGTTGCTTATAATTGTTTTGAGAATAAAAGTTCATATTGTATGAGTTGCTTTGAATCCTTCTATTGTCAAGTGGTTGCATGGTTACATATTTTTCTTCCACCTAGAGTAGATTAAAGTAGTATTTGATTTGAATGCATGTTAGATGAATGATAGATTGATAGTATAGATTTGGTGAAACTTTTGCTCATACTTTCTTTGAATGAATGATTTTCTTTCAATACGTAAAGTTAGACCTAGCTCATAATGTGGATGCTTCAATACTTACTTTGAATAATATTTTTCTCCTGATGGTATCATTCATAGTACATAAATCTTAAGCATAAATCGTAGAAGATTGCACTTGCTTTGTGTAGTTGTCGTAATCGTGGCAAAACAAAGTATTGTTATTAGTTTCACTTAATCCTTATCGTCTCTTGATTTCATAGGAGTAGTATAGGACTTCTAAACCCCTATCCTTTTTCCTTCTTTTTTTAAAATCTCAAAATTGAAAATCCCCAAAAAAAATAAAAATATAAATCATTCAATGTCAAATCCACCTATGTCCTCACTCACAAGTAATTTGTCAAACATAGGTCCCATTGAGCTTATCCACATGTCAAGACCTGATTGAAGAAACATTAGAATTGTTGTATGATCTTTCTTTCAATCTTGGCATACATTGTAGTTTTTCAAGAGAGGATAGAGCGTCTTTGGAATTTTTATTCTAAATGTGTTTGGTGTGTCACAAAATGCACATCAACAGGACTCTTAATGTATTCTGCTGGTTGAACATAGCTCAGAGTGATTTTGTGTGTTTCAATGCAAAAGAGGACCATGTCTAGCATAAACGTACCCACTTAGACGCGTCGGGATAGTCCGTTTGGTCACACGAGTTGCAAAATGAAAGTTACACCACTTTGCGACTTTCAACTACTTGCATTTGATAAAAAATTTCAAAATTTCCCCAAGCGAGAATTCACCACCATTGGAAAATGCCTTTGAGATAGGAAAAACTGAGAAAGGTTATTGTAGAGGGGCCCAACATGATCCCATAGGCTCAAACGAGAATTTTTTGAGCATCATGGTGTCCGAATATGAGCATGCTGAAGTTTGCAATCATTTTGCACTTTGGACTCTTAAGGGATTCTGACAATTGAACGTAGCTCGATACAATTTCGCGTGTTTTAGTGTGAAAGAGGACCATTCCTAGTGTAAAAGTACCCACCTAGATGTGTTAGGATAGTCTATTTGGTCACACAAGTTGCATAATGAAAGTTGTACCACTTTGCAACTTTCAACTACTTGCATTTGACAACTTTTTCCCTAAACAAAAATTCGCCACCACGAAGAAACGCATTTGAGATAGAAAAAACCAAGAGATGTAATTTTATAGGGGTCCAACATGATCCCATAGGATCAGACGAAAAGTTTCTAACCGTCACGATGTCTGAATATGAGCATGCTGAAGTTTGTAGCCATTTTGCACTCTAGACTCTTAAAGGATTTTGTTGGTTGAACGTAGCTTAGAGTGATTATGTGTGTTTCAGTGCAAAATAGGAGCATGCCTAGCATAAACGTACCCACCTAGATGCATCATGATAGTCTATTTGGTCACACGAGTTACAGAAAGAAAGTTGCACCACTTTGCAACTTTCAACTACTTGCATCTGACAACTTTTTCCCCAAGTGAGAATTCGCCACCACGGAAAAATGCCTCTGAGATAGCAAAAACTGAGATAGGTTATTGTAGAGGGGCCTAACCTAATCCCATAGGATTAGGAAAGAAGTGTCTAACCATCACAGTGTTAAAATATGAGCATGCTGAAGTTTGCAACCATTTTGCACTTTAGACTCTTAAGGGATTTTGTCAGTTGAACATAGCTCAGAGCGATTCTACGTGTTTCAGTGTGAAAGAGGAGCATATCTAGTGTAAAAGTACCCACTCGAACGTGTCGAGACAGTCTGTTTGGTCACATGAGTTGCGAAATGAAAGTTGCACCACTTTGCAAATTTTAACTACTTGCATTTGACAACTTTTTCCCCAAGCGAGAATTCGCCACCACTAGAAAATGCCTCCGAGATAACAAAAATCGAGAGAGGTTATTGTGGAAATTCATTAACCACCATCTAAAACCACAAAATATACAACCTTTAGCCAAGGAACCGCTCATGGAGTGCACTTTTCACAAAACCTTCATATTTAGCAAATTTAAGGAGGGTTTATTGAAAGTCCTATTCCCACACCTATCCCACCTTGCCAAAGAATCAAACATGCTCCAAATGAGTCAAGGTTGTTTGGGTGTTTTGAGTCCAATAAGTTCCATTATGACCATTCAAATTTAATTGGTGAATTTTTAAGGTCTTATGTTTTGATTTTGTAGAAGTTGTAAATCATAGTGAAAATATTGTCAAGTTTGATAAAAGTTGTCAAGATAGGTTGAATATCATTTTTTCCAGTGTGAGGTCATGTTTTTTGGATTCAATAAGGTCTTGGTAGACCATCTCTAATGTTTTAGGAGTCTAGGAGGGTCAAATTTCAAAATAATGCAAAATGAGCAAAAATGTTGTCAGCAAGAATATGTAAAAAAGTGCAATTTTGTACTCCAACATCCATAACGAGTTTGAAATTTGGTTGGAGTTAGTTGTAGGATGGTAGTTGGTTTTTTTCATGTTTGAAGAGGCTTCTTATATTTGATTTTGAGGTTGGATAAATCAAGTTAGAAAGAAAAACAATAAAATCTTGTTATTCCCATGCCATTTTCTGAGTTTTTCCAAAAAAATTGAAGTTTAATGGTACTGTACGGTTCCGTAAAGGGTGGATGTGCTTAATTCTTAATGGAAACTAGTGGGAATCAGAGTTAAATATTTCAAAAACTTGGTTTGAAGAAATTTCATTCAATTTTGTGCATTTAATAGGCATTTTTTTGGAGGTCAGTCTGTGAGCCCTATTTCAAGGGTTTGAGTACATTTAAAATGGTGTTTTAAGCTTTCCACCCATTGTATGATGTTGTAACTTGGTGGATAGGCTTAGTTGAGATAGATAAACATGTTTTCATTATTTCTTTAGCAAGGGAGGTCCGCATATTGATTTTTGGTGATGCCCTAGGTGGCATTTGCGGTGTTTTTACATGAAAAAGTGAGGTTAGAGAGGGTAAAAGTGGGAAATGTTTGAGGGCTGTCATTTTTCTTGTTATTTTAAGCATTTTCAAGGTTATTCCAAAGTTTTTGAATTATTTTTGAGGTCCAAGAAGGCGTGGAGCATAGTTTTTCAATAAGCCCTAGGGTATATTGTGAAAAGTGAGGGCTTTAGTGTTTGGGGTGTTGCAAGGTCTATCTTGCCCTAAAATTTGTGGATTAGGAATTTAATATAGTAGGTGAGTGTTTCCCAATCAAGTTTTGGGTGAAAGGAAAACTTTAAAACACATTCTCTTTGTAAATCTGGCCTAATTGAGGCCTTGGACAACGTTGTTTTTGAGTTTTTAGCAAGTTGCTCCAAAGGAGTCTTAGGTGGAATTGAGGTATGTTACATATGACCTAGGTTGCATCAATTTATATGAGGCATATGCTGCCCCAACATTTTCAACCCTACGAAATTAGCAATCCAGTGAGCTCGCTAGCTTGCCAATTCGGTAGGATTAACAAGGTAGGGGAAATAAATATGCCTTTCTACAATTATATTAGACATTATTTCATTATTACTCATAAATCCACATGCTTTTCCTTGAAGAAAAATTTAAATGTAAACTATGAAGCATTGCAACTAATTTTAAATGTAATATACACATTTAATTAAGGCATATATTAAGGAATATACACATTTGCATGTATTAATTTCTCATAGTTTTTGTATACCAAAAAATACACTAAGTCAAAGAAAAATATTACAATAGTGATTCTAGAAAATCTTGAAAATCTCCCCATTTTTCAATACTTGTAGCAATACATGTAAGGAAATAATCCTCCCATTTACAACCTAGATCATGAAATATATTCTACAAGAAGAAACAAAAGGAGTTGCTGCCCAATTTCTTTTCTTTAATCCACCTTAGCTAGCCCAGTTATTTGCATTCCAAAATGCTTCAAAACATGTACATCCCCTGCTCCCTACAAAAGGCATGGGTAGTAGCCTCTTTGTGGTTGTGTACTCTCATAGGAATCTGGTCCACAAAAATCTTGCAAAAGCCTATCAATCTTAGACATGGACTAACATAAAAATCATTAAAAGATAAATAACTAAATAATGTCAGTCATACACCTTACGAGACCTATCACCTTCATGCATGCTAGATAAGGAGGTCGATTGAAGGTCCTGCAATGGTGATGTGGCCCTTCGCTACTTTATCATCTCTTGATGATCCTACGTATAAATTTCAAATATATCGTTGACATAATTAACATAAAACATGTAGCATATAAGAATCTAAGAAATCTAAGAGATGGAAAAGGAAGAGAAGATTGATAACCATAAAATGCACCAACAACCGATGTTTCTCATACCATTGAACACTTGCACCACCAACCGATGTTGTTCTTCTCTTAAACTTTGACAAACTTCAGTATTACCTATAGTCATAATAAAAAAAGGATCAATGATAGTCGTAAATGCATATGACATCAAACACTAATAAGGAATATGGTGCAGAGCACATTGTCCTCCATTTTTTGAGTTGACTCTAGTTAGGATGAATGATTCAAGATGTCAAATAAGGTTTGAAAGTCATTTAATATGGTCAACTGATCCATTTCTCTCATTGTGGCCACTATAACTTGAAGAATAGGTCTGCAACATCAATAAACTAGTGTGGGAATGTGGAATTTATGTAGGGGAGGTCGAGTGTTCTATTGGGCATGAAGCCCTAGAGTGAAAATTTGTGTTTTCAAAGTGAAATAGTGAGGTTTTGAGATAGTAAGGACAACCCCTATTTTACCGTTTCAAGGTAAAAACATATTTGGCTTTGAAATCTTCACCTTCCATAGAGACAAAGGGAGTGACACTTGAGATAGAGAGAGAGGTAATAGGAGTGAGATAGATTAGTCTAGGTAGTGTGGTAGCAACTGAGACCTGAGAGCGATAGAGACTTGAGAGGGATAGAGAGTTATCCAGTTACAGTTGGGGAAAATACCTGACAATGGGAGAGGGGTTGGGAGGGATGAGACCTGAGAGATACAAAAAGACCAAAGGGGGAGAGAGAGAGGGAGTGTGGGAGAGGGGGTTGGAGTGAAATATATTTGTCTAGGTAGGGTGGGAGGTAAGTGAGACCTGACAGAGAGGGACTATGAGAGAGGGCATTGGAGTGACACAGATTAGTCTTCATAGAATGGGAGGGAGTGAGACCCGAGAGAGAGGGACTTGAGAGGGAGGGATTTATTCAGTTATGGTGGGGGGAAGACTTAAGAGAGGGAGTGTGAGAGAGAGGGTGTGGAACCCTTAAACTATAAAACCTATACCATTAACCCTTAAACCCTTAAAACCTAAACCTTCTACCCTCTACCTTTAACCCTCTACCCTCTACCCTTAACCAGGTTAAACCGTAAACCCTCTACCCTTAAATTGTAAATCCTATACCCTAAAATTTAAACCCTTAAACCCTAACCCCTTAAACTGTCTACCCTCAACCCTATGCCCTCAATTATCAACCCTCTAACCTAAACATTGGATCGTCAACCCTCGTCTATCTTTGTCCCTCCCCCTCTTATCTCCTTCTCTTTATCCCACTTCTCCCTCCATCTCTCCCTCCATCCATTCCTCCCTCTCTACCATAATCCCTCAATCCTATACCCTCAACCCTCAACCCTCAACCCTCAACCCTCAAACCCTAAACCCTTGAACCCTCTACCCTCAACCCTCTACCCTCAAACCCAATCCCTCAACCCTTAAACACTCAACATTGAACATTGAACCCTAAGCCCTCAACCCTCTTTCTCTCTCTCACTCTCTCTCAAGTTTCTCTCTCCTACTTGAGAGAGCGAGAGAGAATCAAGAGAGGGAGTCGGAGATAGAGGGATGAGAGAGAGAGAGGGACTTGAGAGAGAGGGAGAGGGAGAGAGTGAGAGAGTGGGAGAGAGATAAAGGGTGTGAGAGACCCTCTACCCTCAACCCTTAAACTACAAGCCCTATATCCTATACCCTATACCTTTAACCCTTAAACCCTCTACCATCTACCTTAAACCCTTAAACTACAAGCCCTATATCCTATACCTTATACCTTTAACCCTTAAACCCTCTACCATCTACCTTAAACCCTTAAACCATAAACCCTATACCCTTAACCCTTAAACCCTAAACCCTAAACTCTCAACCCTCAACCCTCAACCCTTAACATCCCCCTCTCTCTCTCAACCCTACACCATCTACCCTTAAACCATAAATCGTAATCCCTAAACCCTAAACCCTCTACCCTTAACCCTTAATTTGTAAACCCTCAACCCTCAACCCTCTACCCTCAACCCTTAAACCCTAAACCCTCAACCCCTAACCAGTTTAAACCCTAAACGATTAAACCCTCTACCCTTAAACTATAAACCCTAAACCCTCTACCCTCTACCCTCAACCCTCAACCCTCAACCAGGGTAAAGCCTAAACCCTTAAACTATCTACCCTCTACCCTTAAACCCAATACCCTCTACCCTCAACCCTCTACCCTCAACCCTTAAACCCTTTTAAACCCAACTAAACTCTCTAGGCTAATCCCTCAACCCTCAACCCTTAATCCCTCGACCTTTAACCCCTCAACCCTCAACCCTCAACCCTTAAACTGTAAACCCTAAACCCTATACCCTTAACCCTTAAACCCTCTACCATCTACCCTAAACCCTTAAACCCTCTACCCTTAAATCGTAAACCCTATACCCTTAACCCTTAAACCCTAAATCCTAAACCCTCTACCCTTAACCCTTAATTCATAAACCCTAAACCATCTACCCTCTACCCTCAACCCGTAAACCCTAAACCCTCAACCCTTAACCAGGTTAAACCCTAAACCCTAAACCCTAAACCCTCTACCCTCTACCCTCAACCCTTAAACCTTAAAATCCTCAATCCTTAACCACGTTAAACCCTTAAACTATCTACCCTCTACCCTTAAACTCAATACCCTCTACCCTCAACCCTTAAACCCTTTTAAACCCAACTAAACTCTCTACGCTAATCCCTCAACCCTCAACCCTCAACCCTTAATCCCTCAACCATTAATCCCTCAACCCTCAACCCTCAACCCTCAACCCTCAACCCTCAACCCTCAACCCTTAAACTGTAAACCCTAAACCCTAAATCATGTACCCTATACCCTTAAACCCTTTACCATCTACCCTAAACCCTTAAACCCTCTACCCTTAAACTGTAAACCCTATACCCTTAACCGTTAAACCCTTAAACCCTAAGCCCTCTACCCTCTACCCTCAACACCCCCTCTCTCTCTCTCTTAACTCTACACCATCTACCCTTAAACCGTAAATCGTAATCCCTAAACCCTAAACTCTCTACCCTTAACCCTTAATCCATAAACCCTAAATCCTCTACCCTCTACCCTCTACCCTCTACCCTCTACCCTCTACCCTCTACCCCTAAACTCCTAAACCCTCTACCCTCTAACTTGTACCCTTAACCCTCTACCCTATACCCTTAACCCTCTAACCTCTAACCTTAAACCATAAACCCTGAACCCTGAACCCTGAACCCTTAATCCCCAAACCCTTAAACCCGCAACCCTCAACCCTCAACCCTCAACCCTCAACCCTCGACTATAAACCCTAAACCCTAAACCCTTAACCCCTTAAACCCTCTACCATCTACCATAAACCCTTAAACCCTCTATCGTTAAACCATAAACCCTATACCCTTAACCCTTAAACCCTAAACCCCTAAACCCTCTACCCTCTACCCTCAACACCCCCTTTCTCTCTCTACCCTACACCATCTACCCTTAAATCGTAAATCGTAATCCCTAAACCCTAAACCCTCTACCCTTAACCCTTAATCTGTAAACCCTAAAACCTCAACCCTCTACCCTCAACCCTCAACCCTCAACTAGGTTAAACCCTCTACCCTTAAACTATAAACCCTAAACCATTAAATCCTCTACCCTTAAACTATAAACCCTAAACCCCCTACCCTAAACCCTAAACCCTCAAACCCTAAAACCCTAAACCCTTAAACTATCTACCCTCTACCCTTAAACCCAATACCCTCTACCCTCAACCCTTAAACCCTTTTAAACCCAACAAAACTCTTTATACTAATCCCTCAACCCTCAACCCTTAAACTATAAACCCTAAACCCTTAACCCTTAAACCCTCTATCATCTACCCTAAACCCTTAAATCGTATACCCTATACCCTTAACCCTTAAACCTTAAACCCCTAAACCCTCTACCCTCAACCCCCCTCTCTCTCTCAACCCTATACCGTCTACCCTTAAACCGTAAATCATAATCCCTAAACCCTAAACCCTCTACCCTTAACCCTTAATCCCTAAACCCTAAACCCTCTACTTGAGAGAGAGAGGGAGAGGTGGTGGGAGGGACATACTTGAGAGAGAGGGAGAGGGAGAGGGAGATGGAGAGAGATAGAGGGAGTGAGAGAGGGAGGGAGTGGAAGAGAGATAGAGGGAGTGACTGTGAGAGGGAGAGGGGGTAGGAGGGGGAGAGGGGAAAGGACAAAGATACTTGAGAGAGAGAGAGAGGTAGAGGGGGTGGGAGGGAGATACCTAAGAGAGAGGGAGAGAGACAGAGTGGGAGAGAGATAAAGGGAGTGGGAGAGAGAGAGAGTGAGAGGGGGTAGGACAAAGATACTTGAGAGAGAGAGAAGGAGAGAGACAAAGTGTGAGAGAGATAGAGGGAGTGAGAGAGAGAGAGGGAGTGGGAGAGAGAGAGGGAGAGACATAGAGAGAGAGGGGTACGATGGAGAGACTTGAGAGAGGGGGAGGGAGAGGGGGTGGGAGAAACCTAAGAGAGAGGGAGAAGGAGAGAGGGTGGGAGGGAGACACTTGAGAGAGGAGAGGGAGACAAAGTGGGAGAGAGGGGGTGGGAAGGAGAGACCTAAGAGAGGAGAGAGAGGGAGGGAGATAGAGGGATAGAGAGACAAGGAGGAGAGACTGAGATGGAGAGGGGGGGTGGAGGAGAGGGAGTACTGGGATAGAGGGATCGAGAGAGCCGGAGGAGGAGAGAGAGAGATAGAGAGGAGACAGTGGGAGGGCTAGGAGGAGGACACCCGAGAGAGAGGAGAGAGAGAGGAGAGAGATAGAGGGAGGAGAGAGAGGATGGGAGAGAGATAGGAGGAGGCAAGGAGAGAAAAGAGAGACCCAATAGGAGGGAGAGGGGTGGGAGGAGAGATCCTGAGAGAGAGAGGGAGGGAGAGGGGGTGGGAGGGAGATACGAGAGAGAGAGGGAGAGGGAGAGAGATAGAGGGCGTAAGAGAGAGAGGAACTTGAGAGAGAGAGGGAGAGGTTGTGGGAGGGAGATACTTGAGAGAGATGGAGAGGTAGAGGGAGAGAGATAGAGGGAGTGGGAGAGCGAGGGAGTTGAAGAGAGATAAAGGGAGTGACTGTGAGAGGGAGAGGGGGTAGGAGGGGGAGACTTGACAAAGAGAGAGAGGGAGAGGGGGTAGGATGGAGATACTTGAGAGAGAGAGAGGGAGAGGGGGTGAGAGGGAGAGACCTAAGAGAGAGGGAGAGAGATAGAGTGGGAGAGAGATAGAGGGAGTGAGAGAGAGGGAGTGGGAGAGAGAGAGGGAGTTTGTATGTGTGTGAGAGAGAGGGGGATGGAGATACTTGAGAGAGAGTGAGAGAGAGAGAGGGAGAGAGATAAAGTGAGTGAGAGAGAGGGAATGGGAGAGAGATAGAGGGAGTGAGTGAGAGACATAAGAGAGGGAAAGGGGGTAGGAGGGAGAGACATGAGAGAGAGAGACAAAGAGAGAAAAATAACGACCTAAGAGAGGGAGATGGAGTGAAAGAGACAAAAAGACCAAAGGGGGAGAGAGAGAGGGAGAGTGAGAAAGGGGGTTGGAGTGAGATAGATTTATTTAGATACCTAGGTGAGAAGGAAAGAGACTTGAGAGAGGGGATTGGATTGAGAGAGAGTAGTCTAGGTTGTGTGGGAGGGAGTGAGACCTGAGAGAGAGACTTCAGAGGGATAAAGAGTTATCCAATTAGGGTAATGAGTTAGAGAGCGTATGAAAGGTAAAACCTCAACTATCCATCTACGATCATAAACTGTGCACTCTAAGAATTATCAAAGTTGTTGACTAAAGAGAGGGGAAATTCAGGTTTTGTTCAAAGCAACTCTTTGGATGTGTTAACTAACAAGATTTACCAAATTTCCTCATATTTTCGTCTGTGCTCCCCTTCTCATTTTCATGTCTTTCAATGCAAGTATATAAAAAATTTGTGATAGCTTTAACCTCTCTCTTAGCTATCTAAATAGATAATTCTTTTTTCATTTTGATTTAGTTAAGGTTTTGATCCATGGCTCCTATTGTAAACGCCTCCATTTTTGCTCAAAAACCAACATGTGCTAGTTTTAGGATATATTTTTACACGTTCATCAAAATGTGAAACAAATAACACTTTTTGAAACTAGACTCCATTCTACACATGATGAAAAAAAAATCAATTTTTGATTAGTTTTCAAAAAATTTAGGGGGGAAGCATGCTCAAATTTTAGCTTTTCAGGATGTGTCCACTTAAAAAATTCATAAAATATTATATATTCATTAAAAAAAATTATCCGAAAGAATGAGGATAAACTACATGGTGTTAGCTAATTTATCATCATTGGGATTTTTTAAATTCTAAAAAAAAAAGTTAATCAAAAAGGGGGGAACCCTTAGGCGCTATGCTATTTTTTTGATAAAAACAAGACCTGTTTCTCCCCCCCCCCCCCATTTTGAGACCCTTAATCTTCATTAATTTCAAAAAAAATAGTAGCTTAGAAATTAGACTCGGAGCACTTCAACTTTTGTTCTTGCTGCATCTTAAAATTTTGAGCGTAACTATGTTCATTTTCTCGTGCAAATCAGATTTTGCTAATTTCAGAAGAAAAAAAAGTGGCATCTTAAGAGCCAAAATTGTGTCACAAATTGGTGCACTTACCCGACTACTAATTTGCAATGAGATATCAACAACACTTCCATCATTGTCATGGATCAAAACATGACATAACATGTGACATCTTGCATCTCTTTTACTTCTTCATTAACCATGATATACAAGGAGAGGTTTCTCGCATATCTATTATGTCATCATACCATGTATCTTTTTCTTCATCACTATTATATTGATCTGCATATATGTTTCTTATGGGCTGATTAAAATCATTATCCTCATTTAGACAACATGGATCTTCATTTTCTGATATTCTCTTTTTAGCTATGCGCATCATGTTCTGATTTCACTTAATAGGACAACTACTATCAACATTTTGAGACATCATATTTTGTACATATTTACATTGGGTTCCTTCCACAATCTCTATCCAATCAAGTACCTGATCAAAACTATGAGGCTTAAATTCCTTTGGCAAAGTACTCAAGCCTGGCTCATAGATTTCACAAAACAATTCAATGCACGTTGAATCCTTAGGTCTGAAATTTTTGGGGACTTCCAACAAGGTATCCAAAAACCTTGCAAATAAATCATATGGTGATTCTCCCTTGTGCCTCTTTAGGTCAGATAATCTTTGAACAAGAGACATAGGATCAACAATGCTCAAAGTTTGTTCATACTCAACTTGGAGTTCACTATTAGTTGCATCGTGCAATGATAGGCTGATTGTAACATCAGAAGCATTATCATCATGACAATAATTTCTATTGTATGATCCATGAATCCATTTGCTTGAGGTGTGCTAGGATAACCAACACTTTCAACCATGTATCCCTTCATCATTGAATATTTGGAGTTGTTTTCAATATCCATTACAATTTGATATGCATGATGAAGTGTTGTAAGATCTTTATCTCTTAATAGATAGCTCATTTATTCATCAAATGCACCAAGGTAAACAAACAAGCACAATGCATCATTTGGTCTTAGATTTTCTGGAATATCCCTTATTGCCTTTGAAAATCTTAAGTTGAAAGAAGGAACCAACTCATCTTCATATTTTTGAATGTCCATGAATTTTTGTCCTACTAAAAATGGATCAATTCTCTCACCAAATTGTTCAATGAATGTTGCTATGAACTCATTCCACGAAGAGATGGAACACACTAACAAATATGAAAACCAATCTCTGACATCTTCCTTCAGAGATTGAACAAAGAACTTCATTACAACATCCTCATGGCTTACCTCATAATCTCCCATCAAATAAAAAAAACTCTTGGAGATGTTAAGATGCTGATTCATAACTTTTCCCTTTGAACTTTGGTAAATGTTCCCTAACTTCATTAAGAACAGGGTTTGGGAAACCTTGAATACCATTAAAATTTAATGGTCTGTATCTTTCCACAGAGAAAGGCCTTCTCTGAGGACATAGCTGGAACTATGGTTGTTTTTGCATTGTAGGATTTAAAAATATGGTTTGGGAAAGTCATAATAACAATCCCAATACAAATATTCATGTGATTCATTCTTATCCTACTTACAACCATTTACTCTTAACTTTCTCAACTCCCTTTCTATTGGTGCTAACACTCACTAAATAAGGGAACATAATTTTTTCTAGGATTTTGAAATATGGTTTTCATACATAAGTTTATGCTTCTTGAAAACCAAAATATGAAACATACTTGGATATGTTGCAACTGCTACAAATTTTTCTTCCTGATTAGAAATCTTTATAGATCTAAAACTTTCTTCACATCTTCATCAGGTTCTTTTCATAGAGTTGCCACCTCTCTTCATAGAGAACTAAACTTCAAACAACATGAAGCTCTTTTAAAGCTTAATTTCATTCCGGGTCTCCTCCAACAATAGAGTCACACATAGATTCTTTTAAATCTGCTGCAACAAAACCTCTTCCAGGTCTAAAAACTTTCATATTTGGAAAATATTGTTGACTTCAAGAGTTCTCTCTTTGACTGGAAGGATTTGCAAGCCTATGCAAATTTTTGTAGATACCTCTTCCACAATTTCAACAGGCTCATTAATAGAGTCGCCACCTCTCTCAAGAGGAAAAAAATATTCAACAATTGAAACATCTTCAATGATCAAATTTCTTTCTGAGTTCTTTTCACCAACAGAGCATCATAGATCGTGAAAATTTCAAGTCTATTGCAACAATTTCTTTCTCTAGATGTGAAATCCTTCAATACTTGAACCAAATCTGCAGATCAACAACTTTATTGACTCTTTCCAAATGGATAATATTGGAGTTGTCCCCAGTAGAGTCACCAATTTGTTGGTGTTTTTTCTAGCCGAACCTTGAAAATCCTCTAAAGGATAGCTAGTCCTTATGCTTGAGAACTTCAAGATTAGTAACCAACAAATGGGAGATGGATTCTACACTTCTCTCCCCTACACTTCAGGCTTTGCAAAACCTAGGAGGGTAATCCCACATAATGTACCTATCAATTTATGCAACCAAATGACCATGCACATTACAAATAATAGATGAATTCTCATGGAAGTGCTCAGTAAATGGAATATTTAAAAAGATGGCTACTCCTTCACAACACAACATTTAGAGCATGAGAAAATAGAAGTACATTGCACTTCTAGAAACAAAACATAAAACAAAAGCATTTAAAAGTTGTTTGAATTTAAAGATTATTTTTTAGAATGAGGAAAGACAACTGTGTCAAACCATTGCCGCCTTGGGCTACAAAGTCACATGTCATACCTCATATTACAATACTATAACATAATGCTGATAACCTTGAAGCTTCTGTCACATTATGACAGAAAGGTCTACTTAAGCCTGTCATGAAATTCTACTTAGCAATCCACCTAAAAATGCAATACCCTCATTACCTACTTGCAAGCATTTACACCACTCCTTGAATGTAAAGCAAAAAAATAGATAACTCAAACAACATATGTGTTTGAAGAATCTCAATAACCTTGTTATTTCAATTCAAAAGGTGTTACATCCTAGACATGGAGATAATCACATAACAATATGCATTCAAGTTACAAGAGCATTACAATATATGGATTTACAACATATGGACCTTTACCCTTAACATTTAACAATTCCAATATACAACCTCTTTCATGGCCAAAACTTAAAGCTAAGAACCTTTCTAGAAATCAAAACCCACATTATTGGCTATGAATTCCTTCTTATAGAAATAAAGGAGCAAAAAATGCCTCGAGCTAGAATGTACACATGTCACACCCTCATTTGACCGCTACAAAACATACTCCCTCAAGTAGTTACATTTACAGTACAGGGAGGGAAAATTCACATGGGACAAAACAATCTATATTTGTTGATGAAGACTTTTTCCCGCCTTCTAAATGGCATCAATGGGTTGTTACAATAGCTCATTTGCACTTTACCCTATTTTTCTTTTATCACTTTATTCTTTGATACCATCGCTCATCGCTACTTCGTCCTTTACCTCCCCGAACGGATCCACGATGCAAAAGAAACCAATGATGGGAGGAATATTCCATCGAATATCACTTAACTCCACCATCGCTCATCACTGATGTGTTCCTTGTGTATTTATTTGTAACCACAATGCTTTGGACCCCAATGATGAGAATTTCCATCGCTTATCATTGGTTCACATTTTAATAACCGAGTCAAACAAGTGATAGAAGAAACATAGTGAAGGCTCAAGATTTAGCCACATGCCTTTAAAACAATTTTCACCCTCCTCATCACTCATCGTTGGTTCACATCTTAATATTTGAGTCAAATTGGCGATGGAATAAACATAGCGAAGGCTCAAGATTTAGCTACATGCCTTTAAAACAGTTGTCACCCTCCTCATTGCTCGTCACTAAAATGAATTGAGTGGTAGAATTTTTTCTGCAATACATAGAACTATCACGATGTGAAGGAACCACAAGAACCATCGTGCATCACAAAAATAAAAGTAGAAGCCAAATGCATGTAGCGACAAGCGATGCAAGGTAAATGAGTCCATCACACATAGTTCTTTGGTTTTACAATGGTCAAGTCACATCAGTGATGGGAACAAATTGGCGATGGACTAGGATTCAACCACGTGTCACCTGCTTGCTGGCCTATGGGGTCAAATTGAGTCAACACCTCCATTGGGCGGGATGGTGGGTTGCTACCAAATACTTCGTTTGATCACCACCGGGCATCATTAAAGAAACATAAACATATCAGATTGAGATTATTCAGGGTCTCCTCGATGCCCCAATCAGAAGGACAACCACATATCGTGGGGAGAAAAAATTGAGTCCCCTCGACATACCAATATTGCCAAACCATAAAGTTCTGCCACCACACATCGAGGGAACAACCACATATTGAAAGGACATCCCTGGTCGTCACTTTGACACCCGAAAAACATATCAATGCCAAGCAAAACAAAGGGGTCGCGACTAGAAAATAAGGTGAAGGGGCTAGTAAAAGAATGACTACCCAAGGCATAAGTTGTAACTAGGTCAACCTGGAATCGAGAGCAAGGGGTCACCGAGCAAATAGAACAAAAGTGAACGCTTAGAATAATTAGGATTTTAGGAGGGTTCAAGCCCTATACATAATTTAAAACCCTAATTAGATACAATTGAGGAGTTTCAAAACCCCAAAGACTTTAGCAATTCAAAAATGGCCATGGATTTTGCAAGATCCACCATGTCCAAGAGGGAGAAATCAAGAATAAGACTAAATGGATTAAAAATGTATCTTTTAAAGAGAGAATAGGGGGGGAAAGAAGCTTCTTGAGCTGTTACAAGGCATCTCGGGCCGTTACCATCGAAAAAAGGAGTTGACAAGTGACAAACATGCTTAGAAATGATCGTCCAGACGTCAAAATGTCACAGGATGCTAGTACAGTGCGCTAGTTTCTAGACACATCGTGTTACAAAATATCGAGAACGGGAAAAGCATAAGTTTTGATGTAAAGCTGTTGCGCGAAGGTAGCTGCTAAAAAGGGGTCCTGGGCATCCTAAGATGGGAAAAAGGTTGATGCAGGGGCTAAAATGAGCCTACACAAGTGCTAAGGGAGTGGACACTAAAGTGGATAAAAAAATGAATGTGAAATTACAAGGGGTGCAATTTTATGACATTACACATATATCAATTGATGAACAATAATAATGAAAAAAATATGCTCAAAATGTGTTAAAACAATGGAAACACAAATAACATTGATGAAACCACCACAAAAATAAGAGAAAGCCACAACATACAACTATTGAAACCCTCAATGGGAAGAAAAATATAGGAATCTAGTGTGTTTTCATGCTTTATTCCATTATAATAGAGGTATTTACAAGTGTTACAAATCAATACAAGGATCGTTAGAATTTACAAACCTGATACTATTGTCTTTTCACACCTACCTACCTCCAACAATGAGAAAACCTTTAACAATCTCCATGCAAATTCACTCCACAAGCATAACTAGATTTTTGTTCGAAAGAGTTAACCCATGCACATGGATGAAGCAACCTCATATGGAATCCTTCAAGCCTGTCATGGCCACTGGAAAGTCAAAATATGTCTAACTAAACTATTCCAACTTAAATAATTCTTCAAATTCTAGTGTTTGCACATAGAAAAATGATTTCATCGGTTTACTAATAATTAGTTTGCCACTTGTGATGAATTTGCCAGTGGTGAATGCACATTTCACTAGGGCTAACACATGTTCATCAAGGAAAACACTACATTCACTTCCTATATAGGAGGAAAAATTAGGATTCCTACTTTTCCAATTACTTATGATGTCAATAAATTGAATCAAGGCATTTGGGGATGATTTAAACCATTCCTTATAGCCATTGACACACTTTACCAATTACCATACGTTACATATCCTTCAATTTGGTGATAAAATACTCCCCAGTCACAACACACCCTTCGATACCACAGGGAAAAAGGAGAGATTAGACCTCGTGACCTCTTGCCTGCAACATGATGCTTTAGCCAATCGAGCTAGGCCCTCCACCCTAATGATCACCCTCATTTAATAACATGTTAATACTTATATTTATTTACATGGATGGATATTTGAGGTATTATTTTTTATTCTCTTGTGGCCCACATGCTAATTAAGTTTTTTTTTTTTGGGTTAAAGCCCTATATTTTTTTGTAAATTTGAAGTATTTGACCAATTTTAAAGTACATGTTTCTTAATCTAATTTAAAGAATTTTTTTATTAGTTGGGAGGATAAACATCTCGATACTTTTTGAAAGTCAAAGATATCAAGTCAATAATTGTTGTCTTCCTTCAGTATAGTGCCAAGGATTGAAGGTATTCAATCCACCAAATTCCTCAAGGCTTAGTGTTTGGTCATTGTTGCTTGATAACAAGTGTAATGAATACTATTTTGAAATAAAATAATAGATTAAGGAAGCAACCCCATGGGGACCATTATTGTGGAGCAAGTGGTCAAATGAAACTTTTTTTTTAATGCTTAGAATAAATTACTACCTTTCCAAGAAAAATATGTGCCCCTATTTTTAGATTTTCAATAGATGCACCTTTAGGGTGGTGCTGAAATTTTTTTCCACCGACTTAAAAGATTTTATGATCACACATCATTTATCTATAATTTTTGAAGTTATACCAACAAATTTAAAGATATTTTTTAAAAGAAATTTTTTTACTTCTTATTTATTTTTTTTTTTTTCCAACATCTACTTTTGCTAAAAAGCCATAAGACTCCCAACTTCTAAACTTTTTTATCTTAAAATTTTAATACTACAAAATCTTTTAAAACCCCTACTCGTAAAAGCTCTTAAAATTTTTTAACCAACCTGCTGAAAAGTTTTAAGGGGCTCCCCTCCATGATACTGTTACAGAAGGGATAAATCGTATAAGCAGTTAGTTACATCAATAGTGGTCAAATTGGTCCCCTTTCAATGAAAAATTAAACCCCGCAGCTGATAGCTGGAGAGTCACCTGTCAACTGTAAACAAATAAATTGAAGTTAGGGCCTGAATTTGAAAATCATGTCCCCCGGAGAATCTCTGGAAAATGGCGCGATCTCAGCGGACGGTCGGATGCTCAAAAGAAAACAACGTTACGGATCTGCTGTTTACGGGTAGCAACACTATTAGATGACCGTGTTTTAAAAAATTCTACGTGGGATCGTTTCACCAGTATTTTGTTTTTCATTGTAATTTTTGATCTTTTTGAGTTTTCGAACATTGCCTCTGCATATTGTTCAGCACATTAATTGAAAACCGTTGTTTGTCGTTCAATTGGGATTTTACTACAGCTACAAGGATTTCTAATTATTCCTGCTTTATGACATGCTAAATTGAAGGTTGTCTTTTTTGACCAAAGGCGTGTAGTATTTAAGGACCAATGTATTTTACGAGTTAAACTTCATTTGGGTTTTGTGAATGACACCCTAATTGTGTGTCATTCATATTCTAATTTTGCTTGGACAAAAAGGCCGTTACATTTTTTCCCCATATTTTGATGAAAGAAGCAAATAAACCAGTTTTGTTAAAAACATTACTGTGCTGCTGTCTGAGATGTTATGTTATGGATAATTTATGATTGATTTGTTCCCTTAGATAAGTAGGGCTAAATAAATTCTACCAACATTCGATAAAGTTTGACCCTTTGTGTTTCAATTTATTTAACAGTTATGTTAAGGTTAAGTCAAGATGGGTTTTCCCCATTATCAAATAGCTCATGAACTCCATTTTAGTTATTTTAATATTGAAAGAAGATTGATTTTATCCGGATGTATGACCAGTTTAAAATGGTTTTAAAAAAGAACACATTTTTCTTAAACTAACTTCAAAGTGACCATAGCAGCAAAAATCTTTTGGGGAAAAAATCGGCAAACCAAAAGTATAAGATTTTTTGAAAAAATGGGGAAAAAATTGGATTAAAAAAACGTAAAAAATTGTAGAACAAGAGATAAAAAAACTATTTTTTTTTGAAATTGAAAGGCATTTCCATAGCATAGAGATATAGAGAGCAAGTAAAATAAAGAGTTTAACTAATGAATTGTAAAAAATAGATTTTTGTAATTTATATTCATATCGTTGATTACATTGCATTGCACATCTTTCAAACTCAAAGTATTACTTCACATTGCATAACTAATAACTAGATGTTGATAGATGACAAAATTTTAATTACAATATAGTTTTTACAAAGTCAACCTAAACAGTTATGCAATTACTTCACATTGCATAACTAATAACTAGGAGCAGCTGCCAATTGCATTTGCTTGTCATGGCATTCCATGAGACCACATTTCTTTGAGGCATTTTTTCAAATAGTTCATTTCCTTGTCTATGCTACCACATTTTTCATACATGTCTACCAAAGCATTTTATCAAACAGTTCATTGCCTTGCTGCTATGGCTAAAAGTTTTGCTTGTCATGGCATTCTATCATCATGAGACCACATTTCTTTGAGGCATTTTTTCAAACAGTTCACTGCCTTGTCTATGCTATTGCTTACTATTATGCTTTGATAGATTTTTTCCAAGCATCCATAGTTCGTTCGAAAGCACCTGTTTTAGGCTTTTAGCCTTAGCAGCAAGGCAGTGAACTGTTTGATAAAATGCTTTGGTAGACATGTATGGAAATGTGGTAGCATAGACAAGGCAATGAACTGTTTGAAAAAATGCCTCAAAGAAATGTGGTCTCATGGTGATGAAATGCCATGTCAAGCCATAGACAAGCCATAGACATGGCAGTGAACTGTTTGAAAAAATGCCTCAAAGAAATGTGGTCTCATGGTGATGGAATGCCACGACAATTCATTTGGCATTCCATCACCATGAGACCACATTTCTTTGAGACAATTTTTCAACCAGTTCACTGCCTTCTCTATGCTACAACATTTTTCATATACCAAAGCATTTTATCAAAAAGTTCACTGCCTTCCTGCTATAGCTAAAAGCCTAAAACAAGTGCTTTCGAACAAGCTATGGATGCTTGGAAAAAATCTATCAAAGCATAATAGTAAGCAACAAGCTATGGTCTCATGGTTTTTTTTTTTTTTTCGCACGAAAATCAGCATGATTTTATTTGCATTTTTTTGCAGGTTTTAAACACATTTTTATAACAATTTTGCAGTTTGAAATGGGAAAAAATTGGGGAAAAAATCATCCAACCTGCAAATTTTTTAAAAATCAGGATTAATCGGGATTTTTTGCATATTATTGCTTCTATGCTTCAAATGATATCGTGGAATGATTAAGAGTGTAATTTAGAGTCCTGCATTTGTATCTTCTTGTGAAGACTTACAGAGCATGCATTTTTCTTGACAGTCTTCTAAAGACATTTTCCGAGCTCACTCACTTCTTAATTTGTCATCAAGAAGTGAGTGAATCCTAACGTATCTTGAAAAATATTCTTGCTCACTTCTTATTCCATGAACTTGAATTCAGAATCTTATCATTTCCTACTTATATTTACCATTGGCCAGGAACTTGCATCATTCATCTTCATTTTTGTTAGAATATTAAGTTTCTTTTATGTTAATGGTCACTTTAATGTTTTATTTTGCTTTTACTGTTGCTACAGTAATCGATCTACTGTTGCTACAGTAGTCTCTCCTCTTATATATTTTGTAATCTGTTTTTTATGTTAATGTTATGAAAACCCTTTACCATTTACATGGTATCAGAGCCGAATAAGGGTTTCTGGAAAATTCATGGGCTGTGAGTCGATTTTTTTTCTTCCTGGGCGCGATCTCAGTCTGAGCCATTTTTTCTGGCCACGTTTTCCTGTTTTGGGCTTGCTTCAACCTGCGACGGCGCCTGTATTTCGTCATTCTTTTTGAGTTTAGTGGCGTTTTTACCAGTTCTAGGCGTTTTTACCAGTTCTTAGGCCACGCGACTTACTGTTTATGCTGGGCGCAACTTCTGGTTGCGTCTGTTGGCATGTTTTTTTAAAAAGACTTCTGGGGTCGCGTTTTGTTCTCTGGCCCGCGCGCGACTTCTGGTCCGTTGTTTTTTTTCTGGTGTTTCCTCCATTTTCGTCGGCGACCTTCTGGTATTCACGTTTTTTCTGCATTTTCTGGTATTTTAATGGCGGCTTAGGGTTCCGTACCTTTGACTAGGGGTTTGACCAGTTTTTTGAGCTCGAAAAATTATTTTGAGACCAGATTCCTTGTGGGTTTTCCCAGATCTCAACTGGGTTGTCGTCCATTTTTTTTGGTACCTCGTTTTCTGTGCCTCGAAATTTGTGCCTCAGTTTGAAGTCGAATTTTTTTTTTGATCACAGATTCTTTTTGGGTTTTGCGAGATCTCAACTGGGTTGTCACTAGATTTTTCTGGGTACCTCGTTTTCCGTGCCTCGAAATTTGTGTTGTCAAAATTTTCTGGGTATTCTTCCATCCTTCTGGGTTTTTATTTATCTTTTCTAGGTTTTCAGTAAAACCTCAAAATCCGTGTTCGGGTTTCTGTATTTCTGTTTTCTTTGCATTATCTTGCCTTCACCTGTTTGACCGCAAGGTACGTGATGGCATCTCTCACGAACATAATGCTCGAAAGCAGCTAGAAGTTTAACGGGAAGAATTACAACACTTGGAAGCAGCGCATGATTACGATCTTCGAATATCGTTGCCTCGATCAGATCGTTTTGGGGAACTCGCCTCGTCCCACTGTAGTCGGAAAGGACCAGGACAAATGGGATGAACGCAACCGGGAAGCTGTCATGCTCATCAAACTCTCCGTCACGGATGAGCAGCTACCTCAGGTACCATCTGACAAAACTGCTTCAGAAATTTGGGATCACTTGAAGGCCCTTCATGAAACCTCTGACAAGAGCAGAGCGTTCTTTCTCAAGAACATGCTCTTTTCCATCATGATGGATGAGAAAATGTCCTTACAGGAACATCTCACGAAGATCAAGGACATTCGTGATCAGTTGGAGGCGATTGGCCGCACAATGGAGGAAGAAGAGATGGTTGTCATTACTCTGAATAGTCTTCCGCGTTCGTATGAGCACTTCATCGAGACGCTGAATATCACCTCCACCAATGTTGATCTCAAGTTTGACGATCTTTGCAACAAGCTTTTGCAGCAGGATCGATGGCGACAACAGTTTGGAAGCAGTACAAGTTCTACCTCCACAGAGCAAGCGTTCTCTGCCAAATCTTTTGCTAAGAACAAAGGGAAGACTCAATCTTCTCAGCCGAAAGGCTCTGGTTCTTCTCAGGACAGCAAGAAGAAGAAGAACGTTCAGTGCAATTATTGCCATAAATTTGGTCATATGAAGGCTGATTGTCGAATTCGGATGGCTTCTGAACAAAAGAAGCAGGGAGGGTCTCAACAAAAGGCAAATGTCGCGGAGCACACTGAGTAGAAAGAGTCTGCATTCTATGCATTTATGGCCAAGAGAACTGCAGATCCAGTCCAATCTTCTGCCTGGTATATTGATTCCGGGGCTTCTTGGCATTTTACTCATTGTCGAGATTGGTTCACCAAATTTGAACCATTCGCTGATTCCGTGATCTTTGGCGGCGGCGAAGAGTACACCGTTGCTGGTAAGGGCAATGTTCAGATTCACTCTGGAGGAAGAAATTTACTCTTTCTCGATGTCTACTATGTTCCAGGCATAGAACACAATCTTCTCTCTGTCAGCCAGATCATGAAGCATTCTCCTCAGTTGGACGTTATTTTCAGTTCATCCACTTGCAGCATTGTTGATAAGGCAACGCGTACTACGATTGCTATGGGACTTGAGGATCATGGTTTGTACAAACTTGCTGATTTCGGTGATTCTCAGGAGCACACTCTGGCAGCAAGGAGTACTTCCATCAACAAACTTTGGCATCAGTGGTATGGGCACTTGAACGTGCACTATCTCTCTCAACTGTCTCGGGAGGGTTTGGTTGCTGGTCTACCTGAGATCCAAACTCAAAATCATGGAGTTTGTGGAGCCTGTCAAGCTGGGAAGCAGCATCGGACACCATTCTCGGATGGTGATTCTTGGCGAGCCTCCAAGGTCCTTCAATTGGTTCACGCTGATGTTTGTGGACCAATGAACACTCCATCTGTTATGGGGTCTAGGTATTTTTTGTTATTTGTTGATGATTTTAGTCGGAAAATGTGGGTGTATTTTTTGAAAAACAAATCAGATGTGTTTAGTACATTTCAGCAGTATAAGGCCTTGGTTGAGAAAGAATCAGGTTCTCACATTGTTACTGTAAGGTCAGATAATGGGGGGGAGTTTTGTTCAACTGACTTCTCTACTTTTTGTGCTACACACGGCATCAAACGCCAACTCACTACACCATACACCCCTCAGCAGAATGGTGTCGTTGAACGTAGGAATCGCACCATTACTGAAATGGCTCGTTCTATGATGGAGTACCGCCATGTACCTAAGAAATACTGGGCTGAAGCAGTTTATACTGCAGTCTACCTCCTGAATCGGTCACCTACGCAGGCCGTTAAGAAGATGACTCCAGAAGAAGCCTGGTCAGGACGTAAGCCTAAAGTGGGCCATCTGAAAGTCTTTGGTTCTACCGCTCATGTATGGATTCCAGACGCCAAGCGTGCCAAGTTGGACTCCAAGAGCCAGAAACTTATGTTTACTGGTTACAGCGACAATCACAAGGCCTACAGGTTGATTGATGTGGAGACAGACCGTCTCATATTCAGTCGTGATGTTGTGATTGATGAGACTACTGGTCCCTTTGTTCCTACAACCAGCCCTGAGGATCAGCCTCTCCAGGTTCCTGATGATGGTGTTCGTCTTCCTCTTGGTTCCCCTGATGGGAGGGCTTCAGAGCATTCTGACTCTGAAGATGAGGAGTCTACCGGTCATGATATAGCACCACCTGATCTTCCTCAGGATTCCGCTCCAGATGACGTTGTTCCACACATTCCAGCAGATGTTGTTTCTCCTACTCCAGATGTTGGTACTTCTACTCGTCGACCTAAGTGGTGGCTCAAAACTATCGGAGATCTTCATAATGATGAACTCGTTGAGGGTAGATCCACTCGTAATAAGAGCAAGCAGCACAACACAGTCAATTATGCTCTTATGGCCAACATACACAGCATCTATGAGCCTCAGACATATTCAGAGGCTAAAGGCATTCCTGAGTGGGAAACGGCTATGCAGACAGAATATCATAGTCTTCTGAAGAATCACACTTGGGATCTCTCTGATCTTCCTCCTGGGAAGAAACCTATTAGCTGCAAATGGGTCTATAAGGTCAAGTATCATGCCGATGGCACTTTGGATAAATATAAGGCCAGATTAGTTGCTCGGGGATTCACACAGCGGGAGGGCATTGACTATGAGGAGACTTTTGCTCCTACTGCCAAGATGAGCACAATTCGTCTTCTTCTCGCTATTGCAGCCCAATTCGGATGGACTGTTCATCAGATGGACGTCAAGAGTGCCTTTCTCAACGGTGAGTTGCAAGAAGAAGTCTACATGACGCAGCCTCTTGGTTTCAAGGTTGCTGGAACCGAACATCAGGTATGTAGGCTCGTGAAAGCACTCTATGGACTGAAACAGGCTCCTCGTGCATGGTACATCAAGATTGATCAGTACTTGGTTGATCATGGTTTTCAGCGCAGCCCTTCTGACTCTAATTTGTATGTCAAACACTCTGGTGATGATATTCTCTTTCTTGTTGTCTATGTTGATGACTTGATCATTACTGGCAGTTCCACACATTTGATTGCAGCAATCAAACAAGACTTGTGTCAGGCTTTTGACATGACAGATTTGGGGCTTCTCCATTATTGTTTGGGTATTGAGGTTTGGCAGACTGCTAATGGTATATTTATCTCTTAGTCTAAATACGCTCGAAGTCTGTTTGACAAGTTTCGGATGCAGGACTGCAAACCTGCTTCCACACCTATGGAGAAGGGGTTGAAGCTATTAGCCACCTCTGATTCACCTCCGGTTGATGAAACGACATTCAGGCAACTAGTCGGCAGTCTCATCTACCTCACTGCCACTAGACCTGACATCAGTTTTGCAGTGAGCTACATCTCTCGCTTCATGACCGCTCCTAAAGCTGATCATTGGATTGCAGCGAAGCGAGTGCTGAGATATGTTAAAGGCACTTCAAATTATGGCATTCTGTATGGCAGATGCAAGGATCCAAAGCTGATTGGTTACACAGACTCAGATTGGGCAGGTTCAGTGGATGATAGAAAATCTACTTCTGGGTATGTATTCAGTTTGGGTACCAGTGCTGTAACATGGACCAGCAAGAAGCAACAGGCAGTGGCTCTTTCCTCGACTGAAGCAGAATATCGAGGAACAGTTAAGGCAGCATGTGAGGCAGTTTGGCTCCGCAGGATGCTTTCTAACATGCACATGTCACAAGCAGGTCCTTCTCCCTTGTACACTGACAATCAAGGGGTGCTCAAACTGGCCAAAAATCCGGTCTTCCATGAACGTACCAAGCATGTCGAGCTTCATTGTCACTACATCCGCAAGCTGGTAGAAGACGGATCAGTTCAGCTGCAGTATGTTCCAACGGCGGATCAGACTGCAGATATTCTCACCAAGTCTTTGAGCCCGGATAAGTTTGTAAAATTCAGGGGGCAACTTGGTGTTTTTGACAGATTGACCATTAAGGGAGGGTGTTAGAATATTAAGTTTCTTTTATGTTAATGGTCACTTTAATGTTTTATTTTGCTTTTACTGTTGCTACAGTAATGGATCTACTGTTGCTACAGTAGTCTCTCCTCTTATATATTTTGTAATCTGTTTTTTATGTTAATGTTATGAAAACCCTTTACCATTTACAATTTTTGTCTTTGTTTCCATGAACATTTATTAAGGGAATTTCTTGTCGATCTTTCTTGTTTGCCTGATTTTCAGCCGTTGATTCCAAGATAGTTTTATGGACTTCTTCTAGTTCTGTTGTGTATATTTCTACACGTGCCATTAAGTCAGTTTTATAGATTTCTTTATGGGTTAATCAATAAGTCCTGTCTGTTTTTGGATATGCTGCATATACAAGGAAACCTTTTCTTGCAAGTTTCCAATATTTTGGACTTGGGGTACTATTGACATGTCAGAACTTAACATAACATAGATCTGGTTCTCTATTTGGCTTTGTCAAAATAGTCTACGTAAACACTAATCAATTGAAGAGAATAATGTAAATGGAGTGAGGTTACAAGCATAGGAGCTGGTGTGCACAGGATACATTTAACAGGTTGATCACCCTTTCCAATTATGATAGCATCAAGAAGTATGGCACTGTCATGTATATTGATATTGCTGCTTGATAAAATCAAGTTAAGAATAGCTTATCAGTTCCTCACATTGATGATCTTTTGAGAATTTTCATGGAACAAAGTTGTTCACTGAAGTCAACCTTAAAATTTTCTATCTGGCTTAATTATCGAATCTGGATTGAAGATGTCTAGAAGAGAACCTTCAAGATCAAACAGGGACTTTTAAACCTAGTCACAAATTCGTCAACTGTATTTACACAGTTCATAGATGATGTTTTCCTCTCATTTCCTCATAATTTTGTGGTTCTTAATGGCAATGAAATTGTCATCCACAGATGCACTTGGGAAGAGTACCTAGAAGATATCATCAAGTCTCATAGGCCTCCAAGTCCAACACAAGTTTTAAACCAACAGTGCCAAGTTCTCTTTTGACTTGGTTAAAATTAAATATCTTTGATTTGTTTATAGCGGTTAGTGCTCTTTCCATGCCGATCACACCAAAATCTTGGTTATCAAAGATTGGCCTCCATTGAAGAACCTCACTAAGATCTGTAGCTTTTTAGACCTAACAAGCTTATATTGGAGTTTTTTGATGGACTTTTAAAGATTGCATATGATAGTAATAGTACTCTCAACAATAACAGTCAAGTAATGTTATGATGGAAAATGGATCAATGACTAGCTCATGTTGAACTCAAGTGTTGACTTGCTTTGTGAGTTGAATTTCCATACCAATCAGGTGTCTCTGAGTATATACATGGGAGTTGTCCTTACATAGCACAAGCATTCATAGCCTATTATTCAGAAACCTAAATAATGTGGATGTTGTCCAATATATGCTTGAGAACTATATTCATTCAAGTGGTTTGCCATTAGGGAAACTACATACTCAGAAAATTAATTGTGACCCAGTCCAGTCTCAAATCCTGTAACTTTTTTCTAGATGCATTCAAATAATTATGAATGGCTACCAGATAAGTAGGTGTCTTTTTTGCAACAAAGACAATATACAGTTGCAAAAGTGCTTATATTTAAAGTTGTATGAAGCAAGATGGTGAACCATATATCTGATCACATATAACTTGTTGCATTGTAAAATCTTCAGTTGCAAGCAGGGGTTTATAGTCCCATGATTATGGAATATCAATCAAAATCTATATCCATGGATTTCCTCATTGACCTCCTTCAAACCACATTAAGTTTTCTAAAGTGTTTCCTAAAGTGATATTTGTTCCCCCATGCATGAAGACATATATCATAGTGCAGGTTACGAAACTCTGTAATCCCATGTATTGGTGCATGCAACTAAATTACTTGCATAGGAGAAGAATATACTAGGAAGTAAGATGCAAATGCTTGATAATAATAAACCACTTCGATGCGGCAATCTCCAGAAGTCTTCGATAAGAAAAGAATTGACAATATGATGATATTATACTAACCACTATCACTTATGTATACCTTACCATCCCATGAAGACCACCTGGGCCAAACCTACTACCTATGTAAAGCTATAGAAACGATCATATGACTTAACTAAAGGTTATGCTAACCACAAGTTGGCCACACATATCCCAATACAATTAATGGGTTAAGGGAATAACATGCTAGTTAGACAAGTATTGTCCTCAACATGGATCAATTGTGGATACTTTTTAATGAAATCACATATCATCTTTGACAAGAAAATTCTTCCACTTGATGAGTTACTCTATGATTTCCCATGTCCTTAGCTTCTTTGTGTGTGTCTCAAGAATTAATTCAAGATTGAAGAGGAATCTTTCCTCTTCTTTTAGCTTAGATTACATTGTTGTCTTGGACACATGCACCTAGTATCATCCTTCTTGTGAACCATAAAACCATAAATACTAGAGAAGTATAAGCACTTGGATTGGGATGAATAATATCCGCATCCAACATCTCCTAAACCAATTCATCAATCTCACTCTTTTGCACATGGGGTTAACAATATGTCCTAATATTGGGCGGTTGCCCCTTTGGAACTAGTTGAATGCCATGATCTTGGTCTCTTTTGGGTGGTAGATCCTTTGGCATCTCTCGAAATATTAATGTTGCATGGCATGATATTGTTGGTTTGAACATAGTTTGCAAACTTAGACTTAGAGAGTACTTGACAAAAACTTGGCAACTTAAAAAATACTTAAATTTCTTAAAAAACACATTTTATTTTGCAAAATTCAATTGCAAAATGTGTCAAATGAGTCTAAAAAACCACAAGGAAATGTTTTCTATTAGATTTGTTTCTTGAATACATATGGATTACAAAATCATACCATCATGCGAAGTTGGACAGTGGATACATTAACTAGTTGCTAACTGATAACTATTATGAATTTATGATGATTGTCTTAGAAAATCATCATCATAATTGCATATCTAGGCAAGTAAAAAATTACCACTATTTACAATTTCCTCTTCCTTGTAGTGAAAAATGGGCAGTAGAGGGTATGGTCCTCGCACTCAATTGTGGCTCTTTGCTTGGCCTAGAAGACTGTGCATATGGCTCCACCTTGTTGCTAGATGGCAATGACTCCTCCTTTGCCATATCAATGTCATTTGATGACAATCCAATCTCCCTTGCTTTTGTTGTAGCCACATCCTCCATAGCTCGCCTTTTGAAATGAACAATCTCATCCTTTGTAAACAAGGAGGGCTCATCATCTTGCACAGTCTAGTCATTGTAGGGATCAATCTCATCCAAATCAATAAGTTGCTTTGATTGGTCCTCCACATTTCTTGTGTGAAGCCAAAGGTTGTATTGCACAAAAACTAGATAATTGAGGCATTGTTGAGTTAAATTATTATGCTTCTTTGTGTCAATGGCGTCAAACAAACTTTAGTTGTGTTCACAACTTGAAGCACCACAAGGTTGAGACAAAATTTGAAGGGCTAGCCTTTGCAGATTTGGGGTATTTCCATCCCAATCTTCCCACCAAGAACTTGCAAATAAGATATTCAATATTTTGTAAATAAAGAATCTTCTATTAATAATTTTAATTCATAACTAGCAAGATATAAGACCACTTTTTCTTACTTGGTGTTTTGGTGGATCTTCCTCATATAGCTAATGGTGAAGAAAAGAGCCTCTCCCTAGTTTGCTTATAATTTTGCAACTCAGGTACCATGAGTTCTCTCACCTTAGCCTTGGGTACATTCTCTCAATGCATGTGGATAGGCCCTCCATAACCTCCTCGTTAACATCCATGAAGCTATTAGAGAAGAAAAACTCGGGGTTGAGGTAATACCTCGTTGCATGAATAGGTTGGTGGAGTTGATTGTTCCACCTTTGATCAATGATCTCCCAAATAGGGGAAAATCGATTGGCATCCCCATTGTAATAGTTTTGGATGGCCTCTTTGGCCCTATCCATGGTCTCATAAATATATCCCATTGATTTTTTCTCCCCATCCACCAAGCGCAAAACCCTCACCAAAAAAATTGTTACCTCTAAAGTCCAAAGTACAAGCAAACCTAACTTACAACTTAAAATGAAACTAAATACTTGTAAATTTTAAAAATAAAGGATTCAATTTGAAATTTAAATTAAGTTTGAACTTTGAAGTTACGTTGACAATCTCTATAGCTCTATTCACAAAACATCATAAAAAACTATTTCTCCATCAATCTTCTTTGAATAAGTTGAGTCTAGCCATGCTTGACTCACAAGCATTTGCTTCAAGGTAGTCAATAAACTAGAAATACTTTGCAATGTTAGAAAATTAGATTCAAACCTTGTAGCACCCTTGCACAAACTCTTTCCCCTTGGTGTGATCTCTCATCAAGCTAAGATCCCATGGGTGATTATAAATATATTTTGTTATATCTCTTGCATCTACAATTTGTGTCACCCAATCAATTTTTCCTATGTCCTCTAAAAGAAGGTCAAGGCAATGAGCACAAAAGGGGTCCAAAAAGTGTTGGATGCCTCTCTTGAAGCAATCTTCAAGCCATCACATTGAAAGATACCCTCTCAATTTTTTCTTGATTTTCAATGACATACAATGTAATCATGCACCCGTTAAGGTTAGCTTCAAACCAAAACGATGCAGAATAGCAACTCTAACCAAGTATGCGCCCTAAGACCCGATGAGGGAGGAGGGGCGGGCATATGGTCAGAGGATCCCTAGGATCTAATTAATCAATAATTGAAATGATTACAATTGAAAGAGAAGGATTAAACTCAACACCAAGAATGTGCACATAAGATTCTTTAGAAGGCGAGGTGCTAACATATGGCGGAATGCTAATTACAAAACTGAAAGAACTTAGGCGGATAACTAGCCATGAGAGCATTTCCACTCTTCCACTGAAACAGTGGGGGGAAATAAATTACAAATAAACAATTCATTCGCTGCGGCAGACATCCACTCAAGAGTGGGAATTCACCACTTGACAGTGGGTACAAGAAAGCTTCAACAATTCGTTTCTCCACACTAGAGGTATACCATCCAGGGGTGCTTAATGTGTTTGCATTAGAAATCACAAGTAATTGCAATAATAACATTGGTTGGATTAGTACTACTAATTCTCAACCTTACAAATGAAATAGGCTGCAAATTATGAGTGTTACAACAAAAGAATGAATGTAAATATAATAAGGATGAATATAGCAATGTTTAGAAGTCCCAAGGATTGTAAATGAAGCCAAAATCTGATCTTAATGAAGTCTGATAACAATAACCAGCAAACTGAAACTGGGAACCAGCAAACTGGAAATCAATGAAATACTCATAACTTCATGAATTTACCTCCGAATTAATTGAAACGAAGTGCAAAGGTCTTCTAGGAGGATGGCGCTCAAGATCAGATCACGAAACTGCATCCAAACAGCCTTATTTATTTGACATGAATTCCAATGCCAAACAAGAATGTACGGCCTGGCTGAAAGGGCGATTTGGCTCTTAAAATTCAGAAACTTTGAAATAAAATCTCATCTTCTACGAGAAGGGTAGCCCAAGGTAAACGAATAGGAATCTTCAATGCCTAGAACACAATTAAATTTATTCAAAAAACTGTTTGGAAAAATCAACTTCAGCTGTATAAACCTCGGCAACATACAAAATGAAAATACCACTAAAATTCTTCAACTTTGGAGCTCAATCTGCTAGTCTGAATGAGAAGCAACAATAAGACCAACTAGGTGTTATCTTTCAAACACGAAATTGGATTGAAACTAGGAGGTAAGCATCCTTTGAAGTAAAAATCAAGTTGTCATTTTGACAGCATGACATTAGCATAAATTCATGGATGATAAGATCTGGAGCAAAACTTCTCTTTTATAGAAAAATAGGTGACTTTTCAAATTCCCAAAACTCCTCCAAGAATGGGATGCCAAAAGTTCCCTTTTTGAAATAGTTTAAAATTCATAAATATTAAATCCCTCTTAGAATGGTGTTCACTTCAAGGCATAAATGAACTTTATTAAATGCTTAATATTTCCTTCATGAAGGCTTCCCCCTTCATGGCCACCTTTTAAACACAACTTAAAGTTAATGAGCTAGGCCAAGGGGTCAACTTGAAATTAAAACATTAATGCCTTGAAATACATTATTTCACCAAAATGCTTTTAAAAAGCCAAATATCAAACCCAAGCAACTGCTCCAACTGAAGATGACTTATTGAAGTGCTGACAACTGTTCACTGCCAATAATAGAATTTACTAAAAATAGTAAATTCCGAGAAATACCAAAAAAACCTCCAAACAAAGAAACACTGATTTCACCTCAACGAGCCTACAGGCTTCCGGAATAGTCTGAAGAACACAAAAGAGCGTATGGCTAAAAATGGGGACATTACAATCCGCCCTTCCCAAAATTGCTTGTCCTCAAGCAATGCCACAACACTCCAAACTGATCCCACCAAACATATAGGATCTCGGGGTCCCATGTCCATCTCTGAAAAACCCCACCATGCTGATGCTGCTCCACTCTGATCATACCAATGAGGTCATTGCATTAGAATTGCACAAACCATCCCTGCAATCTCAAAGAGATGATATGCCTGAAATTCAAACTGAAAAACATGGAAGGAGTGGAATCAAAATCTATTAGCTTTTCATGCCCAATAAACTCCGAGGAATTAACATCTGCAATGTCAATGTCAATCACCATTTTGAGAACAATGAAGAATAATCTAAGCAACTCAAAAATATTCTCATTAACATAACTCCTCAAAGCATCAAACCGAATCATAACAATTTGGATAACATTTTGTATGTCCACCTTTAAAACAACCTCCCCCAACAATTTGTTACCTATAAAGTCCAAAGTACAAGCAAACCTAACTTACAACTTAAAATGAAACTAAATACTTGTAAATTTTAAAAATAAAGGATTCAATTTGAAATTTAAATTAAGTTTGAACTTTGAAGTTACATTGACAATCTCTATAGCTCTATTCACAAAACATCATAAAAAACTATTTCTCCATCAACCTTCTTTGAATAAGTTGAGTCTAGCCATGCTTGACTCACAAGCATTTGCTTCAAGGTAGTCAATAAACTAGAAATACTTTGCAACGTTAGAAAATTAGATTCAAACCTTGTAGCACCCGATTGCACAAGCTCTTTCCCCTTGGTGTGATCTCTCATCAAGCTAAGAACCCATGGGTGATTATAAATATATTTTGTTATATCTCTTGCTTCTACAATTTGTGTCACCCAATCAATTTTGCCTATGTCCTCTAAAAGAAGGTTAAGGCAATGAGCACAAAAGGGGTCCAAAAAGTTTTGGATGCCTCTCTTGAAGCAATCTTCAAGCCATCACATATGCCATTCAATTGTTAGTAACAACTTGGACAACATTTTGTATGTCCACCTTTAAAACAACCTCCCCCAACATCAAGATCAACTTTTTTGCATTCTTTATTTTGCTAGGGGCATCAATTGACTTCAAAAAAATTTACTCAACATTTGAAGCCACTAAATAATTGAGGAGGGTGTGGTTCCTTCCATCTGTCCACCCATTTGAAATAATTGTGCATCCAAACTTTTTCCATTGCTTCTTTTGATCTTCCACAATTTGTTGTACATCTCCAATAGCATCTTGAAGAAACCTGCCACTTAAATCTCTTGGAGACAGCGCCTTGTATCCTTTCCCTACAATTGTCAATGCTGCCACCAAACACTCCCATTATGGACTCCTTGCAACGTTGAAATTGTTAAATTTTGAACCAGAAAAACAAAGAAACAAAATTCTGAAACTCAAAATCACACAAGATGAGAACAATACAAGAATTTTATCCCGGGAAAACCCTCCTTCACTAGGGAGAAAAACCCAGCCACAAATGTATCTCTTGTATATTAAAAAATGAAATAGTAGCAATCAACTTACAACTTGACCCACAGAAAAATAGCACCTCTCATAGATGCATACTTACAAAAGAACTCTGTTTTTTTCTTAATATCAATTTGCTCTTCAAAAGATAACAACCTGCTGTAGATAGTGAACTCCCCCTAGAAAGAACGAATTCTCTTTTGTTTAAGCAAGAATCAATCCTCAAATAAGGAGACACATTTACAATTTCCTATTTTAAGGAGGCGTTTCAGATTGCATGTCAGTTACACTTGCATGTAGACCTTTTGGAATAAGTTGTTTTAGTGAGTCAGCCAACTGACATAATAGCTATTTAAAGAAGATACCTCTGCCGCTAGAAGATACCTCCTGCTGCAATGACAATAACTATTCAAGGAAGATACCTCTGCCGCTAGAAGATACCTCCTGATGCTAATATTAACATAAGGGAAGGCTGTTGTAATGCCAAAAACTTGCACATTCCTTATCTAATTCTTTGTGCACCTTCTTGTTCCACCTTGTAGCATCTAATGAAGGTTGTGTTCTTGCTACATTTCTAGGCAAAAAAACCTGTATATCATCTCTTAACCCTAAAACGTAAACCCTATATTTAAAAAAAAAATGGAAATTTTTTGATTCAAATCAATGTAAAATATTTAAATTTTAAACAATCCACAAATTTAGACAAATTGAATCAATTCAATTCAATTCAATAAACTATGTACATTTGACATGCTAAAAAAAATAGAAATCATTTACAAATTTGAATGCTCAAAAGAAAAAATAATGGAACTAATATGATGCAAATCCAAAAATTCTAGAAATTTCTTCTTTAAATCCCCTAAAAAATCTTCCCAATCAGCTCTAGAATGCTTGCTTGCTGTTGTGTGTGTGTTGAGCTTATTGCAATGTCACAAGATGAATGGGATTTGATGGATAGAAAGGTAAACGGTCTTGCTAGATTCTATTTGGTAGATTCATCTAATATGGTGGCATCAAATATGACTTCACTTGACAAAGGGAACGAAACTTCACATCGTATGGGATCACTCAAGTTACAATGTATGACCAAGGCATTTGCTCATTCACCACATTGTATGGCTTGTCCAAGTCATATGGCCAAAATAGGTAGTCATTCAACATAGCGTATAACCAAAATAGGTAGTCATTCGACACTATGTATGACCAAAACAAGTAGTCATTCAACACAACATATGACCAAAACATCCAATTATTCAGTACATTTAACGATGGGTGTATGGTCCTATTGTATGGTTTCCCTCAAATCACAACATATGGCTTGTGTGCAGTGTATGGCACCCCGAAAGCTCCTTACCTGCATTGTACAGGTCATTTATAACTCCACCGTACAACCATTTATAGGGTTTAGTGTATAGCTCGTGGTAGGTGATTCATTTTGCCTCTGCATCATATGACATTCTCCCTTTGTTTACATCGTAGTCCATAGCAGCAAAAATCGTTTGGGGAAAAAATTGGCAAACCAAAAAATCAGGATTTTTTGAAAAATTGTGAAAAAATCGGGAAAAAATCAGATTTGAAAAAAAAAACGTAAAAAAAATGTAGAAAAATAGACAAAACCTAAACAATTAGAGGCCATTAAATAAATATTTGATACTGTTTCTATACATAATCTCCAGACTTTTAAATATTTGATACTGTTTCTAATGTTGTTAGATAAATATTTGATAACGGGTTCAGCTATGTTAACATTAGAGGCTTTAGAAACTCCAGAATTTTATCGACTCAGCTTAACACTATCTCATATCAATATTTTTATATAAACTATGCAATATGAATTCGGTAATAAAATACAATGCTTATGATGTTTCCCAGATTTACACATATGCCCCACGATATGATAGATAAGAATATATAAAAGCGATGAATATATAAAAGAAATGAATAGAAAAGAACCTGTTTGACTTTGTGTGAATATTTTGCAACAGTTGGGCGCAAAAAACCCCACCAATTTCCAATTGCAGCACTTGCATAAACTTCCCATGCCGTGAAAACTCGAAGGTGGCTTCGATTTGTGAAAATAACGACTGGCACGAACATATAAATAACAAAAAAACACGCGTTTTTTGGGTTTTTTTGCACGTTTTAGGGTTTCGGATTTTCCGCTTTTTTTTAACAATTTTTTTGACGTTTAAATCGCGATTCAAACGCAATTTTCAACGATTTTTTTGCAGGGTCAACACAACCCAAAAAATCGGGAACATTGCAGATTTTTTAAAAATCGCGATTTTTACGATTTTTTACAGATTTATGCTTCTATGCATTGTATGACCCTTCAAGAAATCATTTGTGTGCATTGTATGACCGACCTACATCAAACAAAAGCTCCCTTCAATTGGTTCACTCAGTATCGTATGACCGTTCTTTACTTGCATTATACAATGGCCATTCTATTCTTGCATTGCACATCATTTGGTATGATCGAGGGTGAAATATAACATATGGTCCTCTCTTGCCAATAGCTGTATGCCCTTCCCTAAGCGATGATCACTTTGCATCCACATCGTACGACCAACAATTTAGAATCATGGGGTTTTGGTGGTCGATGTCATACGACCATCAATCATCATAGAAAACTTCTTTCCCTGGTTGTCATCATATGTTGGTTAAACACTCCAAAATCTCTATTTTTTGGCTTTGTTAGCATGTTTTTTCCTTCTTAAAAAATCATGAAAATGATGTATGCCATGAAGTTTGTGTGGTTTTGGCCCACGAACCTTGCGAGGGGCATTGCCCCTTGACCCCATTGGGAGAATTGCCCCCATGCCCCCGTTGGGGGCACTATCCCCAAAACCCCATCACACTCATTTGATTTGCCAAGTACACTTCAAGTCCTAGTTTGCAAAGTACACTTCTAAGTTTGTTTACAAGTCCTTGTCTACAATATCATCATCAGTTCGGAAAGTCTTCTCTAATGTTACTTGATGTTTACTTGTCATTTGGAAGACAAATTTTTCTTTTGGGGGGAGGCGGATGATGTAGTCAGTGTACAATGTGTATTATTATGTTTCGATAATATTTGTTATTCGACTATGTATTTATTATTTGTCAGCTTCAGGTAGTTATAAGCATCAGTTGGTTGATGGTTGTGTTCTTCTTGGCAGTCGTTGGGTCCTTTAAATAGATTGTGTATCGTCAAGGAAAGTAGTATGATCTAGGCGGATCGAGTTTTATCTTTGGTTGACCATCTCTAGTTTTTTTTCTATAATAATTTCATGTGTGAATAAAGATATATTCTATTCTTGTATCTAGTATGCATTGTCATCTCTATTATTAATTCATGTATTTATTTTATAGATAGAGTAGTAAACAAATGTTCACAAAGAGATCACCTCAACACTTCTTTGGAAGAATTTAGGTGATTTGTATCAACCTAAATGTTTGGTTTACAAACTCTTTCTGAAAAGTTATATATCCTTAGGATTAAGGATGGTGGATTGGTAGCCGACCATTTGAATACTTTCAAATTTTCAATATGATAGTCACCCAATTAAACTTTGTTGGAGAAAAAATGGAGGAGGATCATTGCATAACTTTGTTGTGTTCTTTGGTAGTTTCATAGGACCACCTTGTTATGGCTATTGGGAGCAGCACTACCACCAAGTGGAAAATGGATGACATGGTAGTATTGTTGCTTTTTGAAGAGATGCAAAGAAAGACTTTTTAATATACTAAGGAGGCCCTAGTTGTTTGTAGCAGTCAAAAGGAAAAAGGTAAGAATAAGGACAAGAAGCAAGAGAAGTCTAGATTTAAATTTTGTGGGAGATCTAAATCATTTGTTAAGCCCAAGGCAAATTGTTGGGACTACGACAAAATTGGCTATTTTAGAAGAGATCGTAGGGAGGAGGAGAAGAAAATGAGAGATTTTGACGATGAATCTAAGAAGTCCTCCTAGGTGTCATGGTGATGTTTTTGTCATGGCCTTGGCTACACATGCATTAGAAGCTGCTTGCTTGATTGACTCTTGTGTATTTTTTCACATAAGGATTGGGTTACAAAATATGAAGAATATAATGGCGGGAAGGTGTATCTTGGAAATGATTATCATCTAAAGATTGTTGGTCGTGGAAGCATCCTAATTCAATTCCTTGATGGATGAGTGAAGGAGATCAATGGTGTATCACATATTCCTAATTTGGCATGAAACTGTCATGTCCCCGAAATTGTAACACTAAGATATAAAGCATGGAAATACAAATAAATAAATAAATAAATCAGTGTTACAAGACTCGGATTCGCCTCGGACTCGGCAAGCCGATTTTTGACTCGGACTCGGACTCGGAGCCCAGACTCGCCCAAGACTCGGCAAAGACTCGGCAAATAGAAAAACCGAAGAAATTTAGAGTTTTTTAAGGATTTAAAGCTTGTTTCATGTACCCTTTGGTAAATAAACCTCAAATACACAATAACATCATGAAATAGAAACTACTATGATCCTATACACAAACATCTATCGATCACATAAGTATAAACGCAAATTTTAGCTGAAGGAAATAACACATTCAGATATATAAATATTGTCAAATGTATACAAAACACATGGAATATGAAATCTGTGGCATCAAAACAAATATCAAAACTAAAAATATAAGTCTATGGCTCAGAAGAGCCTGGATTACTCATCCCAACATCACGACAAGTCATGCGCTAGTGTCTAAGATAGGTCCTAGATGATGATGTAGCCATGATATTTGCTTGCATCTCAATGATTGGTATGTATATTCAAGTGAGGAATTTATTATTAAAATTTTATTGTAGCCTTCAAGACTGCATGTTTTGTTGTCTAATGTATGGAACAAGATAATCCTTGATTATGGCTTTGACTGTGAAAGATGCAAAGATTTGCAACAGGGGATATGTATTTTGTCGGTTTTATGATCATGATTCATCATTGGCCTATAACGTGCTTAGACCTATAGTTTGATGAGGGTTTGGGGGAAACACCCCAACGGGGTGGTGCCCCTCATGGGGGTCTGGGGGCAGCGCCCCTTGCGGGGGTCTGGGGGCAGCGCCCCTAGTGGGGTGAAGGGGCAACGCCCTTTGCAGGGGTCTGGGGGCAGCGCCCCCAGCGGGGTCGAGGGGTAGTGCCCCTCGTAGGGTCTCGGGGCAGCGCCCTGGGCGTGCTCCCTGTCGCGATACAGGGCGGGGTCGAGGGGCGGAGCCCCCGCCACCAAGCCCAAATGAAGACCTTCAAAACCACACAAACCTCCATGGCGCACACCATTTAATTAAAAAAATTGTAAATGAAAGATTTAAAAAAAAATTAATTAAAATGCCTGAGTTTGAGGCACGAGACTCGGCGAGTCCGGTGAGTCTGTTGAGTCCGGCGAGTCCGGCGAGTACTCGGCACCCGAGTCATTTTGACTCGCCCAGCCTCACCCGCCTCGGGACTCGCGAGTACTCGTCGAGTTTAGGTGAGTCTTTTAACACTGAAATAAATAACAAAATACATATTAAAAATATAAAAAGAATTTTTAGCAATTTAATATTTTTATAGTTATAATTATCATAAGATAATATTATAATTATAACCAGCAAAATATAAATATAAATATTAACAATTTAAATATATTTATAATTATATTCATTATTATATAATACTATAAATATTAAAAAAATATATTAACAATAAATTCAATTTATAAATATAATAATAAAATAAGAAATATGTAATATATTAAAATAAATATGTAAACATAGAATAATGTATATATAGAAGGAACTACAATATCTTGCACCCAGCACTCAGATCGCAGCAATAACACATTAGTATTTTATCTTAAATTAAACCCTGGGCTGACTCCTTTTAGCATCTAAGATCATCGCTGGAATTAATTAAGGGATGCAGCAGCGATTCAATGTATAAAGGCAGTACTAAGATAAATAGGATTTAATTAATTTTAAAACAGCAATTAAAGAGAGCAGCGGTTAAGGGAAAAGGTGCATCCTTTGTAAAGGATGCAATAATAATAAGGGTGTGACTATTCACCCCATCATGAAGATATATAAGAGGGAGGTATCAATTGAAGAAAGCATCAACCATGAATAAGATTGATAAAGTCTAATATGAAGGAATTAAGGAATAGGGATAATGAGCAGATTTAGGGATGAAGAGGTATAAGCAGATTGGGATATGGAGGAAGAAATAAATAAGAAGTCTGGAGCATATTTCTGAATGCAGCAGCAAACATAATCAGATAAGTTCATATAAAATCATCATAGATAGAATATCAAAGTATTATATATACAAAATCTGCAGGGGATAAACAGCAGTAAAGTGATCGACCCCCAGCATAAACTCTTACGCCATATACAGCAAATTCAACTAGGGTAACAACATAACCAGATTCTGTGGTATGATGTTTATTCAGTCAGATAAATATAGATATTAAACAGTGATTTAATAGCATATTCTGTAGCATGTATTTTCTGATATTAGTAACAGTGATATGATCCTGGTTTGGCAATAATTGGTCATGAAGGGATGAGGCAGGATTGCAAAAAGGGAGAACTATGAGTAGGACACCCTGTTATGCAAAAAGGGAGAACTGTGAGTAGGACACCCTGTTATGCAAAAAGGGAGAACTGTGAGTAGGACAAGGACACCCTATTACAGCCTCCCAACTATCCTTGCTTGAATCAATTGTTGAAGTAAATAATGAAAGGTCTTCAATCATAAGAGGACAGGTTGGCATGATGGAGAACGGTGTAAATCCCTCACTAGGTACACCACCTTATGATGATGGTTAAGGACCATCGGTTAATGACCACATGAGGCCATAGAGGATAAGGTCTTGTTGTTGGGCCTAGGGTAGAGGATACTTGGGGCACCTCATCATGTCCTCCTCATTATGGTCGAGCCCATGTAGTCCTTGGGACTTGTTGTATTGATATATATAATCTTTCTTAGACTTAGAACTAAATGTATTTCATGGATTATGTCTGTCATATATATCTAACATGGTTGCAGGTTTCCATAACCATACTTACATCATTTCAATTTTAAGTAAGAATTATATCTTTAAATTACAATCTGCTATTGGTTTCATTTGGAATTGTGATTTCTGGGCAAAACATAAGGTGATCTCAAAAGGGGACATTACAGGAATCTACTTTCAGTAAGTAAATTGAATGATTCAGTGTGTAGGTTGTTTTCTTGAGTGGAGGGTGCAAGATGGTAAGTGAAGCTATGATGTTTACTAAGGGTGTTTATGTAGGTACTCTGTTTCAATTGTATGCATGCACAATTCAATGCAATAGTTCTTA
The DNA here is from genome assembly GCA_007115665.2 of Sequoiadendron giganteum. Lineage (NCBI taxonomy): Eukaryota > Viridiplantae > Streptophyta > Pinopsida > Cupressales > Cupressaceae > Sequoiadendron > Sequoiadendron giganteum. The sequence continues at coordinate 318,110,750 of CM021103.1, forward strand.
TGTTCCTGTAGTGAAGAGATTTGCAGAATCTTCACTTCACCATTGGAACTAGCAACAAAGAGTAATGTTGCATACACTTCTGTCATGCTTTCTAGGTACTTAAGGGTGCTCATGCATTGGAGACAAAACTTCTTGTAGAGAAAACCATGTTATAGCACTAAAGAATGCGTCATGTTGGTGAGAAGTTTCTAAGGACCTTGAAAAACAAAAGCCTTGTTTAGAGGCTGATTGATAGTAACCTTGAGTTTGACTTTTGCGAACATTGTGTTTATGCAGAGCACAAGTGTGTAAAGTTTTATTCTAGTTCTAAGAAATCTTTTGGGGTATTGGACTTGATACATTTTAAAATCTGTTTATTATGTTTTATTCGTTGATGATTACAATAGGACATAGGTATATTTCCTTAGGAGTAAATTTGAAGTCTTCATTTGGTTTAAAGAGTTTAAGGCTTGTGTAGAGAATCAAATTGATAAAAAGACTAAATTTTGACGATTGATAATGGTGGTGAGTTTTGTTCAACATATTTCGATAGGTTTTGTAAGCATCATGGAGTAGAAGGACATAACACAACTCCTTACACCCCTTAGTAGAGTGGACTTGTAGAAAGAATGAACTAGAAGTTGATGGAGAGAGCTAGGAGTATATTTAGTGGGGTAGGTTTGGACCAAATTTTTGGGTGGAAGTGGCCACCATGGCTAGTTACTTGGTAAACATGTCTCATATATCAGCTCTTGTTGATAAGACATCTATGGAGGTGTGGTTGGTCAAAAAACCTTCATTGAGACATCTTAGAGTTTTTGGTTGCAAGGCATATGCTCATGTGCCTAGGGAGAAGAGGGCAAAGTTGGAGAACAAGACTGTAAAATATATCTTCATCGGTTGGGATCATGTGGTTGAGAGATTTTTATATAGCATAAGTGTTATCTTTAGAGAAGTTAAGCCTTCTTCCAATCTTTTGCAATCAAAAAAGGATGAAAAGAAAGATGTGGTTCAACTACTCCCAAAGATCAAGAGAGTTGAACTTGAAGCTCACGAAGGATATGATGAGAAAGTGAGCTTAGGTAGCTAAAATATTTTGGAAGAAGAGATAAAACCTCCACCTTAGTCTTTGAGGAGATTCACTTCGCTAATACAATGACCCAACCATGTTTACTCCTTTTGATTGCAAATGTATTTTTGCTTTGATTACTAACACTTGTGAGCCTAAGACTGTCAACAAGGTTATGGGTATGAAATTATGAATATGTAGAGTCTTGAAATATGGCCATGGATGAGGAGATGGCTAGATTGAAGAAAAATGACACACGGGACTTAGCACTGATTACTAACACTTGTGAGCCTAAGACTGTCAACAAGGTTATGGGTATGAAATTATGAATTATGTAGAGTCTTGAAATATGGCCATGGATGAGGAGATGGCTAGATTGAAGAAAAATGACACACGGGACTTAGCACTGATTACTAACACTTGTGAGCCTAAGACTGTCAACAAGGTTATGGGTATGAAATTATGAATTATGTAGAGTCTTGAAATATGGCCATGGATGAGGAGATGGCTAGATTGAAGAAAAATGACACACGGGACTTAGCACCTTTCCTTGATGGATGTAAACTAGTTGGATACAAATGGTGGTTAAAAAATATTTGTTTAGATGCTAGTATTGAGAAGTAAAACGTTAGTTTGGTTGCAAAGGATATTCCCAAGTTGAGGAATTGATTATGGTGAGATTTTTTTCTTAGTTGCTAAGATGACGTCCATTCAATTTATATTATCTATTGCAGCAGTGTTTGATGTTGAGGTTGAGTAGATGGATGCGAAGATAGCTTTCCTTCATGGTGATTTGGAGGAAGAGTTTTATATGTCACAACCAAAGCACTACATTGGAAAAGGCCAATAAAATTTGGTTTGTAAGTTAAAGAAATCTTTGTATAGTCTTAAGCAATTATTTAGGATGTGGTATCAAAATTTTGATATATTTGTGTTGGGATTGCAATTTTTGAAGTCTAAATTGGATCATTGCATCTATTATAAGATGGACAGTGATCACTTCCTTACTATTGCATAATATGTTGGTGACATGTTGTTCACTAATGAGAAGGGTATGAATTGTGAATTGAAGTCTTAGTTTCCAGCATAGTTTTAGATGAAGGAATCAGGGGCAGCTAGGTTGATATTGGGGATGGAGATTAGAAGAAATAGAGCTAACATGAAGCTTTGGTTGGGTTAGAGTAAATGTGTATCCTAGTGAGGTGGAGGATATGGCTAGAGTATTTTATGCTAGTGTAGTTGAGAGTTTGATGTATGCTATGGTTTGTACAAGACCAAACATTGCCCAAGTTGTGGGAGTCCTTAGTTGTTTCATGGCTAAATTTGGACGAGTACATTGGGATGTAGTGAAGAGGGCCTTTAGTTACTTGCGGGATACGTCCAAGTACTCTGTTTGTTCTAATGGTAAATCTAGAGGCTATTTGTGGATTCTTATTTGGTTGGGATGTTGACACCAATAGATCTTTGAGTGGATATTTTTTCACTATGTTTGGCGGTGCTTAGATGAGAAAGCGATAGGCTGTGGTTGCTTTGTCCACTGCAAAAGTAGAATACATGGTAGGTACTCATGCTTGTAAGGAAGCTATTTGGCTTAAGTGACTTGTTTAGATGCCAGGCTAAGTCCAGGAGTTATTATAGTGGTATGTCGTAGTTAGAGTGCCATATATTTAGCAAAGAACCTGACCTTTCATATGAGGATGAAGCATATTGATGTGCAATACGATTTTGTTCATTACATTGTAGAGGATGGGAGGGTGATGTTGGAGAAAGTTGACACTTTGTAGAATATTGCAAATACTATGGTGAAGCCAGTGAGCATAGAAAAGTTAAGGTGGTGGTATGAATCTATGAGCCTCTTGGCCCTTAGCAATTATTTGATGGTGTTGATGCTCCTTTTTCTCTTGCAAGGTGTTCAACAAATGGGAGAATGTTAGGAAAGGTGTCTCAACCTTGCTCCTAACGTTAAGAATGTAAAAATCTAGTTTTCAAACTATGAAATAACAAAACTTATTTTTTGGATTACAAAGTTGATTTTTGGCCAAAATAAAATTTTTGGGTTGTTTCAGATCTATTTTAGGGATGTTTGTCGTGCAAATACTTTTGAGTTCTACAATTTAAAATAAAAGCCACAGTGGCCTCTTGTATCAAAAGTTATGGCTTCCAAAAGTTGGGCTCCCACATTGGAAATGTAAAAACATCTAGGACACAAAAAAGAGCTATAAGAGGGAGTTAACTTGTTGACCAACTTATAACACATGTTACGACACACCATAAGGCATCTTTGAATGGAGATAATAGAGCCAAAATGGAATGCCCAAGTTGATGAGTGGATTATGATGAGCTTATGATAGGTGGAAAGAATATGCTATTTTTAGTCTATGGTCTCATCTTTGGATTTGGGTGTCACATTTTAGGTGTTTTTAGCTCATAATTTTGTAATTACCATTTGATGGTTTCGTGTATTTTTTTCCTATTTATTGGGTGCTTGAGATGGAGGTTTGGATAGTTGATTTGTAGGCATTGTTATGTTGCTAGAATTGCTCCACAGTCGTGTGTTGGTGATGACCCTGTAAGGGCATGTTCGATTGTATTGTAACCTTTGTTGTTGATAATACAATTGGTTTGTGTTATGGGGTTTTCCTTTTGAAAGGGCCTCCCCTACGTACACTTGTGTTGTATACTTTTATTTATGTTTTATATGTGTTTCTTCTTTTTGTAATTGTGAAAATTTAAAATTTGCACATTACTCTCCTCTAAGGTTATTTTAGGAAGCGTTTTTTCATACCTTTCTTACTTTTTGAGGGTCAAGAGTAGTATGGTGTCAAAAAGGTGCAAGAGAAGCATCAAAAGAAGGTTAAAAATGTCGCTGATTGTAAACCATGAAAATTGTTCTCATGAAGAAGGGAGGGTGAGATTTTATTGGAAGAGGATGAATTCTTCTTTGTTATATTACTTCCTATTTGTGTACATTTAATGTATGATAGCCAAGATGTGGATGTAGAGCACTTGCTCAATAGCTTTGCTTGCATGTGATGTGTGGTGCTAGGAAAGGCTACACGATGATATGAAAGTGCTCAATGGTGATATGGGAGGAGGCATAATGGGCATTATTGATGCCAAGTTTTAATTTCTTAGGTATGAGTACATTGGAGATAGTGATCACATCCCCGTTGGGTGGGAAGCCAAATCAATCATAGAATATGCCTCATCAAAGGTGGTAAGTTGGTGTAATGTCCTTGGTAGGATGGTTAGCTCAAATCCACCAATTTTTTTACAATCAATTCAAATCCTAGCTTTTTTTGATCACCAAGTTCTTGATGTGGGTAATGTGAGAGCATATAGACACTAGAATGAGGACAATGAAAATAAACAATTTATTGGCAACTAGCCAACCAAATTACAATCAATTTCAAATTGACAAAATTTATCAATGCCAAAATGGCAGAGAATGATATGCAAATTTCAATCATGCCAAATTGGTAGATAGCAAATGGAAATGCATCAATGCCAAAATGATACATTATATCATCCAATTTTAGTTCATGCCAAATTGGTGGATAATGTTATGAAAAAAATGGTTAAATCAACTAGAATCTTCTTACAATGATGGCATGGATGTGGTGGTGAATCGTCCAAGGTCTTTAACAATAAAATCAAACTATTGACGGTAAATTGTCCAATTATTACAATATTGAATTTATGAAAATAACTATACTTTAAATGATTATTTAGCAAAATCCAACTAACTAGAAAACATTGCATTGAAAAATTGGAAATAAATTGATACCTCAGGGATGAATTGAAAACCAACTAAAATTGAATATTAAATTGCTATAGTTTATTGGTATGACCAAATACGAAGGGAATGTAGTTTGCATAAAGTATTAAGCTTGCTAAAAATTTGTATGGCCTAGTTTGGAAAACGGTACGACCATTTGTACACATGTACAACTTGATGTAATGAAGCATGACTAGAAATTGAAGACCAATAAAATTTGATTATTGTGTTGGTCCAAACTAAATTGTATGGACCTCCAAAACTCTAAAAATGATTGTGCATCAAGCACAAAACAATGTGTTTGCTGAATCTAGGGGTGTGATAGGAATAATGTAGTGATTTTGGACTTGTATGACCTATCCAAACACCTACAACAATTGATTTAGACTTGTAGGACACCCTTTGAGATGGTATGATGCCACAAATGATGGTTTTACAGCCTCAATATGATTGCAAAAAGATGTACGACCAGCAAGATTTCTACATCCAATATGTAAGATCAAGTACTTGTACAACCAACAACCAAACTAGAGCAATGTAACGACCACGACCTTATCACAAGGAAATTACATGGAATTTATAACTTCAAAGTAAAAAGTAACTATTCCTAAAAATTAGGAAAACAAAATTTCTTCAATAATCATAAGATACATTTTCATAATCGAAACATGGACAAGCATTTTAGATTCCATTTCAATGATTCAAAATAGAAAGCACATTTTAGTATTCTTTTCATCATTTTTCCTCGTAAACATTTTCAAGTATAAATAAACATTAAACAAATAAGGATTAGGGTTAGAGATCCATCTCTGGATATTTTCTTTCTTTTCCGTCTCCCAAGACTAGACAAGTCAAATGCAAGAGGGAGAGCATCACCCAAGTGCTTTACCTCTAACCACGGACATAAGCGGTTCCTCGCACACCTTTCGATCTGGATGTGGCCCTGCTCTTCAACAAAGGGAATGGTTAAGAACCCTCTAATAATTAGCCATCCGAGCTCTGGTGTTGTGCCCTACTTAACCAATACTGTCTATCAACTATGGAAACTTCCAACAATGAAAGACAACTCTGATTGCGTTAAGCACCCAATACACGGTGAATCGACACGTGCATGCAATGACTCATGCACCCACTTTGGCCAAAGTTATTTGTAATAAATACATTCGCTACTTAGAGTGAAGTCGTATGTTCACCCACCCTACTTGACTTGGAGACTTATCTGACCTAAGGTTTGACCAATTGTAGATCCAAAAGGCCCTACGGTCAATAGGTTCTTATTAAACCACACACACTAAGGAGTTCACAAAACTAAATAAATTCAAACTCATAAACTAAGTAAGACACCTTTGTTGCGATTCTGACAACGTCGAGATCTAGGCATCTGCCTTTAAAACAAGTCCGTACACTCCCATATGGTCGGCCATTTACCTTTTCCAAGCTTATTAAATACTAAAAGATGACTCTTTCGCCATCAACTTGACACAAACATGGTCATGCAACAGTTTGACAACTTGTCACACCCATACATAAAAGCATCATAGAACGTATCATGTGAGGGATTACTTTCCTTTTTAATATAGAGTAGAGATTTTCAAAAGAAAACAATTAAAGGGTTGGTAACATTTTCATCACTAAGTAAACAGGATTTGTTGAAGTATAATATAATCCAATTTAAGAGCATTTTTCATTCCGTGTTCAAACCCATAAGGATATATACATATATTTTAGCATGTTAAGGCCTTCTATACAACAATCATTAGATGTTAAGAAGTTACTGAAATTCAGTCTTTAAAACACATTTTCATAACTTTCAAATTTCATCATTTAAACAAATCTGTACCTCTCTGTTCAAAGTTTCTATTTTATACTTTATCAAAATATTAGCTTTTAACTCCCTTTTCAGAACTTAACATAATATGTACAAACCATTCATGAATACTCACTCTTTTCACCTACATGCAAGAATCAATAACAAAAAATAAATCAGAACTTGTAACATGCCTGTTAACACTTTCCGAGAATGCTTTCAACAGCCCTTTGAACACTTTGACCTCTGAATTCTGAGCTTCTTCTCCACTCAGCTTCTTCCTTATTTCATATACGAAATTGCAGACCTCTAATAATGTTTATCCAAAACTTATACTATCAGATTTTTAGACTGAATATACTGTGAACAACACCAAATCTAAGCTTCTACCTTTTTCGTAACCCTTCTACAAAATAAAACTCCAGAATTTATAGACAAAAGTTCTTAACAACTTGATTCCCACTAGGTCCCTTCACTAATGTAGTTAGTTGAGTTCATTAAATGAAATCAGTTGAGGCAACTTCAAACAATTTCCACCACGTTGAAGCAGCTGCAAAATAATTAAAGAAAAGTCTTCTAAAACCTTCTTCAACTCCCACATTGAAATTGCTTCCATAATTTGACTCCTTTAGAGTCCAATTTATAACAAAGTCTTGGCCACCAAGTGGCTATAAACTAGCAGATATGGGTCGATCAGTTTGCCTCCAAAATAGGAGCTGATAACTCTCTTTTTAGCCAACTAAAATCTGTTAACAAAAACCATTCATTATGCTGACTTTTCCAAAGCTAGAAAAGTTGGAAGTTTAGTGCCACCTTTGTGCTGTTGCAATTTCCTACAAAATAGCAATTATTCCTGCTTTTAAAAGGCATGTGGAGCTGATGTTTTCTGTGCACATGGTGCTTTAAATCTGTGGATTATTATGGATAACAAATGCATCATATGCACCAAAATATGCGCCCCCTTAATGACCACTTTTAATTCCTATTATTATGCAACAGAAGCAGATTATTCAAACCTTAAAAGAACTCCTTTACTCAGCCAACTCGTGGCGTTCTTTCTTGTTAAACATTAGCATTTATTTCATGCTTCTAACAGCAATGTTACAGACTCTTTTGATGGCCTTTTAATTTTGACTTTCCAAGCCTTATAGCTTGCTATCTTAACTTACTATTATTTGCCCTTTCTGAATATTATATAATTAATACTTGCATTATTTATGCATATCTTTATATGTTATATATGTATATTCTTGTATGTTCATGCATATCTGAATATGTATATACTTATATGAAATAATTTATTTGTACATATAGGTATTTACATGTGTACATATCCATGCATACCTCATATACATATATCCATATATATTTACTTATTAGTTATTTGTATTTACAAGATCGAACCAAAAGACCAAGATGCATATAAGCATACAAAATTATACACATTATCATTTCCCTTAATAAACCCATTTGACGGTACTATTAACTTATATATATATATACACACGCATTGTGAGAATAAAAAACACCAACACCCTAAAGCCTTTTACAAGGAAACTTCCTTGACTTGACTTAGGTTTAAGTAACCTCAAGACATGACTAAGGTACAACTTACTTGATTACGACACTTCAAACCTGACCTAGGCACAACTTGATGAACTCAGATGACTTTATTATTTAGCTCTTTAACCACTTCCTTCTCTTAGGTGATACTTCCCCTCATCCACTGGAGGTGCGAAATCCAAACCTGTCATCCACTTGGCCACCAAAACACGTAGTTAGCCATTTCATTACATCACATTCGTCACATTGCAATTACATCATTATTTCCATTTCATTGCATGAAACCATTGCATTTACATATTTTCATCTATCATTTAACTTGTAAATCAACATAGTGTCATAAATTCACACTGCATTTCAAATTAGAGTGAAAAAGTAAATAGTAATTTAGTGATGGGATGTAACAGGTAATAGGAATTTGGAAATCTTCATCAGTTGTTCTCACAATGGTAATCCCTGTGTGGAATTAGTCTAATGATTAGGAGGGATTTCATTTCCAAAACTGTCTTGCTAGAAGGGTTTTCCTCCTCCAGCAATAAAATAACTCATGTTCATTCTTTGGAGAAAAGTTCATAAAAATGAGCAAGGAGACCTTTTTTCAAAAACAATTCTCCTTTTATAACTTTTTCGATAGCAAATAATATAATATTGTATTCTTTTATTTTATTTACTGTTCAAAGTTATAAAATATCTGAGTGTCCTTTTCAACACTCACTTTTAGGACCTTGGGCTTAGTGACACTTTATAATTCACTTATAACATTCTTTTTAAATAATTAAATATAAGTCGTTTTTTCGAATAATGATGCAAAGTTATTTTTGGACAATTTAAATATAATTATTTCCCTTTTCACCATCCCATTAGCCTAAGGGAAAAATTGAGAAAAATAGGCTAATGGTCTTCATTTATTTTATGGTAGAGAAGGGGACATGATGGTTCGTCACAAACAAATATGGTGATGTTGAAATAGGTTTAGATGACTTGAAGAATGAGGGTTTAGTGAGGGTGAAAATGGGAGCAACTAGGATTTCTTGCAAGCAAGCTTTGTGCAACAGCTATTTTGCATAGAGATCTTCATTGTCTTTGGCGCTCCATATTTCTTATAGAAAATACTTATAGTTGGAGGGCCCTAAGAAGTATGATAGCATTGTTGCTATCTTAGGTGGGTGAGCTGGATGTGAACCTTGAGCTTGTGTGGCTGAATGTTGTTGTGTTTGATCTATTGAAAAGGTGGTGAGAATTGTTAAGACATAAAAGGACAAAAGAACAAAGGCATTTGAAATAGAAGATGGAGTTAACTTATTATAATACATTGTAATTGCTTTTAGTTTTGACACTTGATTAAGTTAGAAATAATGAAGCGTAAGTAGAGTTTAGGAAAACACAACAAACTGATAGTAGGATGTAATAACCCCATTCAATTGCTAAACCAATCGCACAACGCAGATGGCTTTGTCCAAAGGCATTCCTTGGACGTGAGGAACATTAATAAGCTTATCGCTGTTCAAAGGAAAGGCAATCAGTTTGATCAATGCATTAATTAGTTAGTTAATGGTATTAAAGATAGGATTAATTAAGTTGTTTGAAAGAGACATGCTTGAAAAGATACAACTCCTCACATCATGCCCATTCGAAATCTATTTGAGGAGGTTCGTAGTTCATCCAAGGGACATTGGAAGATTTGCGAATTCATATCTCTAAAACTCAGATCTGAAGTGTTCTTAAGAGCCTACAACCAGTCAAGTAAGGGTGGCATATAGTTCACCTTACAAGGCTAATGGACGCATAAGCAATCAGCCAATATTCAGACACAGCGCCAAGGAAAAATCGCAGGAGTATAAGGATCAAATCAGGAACAGTGATCGGGTAGAGACACAAGTCTCTTACACATTCAAACGCACGATCTTAAAGTAATAAGTCAGAAACAGTGATTATATTTTCTTGTCAATTTTTCATTCTTGAACTGATAATCAATTCAGACTTCATCATTTCAAACAGAATTTCAGAATTCATATCAGAAACATGGCATCATTATTATTAACATAATATCCACTCCTATTAATATATAAGTGTCCAATAATCAGGACTAGTATTAATCAGTTAAGTTAGAGTTGTTCTTTAAGTAAATTGCAAGTGCATAGTAGAGGTTTATAATCATTTATACCCTCCCTTAAAAGTCATTGAATCTTGGCATATTTTGATATCTTAATCTATAAGATTGAAGGCAAAATTTAAAGTAACTCTACAAGGGACACTGCATAGGAAAAGCAATGTCAAATTTGGTAAGAATAAAAGGGAGTTAGAGAAGTTAAAAGAGAAGTTAAAAATTTGATAGAGGGAAATTATAATTGTATTGCTAGAATTTTTTTGTGCTAGTGATTTGATGGAATCAAAATCAAAAGTAGGTCACACTCATTCAATGTCTGGAAGAAGTCATATATAGATTACATATTTCCACTAGGTGACGTGGGATGATAGAGAGGAATTTAGTGGGAGGTATGCGATGAATTGTCAAAACTAAGAGAGAGAGAGAGAGAGAGAGAGAGAGAGAGAGAGAGAGAGAGAGTAATGCCTCATAGATTGATGTAAATAGTCATTTTGAGTGAATTGATTGTATGATAGAAATAGTTGTAACCAAGGAAGTAGGTATCCAACCCAATTAAATAGCATTGTGTGGTATGATTTGATTGAAAAACCATAATAGATTTTTGAAGAAAAGGGACAATACATAATGTAATGCCCTTTTTCTTGGTCCATTCCAACATCCTTGGCAACTCCAACTTTATTAGAAGAAAGTTTTGACGATAGCAGAGTGTTCCTAGAGCCAAGATGAGTACAATGGTCCTTTTCATGTGCGAATCTGACATTGTGGGAGCACTCCACACTTCTCAGAGAAGTCTATCACCTTGGAAGAGCGACAACTTTCCTATAGATTGATATCCTATGCACTTAAGGTATTGGTGGTGTCGTCAAAATTCATATTTTGGGCTATTTTAATATTTTTCGGAAGACCTTGGAATGATTTAAAAGGGAAAATTTATTAAATAATTAAATATTAAAGTTGTTGAAAAGGTAAATGACAACTTATATTTAATTATTTAAAAGGGTTTTTTAATTGTGCAGAAAAAAAGTTTCGCTGGGTTCAAGGTGATGAAAAGTGGTCATAAGGACACTTTATGTTACTTTTTAAAAGAAAAAATGCTTTTTCAAAAAAACAATGAAAAAGAAAAAGTGTTTTTTCAAAAAAGCAATGAAAAAGCAAAAAATGGCTTTTGAAAAAAATCAAAGAAAGAACTATTTAAGGAAGGCTTGGGCAAGAGGTTGGCCATTTGCTGTTCATTTTCAAATTCTCTTTTCTTGGAAGATTGAACTATTTTCATCTTCTACGCCTAGGATGAAAACCCTATGGTAAGAATGGTTTTGGGGATGAAAACTCTTCTAGCCATTTGAGGTTGATTTCATGTAGAAGTCATCTGCGTGCTGAAGATGATTTTTGGGGACGAAAATCCTCAACATCCATTGGAGCAATTCCATACAGAGGTTGCCAAAGTGCTGAATGTTATGGGATTTCTGAAGATTTGCATTGAAAAATTAAAATATCATGTATAGATTGTCTTTATTTGGTTTCCAGTATGGTTGTAGATTGAAGATTGAAAGTTAATCAAAATAAATTATTTGCTTGCAAATCGTTTTGGAGCAATAAGAGGAATTTGAAGGTGAAATTATTGGTAAGATTTCTGATTTTGTTTATTATGCTATTCATATCATTCTACAATTTTGGCCATACCATATGGTAGTCCCTTTGGTAGCCATACCAAGTGAGTAAAGGTATTTTGGAGTTGTGTAGTGGTTTAAAGCAGATTTTATTGGTTTATTTATCATCCCTATTCTCTTTGTTGGCTGAACTAAGAAGGTGGTGTGAGTTTATGTTGAAGTAGCTGCTGCATTTATTTAAGGGTTTTAGACACTAACTCGCAATCGCCATTTAGCAGCCCTAGCATCCTTGATTGCTGGTCATAGTACCTAGGAGGAAGGCATGAGAGCTTTAGAAGGAGGTTGCTGCCTGAAACTTGCATTTTGGTGTTCCTAACACCCAGTCACATCATTATTTCAATCTCATACAGCTATCCGAGGCGGGTCACAGCAAATGTGGGCATGAATTGTGTAATTTCAGGCTATTTTTAGCAGATCAGAAGTACTGGGTATGTCTTTAACATCATTTTGGAGAGAGGACAGTTTTGAGAAGGGACAGATTAAGTTTGTTTCAACTTACAGTGACATGCAACTACTTTCGTGGTATTGTCAAGCATCTTGGGGTCAGATTTGATTATGCAATGTTTTCATTCAATGATATTAGTGAACCATTTGTTTGACAGCTATTTACTATAATGTCCCAGTGAAACTCAATGAATGCAAAGTGTTTGTGATTATGTCAATATATGAGTTAGATGCAGCTGCTATGAGTATTTAGATCAGAAATATTGAATACATCATTGCTTGCCAACTATTTGACAAAATGCTTGTGAGCTAAAATAAAAAAAATTGCAAGTTTGTTGTAATATCTTGGTAGACACTTTACCCATAAAAATTTAGAGAGCAACTTCAAGTATTGCTGCTACCATATGTGGAACAAAATTGAAATGTTGAAATTGTAACACATAATTCCATATCACATTTTTCAAAACAATGGGTGTGCTAGTTGAGAAAATACTGTTGATGCAAGGTCATAACTATACGTCTTTGAGAGTAGGCCTAGCATGACTACTACTTTAGGAGAAAGCTCGACATATCTACAACTTTGGGAGTGAGATTGACATAGATACAACATCAGGAGTGAGCTTGTTACAGCTACAAATTTGGGAATGAGATTGACATAGCTACAACTTTGGAAGAAGGCCTAATATAGCTACTAATTCGAAGCAAGCTTGACATAACTACTACTTTGGATTCCCATTCTTGAATAGTTTATTCAGATATGGTGTCTTGCACAACTTTTTCTATCACAGTCTGTTGTAAACTTGCAAACAATTTTTGACATTAAAATGTGTGTTAGAGTAATGGGAAGCATCAATAGATGGGTGCCAATTATGAAGGAATTCGTTGATGGAGTTAACCCATTATTGATGATTGTGGTGTAGATTTGGAGGAACTTGACTTGTTTGCATAAAGGATATGAGAACTTATGTGAGGTCCACTTTGACATCTATATGATCTATAAATAACAATAAGTGGGCTTGGGTTGGAGACACATCAAAGGTATATTATTTCAGCTGCATAAGCCATGGTGCTAGTTTGCTGATGTGTACCCCGGCTCAAAGAAGATTTCTAGTAGAATTGATATGAAACAAAGATTGAACTGTTGGAGAGCATTAGAGTTCATAGAGGATGAGCAAAATAGCTAAGATCATGGTTTTGCTAGAGATAAGGGCTAGTGTTTGGGTAGAGAGAGTGAGCACAAATGGTTGCGAATGGAGGTGATTGCTGAAAATAGGAGCATAGGTTGGGAAAGTTTTATGTGAAATTGTGTAATGTCCCCTTTTTAGATAACCCTAAATCTTGCCCTAAAATCACAAATATAATGTAGTTAGGGTTTTTAACTCACCAATTTAAGCCAGATAAATCTTGGTTTAGATCTTGCAATTAGGTTAGATGCTATTGGAATATACTTTATATGATCAACATTAATGACTTATCTATTTAAATTATGTAGATACATAACTATTTCGAAACTATCTACACATTATTCATAATGCATAGTGGAAGTCGTAATCATATTAGGATTTGGATGAGGAACATGATAAGCTCGCCCGAACCTATCCATACCAAGCCCAAGAGCACGAGTGTAAAAACTAAGCCAACCCATCCCTTGGCCCAAGCGGCATGAATGTCCAAACTAAGACAATTCCACCTTTGGGGTGGTGTACTTGGTGGATAAACTTGTATCTGCTTTTCCTATCCATCCCGCCTTATTCACCCCTCTTATGATTGAAACTCCTTGAATCCATCGTAACAACCAGTCATAGTTTGGCTTTATAGGAAAGCCTTGAAAGGGGTGCTTGTAAACTACTCAACCCATCTAAGCCAAGAGCATGAGCGTCCAAACTAAGACAATCCACCCCTTGGCCCCAAGTGGCAGGAACATTCAGACTAAGACAATTCCACCTTTGAGGTGGCCTACTTAGCATGGGAGAGCCTATAAATTGCATCTCCCTAACTTGCTTCCTTCAACCTTACGTTTGATTGATAAAAGACAACAATAAATATATCACAATAATCATGATAGAGCATACCACAATATTTGCTAAAGTATAACACTGCTATATTCTAAGATGCAAATATATTAACGATTGTTGACTTCTGCCCTTGTCTGCTGAGTGCAGATAATTATGTTTGATCTGCTCCAATTGCCTTGCTGTTCGATCTGTTCTTAATATTCAGAAGATATTGCTTAGTGTAAATCAAGCGAATAAGAATCTATTATCCATATTCATATTAAAGAACCATAGTCACTTATAAAGCTCAATAATTGCTATGAGCATCATTATTGAATAATCGTGTGTATATATATATACATATTAAACTTACTTCCCTTATTATTGATTTATAATTTGCCCACATGATATTCTTATTTCTTTTACTCTGCTGTTTTTATTTAGATTGCTAATTAATTTCTATTCCTCGATCGGTGCCCTTCACAAATGATTTCTTCTTCCTTAAATATCTCCCAGGGGAGGGGGAAAGCCACATCTTTTCACCCACACCCTTGCCTTAGAAATGGGACACACCTTTTCATCACTTATCGCTGCCTTTAACATCTTGTTATTGTTAATTATAAATCTTTTATAGAAGTCATCACTCATGATGTGGGTTAATCGGCCCTTGTTAATACTAATAATATAGGTCGTGATTCTTTGAGTGCTGTGATTTATGACTGCTACAGGATTATTTGCTTACATGGGGCCAAGCAGTGACTAATTCTTGAGAGGGTTGTGACCGAGGCCATGAGAAATTGAATGAAATGCGGTTTGGGTGAAAGATTTGATTATTTAAGCTTGAGCAAATACTACAAGAGATGTAGGTGGTGAAGAAGGCAAGCCTGTTTCGAATTTGGATCATCAAGGTAGGAAAAGATATGATATGGGTGACAAGGGATGCAAAAAAGATTTGTTGGATGTGTGTTAGAGACTAGAGTAGAGGATTCATTTACATTAGTCACAAGGACTAGAGTGCATATGCTTTGATTAATAAAGATACCTAAAAAAAGAATCATGTTTGAAGCTAGAGAAGGGATGTAGAAGTGCATTGTGCCAAAGTTGATAGAGCAATTAGGCTGTTTGTGGCACTTTTGAATGACTTTTATATTGGGTATGATAGGTGACATGCTTGAAGGAAAAGCTTTGGAAAGGTTGGTGTTGGAATTAATATTAGAGAGTAGGGTTTCAATTGAAGGTGGCAGTGGTAGGGAGGAATTCAAGGATGGATTGGATTTGGTGTCATGACAAAGAATGTAAGAATGGTGTCAACAATGGGTATGTGGGGGTTGGTAATGAAGTTGTGGGAATATGGGGGCATTAGAAGAGAGGAGTAATTGTGATCAAAGAGCAAAGGAAAGTGGTGAGTAAAGAGTAGTGTTGATATATCTAATGTGAGCAACTGTAAGGACCATTGAACAAACACATAGCAAGGAAGAAAAGTGTAATGTACTTTGGCTATTTGAAGCTGATTGAGTGGGTAATCAATATAGCAGTGGTGAGGGGTATAATGATTAAAGCAATAGGTGAAGTGATTATGGAAAGGAGCATTAGGAGTGGAAAATACTTGAAGATATTGATTGATAATAAGTTTGTTAGTACACGAGGTTTGGACACAAAAACATTGCCTGGGAAAGTGCAAAAAGGGCTGTAGTTAATGACAAAAAGAGCTAAGTGAAAGAGGAACAATAAAAGCTTCTGTTTGGCATAGCATTCTCAAAAAGGTTCCCATATTCCTTGAGGGGCTTTGTAGTGGTTGGGCATTTATCTAAGTGAAACGAGCTAAATAAGCATTGTTCCAATAGGCCATCTTGAAAAAGGACCACTTTGCACATGTTGTTAGTAACTTCAACATGCTACCAAGTTTTTTGAATTACTGAGGTGGTATTGATTGCCCAAGGAACCATTGAATTAGAGGTATGCATGGGAAATAAGTGTGGAATTTATATAGGAAGTGAGGTTCGTTGGTGGAGTGGGTGTTGTAGAAGGAAAGATTGATGTGTTAGGGTGGGTGTTAAGAGTGATGGGAGTTAGGGTGGGTGTTAGATGTTAGTTTTGGATCAGATTTAACAGAAAACAGAAAAGTAAACACAAAACAATGAACACAAAGATTTTATCCTGGGAAAACCCTCCTCCTCGAGGGAAAAACCCAGCAGCAAATTATTCTCTTATTATTCAGAAATAATAGTGCAGAAGTAGCACTCAGAATCAGGCCCTAGAAAGGCCGAATATCATACAATAGACCAACACTTGAAGATAGTGCAAATTCCTTAGTTACAAAGAATTTCAACTCTTCTTCTTGAAGCGAATCTGCTCCTCTTGAATGGGAATCTGCTTCTGAAGGAAATTGAATTGAGAATGGAATTAATGGCTTGAGTTATGTGGAGACTCTATCTCCATTATATACAAGACTAGGCGAGCTCTCCTCTTGAACTGACCTAGGAAATGTAATATTTGTTATATAATTGAAAGGCCGACTTGCCTTGAATAATTATTCTTAAGGAAATACCTCCCGCCGCTACAAAACACTAACATTAGTGTGATGGGAGTGTAGGTTTATTGGGTTATGCATCGTGGAACATGGACAATGGGCAAGGTTATAGGATTGCCGTGGAATGTGTGGTGGAAAGTGGTAAAGAAAAAGCATTAGAACAAACGTTGTTGTGGCCTAGCATAGGAAACTTGATTTCGACAATGATGCAAAATGTTAGCATCTAGTTATGTTGACAAGAAGTTGACTTGCTCTTGAGGCTATCAGTTAACCTTTCAATGGAAAACACAGCTGCCATGCTAATCAAAGGTGCATCTATAATAGAAAAAGATTAAAAGACAACAAAACACATCAAAATTGAGGCACAAGATAGTATAGAACAAAACCAGTTGCTGTCCATTAGATTATCAACTCTTTATGGAAAATGCTGGTACACATACATAGCATCAAGCTCATATCTCATAAAAAATCCTTGTTGGTGTGTACCCTACTGATCATTTTAATTGTGGGGTATTCTTTAATAAACCCTGCATTAATTACACATGTATACAAAATTTTGGGGTCTTCACTCTTTTTGCATGTGTCACTAAAGTACAAAATATCAGGCCGCCCTTCTAACATAGGTCAAAATTGGTGATGAACCCAAGTAGGCAACACGAAACTTTGTTGATCTCCCAAGTGAGTCTGCTGATAAAGTTTATTTCTTAAGAAGAGTGGGCTGGTTTTCTTATACCAACCCAACATTAGATGTTAGTTTGTATAGATAATATTTTGCCCCAAAAATTTGCTTGTCATCACTGACTAGCATGCATGTTTAAGCCATGTCACTTCTCTCCATGCTGTCCTTGATGGGGCTACTGTCATTATGAAGAACACATGTATAATCAACTTCTTCATAAGGCATATGATCATGTGCACCATCGTCTAACTCCAATCCATCAAGGCCTAGGATGTGGAAATCTTGAAATCTTAGTTCCTCAAGCACAGTCTTGTTTGATACCATAGTTTTGATACTCACAGAAATCATGAGTACTTGTGAGTTAGAAAGAAGCCTGAGAAACGTGCCCATCAACTTGCCTACATCAAGTTTTGCTGAGTTTATGAAATCAAGTATTATTTTAATTGCCAAATTTTCCCAATTTTTTGCTGAGTTGCTGAGTTTGAGTCAAAATTGTGTCTGCCAAGTTTTCCGGAGTCACAAGTTTTTGAACTATGGTCCTTACAGTCCATATTGTTGGTGTTCTTAAGCTCTATAATCACCTTCAGTTTCTTTACCCTTTGAACACATTGTATGATTCTCTTCATCTATAAATATTGAGTCAAGAAGGAGCCTCAAAAATATTGAACCAATATAGTTGGACAAAAATTAGCTAAGCTCTTTACCACAACACTTGATCATTATGTTACTAAATAGGCCAATGCAAAGAATCTTCATGCCAAGGGGTTGGTAGGATATATCAGGAAGCATTTGCCCAATGCCCATAGCTTAATTCTTCGCTTTGTGCAGATATCTTCTAATCTAACAACTTGAGATATTGAAATTACTAGATATGGCGGATTTTTGATTATGACATTATAGGGGGAGATTGTTGGACAAGTTTGCAAGAGATGGAACAACTAATATTTATGACACTATGAGAGTGCAATAAAGATGCCTATCCTTGACCATTCTTTTTGGTCTATGTAATAAATGATGAAGATGACATAATTTCAAGGATTTTGGATGATATTGATGCATTTACATTCCATGGGATCACCATTGCTATTTTCTTTTTGATTGGTGATAGATGATGACAATTTTATATAAGCTCATATAGTAGATTTCCAAACTGAAGCTCGATCTTTGCTCATTTTTTTCAATGACAATGGCATGTAAGTACATCTTGGAGAGAAGAATGTTACTTTAGACTTTATTCTTTGTGGGACTTGACCTGTTTGTGTTTTGAGTAATCTGAAGGTGACCTACATGAGTAGTCATCACTCAAATGATGTTTTTCCTCATGTGAGTTGGTAATAATTAGGAGTAAAGGAACTTACCTAGCACACAAAAACCTGTTAAGCATTTGCTAGAGTTAGGAACAGTTGATGTAATCCATTGCTTTGGAATTTTCACTCTTTAGCCTCTTTCCCTGTTGGCAAAGCTATTGGAGCATGTTACACCTTGTATCGCAATTCTTACCAATGTGAGATTAACCCAATTACAACCCACACATGTATTTGTGTTTAATCGAAGGCTTATGTGGGCATTTTCAGTTAAATTTGTCAAGTTTTATGGGATCTGATCTGTTTGCATGTGCATCAATGTGAATGCATGGGTGTATCATGGCAATTATTTGTCATTGGTTTATGCCAAATTGCTTACATGTGTCTGTGCACAAAGACACAATGAATATGATTACAATATGAACGAGATAATGTAATAAGATCCTGATATATTTATTGCAGTATTGGATCTGAGTGTAAAGGCTTTTTCTGTCAAGATGTTTCAATAGAAAAAAAATCTTCTCCAGCTCTAATTCGTTTGCTGTTGAGTTTTTATAAGTCTTTATGTGCCACTATTGCAATAACCTACAACTAGGTTATGTTAATTTTTTAAAATTTTGAGCATTGTCTGAATAATATTTTGATTGCAGGTATACTCCCTTGCAAGTGATCCACATATTTGGGAGATTTATGCGCTTGTGGTCTGTTTATGCTACATACCAATATTTATCTCAGAGTGGTGTCCCGATTATTGTGTTCATGTTTATTTGTATACTTTCATCAACTATGATCTTTTTAGTGCTACAACGACCCTGGAAAGGCCGACCTCTGTCTACTTCGCAGGTTGGCAAGTCATTTTGAATATTTGCATAGGTGATTTTATTGTGAAAATACTTTATAAAAGATGTATGTACACTGTGTGATAAAATTGGAGTCAAAACATTTTTTTGAGTCAAATTTTCTTAATTTGACTGCGGCCATGTTTGATACTTGAATGATTTCTTTCAGGTAGTGCCTTCAGTAATTAATGGAGGAATAACAGCACTATATTTCTTACTATGGGGGAAGGGACTTGAGTCTTGCGGTCCTGTAAGGTAGTTGAGTTTTTGAGTTTCTGCTGGCAAGGTTTGAAAATTCACTTTTAGGGCTCTTTTGAATTTCTATAATACGCATTCTAATTGTTGTACATGTGTTGTGCAATATCTGTAAATGGTGTTTTTGTCATATGTTGATTCGATTTTTATCAACGGAATGATTGTAATTTAAGAGTAGACTGTATGAGACATCGTGGTCTGGATTCTAGAGTGATTAAGATGTCCAGTGATAATCTTGTACATCTTTCACTACATAATACTTCATTTACAGTCAGATTTTCTAGATTAAGCAATGAATAATGACATTTTTATTGCTATGATGAGGTTTTTGTGCCACAGTGATTCATGTCTTATGATTGTTTTTCCACGAATTAGTGCTTTTTCTGATATTTATAATCTTATATGTCTTCAATTTAAGAGTGATTTGATCACAGTGTATTGACTTGCAATGTTCTTATGGGATCAACTGTATAATGTGCTTAGGTTCCAGCATGGAATTTTATTCTTTCCCCAATGATGGGTATGGTAGGGAGATTTGCAACATCATAACTGAAGCAAACAGTGTAGTTGATCTCAGAATAACATTGCAAATCTTATGTGTGTTACATTTCAAAATGAGGTTTTTGGCATGATAATTCAGCTGTTTCCAAATTGTAGTTTCAATTTTTTTTAGTAGCTACAATATAATATCACACCTCTTACATGCCAAATGCATTGTTTATTCCCATGTTTGTGTTCAGAACTTAAGTGCAAAGATGACTGTATAAAAATCTTTTTATAAATATTTTCTTTGAGGAGCACTTAAAACGAAGTATTTTCAGTTTTGTTATAAATAATTCCCTAAACACGGACTTTCTTCCAATTTTTGCCTAGAAGAAGCTCCAAAGAAATGGCTTACCATTTGTTTGATAGCTCAACCATAATATCAAAAGCAATTGCAGATAATGCCTGGCAAAAATTCAGCTTATGGAACCCATGACATCACTACTTTGAAATTTCAAGGCAGTCTAATTTACCTGGGATTCTACACTTTCACTTCAGGAGTTTCCACCTATGTCATTAGCTTTTTATTCTGAATATTTCTATGTTAAGCTGTCAAACAGATTAGGCAGAGCAAATCAGTTCAATGCCATTACAATTATTAACGATGAAAATATTCTGAGTAATTCACATTATTGTTCATAAACTTTATACAACTCTTTACATTATTCCAACTATAGTTTTCTAGATAACTTAGTCCTGTGAGTGGATTGGAATGTGTTTGATCAACCATGATACATTAATGCACTAGAGATATGTATTCCAAAGGATCACCTGTTTGTAATCATGGGTCATTCAAAACTAAGAAATGAGTATACATATGTTTTGAGTTGCTCATGATTACTTGGAGTGTTCTTAGCATAACAAGGAGGAGTATTTACAATTTATTTAGTGTTGAAATTTATTGCCCTTTCTTATCAATTGTTACTACTCTCTATGCACACGTTTTCTTGTTTTCTCTTCAACACCATGAAGGTGTATGCTTGGACATTTGATGCTTCATTTTCCTTTTGATAATCTGTTCTATTAATTATTAAACATTAACAGTACAATTTATTCTTTAATTTTTCAGGGCAGTGTTAGCAGAGTATGCAGGGGCCGTGCTTGGAGTTTTATCTGCATTCTTGTATGGGCGAGGTGGTCAAATTTGGAAGAAGGTAGTAGGATACCTGATGTTTTCTCTTGTTTAGATGAAATTTATGGTCTCTTATAGTCACAGTTTTATCCAGATTATTAAGGTTTATGGGTATTCTTTCACTAGTATTTATTCTCTTATCTGCATATATAGACGCTTAGCAGCTATGGATTGTGCTTTTTACAATTTCCTGTTCTTTATCTTGAATTTTGTTTGTTAGGATTGGGTGAAGAAGAGTGTTTACTCACTGAGAGAATTATGATGTACTAAAAAAGTAAACGGAAATTCATAGAACATAGACAAGTATGCAATAACTATGAACACATATTGCACAAAATAACAGTACTTCATTTATTGATTCAACATATCCAAGTACAATCATCCATATTATCAAAATGGAGCATAAGTACATAACATAATAGTCCCCAGAATCATCACCTCCTTTCTTGACTACATGACTCGAATACATATAGTACGCTGGCGGTGGTTGAGAGACCAACCGTTGCAACCTTTCATTACAACTAATTACTTTCGTCAGGAACTTAATTCCCGAGGCAACAAATAACACAACAAGTACATGAAATATTTAACATTAACTAAAGTTTTATTCACTTATGACTTTCGGCCGACTAAGTACACTCTCGGTCGGCTATATCATGCCCCCACAAAAATAGTTGTCTTCCAGACGACGAAAAGCAAAAACGGGGTACAAAGAAAGGGAAACTATGAAGAGGGGGGGTGAGAGGGCGCCCTGGATGTATTGATGAGGGAGGGGTCGTAGTTGGCTGTTATTGCTGCTGAAGGTGTTGGAGCTTTTGGTTCGTTGCCTTGTGTCTCTCCCGTGCCAGCTTCACCATCTGAATGACCTCAACGAGTTTGGCCTGCCTTCTCGAGCTCCTGCTTGGTGCTAGCCAACTCCTTGTCCTTTTCCTGTAGCTAACTCTCCCTCTCAACTGAAAGTCGTTGCACATTGACCATCTGTGTATCCTTCTTTGCCAACAACCGATCCTTCTTTGCCAATTGTCCATCTCTCTCACCCAACATTGTGTCCTTCTCAACCAATGCTTTGTCTTTCTTTGACTTCTCCTCGAGTTCCACATCCAGCCTAATTGCACCAACTTCGTACATAACTCTCACCATCTTTTGCAGTTCACTCAGGTATCTCTGGACTGTACTGCAAGGGTCATCAACATCTGACTCACTAATCTCAATGTACCCTCCGTTGGATTCCTCCTCTCTTGTCTCTTCTGGATGTGCTAGCTGTGAGGTTGGGAAAACTGATTGTGATACTTCTGGTCGTGAGTTGGTTGTAAGGATGCTGTGCGTGACCGTGGGGCAAGGTGAGTTGACTGTGATATTGGTGGCTTTGGGCGTGAGGCTGGCTGCTCTAGTTGTACTCTGGTGGCTGGTTGCATTGGGATTTGGTAATTCAATTGAATTTGATGGGGGTCTAGGGGCGTTGCCCCAAGCAGGGTCAAGGGGCAGCGCCCCTGGCACGCTCCCTATCGTGGTATAGGGTAGGGTCGAGAGGTGGAGCCCTCGCTGCCAAGGCCAATTTAAGACTTTTGAAACCATACAAACCTCCATGGCGTACCTCATTTTCATGATTTTTTGAGAGGCAAAAAATAATGTCGAAAAAGTTGGAAAATACAGATTTTGCACTGTTCTTCTTATTCCTCTTATCTATGCTATTTACTTCCTCACCTTGCACTGTTTTTTGTGATTTGATTTTTGCAATCCCCATGCTTTTATATCTTTGCTCTCCAAGTTGTGCCTCCATGCTTTTACCAAGACTTTTTCCTTGTACGACTTTGGTTTTGAATTTATTTAATCGTGCTATCTCCTTTTCAGTTTATACAGTTTGCAACTTGATGACTCGTACGACCTTTCTCAACTTAACTTGTATGACTCTTATTCTCTGATTTTCTTGTACGCTCAGACCCTCCTGGTTTCCTACAGTTTCGCCTTGCTTTACTCTTGGCAATTTAATTCCTGCTTCTTTAGGCCGAATGCTCACTGTTGATGTTATTAAGCAGCATCGGGCTGCTACTTCCAGATCAACATGAATTATGAAGGCAATTCAAATTATAGCCTAACGACTATTTGAATTGTAAATATCATATTCAAATGAAGAGGCGCTTCATTTATGGCCGACATGAGAAGATGCAAATTCATTAGAAGACATTTTAATATTTGTTTATTAATTAATTAAGGCCGACTTCCATTCATGAAGGGATGCGATTACTCTAGAAGCCGGCTTAATTAATATCAAGAGTCATGTCTTCTTGGGCCGACTTCTCTCATGAAGAGACACGTCCTTTATCTCCCTTGCCTACAAATACAAGATCATGATCTTTCATTCATTCATTAAGTTCATTCATCAGATTCACATTCTGTAGAAGAAGTTTAGGTGTAAGCAGCAGATCATCATTCTGTAGCAGCAAGTCGACTTCAAGGAGAAATATATTCA
This sequence comes from Sequoiadendron giganteum, assembly GCA_007115665.2. Lineage (NCBI taxonomy): Eukaryota > Viridiplantae > Streptophyta > Pinopsida > Cupressales > Cupressaceae > Sequoiadendron > Sequoiadendron giganteum. Next base: position 318,134,910 of record CM021103.1, read on the forward strand.
CTTGTATCTTGCATCTAAGAGGTGCTATTATTCATTGTATCAAATCGGCATTGTGTTGTGCCTGAGTTGTAAGCAGATTTCTGCTCTTATTCTATCAATATATTAGAGATATATTAGCTGGGTTTTTCTCCCTCAGGTTGGAGGGTTTTCCCAGTGTATCTTGCTGTGTCTATTGTCTTATGTGCTGCATTTTCTGATTACTTTCAGTATTGAATTATCTGATCATTGAAATCTAACACTCACTCTAGGACTTTTATTATTGCATCCCACATTTCGTACGACTCTCCTTTTAATGACTCGTATGATCTTCAAGTGCACAACTTTTAAGTTATTTGCTCGTACGGTTTTTGTTTGCTCTCTTCGTACGATCTTCAAGCTTACCCATCGTACGGCCTTTAGATCAATAGTTCACACAACTTTGCAATTTTTAATTCGTACGGCTTTTACCTTATGTTTTCGTACAATAGTGGCATCATGATATTTTTCGACCTTCACTTCAATTTTTTATTGCTTCGTACGGTCAATTTCCTTTGTTGAGGTTGTATGGAATTCTTTTGGTGGCTTTGTGCGAGTTCTTCCGAACTCATCCCTATGTCCCTTCACCTATTTGATTTATTATTTTTTAATGCCTTGCCTTCACTTGGTGGTTGTACGGACTTCTTTCTCGCATGTGTTCAAATATTTTTTATTTTTCCCACTGTAAACTTTAACTTCTACTTTTTATTTTTTAATAACTTTTTTTCTCTTTATTTTTCCTCCATCTTTTATTTTTTCTAATTTTCGATTTTTTCCAATTTTCTCCTTTTTTCTATTGTCTTATATTTTCATTTTTTCCATTTTTGATGCTTCCTTATTTATTTTTTGCTTTTTATCATTTTTATTTTCTCCTTAATGACATTTTATTTTTTGCATTTTCCTCTCGTCACCTCGTACTTTGATTATTTTGTCACGTTCAAACTTGTGGATATCATCTTCTTATGCTACTCCCTCATTGTACTCTCTGTACTTGGCCGGAAGTCTTTGGCTGGATGTGCCCTTCTCCTATTCTTGAATTTCTTTGGCCAAGAGTGTCTGGTTGGATGTGTCCTCTTATTCTTGGATTTCTCCAGCCGTGAGTTTTGGTTGATGTGTCCTCTTCTTCTTGGATTTCTTCGGCTGCGAGTGTCTGGTTGGACGTGTCCTCTTCTTGGATTTATCCGATCTGAAGCATGTTACACGCTCAGTGGAACACCTCGTAGTCTTCCATTTACCAATGAAATAGGCCGTTTAGCGAGCTTGTCTTGTCTTCCAAGCAACTCTCGAGTTCAAGTACGCCTTCCTCATTCGGCTCCATAGCCTTCCTTCCTTCATCCATATTTGACTCTCCCCCGTCAGATTCTGATCCGGAGGATACCAATTCTTCACTAACGGCTTGGTTCTTCGAGTCGATGACGTACTTCCTCCTGTTGCTCTCGATTGAGAGTGTGTTTCACTTCCAATTGTGATCTGCCTTGGCAACAATCAACCACCCTCTCCCAAGTATTGCATTGTATGCTTTCTTTTGTAATGGGATGATGACAAAGTTTAGCAAGAACGGTTGTGTCTCGATTGTCACCTTTTGTGCCATCAGTGTTCCCAACGGCTTCATACCATGTTGATCAGTGCCAATCAATTAGAATGTCGGCGACTAGAGTGTAGGCTTTCCGAGACTCTTCCATGTGTCTTCAGGTAGTACATTGACTCTTGACCCTTCGTCGACGATTGTGTTGGTAAGACTTTTCCCTTTGATCTCCATTTGCACAATCGCCGGTCTCTTCTCGATGTTTGCCATCAACAACATGGGGTCGATGACTTGTTCACCCTCGGGTGGAGGATCTGCTATCAATTCCTTCCTTTGGCCTTCCTGTCACTGACGGTGTTGTTCGTCACCGACTACATTCGTGATCGCCATTCCAAGATGTAGCATCGTCCAGAGAAGGTCGGTCACTTTGATGGGTATTGTGGTTTGCAGTACCTGCCATACAATGTTCTTTTCCACCATTGATTGCTAGGATGTACTTGGGATTTCCAGAGGGGTTCTTTGTTCCTTAGTCATCGCATGCTCTACCTCTACCTTGGCTTCCTTCATTCTTTGTTTTTTTGTAAGTGGATCTGGGTAGGTGGCTTTCTTTGTTTGTACTCTCATGATCACCATGACCTCCTCGTTGACTACCTCCAGTATATTTATGCCTTTCTATTTCGGGCAGTCAATGTCTTCATGAGCACCCAGTCCACACCACCTACAAAGTCTTCCTCTCTTACCTTGATTGTTTTGGCATTCCCTAGCAAAGTGACCCCATTCATTGCACTTTCAACATTGTATCATAGGTCTTTGTTGTCGTATTGTATTTTTGCTCCTCGGACTTTTGTTGCTTCGTTAACCTCCAAGGGATACATTGCTATTGTACTAGGGCTTCGGTGGTGTGTTTGGCGGGGTTGACTGTTCTCATGTGAATAGCACTTGTGTACTCCTTGTTTTTAGGTTGTATGGGCACTCCTTGATGAAGTGTCCCATAACTTGGCAGATGTCACATAACATTTTCTTCGAGCAGTTCGCCTTCGTGTAACTTTCTGTTTTGCATTCGGTACACCATAATTCCTTCGCCTCCTTCGACCTTTCTTTGTTGGCTTTCAGTTCCTTCATCATCCTCATCATGTCTTGCCAGAGAGCTTGTTGAACAGCACAAAGATATACTGAGAGGGGGGAGGGGGGTGCGGGTGAATCAGTATATCAAAAAACTTTTACCCTCTCAACTTTTAAACTTCAACACAATATCAATTATGCAATAAGACACAATATGATCAAGTTGACATCAACAATTATATTTTAAGTTTGTATATGAAATTACAAAGATTGTAGGCACCAACCTACTTGAATCACCAATTTGTAGTTTAGTAGGGACCAACCTACAAGGAGCACCAACCCTTTAAACTGATTTAGTAGGCACCAACCTACAAGGAGCACCAACCCCTAATGTTCGTAAGCACCAATCCCCACTCGCCGAGCACCAACTCAGCAAAGATAATAACTTAAGGAATAGTGTTCCACCTTCAATGTTGCTTCTTCAACGGATGATGGACATTGTGATTCCTTCACCAAATCTGCATAAACTCCTCTTCATAAATCTGCATAAACTCCTCTTCATAAATACTTCACAAAATGATTCAAATAGTGCACACTCTTCTTTCACAATTCTGATCCAATCTATGCAATGCTATTCCTTCAAATCTGATCACAAATATATCAATGTCTTCCTGTATATTTCTGCATATATCCTTCATAAATAGTTGCATATATTCTTCAATATGAATCTGACACACACTTCATTTTTCTGCTCTTTATCTTCCTTTAAATCTGCTCAAGTATTCAAATATTTTTCATTGTTCTTCTTACCTTTTCGTATGCATATCTGTAGGTGCCGATATGATACTTATCTTTATTCCTCACACTCACACACTACTTACACTCAGAAATAATTCATTATAAATTCTTTCTTGTTCCATACCTCACTCAAGGATCTTCTTTCATTTCCACGCACTCACTACCCAACTGCTCAGAAAGATATTTCACTCGATTCTTCATACATGGGCTGTACATATAATCAACTTATAGATCTGAATTACATGTCATTTTCTGCCCCTTACACTTTTTCTAATTCTGCTCTAAAACTCAGAAAATATTCTTTTTAATTCTCTCTACTAAATCAACATATCTTCCACTCTTTATATAAACTCAAGGGAGCTGTCATTGATGAATCGATATGTCTTTTACAAACAACAATGACTCTTCAAAGAGTCGCACCACTACCAAACAGATCGTTGCCTTTAGTCTTATGCACATGTCATTAGTAATTGCTGCCTCGCAAGATCATTCATTTCTTTAACAAAATACAATTTCAGCCCTTTGAGTTTTTAACAAGTGAATCGTATATACTTACAAATGGGATCGCATCACTTCTCAAACTTATCTGTGTATCTTCCTTTATCAATCGTAGCATATATTATAATGAATCACACCATATATCTATTTTTTAATTACACCACTTTTGATTTTTCATAAATCAGGAGTTGCAATTTTTCACTTTGGTAAATCTGAAGTTGTATCACTTACATGAATCGTTTTAATTCATAAGTCACATCTCCTTATTTAATCGCACTTATTCATCAATTGATTTGCTGAGCTTTGACAAATTTAAGAAATGAAATCGCATCACTTTGTAGAAGACACATCTGTTCAAAAGTTGAATCGCATTTCTTCAAGGATCGTGTCACTTCAGAAATGAATCGAGCTAATTTTCTTAACCTTAGTTTATCACCAAATCTGGAAATATTTTAATGACAAATCGTCCTTGTAAATCAAACTTTTAATCTTCTGAATCACATCACTTTAATTTCATTTGTGCGTCATTTGAATTGGTTTCATTAGTTAAGGTGATTAAGTAGTTTTTCTTTTCAGATTTTGATCTAATTTATTTTGATAGAATTGATTCCTTCTGTCCATAACCTGATCGATCTGATGTCTTCATTTTAACACTCTTAATATGATATGCAGGGATTTTACTTCTTTAAAATGGTCGATCTATTTAGTATCTTATTGTTCTCAACATTCTGATTCATAATCTTGACTCACCGATGTCTTCTGATCTTCATATATTGTTTCCTCCTTAGATCGACATGTTATCTTCAATTATGCTTTCAAATATGTTATCTTCAGCCATGCATCTACGTGACATTAATTACAACATTTGTTTTCTCATATTTGACATCAATGACAACATTTCCAACACTTGTGCGGTCTTTGACTTGCCTTCGCTGCTCTCCTCCGTACTTTCATTGTCATCCGTTTGCTTTTCCCTTGGGAGGATGTCTTGTTCTCACTCTCGATATCCATCGCACGGTTGTATGCTTTGGCATACGAGGATGGGGGTACCACCTTCATTTTCTTCCGGAGGGAGGGAAGTAGTCCTTCAATGAACCATTGCTTCTTCATCTTGTCGGCCGGTTGAGTCTCCAGTTTCGCTAGTAGTTCCTTAAGTCTACGTTTGTAGGCTCGTATGTTCTCATTCTTTCCTTGCTTCATTTTATTTATTTTTGACACAATTTCATTATTCTCCCCAAGGAGTTTAAATTCCTCTTCAAATGCTCTTTTGAGTACTTGCCATGAGACTTTATGTGCTGCATCCAGTTTTGTGTACCAATCTATGGCAATACCTCTCAATGTTGTTGGAAACACTCGTAGCCAATAGTCCACATCGTCTTGTCCATTTGCTATCCATATTTTTTCGCACGTTGTAATGTCCCTTACCCGACTTTGCTGATACCACTGTAATGTCCCTTACCCGACTTTGCCCTAGAATTCACTTGTTGATCAGGTTTAGGGTTTCTTCTTTTTCAAATGAATGTTCTCTTTGACTAAGTAATCTTGGATTGAAGTCTGCATTTAATATTTCCACATGTACATATATCTGTTAGCATTAATATCTAGATATCCAAATATAAATATAATCACAAATCAATAATAAAGACATATGAGGAGTGGCATGGGTAGAGCCGCCCAAAGCTATCCATCTAAGCCCAAGAGCACAAGCGTCCTATCAAGACAACCCACCCCTTGGCCCCAAGCGATATGAACATCTCGGAGTGGCGTGCTTAGAGGAAACACTTGTACCTTCTTTCTCTACTTGTGCCATCACCTCGAAAGACACTCAACCTACTGGGGGAAGCCAGCGGAGTTTATAAGGGGTTCCAGGCCTACCACCCCTCCATGGCCGCAGCGGATTGTTAAGTGAGGTTTTTAGGCACCACCTATCTCAGGCCCTTCCACCCTAGTAGGCTTACAAACACAGAGAAGACAATCTTTTAGCAATCAAATACATTTGCATTTATTACTAATTCTTTAAGTTAATATCAGCATCATTATCATCATGATAATACTAAAGAAAGCATTACACCAATAATCAAATTAGAAATATCCATTTCTTATATTCAAAATATGCTAAATATTATTGCTAAGTGAGTACATCACCTGAGTTGCTATATCTCTCCATGTTTCCTTACTCTCCTCCTTCAACCTTATACTAGGATGAGGACAATTCATAAATATACATAATCTACTCATGTTTATATTAAAGAGTCATCATTACTTATAAGTATCATTGTTGCATAATCATGTATATGTATTTATATATATATATATATACTTTATATACATATATATAATTATTCTTTTACTTATATCCATTTGTATTCATATAATTATTCCTTCCTTATTCATATATATTCTTTATTAGAAAATTTATCTATATCAATGCATATATACTTGTATGCCTATTAAATTATATATATATATATATATATATATATATATATAAAATGACTATATTCCAATGCATAACAATCATTGTTGCTGCTGTTCTAAATTGCAAATTGTATTTCTCAATGTTTTCCCTCCCTTCCTTATTTTCCTTCCTTCTATTTATACCATTCAAGGTAGGTGACTCATGGGGGGAATGTATTGTTTGGTGAAAGAGGTGACTTTTCATAAAATACATCCCTTTGTTAGATTTAATTGCTGCCTTTATTATCATAATAATATCTATTTTTAAAATAATATATTATTACTATAATTATGATATTTCAGATTTCTATTTATTTTATTATTTTATTTTGATGTTTTATTGAACATATTTTAACATTAAAGTATAATAATAAAACAATTTGCTAATATCTTATTATTATTTTATTCTAATGTATTACAATTTTTGATGTGTAATGATTATAATATTTATTTATTATTATTATTTTTGATATTAAGTTATTTAATAATAGAATGTAATAACAATAATTTGCCTATATATTATTATTATATTTGTTATTTCATATTTATATATTTTTATATTGATATGATACACCTTTATTTTATATTTTAATATTAATATTGCTATTTATTTTATTTATTAATTTATTTGTATTTTAACACTTGGTCTTTATAGTTCTGCTATTTTGGGGACATGACACACGTTTTGTAGTGACGTACGGGATCCTCTAAACCATTCCCTTTGAACTTAGGCAATTTCTACCTCTCGGTTGGCGGAGTCACCATGTTTCTCCCTCGATTCCTTCCTTGTACATAGGACCTGATTGGACTGTTTCTACCCTGATGTTCTGGTGCCTCTCTTGCACTCTCAGCCACGTACGGGTCAGCAACACATCCCCTCTCAGTGTCCTCTACACCTTGAGTCCCTTGGGGTTCGTACTGGTACTCCTTTTGCCCTGGGGTCTTTGGCTTTGATCCTCCAATCCTCAGTCCCTCGTCGTTCGATATGAACAACTCTTGGATTCGGCTTATATTGTTTTCAAGCTCTTTTAGTAGTTCATTTTCATCATTTTTTAGTTTTTCTCTATCTACTACCGACGGTGCCCTGAAAGGTCCTTCGTCGCTTTCCTTAGCAAGGTTTCGGTGTGCTTTAGCAATAGATTGGTTTATTTCATTAATATCTTCGTTGGTTTCTTCAACAATTTGTTTTAGTCTTCTCTGTCGGTTTTCTTGCTCCCTTAATTTGAGTGATCGTCGTACCTTTTCTTTCAGTGTTTCTTGCCTGCTTGGTACTCGACTCTTGTCCTTATTAGGCTGTACGGGCATTAATTGTTGGTCGTACAATCATTGATTGCTGAGAGTACGTCTTTAGCTAATATCACGTTCCTCTTCCTCCCACTTTTTCCTTTCTTCATATCGTTGTAGTATCCGTTGTCTTCGACGTTCTTGGTCACTCTCCACCCAAAGATCTTGCAGGATGATATAATGATGTGCCAAAAACCTTGGTAGTCGGTTGAGGAGATGGTTGACGTGTAGTTTGTCCTAGATGATCAACTGGGGGATCTCTTGGTTGAGAGCGTCCCTTCATACATGCTCCCTCAACGAGATATCCCATAGGTTGACAAGGTTTTGTGTCAAGTCATCTTCTTGTTCCTTGTTTGTTTATATGGGTTTCTCCGTCGGCCGACCCATTACAACGCCATTCTATTGTCGGGTGCTTTTCCCAAGTTCACTTAGGCAATAACGCCAAATGTTTACTCATTGAAAGAATTATGACATACTATGAAAGTAAACAAAAATTCAAAGAACACAGACAAGTACACAATAACTATGAACGCATATTGCACAAAATAACAGTACTTCATTTATTGATTCAACATATCCAAGTACAATCATCCATACTATCAAAATGGAGCACAAGTACATACATAATAGTCCCTAGAATCATCACCCCCTTTCCTAACTACATGAGTTGAATACATATAGTACATTGGCGGTGGTTGAGAGACCAACTGTCGTGACCTTTCATTACAACTAATTACTTTCGTCAGGAACTTAATTCCTGAGACAACAAATAACACAACAACTACATGAAATATTTAACATTAACTAAAGTTTTATTCACTTATGACTTTCGGCTGACTAAGTACACTCTCGTCCGGCTACAAAGAGAAGTTACATTCACAGTAGGATACTTGTGCATTTGGAAATAAAAATATTCAACATGATTTATTTGATATTTTATGTTATGCTTTATACACATAGGATCATATCCATTGTTTCCTAAGACTCCATTAAAATAACAAAAAGAAAACCTCCATAAAATTAACAAAGCAACTTCATAGCTGTGAGTAATAGGTTGGTAATCAAGCCATCACAAGTGAAGGACTCAATACATCCCCAATTGTTTTCCTACTAATTGGAGTTTAGTCACAAAATGTATCTAATAACACTAATTCCTTTTGGTAACTAGGTTCACATTCGGTACCCATGCACAAAAATGTAACTCCCCAAAAGAGAAGTACCCCTTATTCCCTCCATTGCTACCATTTCCCCAACCCCCCTGCACCGCCCCAAGAATTGAGTGAGATAAGAGATGCCATCCTCCTCCCACATCCCTTACCCCCCTTACCCCCCATCTCCAAGATGAGAGAGATAACCTCCCAAGGAACAAATTCCTCCATGTTGTAGAAGATGAAGGAGGTTGAGGCCAATAGTCTCGTAACGAGTGTTGAAATAGGATCCCTTGCATCATAGTTACGAGACTCGCCCGGAAGCGCCCAAACTCGGCGAGTCCCGAGCCGAGCACACCTGGCCGGGTCCTGGGAGCCCGGACGCGGACGTGGCCGAGTCCTACCGAGTCCTAGCCGGACTCGCCGGACTCGCCGGACTCGCCAGACTCGCCGCTTCCCGGAGAGTCCCGAGCCCTGGACGCGGCCGGCGAATGCAGAAAGAAAAGTGAACAAAAAATCATAAAATTTGATGTTTTAATTTTATTTTTTTTGTGTTATATTATCTCCCCAACCCTAAAAGCAACCTCATTTCATTCATTTGGCAAAATAGGAGGAGAAGAGAGAGTTGTGAGGAAAAATAAGAGGAGAAGAGAGGGCAACCAGCAAGCTGTTGAAGACAAATACAGGGCCACATACCATTTGGGAAGCTTCATAACAGCAAGAAGGTGCATTGAGAGCTCATTACCAGTGATTGGGAGGAGTTTGCATTGCATTCCAAGCCAAATATAAGAGGTAAGTTTGATTTTTATTGGTTTTTTTTGTGTTTTTTTAACAAATAATTCATTGTAATTTGAAAAATCATTGTTTTTTTTAGTTTGCATTTTTTTTTTACAAACCCTACTTGCAATATAAATAATTTTATAAACCCTACTTGTTATTGCAGCCACATTCATTTGCAAATCAAAACATATTATTATTTTCACAATGTCTCAAACCCCAGGCAGAAAAGACCCTGCTTGGAAACATGCTGAAATCTTTCCCGGAATGAAAAAAGGGGAAGCAAAATGTAAATACTGCAAAACAATATATCATGGAGGCATAAATCGATTAAAATACCATATTGCACGCATTCCCATCCATGATGCAGCGGGATGCCCTATAGCACCTCCTGAGGCTGTCCGTGAAGTGCAGGTGCAATTAGAAACTTTTGAATTGCAAAAAGAGATGAAAAAAAAACAGAAGCATGAATTGGTGAGTTTGGGAGTTGGACATGGACTTGGTGCTGTTGGAGATGCTTCTTCCATGCCTCCATACCGTCCTAGTGCTAGTGCTTGTGCTAGTGGTACTGCTTCTGCACCAGCTATCCCTGTGCATACTCCTACTGCTGGTGGCACTAGTACTGCTAGTGGTAGTGGTAGTGGTAGTATTATTGGCCCTAGAGTTCGTAAATCTAGGTTGGACTCATATTTTGTACCACGCACTACTCCTGGTTCCCAACCGTCACTTGAGAGCATGGGTTGGAACAAGGATGTACATGATGCAGCAAAAAAGACAATTGCAGACTTTTGGTACTACTGCACCATTCCCTTCCATGTTGCCAGGTAATTCTTTTTTGTTTAATTGTTTTAAAATTTATTATTTTAGAATCTAGATGTATCTCATTATCGAATTCAAATTTAGTGCAGTTAAAATCTTAAAACTTTTCATTTTACAATACTTATGTAAGTAACTTATTAATTTATTTATGACATGTTTTAGGTCACCTTTTTGGCAAAACATGGTTGATGCCATAACCATATGTGGGCCGGGGTTCAAAGCCCCTTCTGAAGATGAATTAAAGGGCCCACTTTTGAGTCAAAAAGTGGCAGATGTGAAAGCACAATTAGAGGAGCAGCGTGAGCAGTGGAGGAGGATTGGTTGCACCATCATGACTGATGGTTGGACCGATAGGAGAAATAGGACGCTGCTTAATTTTCTAGTGTCCTCCGGAGGTAATTGTACTTCCCTCAATGCATTGAAATTTGAATTTGATTTAGTGATTAATAATTTAATATGGCTGATTTTTGTTTTTTAATTTATTGAATAACTGGTTTTGCTTATTCTTTCAGGTGACACCATTTTCATTAAGTCCATTGATGCTTCTGCCCAATTCAAAAATGCCACATATCTGTGTGAGGCTATAGAGGAGGTGATAGCTGATGTGGGGGAAGAGAATGTAGTGCAAGTGGTGACAGATAATGCAGCAAACTATGTTGCTGCTGGTAGATTATTGATGGAGAGGCACCCTACTATATTCTGGACTCCATGTGCCGCCCATTGCATTGACCTCATGATGGAGGATCTTGGCAAGCTCCCATGGATCAAAACATGTGTGGATGCAGGTAGAAACATTTGCAAATTTATATACAATCACACATGGGTGCTTAACCTTATGAGGCAATACACGGGGTTGAGGGAGTTGTCTCGTCCTGGCATCACTAGGTTTGCAACTAATTTTATCACGTTGCAATCCTTGATTCGGTCAAAGGCAGCCTTAAGGCGCATGTTTGTTGGTGAGGAGTGGTCTTCCTCATCGTTTTCTACAAGCACTGCAGGGATTGGTGTGGCCAATTGCATTTTTGACGAGCAAGGGTTTTGGACACCAGTGGAGGAGATTGTGAAGGTAAAATTTAATTCTTTATTATGTTTTAATTTTTAATCATATCTTTTATTTGTTTATTTTCATTCGCACTTATTTGTGAAACATGTTTGCACTTTGCAGTTTATTGAGCCCTTGCTAGTTCTCCTACGAGTTGCAGATGGGGAGAAGCCCGCACTGGGATACATATATGAGGGCATGGATAGGGCCAAAGAGGCCATTAGATCAGTCTATGGTGGAGTTCAGGATAAGTATCGTCCCATTTGGGAGATCATTGATAGGAGATGGCAAAACCAACTTCATAGGCCCATCCATGCAGCCGCATGTTTCTTAAATCCGGCCTTCCAATTCCGCCGTGATATCCGTGGAGATAGAGAAATTCTTAGTGGGCTCTACTCGACGATAGAGCGGATGTTGCCCGCTGTTACTACACAGATAGTGCAGGAGATAGATGCCTTCAGTAAGGCACGAGGAGACTTCTTTGCACGTCAAATGACCATAGACAGTAGGACAACATTACTACCAGGTAAAAATATATTTAAGGGCATAATTGTCATCTTTTTATATTGTATTTTATTATTAAATGTTGAACTTGAAACTTGAAATGAGATTGATTTTGTTTCTTTTTCTCATCTCAGATAGCTGGTGGAGGTTGTTTGGTTCTGATGCACGGAACCTGCAGAATATTGCCATTCGTCTATTGAGCCAGCCATGCAGTTCATCTGGTTGTGAGCGCAATTGGAGTATGTTTGAGCACATACACTCCAAGAAGCGCAATAGATTGACAGTGGAGAGGATGAATGACTTGGTCTATGTTCATTACAACCTTCGGCTCAGATACAAGAAGCTTTTTGACCACGACAACACCCCGATCAATCTAGATGAGGTTGATCCACAGTCTGAGTGGACCACTGAGGCTACAGATGCAGTCTTTAGTGACGAGGACCTTGATTGGGTGGACCAGGCAGAGAGAGAGGCTGAGGTTGTAGCCATGGCTGAGGAGGAGGCTAGAGCACGAGGAGACATAGCTGCTGTTGGTGAGAGTGGCATGGAGACTCAGACAGAGGCAGAGACTATGGCTGCAGCTGCAACATCATCCAGGAGCGTTAGACGCCTTCGTAGGAAGGATGTTGGCTCCACTATGCCATAGAGTCATAGAGTCATAGCTATTGTTTTGATATTTCATATTTGTATGGAACATTTGATGTTATGGATTTCATATTCCATGACTTTTGTATACATTTGACTAGTTTTATAATCTATATATCTAAGTATGCTATTTCCTTCAGCAGCGCAACTACAATTTGTGTACTTTATACTTATGTGATCGTTGTATACTTGTGTATGTGATCAAATTTGCTTTTATTTGTGTTGTATTCAATAAAGGGTGCTTGAAACAAGTCTTAAATCCTTAAAAATCTCTAAATTTCTAGGTTTTTTTCAACTTTTTTTCATTTTGCCGAGTCTGCGCCGAGTCCGAGCCGAGTCCGAGTCTCGTTACTATGCCTTGCATTGAACAATGCATCTTCCTTGTGGAAGGAAGAACCTTTGTGCTGTGGGAGGCAAGATGAAGATTTCTAGAAGTGTTACTGTTTCCCATGCCTATCCTAAAATGTGACTAGATCTGGTCAATGGACTTGGTACAATTGTAGGATGTGTCATCATGGAAGCATGTAGAAGTGAAGGAGAATGGATAGGAGGGTCTATATGTACTCATTACATCTAAAGAAGGTGATGGAGCTGCAAGAGAATTGTCATAAAAAAGGAGAACAATGACCCAAAAACTGTTATCAAGATTCCCAAAGGTGAGTGTAATGTCCCCTTTTCCTAGGCAGTCATCAGGTGTTGTGGTTAGTCTATCACTTGGTCCTTGTAGACTAACAAGATGGTGAGGGGCCCCTTCTGAGGGCGTTTGTGGCTTGCCAGTCAACCATTTGTGCTTAATTGGTGTTTCCTAGCTCAGTGTTTTCCAAGGTTTTTGTACCTTCCAGAGCTTTTTCTTGGGCACTTTGTCCACACTTACTATTTTTAGTAAGTCATAGGGTGGTCAGTGACTTGGTTAATTGGCAATATTTCTATGTTGGGCATGTTGGCGGTTTCTCACCATGGTTTAATCTTGGCAGTTATCATGGTCTGAAGTTTAAAGTTTAAACAATGTTATTATTAAAGTTAAATTAAAATATTTAACTTTAAGTGTTATTTATATATTTAAAGTGACTTTATAATAAGGAGTTATAAGGGAGGTTTAAAATGTTAATTTTATATTATAAAGTTGGTTGCCTAACTTAAAGGGATATAAGGCTGTAAAGTGAATAAAATAAAATAATTTTTAAATGCTAACTTGGGCATGGGGAATTGGGAGTGATATAAAAGCATTTTGTGCTCTTTTGCTCGTTGATGTTTGGAGAAAATTTGGAGAAGGGTTTGCTGGTTGGACTGAAAGGTCTTGGCTTCTTGAGGACGAAAACCCTTGTGAGGTATTTCAACTGCAGGAATGAAAAATCCATCAAGATTGAATGCTGATAGCTCCATTCAGGGGTTGTACATTGCACATTCACGTTTTTAGATAAAGCTTCAATTCAAGTCATGAAGGTTTTACTAAGAACTTTAAGATATATTGATCTTAATTCTAGGTATAGGCATTTACAGAGGTTTATGAAGAATTTTCAGAGTTGTAACACTTGAATGAATTTTGCCAAGAAAAACATGGACGCCGGTGTTTGAATAGAGTTCTTGAGATATCACAAATATGTCTCAAATGTTTGATCAGATTGCAATTGCAGAATAATTGGTATATTTCCTTTTTTTTATATTAAGAATAAGGTGAACAGAAGATACATATCAAAAAGAGTAGCAGATCCGGTAGAAGTTCATAACACCAGTCCCCCTGTACAATCCCAAAATAAAGGCCCCATTTACAAGGAAGCCATGCCCATATAATTACATTATAGAACCCCCCCTATACAATCCCATTACAAAATAGCAAAGTGCTTTTTATAGCAGATGCCCAACATGCTATCATAAACCTGTAACAGAGTGTCAGTAATGTCTCAAGTTATAATGTCAACTGTACAAAAACTAGTACTATATAGCATTAATAAACATTGCAAAATAAAAGGATATGAAGATGCCTGAAGCAGAAAGCTATTGATTCTTTGGAGGAGCACCTCCATTGTGCAGAGCCAACAGAGCTTCAGCTGCATTCTGTTCAACAGTGGATGGCTGCACACCCAGACCCTTGTTACTTTCCTCCCTATTCTGACCACCAGCCATATCCTGCCTGAGAGCATGGAGAGCCCTCAAAAAGATATCAACCCGAGGGTGGCCCTCCAGCCATATATGTCCATACCGAGCCTCCATAATATCAATAGTAACCTATCTATTCTCAAGGTATTGCCAAAATTTATCCTTGGAGAGCTCCACAGTGATATTTACCTGCATGACAACATTGTGGAAGATGAGTCTTCTATAAGACTTAGTAAGCACCCTCCTTTTCTCTCGAAACCTGTCCTCATTTCTAGCCTTCCAGATGAACCAAAGAATAATAGAAGAAAAGCATAACCAAAATAATGCAACAGTCTTTCCCATTGCTGAATTTTGAAAAAGAATCTTCTAAGGAAGTGGATGTCTATTATTATCCCAAATATCTTGTTTATCACATAACATTTCCCAAATCTCCTTAGCAAAAATGCAATAAAAATAAATGTGTTTAATTGTTTCAGGGGTTCTACATAGACTGCATATATCAATGTCATTAAAACTGGTTTTGAATGGTAATCTCTGCAAGATAAGTAACCATCTAAAGCAAGCAATCTTTGCTTCTAACTGTTTAGCCTAGTTAGTTTGAAAAATGGATTGTCAAAATTGTTTGTTCCAGTTAACTTTCCAGAGTTGATTTAAATGATCTATCAGATCAACATGTTTTGTGAGCATAGAATACATTTCCTTAACTTTTGTTTTCAGTATATTATTACCGTTTTGCCACTAAAAGTCCTTGTAATGAGTATTTTCATCATTATATTTTACAAGAAATTGTAGATTTTTATAGGCCTCTCTAAGAACTGAATTAAGTTCTCCAATTAGTAGGAGGGATATTATATTCTGAGCATAGATCATTCCAACTTTTGAGTCTGCCATCTTTCAAAATATGTTTAAAGCATTGAATTCCTTTGCAGGCCCAACCCTTAGCAAAGCACCCCTGAATTAAAGCCAAGGGTTTCCCATTATGTTCAAGATTCCACCATATAGATCTATTGACTTGAATGACCCCATTGCCCCCTGAGGTAAAGTGGCAATTAGTGAGCCGAGTCTTCATTAATTCCCAAGCCTTCCAAATGGTTTTAAAAACATTAGAACCAACAGGTAATATGGTCTCCTTCCTACTAAGGATGTCACTGAAGGGTAAAGACTTCCAGGCTTTAGCATGCTTAGGGGTAGCATTAGAAATATTCTGTCTTATCAACACCTTCCAGGGCTCCTCACCTTCCAGAGCACCAAGGACCCATTTTGCAGCCAATGCAATACCTTGTAGTCTAAGATCCTTTAATCCCAAACCACCTTTAGATTTCTCCACTGTACACCACTCCCATTTCATCGAGTGCTGCTTCCTTTTGCCTTTACCATCAGACCAAAGAAAGGCCCTTATCTGTTTTTGAATTTCATTAATCTAGTAGGAGTTGAAAAACCACACCGAAGCAAAGTAGATACTATAAGAAGATAGTATCTTCTGGCAGATTTGGACTCTTCCAGCCAATGATAAAAACTGTCTATTCCACTTGGAAATCTTCCTTTCAATCTTATCTGTAACCCAATGCCACATTTCCTTGATATTAGGATCTACTGAAAATGGTATGCCAAGATATCTCACAATCTTGTGTGGGCCCCCCCATTGAAGGCCATAATTATTGATCCAGTTAGGAGCCTCCTCTGTCCAGCCCAGGAGATGAGACTTAGAGGGAGCAATTTTGGCCCCTGAGGCAAGACAATAGATATCCAACTTGCCCAGTAAATTTGAGAGGTTGGCTTCGTCCAAGGATAAAAATATTGAAGTATCATTTGCAAATTGGAGGTTAAGGAGATCATTCTCATCGGGCAGTCTAACACCTTTGATTCTCGTGATGGATGAGTTCTCCCTTAGTACATAATGTAGGGCATCTGAAGCAATTACAAAAAGAGCCAGGGCAAGAGAACACCCTTGTCTTATAGACCTTTCAAGTAAAATTTCCTGAGATGGAACTCCGTTTACATCAACTTGAGCAGTAGCATTCGTAAAAAGAGTTCGGACCATATGACAAAATGAATCAGGAAATCCAAAAGCCTTTAGCATTAATAGTACAAAACCCCACTCAATTCTGTTGTAGGCTTTTTCAAAATCTAAAAGCAGCATTGCAACATTCTGTCCTGTACATTTTGCCTAGTTCAAGGCCTCCCAGCTAGTGATCAAGTTTTCAAGGATGTATCTCCCTTTTATAAACCCAGTCTGAGTAGAGTTAATGATTGAAGGGAGAACACGACCACTCTGTCAGCCAAAATCTTGGCTAGAATTTTATATGAGACATTAAGTAGCGTTATGGGTCTCCAATTTTTGACCAACGTTTTATCTCCTTCCTTAGGAATTAATTTGATCAACCCTTTGTTAATTTGACTGCCAAGAGTCCCCTTCTCAAATGCTTCTTTGTATACAAGGAGAAGATCGTCACTAAGCCAGTCTAGGAAGGATTTATAAAATTCTGCGAGGCTATCAGATCTCGAAGATTTATCATTTTTAAGAGAAAGAATAGCTCTTTTGACTTCTTGCACAGTGACATCCTTCCCAAGTTCATCAGCCATGTCCGGGTTCACCTTTTTAGGAATAAGCTTTTCGATAAACTGCCTTGCTTGGAAATTGACATCAGTCTCCCCATCAGTGGAGAAGAGATTTTTATAAAAAAGGGAGAATTGAGTTCTTATTTCCTCAGGATTGCTTACAGTGGCATCATTGATAGTAAGCCGATCAATTTGTTCTCTGGCCTGTTTCTCTTTTATGAATCTAAAAAAGTACTTAGTGCCTTTATCCCCATTTTCAAGCCAGTTCATTTTTGATCTGACCCTTAGGCCCTTGACTCTAGCATTTTGTAACTTCCTAAGGGAGCACTTGGCCAAATTCACCCTGTTTGTGAGATCTTCATCTCTAGGGTTCAATTGCAGCTCTGCCTCTGCTTGTAGAAGTCTATCTTGGAGGAGAGACTCCTCTCTTCGGCCACCCTTGGCTTTCTATTTTCCAATGGTTTGAAACAAGGTTTTCCAACCTTCTGTATTCAGGTTCCATCTATGTACATGAGAGAGATTCCGGTACTGCCATTTATTAATTTGTCTCAAGCACAAAATGGCATTTTTGCAATCAGTGTCTTTAAGAAGAGTAGTGTTGAGGCAAAAACTACCATTGCCTTTGGTAGTCTTAGGGGTACCTTGTTTAAAACAAAATTTGGCTCTTATCGGGTGATGATCAGAGAGGGAGAAAGGAGAAACTTCAACCTTGCAACCAAGACTCACTAGAGAAGCCGAGAAGAAGGAGCTATTGATATAGAATCTATCAAGTTTGCAATAAATTCTTCGACCACCCTGTTGGGAATTACACCATGTAAACTAGATGGTCTTAGCCACTTCCTTTTGCCCTCCAATGGGATCATCTATCTCGAGTTTGGATCTCATCCTTTGCTAGTAGAATCTTTCATTCCCCTTCCACCCAAAACCAGAGCCTCCCCATTTATCTTCTTCTCTCTCAACAAAATTGAAATCACCACCAATGACCCACAGGATGTCTTGCAATGTACTCATCCAATTCCAGAGGCAGATCCTCTCATTGTAATCATTAGGAGCATATACTGCACAAACACCAAAAAATATGTCTTCTTTTTTGATTGTTACCTAGACTGCCCGATTACAGGGGGAGACCTCGAAGCCATCAACGAATGGGGCCCACTTGTTGGCCAATAGGATCACTGCACCCCCTTTCCCTCTTTCATGATTTGTTACAAACTGTGAAGCCTCTTTCCAAATGACCCTTAAGCTGGTATCTAAGGTAAAGCCAGTGGCCTTGACCTCCTGCAACAAAACAAAGTCGACATCCTTTTTTTGCATCAAGAATCTCCTTACAATATGTTTCCTGTCAGGGGACTCGAAGCCCCTAACATTCCATGAGATGCAGTTTAGTTCCATTATAGATGCTCACTTGGGGTAGGTCCTTTATCACTCTTAAAATTGTCAAAACATTTAAGTAGTCTAGTTTCAGACTCCATTCTCTTAGCATTGGGGGGTAGAATTCCACTCAATTTTTTCCTCTTGTCCTTCTATTGCTGATTTACATCTTTATCTTGGAAGGGTTTACCTGACTCCAACCCCTTCTTTCTCTAGTATCTTTGAGTTTTTTTTGCTACCACCTCCATGGGGTTATCCTCACCTTCAGAGGTATCCTTAGTAGAGAGTAGACCATGTTCATTTGCGGATTCCATTCCTGATGGTGAAGCAAACCTGTTCAAACTAGCCACTCCACTCAGGGGGTTAATAGGTTCCATTCCCAATTTAGGAATCAAAATTTCATCAACCTTTTGATTTCTGACTACAAAGGAAATAGAACTGAAAGAACTAGAGTTATCCACTTCACCCTTACCTCTATCTAGACTGGTATCCTCTAGATGAGAGTCGGGGCGAGCCCTGGTCAGATCATTTTGAGTGAGGGATTGCAAAGAAGGGCAATCACCCCTATCTGGCATCACATTTCCATCATCTGAGGACTCGAGAGGCAGTTCATCTCGAAATCTTAGGGCATCACACTCTGTCTGGGATTCCACCAATTGATTTTCTTTAAAATATTTGGAGTTGAAGGTGTAGAATTCTTTATCCGGGTTGGGATTAGCATCTTGGATTTCTTTTGGTTGTCTTAGCTTTATAAGTGCCAACTGTTGTGCATTTAACTTTAGGGTATTTTTCATCTGTTCAGAGCTTTTTATGAAATTTGTGTTAGTATCTTCCAGTCCACCTTTACAGGTTTCTCCACGATTTTTTTATTATGCTGCTATCTAATTCATTTACGAGGGAGGAGAAACTTTCCTCCACTCTCGAGGTCCTGTAATTGCTTTTATTTGCCTATGTATTCTCCATTCGCGGAGGGTTATTCTTTCTATTAATGTTATGTTTAGAATTAGTATGGGCGTAATTCTCATCAGGCTGCTATGGGGTAGGGTTGCAATCCTCCGTACCCATCCCATTATTCACACCTCTATTATTTCGCCCTTCAAAACCAAAGGGCTGCATTTTATTTCGATCGCCTCCACCTAGGGTGGTCTTGTTTTTGGTTCTATTTTTAATTAAAGGGAAATTCCTCAAGATATGGCCCTCGCGTCTGCAAAGGTAACAGGCGTTCAATCCGCCCAAAAGTTCAATTTCACATGTAATATTTCCAGACTTTAATTTAATTTCTAATACCTTTGGTAAATCCAAGCCCGACATTAATGACACCAAAACCTGAGCATCAGAATGGGGAAGCAGGGATTTGGTATCATCCACCTTCAAAATAAACCCATAGGGTTCGAGCAGAAGTGGAACGAATTTCCAGAGGCGGGGCAGAACTCGCTTTATAGTTATCCATCGAGGACTCGAGAGGGCCAACACTTCATCTTCCATAGCCTCCGGGTTCCAAGCCAGGGCAAGGAAGACAACACTACCAACTGTCCAAAATTGCTTAGAGGTTACCTCCATTTGGGATTTTTGATTATTAAAAAAAACAACATATAATCATTGTTGTATCATTCGACAGTAATAAAATTGCAGTCCTAATTTCCTTTCCCAGACTTTATTAAACCAATCCTCCATGTATTTTCTAGCCGGGACCCTATTAGGGTTAACGGTTGCAAAGAAAATTGCCGTTTTAATTAATCTAGCATCTTCCTTTTCAATAGCCTCATCTAGGGTTTCGTTAGGAACAAGAACAACTTTCAATGGAAAATCTGAGGTGTGCTTACCTTGTTCCTGCTCTCCATTGCACTGCTCGCTAGCAACTTTCCCAATGTCAAACTTGGCTCCTTGCGGCGATTGCTTCCTTTCTCCCGCAACCACGTCTCAGAATGATTTAGAGGCCTCCACATTTTCATTAGGTTTAGACAGGATATTAGAGGATCCATCGGGGGGCTTCGTATCCCCTGGCATCATCACACACGCACCCTTCAGAGCACCCGTATACGGGCGGGCCGAGACACCACCGCCGAAACAGGGCCGAGGTCACACCCCACAATAAACTGTTATGGCCAAGATAAGATAAACACCACGATCAAATACAACTGTATGCCCAAGGAATGATGAGAGATTGTGGAGGAGGGCCAAGCCTCCTCCACGGGACGCGAAAGGACACAACCAAAAACCCTCGCACGAGAGAACACTAGTTGCAGAGCCTTTTCTTTTCCATCAAACCATAAACTTTAAATCGGTATATTTCCTTTAGATTTGTTGGCTGCTATATTATCCTAGCTGGGCGAAATTCTCAGATTTTAGTGATGCCCTAGATGGGCCGTACCATTCTATCTTTCTGATTTTGTGATTGAAATGGAGTAAAAAGTTAGGGAAATTGCATTTGTGGAGTCCCTCATGCTTGGCTGACCCTATTTGTGGTAATCTTGAAGAGTTATGAGGTTGGCACGAATTCCAAGGTGGAACCACTTGCTATACCAGGCTGTACAATTTCTCCTATAGCTGGGCGTGACACTTCCCTGTCCTAAGCGCTGCCTTTTGGAGCGACTTTGGTTGTAATGTCCCCTTCTCAATGATCACCAAGTGGACAGTTTAGCCTATTTAATTCTCGTAGGCTATAGTCAAGAAAAGCGAATTAATTTATTTCATTCTTTAATATTACTTGGTGGGAAAAGTACATTTTAAAAGGTAATGCTAAATAATTAATTAAATATGTTAAAGTGACTTTTGGAGATAAATTAAAAAGTAACTTAATAAAGTCACTTTACTATTATTTTGAGCAGGAAATAAAGTGAGGGATATAAAAGTGGTTTTTGAAACTCATTTGCTTTATGCTTGATTTGTTTTCTCACTTTCATTTTTGAGAGCTTCTTGAAGTTCTTGGACTTGGGGAAGAGAAAGCCTAGGGCATCTGGTTTCAGTGGTGAAACGATTGCACCATAGCTGGTTTGAAAGGGAAATCATTCAGGTTTTCCAGTTGGGCGATCAAGGCAATTTTGTGAGTTTCTTGCGGAGACAAAATTGGTGAAAATGATATACATTTCTATCTATTGGAGTTTGAGGGTTTGATGATATTTGGAGTGTATTAGCAAGAGTGATTTCAGACGCCAATATCAGAGATCTTCAGCCAGGTCGTGGGCCATCTTTATCTATTTCTGTGTTGCATCTTAATGCTGGGCATGTAGTTATGGTGGATATTGCTTTAGTTACTCATTGATTGCTGGGCGTTGCAGTTGAGGTCCCTATCGATCTGCACTCTTTGACTGATTACTTCCAGTTCATTTGTTGGAGAGAGGCATCCAGGGGGTGGCGTGAGTCTGTTTGAAGAGCCATGGACTGTTTAGCAAGGTCGTGACCATGCTTTAACTCTAGTGCCTACCATGTTGTCTTGCCAGGGCGTCATTAAGGGTGTGGGAGACTTTTGGGGCTGGCATGTGCTTGAACACTCAGGAACAGCAGTTCAACATCATATGTGGGTCTGAAGACTCTTCACATGGAGATTTCAGTGGGTGTGTTGGCTGGAATAAGGGTCGACTGAGATTTCTTGGCCTATGTGTGAGCACCATTTGCATTTCTATCAGTCTACAATGTGTTGCAGGCCATTTCTGATCTAGACATGGAGTTCCAGGTTAGATCTGCATTATTATATGAGCTGTTCAATACTGTGCATGATCAGAATATTATTTGTATGCAAATTGTTTACTGCTGTAACTCATTTCTGAGTACACATATATGTAATCTGCCATTAGTTAGTACTCTGTCTATGTGAATATGAGACAGTAATTTATCTTGGTATAAATCCCTTTGTATGTCAGTCAAATATGTAAGAAATGAAGATGTAGCATTGATTATCAGTCCTGTACATGCATTTCATTTTGAAGTCAATTATAACTTATGCATTGTATTGAGTTGAGCTTGATAAAATGGTACATCTATCAAACTGAAAACAACCGCAAAATTTTCATACATAGGGGAAGGGGATTTTACATTGGTGTTGGTGAGAGGCATCCAGGGTTTGGAAATCTATCCTATGCAATTTGGAAGTGATCCCTTAATTGTAAACTTCTTTTGGGAGGCCGTACATGTGCACAGTTCCTTCTGTACTGTCATATCTGACCAGCTGAAGTGTTCAGAAATTTATATCAGGTTATTTCAGATTGATGATTAAACGCAATACTGCTATTGTATTTTATGATTGCTGCAAATAATATAGGTATGAAGTTCATTTATTATCCTTGCTGTTATGTCAATAATCTGATATGAAATATTGGAAGGAGTTTAAATTATAACATTTTGCATACTAAATGCTTATGATCTGTGAGTCAACTGAAAAATAAACTCCGCTCAGTATAATAGCAACTGTTTGATGATATGCCTACATTGTCAACCATTGGGAAATTGTGAATTTTGTTCCAAACTGGGATGGAACATTACAGTGACATCCTACAAATGGACATGATATGTCTTTTACGTTTGTATCCCAATGAGTTGGATCATGTAGACATGTAAGAACCTGTTGAAGAAAGTCATCAAAAGCATTCAAAGAAGCCATGGTCTCTGTAGAAGCATCAGGAGGATCTCTGTAGTAGTGTGTGCAACTTCTGGTGAAGAAAGGTCAAGAGACGAGTCATCAGAACTAGCTAGAGATTCTAATGAATCTCTATATGACTACTGGAAAGAGGGCCAAGTAGTAAAAGGGCACTCGACCAAGTAGTAAAAGGGTTCTCTTAAGCGCTCTATATACTGGAAGAACTTCTTAGGAGTACTGAGACATAGAAGTCTGTAGACTTTGTCGTTGTTAAGCCATTGATTCTGTTTTAAACTATCACTTGGCTTAGGAATGAGAGCAAGGAGATAGGGTAAGAGACACTCATTGATGCAACTATTTTCTTCCCATTCTTGCATGTACTGATAGTTCTAGTGATTTAAAATAACCTCAATTTTTTTGAAGTTACAGTTATAACCCTCGATGGAAAACTCCCCAAAATGTGTTTTTTGACACTTCATATGTAATATGTATACAAAATGTCCTAATCATGTGGCATTGTTGACATGACACTGCAAATGTCTCAATTGGCATAACACTATTGATGTGTCACATGATTGTGTAGGTTGTAAATTGGTGTGTTACATGATGTGGTACATGTTGCTGGGTGCTAGAGGCTGTGGCAATCACATGTTAGTTTGCTGACATGGCACACTGGTGGTAATGGTGGCTTAGCTGTGGTGGCTTACAAACTCCTTTGCACATATTCTTCAACCTTGCAACCATGAAACCCTGACCCTTTCCACTTGTACATGCAAATTGGATTTCAAACGAAGGTTTTCTACTTGATCCAACTCTGTAGAATTTGTGTTTACAATAGCTAAAGTGTTCCCACACTCCCTCATGGCACCAAAGTTGAGAAAAATAAAAGAAATGAATTGATTCGAATCCAAAAATCTTTCAAATTCCAGTCTGTCCATGTCATGATGAAATTGCTTGTTTTGCTAGTAAGAAATGGCGGGGTAATTCCTTCATTCACTGCGGTATATTAAAATTTGTTGCAGCAAATGATGAGCTTGCCGCTTCTACAAAGTTGCAAATGTTTCCTTTTTACAGTTGCTTCTTAATGTTCAAGTCTGCAACCTGAATGAAAGATCATTGAGATGTTTGTTGTACCCAAACCAAATTTTTTGCTTCATTAAGGCATTTTGCTTAAAATGGTTTACACCTTATAAAATGATGTCAAAACATATTTTTTGGGCAAATCAAGTATGGGCTTTTAGTTAGTTTTGATGTCAAGAAGATACTAGCAAAATTCGAAAAAAATGAAAATTAGGGTTTCTAGACCCCTATTTTTAGGTAAAAAAAATCCTAAAAATTGAAACTTGTTAGAATTGACTGAAAATTGTTTTGATTGGCTTATTTTGCTTCATGATCACAATGGTGAAGTCAGATTCAATGAAAACTCAGTTTAAGTCTGGTGGGTAGTTTTCACTTTTTCAAGTGAAAAGTTAGGATCTCTGAGGTCAACAATGGCAGATGGCCAAGTTCCAGGTGTCGAAATCTAAGCTTGAAACGCTCCAGTGAAGATTCTGTTGCGAGATACGTCCAAAATGATTTTTCGTCTCAGAGGGTATTTTCGTTAAGGAGTTAATTTTTTTTGTTGGAGACAAAAGAGCACCTGCTAGCTAGGGGCGCCCTTGATTTCAGGGATCCAGATCAACTTTATGAGATTTGTCACTTCCATGAGGTCTTCTTCAGAATCCTGTCAGCTTCGCGATGAGCCTACTAGCCAGTCTGAAAGATATGTCTAACACCTGAAACCGGAGATTGAACGAGAAATGAGGGAGGTTGAAAAATGACTAACACTGGAGTAAAAAGCGCCCCTGCTAGCTAGGGGCGCCCAACTTTTTGAAGCACCAGATGGAGGTTTTTGATCAAATGACACCTAGGATGCTTGTCTCAAACTTGGTTTGGGTTCGCAATGAATCTGTCAGCGAGTTTATTTGAGTTGCTAAACTGCTGGAATCGGGAATCAAACATCGTTTTAATCATGGTCAAAAATGTCAAAAAATAGCAAAAGTGCCCTTGGAGGCTAGGGGCACCCAAGGTTTTCAAGCCTCAAATGTTGTCTTTTGGGTCATCTCAGATATTCATTCTGTCTGTGACGCTTCCAACTTTCCGGTGCATACCTTAGCCGGGTTAGAAGACTTGACAGCAGTCTGCAACCGGAGATTAAGTGAATTTCTAGCCAGTTGCAAAAATGGCTATCTCTGGGAAGAAAAGCAGCCCTGGAGGCCAGGGGCGCCCATGTTTTTCAGCTCCGAGATGTATTTAAGAAAAGTGCTCTCTAAGAGTTCTTGTTTAGAATCTAGCCAGCTCCGCAGTAAGCCTGTCAGCCGGCTCTGAAGTTTTGCCGAATGCCGGGAAACAGGAGATGAAGTAAGGTCAAAATCACCTTCAAAATGATAAAAATGCATTGAAATTTTTTCTTAGTCTGAAGCCAAAAGCGTCCCTGGAGGCCAGGGGCGCCCTGAATTTTGAAGCCTAAGATGTCAGAATTAGAGTTTGTAGCCTCAAGGAGTTTCTTGTCAGTTTTGATTCTGCTCTTCAATGAAACTGTCAGCCAGTCTATTCGATATGTCAGTAAATCAGAATCAGTGATCGAACATGGGCTCTAGTGACGTTTGCAAATTCAAATTTTCAAGAAATTGGCTAAGTCTGGAAAGTGATGCCTTTATTGATAAATTTTATTTATTAAGGCATAGGCGTCTATTATTTTTCATCATAGGTGAGAGCAAACATGTCTTTCTTGAGGAAATACAGATCTGAAGGCGCTACAGGTGACAAATTTCAGTGTTCTTCACAGTGCCAGGTCCAGATTGTTCAGAAGATACATTTTCCAGACTTCATTTTTTGAGTGCATGCAGACTTCGTCAAATCCAATTCAAGCATAGGCGACTTTTCAGAGACAGAATAATAAACTTCTATTTCTATCTCTAAAATTCTTCTATTCTTGTCATAGGTTTTCTCTTGCATGTCAAAGTAAACGGAAAAATTTTCAGAATCAATTATCTAGGTTCACATATGTCAGCGTCAGCAGCAAAACCCATGTCTTAGGTTTTTTTGAGAAAATTGCCTCACCGCTTCACATTCTGAAGCACTCTGCTTTTTTCCGAAGATTCCTTTGCATGTGGGTCAAAAACTCAATTTTTCCAAAAACGAATCATCTAGGTTTGCTTAGAATTCCATTGCCTACAAAACCCATGTTTCGGTTTTTCTTGGGAGAAATTGCCCCTAGAGCCCCTACAGCCACTGCAGTTCTTGATTGAAAACCCTTTGCATGCCTTGCTAAAACTCATCTTTTCGAATTTTCGACAATCTGGGTTTGCTTAGAATTCAATTCTCTACAAAACCCACTTTTTAAAAAAAATCTGATTTTTTTTTACCTCAATTGGCTATTTTTAGCCTATCTTAGAGCCATTTTTTAGTTTTTTCTTAAAATTGTCTGAACATACCTGACTTTACAATAAAAAATCCAGATTTTCAAAATGCAATTTAACTCAATAGATTACAAGGCCAAATCGGTCTTAGTACATAACTTTTTGAAAACTGCTGATACAGACTTGGGTCACGTATATCCAGTGGTCAATTTGAGCACGTTGGAATGCACTAGCAACACAACAATCAGAAATCTTGAGTGTTCTGGGTTGCTGGCCGCAACATCTATTCCTATCATGGTTTTTGATCTCGAGTTCGTCATTGCTTGCATTAAGCACTATGACTCATCCACAAGACAAATCGGATCAGCCGATGGGAGAGTCATTTGCAGCCTCTAGTTGAGAGACGTTGAGAAGTGCTTTTCTATTCCTCCTCGCTCAGACAATTTTACCATAGCCATTGAGGATTGTGACAAAATATGGGAAGAAGACAAAAAGATCACAGAGAAAGGTTGCTCAAAGGTGGGTAAAAGTAGAGAAGACCAACATGCCGAAGAAGGTTGGGTGCGGGAGTTTAAGGATGGAATTGCTATCTTAATTACTTTGCTCAACCGAGTTACAGGTTAGGAGGAGGCTCATATTTTCCGACCATGGATGTTCTATGTCATTTCCCGAATTATCAACAAGGAACACTTTGACTGGGCAATGTTGATCAACGAGTGTCTTCACCAACAAATAACTAGATTCCTCAAAATCCACGAGTTTCACATGATTTTTTTTCTGGTCTACTTAATTGCGTTTCAAGGCAATTTTAGAACTTTGAAGACCATGGAACTCTTGGCATTCAACATGTTCACGAATATTACTCACAATTGGAGTTCTCAAAGGTTGAATATGATTTCAAAGAGGTGAATGATCACTTCCTCATGAAGATAGTCAGAGACCTCGATAATGAGATGCACATCGGGATTTCACCAGAGGCAAAGTTAGCAACGGAGAGTTGGGCAGATTGGTTCATCCAATTTCCCACTTTCACATATATTCGAGTGTATGGTTACACTGGAGAACCTCTGATGCTACCAAGGTATCCGTCAGACAAGGTCCTATTCATGGAGTTTTTGAGACAGGCTCAAGAAGTTCACTCCTTTCTTTGCAATCGACACAAGTCAGCATTTACCTTTCCATTTGGATCAGGTATATACAAGTGTAAGACTGCTACTAATTGCAAGTTAATGACGAACGAGTTAGAAAAACTCCACCTCAAGTATCTCACTGAGAGGCGTTCTTATGATCCTTTGGGTCATTACTCAGCATGGTTGGAGCGAAGTAATTCACACAGGGCAGCACTTGAGGACTTTTGGGTCAACTGCGAAGATAAATTTGAAGTGCGCCGACGTCATTACTGTAGACTTACTCTTCCACAGCTTGCTGATTTCCTATCAGAAGATGTTGAGGGTTTGCCGGATGATGACGGAGATGTGTTACTTAGTTCATTCGTCAAAGACCAAGTTGCTCGCCAGCCACTTCGCCAACTAGATTGGTACGCCGGGGAGAGTACTTCAATTGAGGACTTGTTGAGATCAGTTATTAAGACAAGCATGTACTTCTTGGACAGCAAGAGAAAGTGAAGTCTAGTTCCAATTTCAGAGCGGCCAGTAGGGTTTTCTTCACTACCTTCTACCTCTAGGTTGAGGCCTCGAGTTAAAGTTATCTTGAAGCCACCTAAAGGTGTCAAAGTTAGTGGGAACTCGAAGGTAAAAAGTATCAGTAAGCGGAAGCAGATTAAGAAAGTGTCGGAAGTTCCAGTAGAATTAGTGGTACAAGCTGAGGCCGATTCATCATCTCTTGGTCCACCATCTTCTCCACGATCATCTCCTATTGATATTGATTCAAATCCAGAACTGCCAGTTCATGAGACTTTCGTACCAGTTGATCCACTGGTGGTTGACACCTCAGAAGTAGTTTTTCCTCGAGAGGATAACATTGATCATTCGTGTTGGCTCGAGAGGTCTTTGGGAAGACGGAGGCGAAAGCCTTCATATTAGCTTGATTTACTTGAGTTTGGCGATCCTTATCAGGATAGGTCAAACAAGAAAGTCAAAAAGCAGGTGCATATTGAGAAGATTCTTGAATCAGAGATTGTCGTTGAAGTTGCTACACCATCGAAGCGCAAGAGTTTGGATGAAGTTGAAGTTGGTGATTTCACCTTCGTCAAAGCAAATCTTGGCAGGAGCACACGTGGACATGACCCTTTTCAAGGTTTCCGCAAGTAATCTTGAAGAGCGTGTCATGAAGGACGGAGAAGACAAGGCAGCCCACAATGCTAATATCAAGCAACTTCGATAGTACATCTCAGATCTTCTTCATGGAACCACAGGCCAAGCACCTATGCTCCCACAACTTCGAGAGACACTTGCAGATCAACAGAGACTTGGTCTGTTAGTCAATTATGGGAAGCTCTTGGACGACTGGATTGAAGATTTCATTGTTGCAGGTAGATACCTCCTCACAGAGTTATATCAGTTCAGGTACGAGGCACATAGTCTTCCTTAGGGGATCCAACAGCTTGAAGTGTGTATAGCAGAAGGCAAGTCGAAGGACTTGATACTCATATCTCAGTTGGTAGTTGCATATGATGCCATTGTAGTAGAGGAGGATAAAAGGAAGGTTTTCTCTTGGAGAGAACATCTTTTCAAAGTGGAAACGTACGAGAGAATCTCTATAAAGATGGCTGCGTTTAAAGAGGATGTTTCCGAATCTCTCAAACTTATTAGTGGATTTATCACTAAGATCCCATGCCACTATCTTTGTGAGGACGACACATATGGTGAGCTTGATGCAGTGTAGACTGAGTTCGAAAAGCTGGTTCGTGATAGCCTTGATGGAGATCCTGTGGCGTCCAAGTTGGATCACTTCTCAATGATGACAACTAGTTTCAACAAAGCGATTGAAGATGTCAGAGAATGCTAGAGGACGATCAAAGATGGAGAGAAGGAGTTGAATAGGCAGTCTGTCATCGTGGATAGCGTCAAAGTGCCAAAAGATGAGACAATCGACAAGTTCTTGGATGAGGTGATAGACTGAGAGGGCTTATAGTAGACAGTTAGTTCCTGCAATTATTTCCGAGGATAGAGTCAGAAGCAACAGTTAACTCAACATCAGTCTTGAGTTCTAATTGCTGATCTCATGCATGCCTATCTCATCTTCGTGGATGTCTTCGCAGGAGGATGGACTTTCAATTAGGATCCAGTTGACTGATGTTAGTTATTAGTTAACTTTCATTTCAATAAGGACGTGCATGTTGCACATGTCCATTTAGTCTAGTTTTGTTTCAATTAACTAATGGTAGTTTTCCAGTTAATTGTATAGCTTCATTTAGTTAGACTTAAGAGAATAAATTCTTGCATGCTTGCAAGATTGAGTGTAAACTTGCAAGCACCTTTGCTCATTTGTAATTAACTTTTGTGTGATAGCATACATGCTGAGCCCACTTTGCTTGTAGTATTGCTATTTCTGTATCTGTTCACAAACTTTTGATTGTGATAGAGAGTTGTTGGATTGTTGGCAATATTCCTATTCTCAGTATTGGTTCACTTTGAGTTTTTATTAGTATTAAACAAATTGTTGAGCCGCCTTGCCGTGCAATGTTACTTGTAATGGTTCATCTTTGTTCAATATAATGTTGGTTGATTGTTTATCTGTGTGATAGGTCCTTCATACAACTTGCTGTCTTGGATTATATTTGTTTCTAATAAGCCTATTTCATATCTACACCTCAGATAGGAGTCGTCTCCTCCTTGGGAATTTAGAAGTGGAGATTGTCGTTTGATGTTGTTGCTAATAACCTTTCTTTCACCCTACACCTCGAATAGGAGCCGTCTCCTCCTTGGGAATCTTGACTTAAATATTATCCTCCAAACATTCCTTACTCCTAAGTCCTCATGCTTTGTTTCTCTTGAGGAAATAGGATAGATTAAAGTAGTAAGTTAGTTGTAGTTGAGATCTGCAAAACTAGAGAAAAACCTTAGCTGCAATGTATTGGTTTTCTTAACCTCGTGCCTCTTCCAGCTGAGTCAAAAAGATAGGATTTAGATCATTTACTTTTTTCATGCATATCAGCAAAAGAGGGAGCTTCCCCTCCTAATTTGAAGAGCAGTCATTACGCATTGTGCATAGCTGTCCGTTGCCAATATACACTCCAGAGGTGCGAATTGTAACACCAACAATGTTCTAGACTATCTTTACTACCCTTCAACCCATTTAGAAAATTGCCACTCATCATTAATCATCAGTTTTACATTGGGAAATATTTTCCTAGTTATAAATCTTGAAGTGAACTCACTGCATGACCCCACTTGTCTAGCTTGAGTGACCCGATTTTCGGATCATATTGCTCCCACCAAGAGGCTTTTGGTCCTTGAAAGCTTAGGGACTATTCAAATGTGGAAATCTCTCTCCCACTTCTTTGGAAACCCACTTGGCCTTGCTTGGAGGTTGGCTCTTGAGACCTATCAACAATGTCTCATGCTCTACATGCTTGGTTTGGCTCACTTTCTTGTCAAGGACAATATCATCTTGCAATTCCTCTTGTTGTTGAGGTGCAAAATCATCCAAGGATGGAATGACAAGATCATCCTCTTCACCGAACAAAGGAGGTTCAAACAAGCAAAACTTGTCAACATTGATGATTGTGAAGATCTTCATGTATTACAGTATTTGGGCAAATCCAACTTGAAAGCATTCTGCCCCACCTATTCTATGATCTGAAAGAAGGATACCTCTGAGGTTTTAGCTTTTTTGAAGACCCTTGAAGCCTCTCCTTTACCAAGAACACCCATACTTTGTCAACAACGCGGAACTTGTGCTTCACCCTATGTTGATCATGTCAGTCTTTTTACTTGGCTTGAGACTCGTTGAGTTTCTCTTGAACCTGAAGATGTATTTGCCTATGTTTGTCAAGGAATTTGTTAGCTTTTTCCACGTCAAATCTCCTTTTCTAGCCCTTCTTGTGATATTCCCAAGCACCCATCAAAATGGCTAGGTGGCATATAGCCAAAGCAAGCTTCAAAAGGAGATAAATTCATAGAGATGAGAAGGATCTTATTATAGGAGTGTTGAATGTTTGTCAAATGTTAATCCCAGCCCTTTGGATACCATTGATTGTACCCATGAAGTAGTTGTACCAAGGTTCTGCTTAGTTCCTATGTTTATCCACCTATTTAGGGATGGAATGCCATAGATCTCTTCAACTTTGTATCCATCCTACTCAAAAGAGTGCATCAAACCTTGCTCAAGAAGCAAGCATCTCTATTAAATATGATGCTTTCTGGATGCCCAAAGTGTATCCATGTATGTTTCAAGAATAACTTAGTTGCACTACTTCCAGTTAGTTCCTCTTCACAAGCCATCAAAACACACATCTTAGCAAATCAGTCTACAACCACAAAGATATAGTCATATGTCCATCCTTTACCTTCAATAATCCATCCATGAAGTCCATGGTGATGCTCTCCCATGGCCTCTTAGGCACAAACAACGGTTATTACAACTCAAACTTTAGATTGTTGGGCTTGCTTATACTACACAGTTAACAACTCCTTATAAACTTTGAAACATCCATTTGAAGATACAACCAATATACGTATAATTGAAGGTTTGCAACCACCTTAGTCACACCCAAGTGTCCTGTAACTCATGATGTATGTGCCTCTCTTATGAGCATACATCTCCTTTCTTTAGGCACACAAAATTTCTCTGCCTTGTAGAGAAGCACATCTAGGAATTCTTAATCAAGTTTTGTCTCATAATGAACACCTTACTTCTTGTTGTTGATTGATACACTTGGCTGAAATCATCATGTGTGTAATCTCCAACAAAAGGTTAAGAGAGGTAGTCTAGAGAGCATATCCACCACTTTGTTTGTTACACCATGCTTGTTTTTGATAACAAAAATGGAATTGTTGCAAGAACTCCACACACTTATAATGGTATGACTGTTGCAACTAATTTTGTGCTTGCAAGTATTGCAAAGGTTGATAATCGGTATGCACAACTATCTCTTTACCCACAAGTTAGCATTTTTGTAATGTCCCCTTTTTAGCCCTAAGCTTTTTAGTGATTGTTAGCCTATTTCTGGAGTATCGTAGGCTATTCAGAGGCGTTTTAGGGGATTCCAAGATTCTTGGAGGTTTCTTACCAACACTTTTAGGGGGTAATTGTAGATGATTGCCAAAGAGTTTTCTAGGTTTTTCTGGGTTTTTTAAGATCCTTGGTGGGCAGTAACTGCTATTTTTAGTAGTGTATATTTTTAGTACTTAGTATTTTTAGTAAGTCACAATTGCATCTCAGATTGGGCTTATTTTGATTTTGTACACACTTACTATTTTTAGCAGTATGCTATTTTTAGTAAGTGCTATTTTTGGCAATGGTTCTGGCAATAATTTAGTGCGGGATTTCTATTTTTGGCAGTAATGGTAGGCTTCAGTGGTTGGGTTTTGTCATTTTGGGTAGTCTAGTGCTTCCACCAGTCTTGGAATTCAAAAAAAGGAAATATTGCAACTTAAAGTTATTAAATTATAAAGTCAAAAAAGGCCCTTGGACCCCCACACCTAGCTTAGGTAACTTTAAATTCTTTTTAAAAAGTGTTCTTTTTACTCATTCTCATGTGGGTGCCCAAGATGAAGGTTTAAAGTGAAATTTAAATTAAATATGATTCTCCCCAAGTGTGGCATCCCTTTTGGAGGGAAATGAAATTTGGACTTCTGGGTCTCAAGTCTTATTTATAACCCCCCTCTTGCTCTCATTTGAAGATTATGCAATTTGGAGATAAAGTTATGTTGCCAGATTGGAACTAGAGTGTTCTTTGTTGAATCTTTAGAGGACGAAAACCCTCTTGTAGGTATTTCGTTTCGGATTTATAAGATAATCCCTAGTTGGTGGAGTATGATTACATTTAGTAATCACCATTGGAGCTTATTGGTGATGGTTTGTTTTCAGTTTGGTTACTTATGATGATTTCTAGCTATGTTTTGGTATGATAACTATTTGTGTAGAGGTTTGGAGTGTTTTGGGAGTGCTTCTTAGAGGATTTATGCTTGTTGGCCGTACCATTTTCACCTAGGCGAAACCAGTGTTTATGCTTGTGCTGTTTGGAGGAGGGCATAACGTTTTGTGGGTATTGATGCAAGTGTTTCCTCATCCTTGGGCGCCACCTTATGCAAGAGAGCAGATGTTTTAAGGGAGTTTGGACTTATTGAAGCTGGTCGCCCCTCTAGGAGGGTCATACATCTTGCTTTGAGAGCATCATTGCTATTGTTTGGCTTCAAATACTGCCTTGTCATTGCTATTTGGGTTGAGTGGAGGGCGCCTAGACTTTTCCTTTGCATTGCTTGCACCTTGGTTGAGTTCTTTGGTGTTTTGGTGGAGTTGGGAGCTTGCTGGTTGGTCATATCAGACTGCTGTTATGTTGTATCAGACCTGAAAAAGTGTATCAGACCTGTGGCACTGATGTTCTTGACCATTTCCCATCATTTCGAGACTTCATATTGAGGTACATTTGTGGTATTTTGTGGGGGGGAGTTCTATTTACTCGTTGTAGCATCTTTGGGGAGAGTTATGCTTCATATTTCTATCATTTTCCTAATATAGCAGCAGCATATGTTGTACTAAAGCATTTTCATAATGAGCTTATTGTAACACCATTGGTGATTGCCCTTGTATTTTTCATTGCTACTTACCCCACTGAACAAGTGGTGCCCCCGTTGAATAAGTGGTTGAACTTCCTTTATTTTACGTGCTACTTCTGCTGAATAAGTGGTTGAGTTTTAGTTTGCTTTCATGTTATGCCCGTTGAACAAGCAGAGGACTTTGCTTTGGATTGGTTGGCTTGCCGCCAAGAGTTCATTTACTTTGTTGTAATTTCCGTTGAATAAACGAATGATTTCCCTTCATGCACTTGGTTTTCTTACTCACCCCATTGAAGAAGTGGTTTGCTTAGGAGTTCAATTATTGTAAGCCTTCCCACTGTATGCTCTCACCTTGCCCACATCGGGATCTGGGTGATCGAAAAGTGGAAGGTATTTGTTTACAGTTAGCTTGCTTTCCAGTTTATGCAAAAAATCCCCTTCTCACTGTATGCTCTCACCTTACCCTCATTGGGATCTGGGTGATCAAAAAGTGGAGGGTTGCTTACTTAGTTGTTAATCAATATTGTTTAGCTAACGCTAATGGGTGCAAATTTGAAAGAAATTAAGGGTGGGTTATTACAACTTCTTCACCACTGAAACCTGGGCGCAAAGCTGCTCATCATATGCACTATGTTTTGTGGTAGCTCTTTGGACATTTCTGAATGGTAACAAATTGGCCTAGCTTCTTGTTGCAACATCACACCTATGGCATAATTACTTGCATTGGTTTCTACTTTGGATGGTTATTGCAAATTAGGGAGTTCTAGTACTACTGTTGTGCTTTTCTTGTGCTTAAGCTGTAAGCTGACATAAGGCCTTAGCGTAGTCGGCCTTAGAGTAGTCGGCCAGTTGCTTTGATAATAAAACCATAGTCGTAGTGGGAAGAAGTAAGTATAATTAATGACATGTAACTAAGTCTTGATTAGTGGGTAGTTATGGTTATGAAGCGGCACGACGGTTGGTTACTCAACCACCATCGAGCGCTATATGTATTGGGATCATGTAGTCGGATGGGTTATGTGTGGGTTTAATGATACTGTGACAGTCAGATTGTACATGTTGATATTTGCTGGAAATGAATGGAAGTGTTTCATGATTCAATCATATTATGTTATATATTTATGTTCCATGTTCTGCACATATTCAGTTTACTTCAGTAGTACGTAGTACGTTGAACTATACTCAATGAGGTAAACATTTGGCACCGTTGCCTAAGTGGACCAGGGAAGCACTCGTTACAATGACAGCATAATGGGCCGACCGACGGAGGAGCTCGTAGAAACTAATGAAGAAAGAGAGGATGACTTGACACAGGATTTGATAAATCTCTGGAACATATCCCTACGAGATCACGTACGAAGGAAGCCCTCAGGCGAGAAATCTCTGAGGCAGTTGTTTGGGATCGACTCGAAGTGAACGACGAGGTTGATCACCTTCTCCACTGCATGCCAAGATTATTGGCTTGCCATTCAATCATCCTACAAGACCTTCGGGTGGAGGAGGATCAGGAACGCCGAAAGCAACAAATTTTGCAACGGTACGAAGAATGAACTAAATGGGAAGAGGAGGAATGAGACACTAGCCGGAGATGTACCCCTGGCAACCAACAATGATCGCGTGAAAGATCTGTAATGCCCGTACGACTGAACAAAGACAAGAACCAAATACCATTCGGGCACGAAGCGGAGGAGGAAAGAGTTCGGCGATCATTGAGAGTACAGGAGCAAGAAAACCAGCGGCAAAGATTAAGGCAAGTTGATAAGGAGTTGAATGAAGATTTAATTGAGATAAATCAGAGTATAAAAAGAACAAATGCTAATCTTGAGAAGATAGATCAATCTATCAGTAGAGCACATTAGAGTTTTGTGGAAGGGAGGAACGAGGAACCCTTCATCACCCTGTACGTAGAAAAATATAAAAGCCAAGAAAATGAAGATGAATTGAGAGGAGAACTTGAGAATAGCATCCAACGCATTTGGGAGTTGTCCATATTAGACGACGACGAAGGGCCGAGGATAGGGAGATCTGAGCCCAAGACCCCTTGGCAGAGGGAGCACCGGAGTGGAAACCAAGAAACTCAAGGTGTAGAGGACGTTGATGGAGGATGGGAGAGTGACTCGTACGTGTCCGAGAGTGCAAGTGAGGCATTGGAGCGTAACGGGGAAACCTGTCCAGTCGGGTCCAATACACAAGGAGGACAGCAGGGAAGGATGGTGACTCCAGAGCGGCAGAAGCTGCCGAAGTTTACGGGGAATGGGTTAGAGGATCCAATTCGACATTGCAAAACATGCGAGACAATCTGGATAGCAAGTGGAGAAGATGACCCAAATCATTGGTTG
The DNA here is from genome assembly GCA_007115665.2 of Sequoiadendron giganteum. Classification (NCBI taxonomy): domain Eukaryota; kingdom Viridiplantae; phylum Streptophyta; class Pinopsida; order Cupressales; family Cupressaceae; genus Sequoiadendron; species Sequoiadendron giganteum. Next base: position 318,171,506 of record CM021103.1, read on the forward strand.
AAAGCCTTTCTGGCGACACTCAGAGATAGTGCCATTGATTGGTACTTAGAGTTGGACCAAACACATAAAGCTTCGTGGAGGTTATTGAAGCAGGCATTTCAAGATGAATGTAGACTTTTGAGGGACGACAGTGAAATTGTGGCAGAGATTTATAACACCGAGCAAGGGAAACACGAGAGTGTGCGGACCTACAATCGAAAACTGAAAGATCTGCTGGGGAAACTTGAGTCACAGCCAACAGATGGCTTAAAGAAGAGATAGTTTATTGAAGGTTTGCTTCCCTCGCTACGGAAGAAAATGAATGTGGTACCTCCATCCTCGTACATTGAAATATTCTCTCTCAATTTTTTTTTGATTTTTAAACCAACATTTACAATAGAATCATTCACCCGTTAAGGTTAGCATAACCAAAACGTACATGAAAGAACTCTAACCAAGAATGCGCCCTAAAACCACTTAAGGAGGAGGGGCGGGCATATAGTCAGAGGATCCCTAGGATCTACTGAATCAAATATTATTAAGATTACACTGAAAGAGAGAATAAACTCAACACCAAGAATGTGCACTCAAGATCCTTTGACAGGCGAGATGCTAACATATGGTGGAGTACTAATGTTGAAATTGAAATGAACAAAGGCGGATAATCAGCCATAAGGAACTTTCCACGCTACCACCAAACAGTGGGGGGGAAAAGATTACAATATTAATACTTCTTCTGCTGCGGCAGACATCTACTCAAGAGTGGGAATTCTCCACTTTACAGTGGGTAAGATGAGAGATACAAGTTTATTCTCCACACTAGCAGTAAACCATCTAGGGGTACTTAATGTTAGCTTAGAAATTACAAGTAAATGCAGCAATAACATATGGTTGGATTAGTACTACTAATTCACAACCTTACTATCTAATAATCTGCAATTTACGAGTATTACAATGATAGAAAAAGCCACAATGTGAAGAATGATTATCTCAATCTAGGAAGCTCATAAACATTGAAAAGGAAGCTAAAATCTGATCTCTTTGAAGTCTGATAATTACAATCAACAAACTGAAACTGCAAATCAGCAACCTGTGAATCAATGAAATGCTTATATCTTAATCAATTTACCTCCGAATTGCGTGAAACCAAGTGCAATGAACGTTTGGAGGATAGGTGCCCATGTCGTGATGAAAAAACAGCTCCAAAAACCCAGCATTTATTTATTGGCACAATTCCCAATGCAAACAAGAAGGTATGGCCCTAGCAAGGGCAATTTTGCTAGTAAAAAACATACACTTTGAAATTAAATCTGGAATTTGCTAAGAAGGGTCGCCATGACCTTAGCAATGATATTATTGAATGCCCATAACTAGGAATAAATGATACAAGAAGCTGTTAACAAATTCAACTTTCAGCTGTGTAAATATCAGCAACTTGAAATCTGGAAAACACACCACAATTCTCCAATTTGAAGCTCAATATGTACTTTTGAATGAAGCACACTGTCAATCCATCATCTAGGGAACCATAGTTTCAGGTCCGAAGAGTGGAATAGAATCTGCTAAGCTTTCCCTTCGCCGGATTCTGGATTTCAAACCAGCAGCATAACTTTGTTTTTCAAAACATAACATAATCAGTCTTATACAATGCAGCAATATATAAGTTTCAATGGCAAATGAAACACTTCGAATTCCAAGATGTTGAATCACTTCAACTTCCCAAGGGACGCCCTTCAACCATTCACTTTATTGTGAAATAATAAAACATTATTTCCCTTCCCTTTAGGCGTCCATTTCTATTTGCAACAATAAAGCATTTTAATAAATCATTAAATGCTCAACATGACCTCTTAATGTCCCCTCTTTAAAACAACATGAAGTTATCACTCCTAGGCATGGGGTACAACTTAAAAACATGAAATTATCTAAGTATAACACTTAGTCCAAGGAGATAACCAAAACCAATGCCAATACTGAAACTGAAGGATTACCACAAATAACATGATGACCTGAGCTGAACTGTAGATGATGATACTGTCAAAATTAGACTTACTAAAAATAGACACGACCAAAAATAGTAAATTCACTTCAACTCAACAGAAAGCCAAACTAATCGGCCACATTGAACTGCAAAAGATTGAGTTGCTGCTAGAGTGATACTGCTATAAATATACTTACCAAAAATAGCATATTGCACTATAAATAGTAAGTGTTCCCATTCTTCTTAGCCTACGAGTTTTTGGAAATAGGCTAAATCCAATTGTAGAGCGTAAGGCTAAATCGGGGACATTACATACACTGAAGCATATAACCGTGCGATGGATATTGAAATCGAGAACAAGACATCTTATAGAGGGAAGAAACATGATGATGAAGAAAGCGCGGGGGAGAGCGAGGATGAATCAAAAACCATACAAGCTCTCCGTCTTGACATGTTGAGAATGATGAAGGAACTAAAAGCGGACAAAGAAGGGTCCAAGGAGGCGACTGAACTATGGTGTACGAAATGCAAAATAGAAGGCCATACAAAGGCGAACTGTCCGAAGAAAATGTTCTATGACATCTGCCAAGTAATGGGACACTCTGTTAAAGAGCCCGTACAACTTGAAAACACGGAGTTCACAAGTGTTCTTCACACAGGGGGAACAATCCACCCCTTCGACCACACCACCTAAACCTCAGAATAGCAATGCATCCCCTGGCGGCTATCGCAACAATTGGAGAAATAATACGCCAAGAAGCAAAATTCAATATGACAGCAAAGGTAGACCCATGATCCAGTGCCAGAGATGTAATGAATGGGGTCACTTTGCTAGGGAATGCCAGAATGGTCAAGGTGCCGGGGAGAAATTGTGCAAGTGGTGTGGCCCGGGCGACCACGAAGACACTGACTGCCCAAAGCAGAAATGCATCAACACGCTGGAAGTAGCCGACGAAGAAGTCTTGGCACTTACAAGGGCGTAGGCAAAGAAGGCTAATTATCTGGACCCGCGTATGGAGAAAGAAAGACTCCGAGAAGCCAGGGTAGAAGTGGAAGAAGCAATGGCAAATGAATGAAGAACTTCCAAAGCGGCCAGTACATTGTTGCAGTTGGAGTTGGAAAAGAATATAGTACGACAGATGCTTCACACAACTATACCAATCAAGGTAACAAACCTTCTACAAACCATGCCTCAACTAAGAGTAGCACTCACAAATGTCATGGTAGACAATACTCAGATGGGCCCGAATGAAGACACCACAGAGTCGATAGGAGAGACCACGGATCCAACGCTACTCGCAATAAGTGTCGGGAGGAAACCAATTGTCGTACAGATGGAAATCCTGGGGATGAAACTCTCCAATACCATCGTCGACGGAGGATCGAGAGTTAACGTACTACCTGAAGATACATGGAAGAGCCTCGAGAAACCCACACTCTGGGCACCGACATTCCAACTGGTTGGTGCCGATCAACATTGTATCAAACCGATCGATACTTTAATGGCATAGAAAGTTTTGATAGGTACGCAACAATTCTTATTGAATTTTGTCATCATCCCACTAGAGAGAAAAGTGTACGATGCACTACTAGGACAAGGATGGTTGATTGCCGCCAAGGCGAACCATAACTGGAAGAGGAATACGCTCTTGATCGAGGGCCATGGGAAGAAGTATATTATTGATTTGAAGAATCAGGCGATCAGTGAAGACTTGGTGTCTTCAAAATCAGAGTTTGACGGAGGATCGAATGTTGATGAAGAAGGGAAGATAATGGAGCCAAACGAGGAAGGCGTACTAGAAATTGGGAGTTGTTTAGAAGATGAAACCAGTTCACTAAATGGGTTATTTCACCGGCAGATGGAGGATTATGAAGTTTTCCACCCGGATTGCAACATGCTGTAGATCAAAGAAGGAGAAGAAGGCGAAGATAAGGGCTTGGCTAGTGAAACATTCCCGCCAGAGTACGGTGAGTATAAGGAAGGTACAGCAGAATTGGACGAGATGCCAATTCATAAGCTTGAACGAGACAAACTCATCAAGTACGAGGAACCGACACTAAAAAAAGTGAATCTTGGGGAACAAGAGAAGCCTAGGGAGATCCTCGTTGGTGATGATTGGGACCCCATACTAAAGGCGGCGACATTCAAAATATTCATGGAGTACAAGGACACCTTCGCCTTGACATACAAGGATTTGAAAGGCATACCACCGGAGCTATGCGTGCATAGGATACCCCTCGTACCAGGAGCGTAACCTGTACGAAAGAGACCCTATAGGATGAATAAGAACTATGCCGCGAAAATACAAGAGGAGATCGAGAAGATGTTGGAGGCGGGCATTATTTTCAAAGTGGATGTCAGCGAGTGGGTGTCACCGATTGTCATCTCCTTGAAGAAAGAATTAGGGCAGATCCGGATATGTGCCAACTTCAAGTGTTTGAATGCAGTGACTGTTAAAGACCTGTTCCCAATTCCCTTCATCGACACCATCCTGAAAGATGTTGCTAGGCATGAAATGTACTCGTTCTTGGATGGGTTCTCCGGATATAACCAAATTTGTATTGCCGAAGAAGACAAGTTGAAGACAACTTTTGTGGTTGAGGATGGGGTGTACGCATACAACCAGATGCCATTTGGGTTGTGTAACGCATAGGCCACGTTTCAAAGAATAATTTTGCACATATTTGACAAGATGTCAGTGGGCAACTTCAGGGCGTTCCTAGATGACTGGTCCATTTTTAGTGACAAGGAAAAACATCTCAAGGCTCTCGGAGAATGCATGGAGAGGTGCAGAGCAGCACGCTTCGCATTGAACCCAAAGAAATGCAGGTTCATGGTACCACAAGGGAAGTTACTGGGGCATATTGTGTGCAAAGCCGGGCTAAAGAACGATCCCGTCAAAATAAGAGTCATTGTACATATGGAGGCTCTGGGAAATGTCATAGGTGTAAAGTCCTTTCTCGGCCATGTCGGGTACTATCAGAAGTTCATCAAGAGCTTTGCACAAGTATCATACCGTCTCGACTTATTGACAAGGAAGGGACAACCTTTCATATGGGCCGAAGAACAAGAAAAAGCATTCAAGGAACTGAAGGACCGGCTAATCAGTTCACCCATACTGGCGTACCCAGACTGGAACAAGGAATTCCACGTACATGTGGATGCCTCAAATTTCGCCATTGGAGCAACATTCGCACAAGTAGGAGCACACGGGCTGGATCACCCAGTATTTTTTGCCAATCGGCTGTTTTCAAGGGCGGAGAAGAACTATACTACGACAAAACGCGAAGCATTGGGGATGGTTTACTCCGTACAGAAATTTAGGCATTATTTGCTGGCTATGCCGTTCACCTTCTATGTGGACCATCAAGCCCTAATGTATTTGGTGAGTAAGCCTATAATCCAAGGAAGAGTGAGTAGGTGGTTGCTATTGCTTCAAGAATTCACATTCACTATCATAGTATGGCCGGGGAAAAGCCACGTGATTGCTGATCAGTTGTCAAGGATACAGTCGGGCAAACCTGCAAAAGGAGTGAACGAAGATTTTTCGGATGCGCACCTGTTCTAGATTGTAGTAGTCCCTTAATGGTACGAAAAGATTGGAGAATACTTGTCTACATACACATTTCCAAGGGAAATGGCACCAACAAAGAGAAGGAAGCTCCTATTGAAGAGCAAGACATTTCAGTTAATTAATGGCTTGCTGTACAAGATGGAGTCTGACCAGATCCTTCGAAGATGTGTCATAGAAGAGGAAATACCAGGGGTACTGAAGGAAGCACACGAGGGTCTGGCTGGTGGGCATATGGGCCCGGATGCTACGGCGAGAAAAATTCTCCTAGCAAGGCTATGGTGGCCGACGATGCACACAGACGCACTGGAGTGGGTGGTAGGCTGTGACACCTGCCAGAGGGTAGGGAAACCTCTGAAGCGGGATTTTATGCCACTATATCCATCCCAACCACAGGAGTTGTTTGAACGATGGAGATTGGATTTTATTGGGCCACTAAAGGTGAGTCACCTACACCGGTGCCGATACATTGTGGTAGCAACAAAATATCTCACGAAGTCGGCCGAAGCTCGAGCATTGCCAAATAACACAACCCAGAGCACAACCAGATTCATCTGAGTAGATAGCGACACGATACGGGATTCCACCAGGTTACAAGTGTTTGGGGAGGACACTTTGTGAACCACGTCATCCGACTGATGATGACGGAGTTTCGGATATTTCACAACCTATCAAGCCTGTACTACCCACAAGCCAATGGTCAAGCAGAATCTACAAATAAGGTGTTAGTGTCAATCATTCACAAGTCGTGTGGTATAGAGGAAGCTGATTGGGAAGAGCGGCTACCAGCCGTTCTGTGGGCATACCGTACGACGTATAAGGTGACAACAGGACACACACCTTTCTAGTTGATGTACGGCCAGGAAGCAGTGGTATCAATGGAATACATGGTACCCAGCCTGAGGATAGTCATTGAGAACTGGTTGGAAGATACAAAGAGTTTGAAGGAACGACTGTACGAACTTAACAAACTAGATGAGCGGAGAGTAATGGCACAGTGGGTCACGAAGAATATGCAACGGAGAAGGAAGCACTAGCACGACAAACACCTCCGACGAATGAATTTCTGGCCAAGGCAATTAGTTTTGAAATATAACAGTCGTAACGAGATCAAGCTAGGGAAGTTTAAAGTACGGTGGTTGGGACCGTTCAAGATCAGGTAAGTATGCGACAATGGCTCTATAAAATTGGAGAACTTGGATGGATCACTCCTACCTAATGCAATCAATGGATCGAAGCTGAAGGTATACCAGGAGAGAAAGGAAAAGAAACACACAATAGCCATCAATATGCTTGGCTACGCCACCAAGGAGGACTGGCCTGTGCAGAAGGAGGCACCGAGGAAGCAAGAATGGGGCTAGGGAGGCCCTGGGTATGTAGTAGAGGGAGTCTGGACGGAATCAGGCAGGAACCAGATCATCGAAGAGAGACTAGTAGAAAAGAAAGTGGAAGGAATTGCAGTGCTGTGGATACATGAGCACTTGACGAATGTAGTGTTCGGGACATCTGCGCTTTGGCGACGAATGGGTGGACACTGAATGTACATCACCCCATACGAAGGCATACTAAAGGTGTATCTGGCAAAAGAATTGGATGAAGAAGCACAAAAGGAGAAGGAAGAACAAGCGGTAAAAGAACCCCAACCGAAGATAATGACGAAGAAAAGGATGAATGGGACGATGAACAATGGGAGGCATACTTCGAGAAGACGACTCCTTGTCTAAAAACGGTGGTCATGTCGGAGGACACATTCGTGTCACATGTGGATGGGTACATTGAAGAAATACTTAAGCTAATGAGGAGAGAGAAGGAAAGTGCCGAGGGTGAGGAAGGTAGCAACAAAGGACAAACTTTGGAAAGTGATACCCAATCCAGCCGGACCCCCAACAGTGGAAGGAGAAGACGTTACGTGGTACCAACAATGCGGAAGGAGGTATGTCGATGGCAGTTATAAAGGTATTGGTCTTGCCCCTTTGCTTGATAAATGGTTTGACGTACAATACATGGGGACTTGTTCTAAAGAGGAATGTTATAAACGATTTCCGCACACATGTAAAAGGTATTATGCATCCAAGTTAAAAGCTAGGGAAGATGGCAGAGTAAGAGGAAAGAAGAGAAAAAGGAATAAACAAGAGCGAGAAGAAGAGAGATGAGGGGAGAAGATGGTAAAAGCAGGAAAATATTAAAAATGTCAAGAAGAGAAAATAATAAAATGGAAAAATTGAAGAGAGAGGAGAGAGAAAATAAAAGAGGAAAAAAGACAAAGACGAACTTAAAAGAATTAGAAGAATTAAGGGACGAAAGAGGGAGTATATTAAAAAGAAAATAAAAGTGAAAAATAAATTAGATGAAAAAGGAGAAATAAAAGAAAAAAACATTAAAATATTGGCAAGGGCGGAAAGTGTATGACCTAAACTGAGAAAAAGAATTTAATTTAAAGCGAGGACCGTACGGATTTTCCAAGTAAGAAGAGAGGAGCAAAAGCAAAAGGCCGTAAGACAAGAAGGGAGGAAACTGGTACGCCAAAAGAAGACAAGTCCGTACAAACCGACAGACAAGAGCCAAGAAGCCGTACGCCACATTAAGGAGCAAGCCGTATGCCAAAAGCAAGAAGCCGTATGCCACAAGCAGAAATTCGTATGCCACAAACAGAGGTCTGTATGCCAGGGTGAGGGAAAATCCGTACGCTGCAACCAGAGGTTCGTACGCCAGAGTGAAGGGAAATCCGTATGCTGGAGGTAGTTAGTTGTACGGCTAAACCAAGAAGGATCCGTACGCTGTAGAGAGAAAACTGTACGAAAAAACAAAAATATAGTACGAGGTGGGGAGCAAGCGGCCGTACGGCCAAGAAGATATTTCGTACGCTTTGGACAAGGGGCCGTACGCCTAGGCAGGAGGTCTGTATGAAACGCTGAGGAAGGAACCGTACGGAAGAAGTCCGTACATGTGCATTGGAGAAGGTCCGTACGGGCTAAACAAGGTGCGGTCGTACCAAGCATCGAACCAAGAAAAATACAAAGTGCTGTACAAGTAGAAAAAGAGAAGGCCGTACCAAGAAGCAGAGTCAGTATCCAGCAACAGGGAAAACTAACGGCCATACCAGGGCACGGTTGGAGGCTTAAAATAGTCAGAAAAGTCACTTTCAATCATTGTCATTTTCACAGGTGTAGGACGGTGGATGCCAGCAGGAGTGCCAAGGGGAAGAAAATAATACTTAGACCCAAGGTGGTTGGAAATAAGGCAGATAAGGGGAAAGCCGACAATGTGACTGCAGACTCATTGACATGGGAGAGTCTCACAGGCATAGACTGCAAAACTTGGTGGCAAGAGACGGCACCAGATCACTCGATGAAGCAAGCACTGATGGCGGCACAGGTTGACAAGGCAATACAGTGCCCGTTTTTTAACTCCAGAGATTTCGAAGAGTACTTGAGAGATATTGTTGCCAATTACAGTCAGCATGGCCACTGAAGCACAATTGAGTATGAAGGGTTTCCAGAGACGGTGGCTTTCTATCCAGCAGACTTCAGAAGAGTCTTTGGCATACCTGCGTCTGGCAAGGTAGTTTCCAAGCCAACCACAAAGATGACGGGACAACAAAAAGAAATGATCATTAAACACATTTGCAGACTTGATATCACGGAAAAGGAAAAGGAGATGGTGTGGAGTTTAGGGGCGCGGGGATTGAGAAAACACATGCTGGTGAGTGCTAAGTGGAAGTGTATTATGGACCTCATCAAATGCAGGTTGACAAGTGCTAGTCGAGCCTCGGAAATAGCAACCTGGATGGTTGACTTCATGTTCGGGTTAAGTGTAGGACGGGTTTACAACTGGGTGCTATACTTGCCAGAAAGGGTTAGGGAATTTCTAGAATGCAAACACAAAGCATTCTACATGACCCAACATCTGATAGCACTATTTCTGGATGCCATCTACAATCAGGTGCCGCAGGGTAAACTAGGGAAACTGCAACCAGACAAGGATTATGACCCCTCCTGGCCGACGGTTTTTAGGTGGACAACTTTAGAGGCAGGTGGTACAATAGAGGAATCAAAGACAATAAGGAGGAAGAGGAAGCAACTAGATAGCGAAGAATATGAACAGTTAGCACTCTCCTCATCAATCGACAACACTGCACCAGTTGGCGTCTATTTGGTAGATGCCAATCCTCGAGTGATAGCACCGGTCGAACAAGAGTCAGTGGAGGAGGTTGGCGAGGTTGGAGCAGTTGAGGGTGAGCCAAAGATGCTTGAAGAGGACATAGCACCCTAGGGAGGAATGGCCAGAGACATAGCATTGACGGGAGGAGCGACGACTGAAAGGGTAGAAGCAGAGAAGGCGGCCCTGGACAACACAGTGGGTGAGGATGTACCACCAGGGGAGGTACTCCATGTAAACGAATGGTTGATGCAAATGGGGTCCCCTATTCGAGAAGAGGACATTTCCCCCATACACTCGCCTGGCCTGAGGGAGATAGAGGGAGTACCAACAAGGAGCACTCAGCCGATGGGGACAGTAGAGAGTACATGTTGTGACCTTTTTCACACATCACCCCATTCAGATGGGGACCCCCTAAATTTTGCTCCATTCTGGTCTTCTGGCTTTGCGTCTCTCTCTCTCTGGTCTTTCCGTCTTTTCGGGGATGTCCCATTGTTTGACCCAGATTGAAATATTGGTTGAGTCTATGAAATTAGGGTTTTCTATCCTTCTAGCTTTTAAAGGTCAAATCGAGTTATCAAATTGGAATCTGAGCTTAGTACTACAGTTACAAGGCGTTCGACAAAGTCCCACTGAATTTTCATTGAATTCTGACAACTTACTATTTATAGTAAGTACTCAATCGGGGACTGTTTCATCAAGATTTTGGAATTCTAACTATTCCATCACATTCAGGCAGCTTCAGAGTGCCTACACGAGAAATTTGAACCAATTTGGACAACTTGCTATTTTTGGCAGTACAGGCTTCAGGAGCCATTTTAGGGTTCACACATGTGATTTTTCAATGCATGTCCGAAGATTACTTCTGGGTTTTTCAAAACCTTCGCAATGGTGTAACATGCAAACCAAGACGATAACTTTCAGAGTTCAGCCTTCAGAGGCTATTTTTAGGGTTCGCATGCAGAGTTTTTCAACGCATGTCCGGATATTCCTTCTGGGTTTTTCGAGAGCTTCGCAACAGTGTGACATGCAAGCAGAGAGGATCAAGTTTCGAGGACTTACTATTTTTAGCCAGTGCCCACATGCAGACCAGTTTTCTGGGTTTTTCTGGGTTTCTTGAGATCCCACAGGCAATATGGCATGCAAAATCATCCGGCATTGAATTGATCATTTTCCAGGACACTTACTATAAATAGCAATTTCACTCCAGCCACCCGACACTTCAGTTCAACATACAAGGCGACATGCAAAAGAAACAAAGTCAAACAGAGACTGTTCGGGATACATGCAAGTCAAGTTAGGGTTTCCACTTTTATAGGGGGTAAAATCTAGAAATGGTTAGGATGAAGCACCCCATCAATATCAACATACTTCAAGGTACCTGCTGGCAAAATTTGAGCGAAATCAGAGGACTTACTATTTTTAGTAAGTCAGGACATGGCTATAAATAGCAGGTCTGCGCCAGAGGGAGGTTTGAATAGAGCACTCAAGTTATCAGGATCAGGTATAGCAAGTTTCAAGTCAAACAGAGCTACAAAAGTCAGGCAACTTTGAAACTTACTATAAATAGCAGGTCGGCATGTGGGACAGCCGAAAACAGGATCACAAGGCGAAGAGTAGCATATGGTGAAATTTTCAAGCAAAACGGAGCTGTGGAAGTCGAAAATCAAAGAACTTACTAAAAATAGCAAGGACTTGCTAAAAATAGAATGTGAAAATGAAGGGTAGACAATGGCATGAAAATTTTCTAAGTCATTGAAATGGAACCTTCAAGGGTAAAATGCGCCCAAGAAGAGGAGTGTTGAAGTAAATTCTTCAAGTGTTAAAAATGAAAGCCCATGGGTTAATTTGTGCCCACATTCAAAGTGATAACTTGAAAATTTCTGTTGTGCACTTTTTGCACACACGCCCCACCAGAGGCGGGGACCCTCTTTTTCTTCTACATTTTTGTACCTTGGCTTTGTCATTTCTGGTTTTTCTCTTCTTGGAGGTTATTTTGGGATTAAGTCCGGATTTGGTTTTATGGGGGTGGTATTTTGAAGCATTTTGGGGCCTTGGATTTTATAAATGGGGATTTTTTAAGTGAATTTTCAATGTGATGTGTAAATCTTTTTGCACCAATGGATAGAGGACGAAAAATTAGGCCAAGTTGCTTTTTGAACTTTTTGAAAATTCATCCGGGAAAAGAAGTTATGGGATTTCAAAGTTTTTCTCCGATTTCTGGGTCATTTTCGGGGATTTCTGTCCTGTCCGGATTTTGGCGAAATTTGCCATTTTCGGGGATTTCTGCCCGGTCCGGATTTTTCCTGGTTTTTTGCCATTTTTCGGGATTTTTCGCCCCGTCTGGTTCGGATTTTTCCGGGTTTTTTGTCAAATTCCTGATTTTCCGCCTTGTCCGGATTTTGGCGGATTTCTGGCCATTTTTCGGGATTTTCCCTTCCTGGCGGATTTTTCGGAACTTCTTGTCACGATTTTCTTGAACTCCGAAAGGGTTAAATTTCCAAAATTTTATGACGGAGTTGAAATTTCCAAGGGTTTATTTATGCTTAATTTTAATATTTTTGGGTTGGATTTTCACATGTGGGTTATTAATGATTATATCTGTTTTTCAGGATTAAAGGGAGGACTTGCATATGGATTCGTGCCAGGAGGAAAATCTGGAAAATATTTAAAATGCACCTGTATATGAATCAGTTCCTAGCTGTTGAAATGAACCCAATTGCATAAAAATTTGTGCCATAGCTTGTCTACAGCTAGAATATATGTTTCAAATGTGGAGTGATGTGTGATGCTGTTTTCACTCTCCAATCATAATATTTTATTAAAATCGAGGTGGCAGATTGTTGATTTCTGAATGTAACTGCTTTTATGCTATTGGATGATGATGTACCACATTTTTAAGAACCCTAATGTGAATTCTTAGGGTTTCTTGGGGATTAATTGCGGCCATTGGATTGAATTTAATCCTGGCCCTTGATTTAAAAATGTAATATCTATAAAAGGCCAGTGCCTTCTCATTTGTAAAGGTTAGTAGAGTAGAAAAGGTTAGAGAACAACTGGTTAGAGGCTGCAAAGCCAGAATTGGCTAAGTTAGAGGTTAAATTTTGTAAGTTTGTAGCTGCAGGAGAGGAGAAAGACTTGAAATTGTTATGTAATGCTGGAGAAGATAATGCAAACGGGTTGTTGATTTGGCAGACATCGTGTTATGTTTCAAAAGTTTTATGGTTTCTTGTTCTTGATTCTCAATGTTAGATGTTAGTTTTCAGTTCTTTCATGATAATGGTGAAATGTTAATGATGTTGATCGATCTTCGGTCCATACTTTTGGCAATTTGCTGATTGTAAGTTGCTGTGTAAAGTTAGTCTGGGCCTTATTTTGTGCTAAGTTCAACTGTGAATGCTTGTTTACATTTCACCATTTACTGGGTATGTGGATGAACATTCATAGTCTGAAAATCTTCAGTTTCTTCAGAAGATTGCACCATTTCTGCAGAGTTGTGGGCTTGTCCTTGATTAAGCAGAAATTGGTTTTATTGGAGATTTGTCCGTTTGCAGCATTTATCATTGTTGTGATTGATTTTAGGAGTAATTTTAATCTTAGGATCTCTTTTAGATTCTTATCTTTTGCTATTTCTTTTATTATCTGGGTTACATTTAAGAATCTAAGTATCAATATATTGCAAAATCTGATAAGTTTGAAGATTCTATATTTGTTTGTAAGGCCCCTTGTGATTACCAGCATTTTCACATTATCTTTGAGTTGTTTCACTGCATTGTCAAGGCCTGACATTAGAGACCTTGGGGTTATCTCTTTTCCCATAGAGATTTACTTTTCAAGAGAGATAGGATATTATATTCTGTCTGAGTTGTTGTTGTGCAGAAAACACTATCAACAATTTCCTAAGGCAAAATGGAAGTTCCCCTAGTGAAATGCACCCATGATGAAGAATCAAAGTCTCGCCTCTCAAATGCGCCCATGGTGAAAATAGGAGAAGGCCAATGTAAATGCGCCCACCTAGTGGAAGCTTTGAAAATTTCTAAGTGTTTAAAATAAAAGCATGGCATGTTAAATGCGCCCTCACATGAAACCTCACTATCTTAAATGCGCCCACCTTGATGAGTCTCTCAAAATGCCTAAGGCATTGAAAATAGAAGTTGAAGGTGCTAAATGTGCCCAAGTTGAAGCAAAGATGTTGAAAACGCCCAAGGTATGAAATAGAAGTAGACCTCATCAAATGCGCCCTTGTGCTAGGAGTGGTTGGGCCGAAATATTTCTAAGGCATGAAAAATGTGAGTAGCCCATGTCATTTGCGCCCAAGATGGAGGAGTAGGCTTGAAAACGCCTAAGTGTTAAAAACAAAGTGGCCACCCCTATTTGCCCCCTCAACTTGAAGCCCACCATGATAAATGCGCCCAGGGAATGGGCTAAAAAAACGCCTAAGGCAAAGATGAAAGCTCACCCTCTCATTTGCGCCCTCAAGTGAAAGTAGCACATACCCAATGCGCCCATGATAAGGAGATCCCCATGGCGTGGAAAATGAAAGTTCACCCTCCAAAATGCGCCCATCTCAAGGTAAAAGGAGAAGCAACGAAAAGTCTAAGGCATTGAAATGAAAGTTCAACATGGCAAATGCGCCTTCACTTGAAAGCTCTCATTTGCATATGCGCCCACAAATGAAAGCTTGAGGTTGTAAATGCGCCCAGCAGGTGTTAAGAAGTTGGCAAAATAAACCAAGGCGCTGAAAGGAAAAGTAGGGAGTCTTAAATGTGCCCAACTTACATGAGGAAATCCAAAATATTCTAAGGCACGAAAACAAAAGCATCACCATCAAAGTGTGCCCAGCAAGTGTTGAGTGGTGGTGTGAAATAAACTAAGGCATTTAAAATAAAAGTTGGAGGGGCTAAATGCGCCCAAGGCTAAGACATGAAGTGGAGAATTTGTTAAGGCATAAACAAAGCATGATATGCTAAATGCGTCCGGGGGGGGAAAACATGTTGAGAATGTCTAAGGCATGGGAAGCAAACAAGAGGTAAAGGAGTTCCTAAGGCGTGAAAATTTGCCTAAGGCAAAAATAAAAGTAGCTCATATCATATGCGCCCAAGACATACAATGCTGGAATTATTTTCTAAGCCATGGGAATAAAATTAAAAGGGTAATGCGCTTGAGCAAATTGATGAGAGTGTTTGAAATTTTCAAAGGCATCGAGATTTAAAAGGCACCTAGATGAAATACGCCAATGGAAAGGGATTCAAATTTATTTCTAAGTATGTGTGAGGTGAAGGCATGAGAAAATGAAATATCAAAGAGGTGTGAAAATGTTTGAATTTTTTTTAAGTGAAACAAATATTCCACTACATGAAAACACGCCCTTGACATGGGTGAGCTCAAAATTTCTTTTTCCATGGCATTTAAATTTTAAATGGAGTTGGCAACGTGAGGAAATATTTTAAAGGGGGAGAATTAACATCGATGAGTATTATTTTTCCATGTCAAATAAAATATCAAATGAACCTCTTTAAAAGGAACCCATGAGTTGACAAAGTTTAAAATTTATTTCCCTAAGGGAAATTTTAATATTTTCAGAGGGGATTCGTTTTGCCTAGATTATTTTCCTAACGGAAATAAAATCTCAGAGGATGGATTATTTCGAGCAAGCAAGTGATTTTAAATTGCCTGGAGCTGAACATGTTAAAGAGAAGGTTTAAAATGTCTAAGGCAAATTTCATGTAATTGAAGATTTAAATGACAGACATTTAACGGGTTGGAAATGAATTTACAACTCCCATGAATTTTTCGAATTTAATTAAACACTGCGAGGATTTTAAGATGGAATTTCAATCAAGTCGAGTGATTTTCTTGCGAGTGGTTTAAATTACTGAGAGTTAACTGGCAGGCTAGAGGGAAAATTTCAAATTTTTACAAGGAAAGAATCTTCATTAATGGCAACTGCTGTAATGACTGGCTGACGACTAGCCCACTACTCTGCTTGAATTAGAAGATTCCGAGTAAAGAGAGTGGTGAATTAATGAAGGTGCTAAAAATAGCTTCAGCACTACTTGGCAGGATTCTTCATGAAGAGTTATTTAAACAACTTCATTTCTTTCATTTCTTCACACATTTCGAAGTGCTTGGAATTGTTGAAGTGAGGAATTTTGTGAGAGATTGAAATCTTGTTCGAGGTTGCTGAAAGTGGGCTTGAGTTTTTATTTTCTAAGTACGAAGTTGTTGGAGAATTTGATTCTCAAGTTGTTGAGAGTTTTTTTTCGAAGAGTTGAGAGGTTGTTGCTACAAATTTCAAAGTTGTATGCTCGAGAGCTGAGATTTTGTTCCCAAGTTGTTGAAGTTGTTGCAGATTTCCGAAGTTGCAAAAGATTTCTTTTCTCTGGAGATCTTTATTTTCAAGCTGCTGAAAGTCGAAGTGCTGAAAAAGTTTAAACGTTGAGAAGTTGAAGAAGTCGAAATTTCATATTGTTGGCAACTCTTTATTCTTCTAACCGCTGAACTTAAAGGCTGAAGTTGACAAAGTGAAATCAAAAGTTCGAATTATTTGTGCTGGAGAAATTAGCTACTTGCTGAAAGTCACTAGTTTGCTGTGATTTTTTTCACCAGTCGGAAGTAAAGTTGCTGAAAGCTTCTTCCTAAGCTCAGAAGATTTTATATAGTTTGAGGTTTGGAGTTAGAAATTTATGCTGAAGAATTTCATTTTCAAAGCTAACTCCGTATTCGCAGCCGTCTCGGAAATTGTTTTATTTTATTAAAAATCGGCAGTCTTACTTATTATTATCCTGTTTTATTTTTGCAGATGGCTGGAGCAAAAGATGTTGCAGGAACAAGCAAAGCTGCAGGCAGAGCTGCAAATATTGAAGCGGGCAAGGCAAGCTCATCTCGGCAGGCAATGATCAAAAGGCTCGCCAAGCCATTTCTTCCAAAGTCGGCAATTACTTCAAAGTTGGCAGGATTAAATGACATCAACTTGGGTTCATTTAATCTCAATGCACTCAAATCAAGGATGTTCGGGCTAGGGGGCCATCAACCGTCAGTCACGGCTCATAATATTATGAAAAGTGGGATCTACGCAGCTGCTAGTTTTCCACCAGCAATCCAGTGTCCGGAATTAATCATGGAATGCACAAATTGCTACAAGCCGGAGCATAGAACCATTGTCTCTCCAGATGGCAAATTGCTTGCCAACTTCACGCCGGACGCTATTGGAGAGGCATTTGGGATTCCTACTTCCGAGAGGATGCTATACAGATCAAAGGAAAGGGTGGACAAAATGTACTCCTCCTCCTTCGAAAGGGTTGCTGCAGTCATCAGCAGAGTTTGGATGCAGAAGCCAAAGCCACCCTGCACTAAACTCCCGAAGTAGATAATTGCTGAAGATGTGAAACAGGACTACTGTGACTTGATAATGATGCTAAGCCGAATAAATGGGAGTGTGCGGGCCTACATCTTCGAGCCTTGGATGTTCTACTTCATCGAGATCATCTTGGAGGGAAAGGAGTGTGTTGATTGGGCAAGAATGATTAGCGACAATATTGATGAACAATTCAGGAGCTCGAGGAGGACGAAGACTTTCTATATGAGCTCGTACGTGATATATATGCTAGTGAGGATGACCAAATACCGAGGGATCATGTACAAGGAACCAATCGGCTGTGCACTTGACTGGTTCAAGATCCATGAGGCATGCACGCAGTTACATTTGACTAACCCTGCCAGCTACAAGCGGGCAAATGATGCATTCACAATGCATATTACGAGGACCCTTCAACAGAGAACGCAACAAAGAATATCAAGGGAAGCACAGGCGTTGATCGAAGAATACAAACCAATCGGCTGTGCACCTGACTAGTTCAAGATCCATGAGGCATGCACGCAGTTACATTTGACTAACCATGCCAGCTACAAGCGGGCAAATGATGCATTCACAATGCATATTACGAGGACCCTTCAACAGAGAACGCAGCAAAGAATATCAAGGGAAGCACAGGTGTTGATCGAAGAATACGGATATTGGCTCATCCAATTTCTGAAATTCACATACATTAGGCTGCAAGGGTTCACTTCGTATCCATACCGGCTACCGAGGTACCCCACCGATCATATAGTAATGCTGGAAGTATCTAGGCAATTGATTGCCTATGATAGGATTCAAAAGAAGAAGAAGAAGGGTGGACTTGACTTTCCTATCGCCATGGGAAATTCCATCGAGGTGTGTCCCTCCTTGCAGGCGGCTCGAGAAGTAGAGGATGAGCTGCAATTCTTTCATCTCTCGTATCACACGGGCAGGCAGGATTTCGATCCTTACAGAAACATCCGAATGGTGCAGAATGTTGAGTACCGACACAAGGCTCACATTGAAGATTTTTGGGCAAACGCTGTTGATGAGGTTGAAATAAGGAAAAGAATGTTTACTAGGCTACCCCTCAAGTTGATCAGGGAATGTGAGGTCATTCTAGTTCTCGACCAAATGGAGGAAGATGTCAACGTTATACAACTTGATTATGAGTCAGTGAGAGATACTCCGGTCCTGCCACCTGATTGGTCCGAGCTCGAGATCATGGACTTAGACACGCTCTCTATACCGGTGATGACTTTCACAAGGGCTTGGGTCGATAGGCACGTGTGTAGACTCAAGAGCAGATTAGTGGCCCTTACTTATGACTTGATGGGTGATCAAACGCCACTAACAGTGAGAAGAGGGAAGCAAACTGCCCAAGCTGTAGAGGCACAAGAGGAAGCGCCGACCCAACCGATACCTTTGAGGATGGAGCAAGCATCACCCGCACACTCACAAACTCAGTCTTCAAGTTTGAGAGTAGTTTCACTATTTGCCGATCAGAGGGCGAGATTGAATGAGGAGTGAGAGCTTGGGGAAGTTGATCAACCCAACATCAGAGAGTCAGACAGCCTGAGTGTCAGTGCACCCAGAGGGGGAGGCCAACAGGAAGAGGAAGAGGAAACGGCGGCCGATACTCGTTTCTGGCAGATGTTGGACGTGACATTGGAAGAGGAAGAGAACACAGAGCAAGGGGCCCAAGGGTCTGGAGATACTTAGCTCGTGGATACTGATGAGCCAGAGCAGAATAGTGTTAGAAGAGAAGAAATACGAGAGGAGGAGGCAACATAGGAGCAACCCCTCGTCATTTGCAATCCACAATAGACAGTGTTGATTGGCTTACGGACAGAATGAGAAGGGACCCTGAGGATGATATAGACCCGGCAGTAGAGATGGAAGAATTCCTCAGGAGGATCAGTGCACCTCCGGAAAAGAAGAGAGCCAGGAAATTTTCAAAGATTTCGATTGATGAGTCAGGCTCTCGCACACTCTAGGTTGCTGTCCCAAGGGAGGAGTGTGATCGGGCTGGGGAAAGGCCCGAGAATTATGTGATCATCACCGTAGAGTTGGGTCGTCCTACGGGAGACCAAATTATTGAGGAGTTTGACAACTCCTATCAGGCATTGAAAGATAAGTTGCTCTGTACGGAAGGAAAGTACAAGAGGTTGAAGAAGGAGCATAATACTTTGATAGGATATGTGCAGGACCTTGCATGTCCAGGTGAACAAGGAAACCCAGTGGTTGAACCCTCGTCTAAGCTTTCGAGAGAGTCAGTTGTTGGCTTGGAGGATCTGAAGAAAATGGAAACGGAAGCAGATAAGTGGGTTGGCCATGTTCGGGCTGAGACTGAGAAATTCATGGAGGATCTTGCTTATGCTTACCAGCAAGCCTCAAATGTTCTGGCATGCATGGACATGGTGGATCAAGCCTGGAGTGAGACCCAGATTTATCAAACGAAGACTGTTCTTCGTCTAGGGGCTTTGATGAACATTCCTTTGCACACCCTGGTGGATGGGGGTGTAATACAGGAGGGTGATAGATACGATTTCACCAGTTGGTACTCCTCAGTGGTCACAGGCCGTGGTTTCCATGATGCAGCTCGGGCAGATTCAGCCAAGGTCAGGAAGGCAATGAACAATATTTTGGAGGGAATCCTGAATACCTTGGAGGCCATATTTGCTAGGAGGTTGGCTCTGGATGAGATCATTGCAGGTGGTTTGAGGGATAGGTTGACTCCCTTCTTCTCGGTGGTAAGAACATTTGTCCAGGATGACTTTGAGAACATCTCCACTTTCTCCAGTATAATTCAGAACACACAGGACGCCTTGGTGGCGTGGAGAAAGTCTTACACCCGGCACGGACAGACGGTGGCAGTCTTAGAATTTCAGCTCAACCATATCTTGCTGATTTCAGTTCAGGAGGTTGAGGCAGTGTTGGCCCGTCTGATCGAGTTTGCTGTTCGGGAGAAGGACAATGGGAACGGTTTGCTGGACGAGAATCTTCTAGAAGATGGTGATGGGCATTAATTGCTCATTATGGTTCCTACAGAGGAGTGGAGAATATTCTGTGCATTTATTGCCCACTCCTCTCTGTGGCGGTTTTTAGGGCAGAAACCCTAATTAGGGCATAGGTGGCTCAATCTGAGCCCTTTATTGTAATCAGATCTGAACCGTCCACTGAATTGGACTTATTATAAAAGGGGCATCCCCCTTCATTTGTAATCTATTAGATGTTAGATCCAGAGTTGAATCAGAGCTAGAGAGTAGAAAGCATATAGCATTTAACTTAGAAGTTAGCTTAGATTGAGTAGGGAAGAAAACTTTCAAAGGAAAGTTTTGTAAACGGTTGTTGTGAACACTTTTCATAATACAAAGAGTTTCATTGCTTGGTGATTTCTTCTTTGTTATGAGTAGCTAGCAAGGTCATTTCATCTTTCCAATTCAAAGTAGATAGAGTAAAATAGACTTTTATTTCATGCAAGTAGTCGTTAATTGTGGAGTGTGGTGTTCAGTTTGGACCGGTCTTCCTCTATCCATACCACTAGCGGGCTTGCTGACGGTAAGTTTGCCCTGCGTGGTCAACTGGAATTTCCGTACCTAACTTCGATTGTGATTCGTATGTGTTCACTTGCATCATTGTGATGGGGTGCGCATGTTGAATCATAATTTGAATATCTTATTCATCCTTTGAAGATTGCACCAACTTTGTCAGAGTTGTCCGAAGGGGAGGCGAAACAAAGTTCGGTTTCAAGATTGTTGAAGCTAATCCTCACATTCCACCTTTTAGAAATAGATTGTAGAATTCCTACCCCTATTCCTTTTCAATTTAGTATTTTCTCGGTTAACTTAGGAATCAGAGCAATATTGTCAAATCATTCATGTCTTAACTGCTTCACAAAATCGAACAACTACGTAAGTCCCCTTGAATACCCAGCATATTCACATCAACCAACTGAGTCTATTCGCGATTAAAGGAACCTTGGAGTTGAACGCATGAACTTTCACGCAATCTTAGCATGTGGAATACTTTGATCAAGAGAGAATAGAGTGATCGTTGGACATTTTTTTCTATGTTGGTGTTGTCATAAAAAACACGTCAACAATACACAGCTGGTGGCACACATACCAGCAGTTCAGCAGGCAGACACAGAGCAACCAAGAGGAGAGGTGGGAGAACTCGCACAACAGGTGATACACATCATATCAGATGGGGAGCCTCCGATGGCAAAGCAACCAGCCGTACTTGCAGCCACTAGCACCGATGGGGAGTCCAGTGAGATAGATGTATATGAGGGGATTGATGTGGTGATCCCCAAGCCTGACAGAGAGGACCCAATAGGCACAATTGAGAGGTACATCCACAGCCTCGAGCCTATTGCACTAGTCATAAAGGAAGTGTCGGACATTGCAAAGACACTGAACCGAAACTACTCACCAATAGCAGAGCAAGAGGCTAGGCGGATCATCGAGTTCATGAACTCTAGGAGTGAAAAGGAGTTCAATAGAATATTCACAGGTGAGTGGGTAGGCACAAAGACACCAAAGATGATGGCAGCTTGGTATCCCAAGAGGCCATCCTTCCATGGGAAGAACGATAAGCTAGTGACAAAACTTTTTGAAATGGAGGCAGCATACAGGTCTTTGTTCCTAGCCTGCAAGGAGTTTGAGATGAGGGTGGACAAAATGGCGCAAAAGGCAGAGAAGGCAATCACTCTTTCCTAGAACATTCAGGCCAAGGCAAAATCTCTTGAGAAACAAAGGTAGGAGCTCTGTCACCTATTGGAGGAAGAAAATAGGAAAGTGATCGATCGAGATACCACCATATTGGAGATGGAGAGGAGGATGAAGGTGCAAGAGGAAGAGATGGCTAGACAGTTGGCAAGGAAGGGCAGAGATTTGGAGAAGGCCAACAAGAACCTGAAGGAGGCGGTGCATCTAGTGAAAGACCACACAAGAGAAGGAATTGAAGGCCACCCGTCACCTGCAACAGCGTATTGAGGAGGTGCACCGACTGCGACAACTCACCACTCTGGCAACCACTTCTTCACTCCCCTAGCTGCCAGGGACGTCCTCTCAACCCTTTTCTCACTAAATTTGTTTTGTAGAAGGTTTCCTAGTTTTTGTGTTAGTCGTCTGGGAAGCCGACTTCTTTTGGGGGGGGGATGATGTAAGCCGACATAAGGCCTTAGCGTAGTCGGCCTTAGAGTAGTCGGCGGGTTGCTTTGATAATAAAACCATAGTCGTAGCGAGAATAAGTATAATTAATGGCATGCAACTAAGTCTTGATTAGTGGGCAGTTATGGTTATGAAGTGGCACGACGGTTGGTTACTCAACCACCGTCGAGTGCTATATGTATTGGGATCATGTAGTCGGATGGGTTATGTGTGGATTTAATGGTACCGTGACAGTCAGATTGTACATGTTGATATTTGTTGGAAATGAATAGAAGTGTTTCATGATTCAATCATATTATGTTATATATTTATGTTCCATGTTTTGCACATATTCAGTTTACTTCGGTAGTACGTAGTATGTTGAACTATACTCAGTGAGGTAAACATAAGCTCCTCAAAAGTATGCTGATGTATGGTTCCCCAATGAATCCTTTTACAATTCCCCATAATTGCAAACAATGGGGTAGTTACAAAAGAAAATGCTTTGACAAATTTTCATTGGTATGGAGAAGCTCCCACAAAACTCCTAATTTCCAACACGGTATTGGTCTTCGGCCGCTTCAAGATTGCTTCAACTTTGAAAGGGTCTATGCTCACCTCTCCATTGCCAACAACGTGACCAAGATATACCAATGATCTCTTAACAAACTCACACTTTTTAGCATTCAAAAGTAATTTGTTCTCTAGAATTTCAAACACCCTTTCAAGATGAGCAACATGTTCTTCATAAGCCCGTACTAATACCAAGATATCATCCAAGTAGACTATGATACATGAATCCAAAAGGGGCCTCAATACCTCATTCCTCGAAACATGAAGGTGGTTGGAGCATTGCACAATCCAAATGTAACACCAACCACTCAGAATTTTTTCTTTGTCTTGAACCTTGTCTTCCGTATGTCTTCCTATTTGATTCTAACCTAATGTTACCCTAATTTGAGATCTAATTCGGTGAAGAACTTGGCTTGTTATAGCTGAGCTAACAATTCATCTATTTAAGGCAGTAGGCACCTATTTTTGATCAATATTTTGTTCACGCCTTGATAGTACACACATGTCTCATGTCCCATCCTTTTTAGGAATTGTTACAATCCGAGAACTGCAAGTGGATATTCTTGGCCTTATCACCTTGTGTTTTAATAATTTCTTCAGCTGATCCTTTACTTCTTTATCCTCTATCACAGTTTGACGGTACAGCCCCTTTGGCACCAAGGCCAAATCTGAAAACTTCTTAACCAACTCACGTATTTCTTGCTGCTGTTGATAAGTGTGCAGCACATGAAGCTTCTTAACTTCTGTCCCTTATGCTCTCCCTTTCCTATTATCAATAAGAAAGCAAGTTTCCTGTCAGTGTTGATCAAATGCTTGGCTTGTGTTGCACTCACCATGGTTATCTTTGCCTTATTTAATGGATGCATTCAAGGTGTATAGCCCTTGAACATAACCTTTTATGAATTTACCTTTAATGGTCATTATAACCCTTTGTCTATTTGATTGTTCCAAACTTCCAAGGGTTATGGGAATCTTCTTTCTCTTCCTATCTCTAGTGAATTATATGATCATCAGGGTTTAAGTACTTATGGTTTACATTAATTCAAACAACTATAATTGATTTGTTTTTGTTGCATATTGCAACTGGTATTTAAGAATAAAAAAGGGATTGTAAGGCCTAGTATCTTATGTCTGTTAAGAGACAAAGTAAGGTAGATATGGAATTCCATTACTTAAATTGAATTTGGGTATTTAAATATAAATAAGTTAAATTGCTAATCTAGCTTCATTTTTGAACTGTCCATGTAACCCACGATTTTTAAATTCCTCACCATGAAGTTCATGGCCAGTTCTCTGTTTGCCTATTGAAATGAGTAAGCATCTTCTAAACATATTTTTTTTGATGTCACTGCTTGATAGACATCTTTACAGTTGATAGTGCTCCTTTTACTATACGTTAGACTTAATTAATATAAATTGTGGTTTTTAGGTGGGCGGACTCATTGCAATGGCAGCATCTTTTTATTTTTTGTCTCAAGGATGGACCATGGCAAGCTATTCACCATTCAATATCCTTTCCAAAATTTTCTGTCTCATTTCTTGATCTCAAATGCAATATAAAAGTGAACAATAATGTCAAAAACTTTAGAGAATTTATCATGTCAGCGTGGGAGGTCTTCTGGTAAGTGAAAGGATGAGTATTTACGAAGTTTCATGAAATAGATGATCTGTACTCTGAATGAAATTCTTAAATATGTTGTATATTTGGAAATTTGTTATTGTTCTTGGAATAATCTGCTTTGGAAGCTTAACTCTTAGTTACCAATAAAAGAAAGCTCAGAGGGAGATGTATCTATGTATGAGGAAGGTAAAGTTGGGTTGCGTAAGATGATTGCTCCTGTTATTGCTGGAGTTCTATCAGCCTTGAGAAGAGTGATTGCTCGGCGTGTTTCATTGAAGGTTTGTTCAGTGTTCCTTCTTATGTTTCCCGTCTTGAATTTGCAAAAGAGATAATTAGATGACCTTCTAGGGGGAATTCATTCATGGATATCAACTTCAATATTTGTTATCTGTCCTTTCAGACCCAGCAGAAGAGGCGCCTTCATGCTGTAACTATTGCTTCTGCCACCTGCTTTATCTTTCCTTTTGCTATATGGCAGTCAACTTTAGTAAGTTTCCTTGGGTCCTTACTACATGATTTTTCTTTACATGCAGAAAATATGCTGCCCTTTGTATTTTTATAAGGCATGCAGCATTCCATCTTGACTCAGGCCATTCCTTTTACTTGATTCTTGTACAGGGGCCAAATTTAGAGAAAACTGACCATTCCACATCTCCTGCCTGGGCTTATTTGAGCACCATTTTATTTGGAATTGTGCTGATATATTATGTGGATTCATTTGTCGAGGACAGGTATCTATTTAAACCTTGATTTGGTTCTCTCTGTTGTAATTTTGTTGAAGGTGTTATAGTGTATAAAATGAAACCCTGCTGGCTTTACTTTATATGTTGCACCTCTTTCATGGTTAGTTTAACTTTGTGTAAATAATCAGCAGTGTTTTCCTGTTTTTTTGTCTTGTTTCCTCTACAACTTGGTTCTTTGTTGCTTGTCTTTTGTTGGTATATTTGTTAGTGTTTTATAGATCAGATAAACAACTGAAAGCACTCAGAAAATTGCAACACATAAAACAGTAAACACAGCAAGATACCCTGGGAAAACCCCCCTCTTGAGGGAGAAAAACCCAGCAAATATTTCTCTTATATAATGAAGAACAAAAGCAGAAATCTGCTTACAACTCAGGCCCAGCACATAGGCGAATTTGATACAATGAATAATAGCACCTCTCCTAGATGCAAAGATACAAACGAATATGTTTCTCCTTGAATTCGGTCTGCTGCTGCAAGATGAAGATTCGCTGCTGCTGTAAGATGATGCGCTGCTCAAGTATGAACTTCTTCTAGGAATGCAAATTATATTGAATGAACTTGATGATCTCAAATGAGCAATCCGACCTTGACAAAGACGTAATGTCTCCTCAATCAGGTTGGCCACTTGAAGATTACAAATAAATTACAAATAAATGCCAAGGGTCGGCCCAATACAAAATGAAATATAAGAATATAAGGAAGGTCGGCCCTCAAGCATTAAATCATGCAAGTATAAATTAAATAGCCGAAAGGCTATCATTTAATTTATGTCTTCTCGAAGTGGGGGCTGGAAGAAGCAGCCTGATGCTGCTAATAACATCAACAATATTTAGAGTTAGTATGGTGTCTATCTAAAGTCAACCAACTTGCTTGATTTTTTTCAGTTTTTAACAACTTCATTCAGAAGTTTCCACAATCATTTTTTCTAGCTCACTTAATTTGTCTTGTGCCATATATCTTTCCATTTTCCTTTGTATGAGCTCTATCTACAAAGTCACAACTTGTCCCTTTTAGTGAGCTGAAAGGCAAACCAAGTTTTTCATGGAATAGCACAAGTCTGATTGAATTGAGTCAGCATTTTTGAACTACTTCATTCAAAAGATTCCACAATTTTTTTTTTCCTAAGTTACTGGTTCGGTTTCGGGTTCGGGTTCGGGTTTGAGTTCGAGGGTTTGGTTTGCGGGTTCCGGCAAAATTATTTTTGGGGTTGGGTTTGTTATTATGAAAACATATAAAAATCAGAAAGATATACATATTTGCAGCAGTAATTAAGTTCAATATACACCACCATATTAATAGTCAAATAACATAGCAAAAATACACCACCACTTTCATAGTCAAATATTAAAATATTAGTGATCCTCAAATGTCATGATACAAATTAAAGTTCAAACATAATAATGTCAAGTGTTTACAATCAACCATTATTGATCATTGATCAATCATATGGGTCATCAAAAAAATCATCATCAACATCTATATTAGATGCTACATGTTGTGGTATATCAATAGAACCACAAATAGCATCAGTGGCACTCTCACAAGCACTGCCGCTAGCACTGACATTGACACTCTCATGCTCAGTAGCTGCCTTAGGCTCATAGTCATGTTCAATATCAAGTGCACCTAAGTGACTTGTGGAAGCATCCAAGTCAAGACGCTCTGGCTCAATATCCCACCTCCTTGTGTCTCCTTCTTTGTAGGAACTTTGTTTGTGTGTAATGAGGCACACGTTTGAATGCACATACATCAAGTCCTCTGCCTTTTTTGAATGTAGTCTATTGCGCTTTATTGAGTGGATGAAGGAGTATGCGCTCCAATTCCTCTCAGAAGAAGATCAACTAGCAACCTATTAAGACCAAATTAAATAGTTAAGAGTTACAAAATTTAACCTAATAAAATATAAACTAAAATTAAAATTTCAAAAACTAAAATTTAAATTTAAAAGATAAAGATTTTGACTATAAAACTTACTTGGGATAAAAATTTTATTGCAAGAGGTTGGAGGTGCATTTATTCTTGGCCATGGAAGTACCACCAACTATGAGCATCCACCCTGTACTTGTCTCGAAGAGCATCAAGACCACAATCACTAGAGCATGCAAAACCCATGAACTCAACCCTCACTAGATCATGTTGGTCACGCTCATTGAAGAGTCTACTAAGTGTTGCCTTGTACCCTTGAGCCACTTCAGCATCTCTATATGGGGCAACTCTTGATGAAACAAAAAGTACCTTGACACTATAGTATTTGGGAATCAATGCAAAAGCAAGAAGATGCAACAAAGTGGTCATTTTGTTCCATCTCTCTACAATGATTTGATGTAGCTCTTTGAAGAACTTTTCTTTAAGATCTTCCTCTTTTGCATTGATGATGGTTTTCATCTTCTCAATCATTAAGTCGATGCCATCATATACTTCTCCCAAACAAGGTCTATCCATGTCAGTATAACAAATCATGCTCAATATGGGCTTAGTGAAATTGAGGAGATACTCAACGTGATCCCATCAACTGTCATCTAGGATCATTTGCTTAACCTTAGTTGCCCTTTCAGTGCAAGATTGCCTCCAAATGGACCAATTAGGGCTGATGACCATATTAGAGAGTGCCTCACGAACCTTCACAAGTCGTCTCAATACAATTGTGTTGGAGACAAAACCGGTCTCAGCAACTTGTTTGAAAATCAAAATAAAATAAAATTTTAGTTTACAAAAATTAAAATTAAAATTTAAAATATTACTAAAGTGAAACATGTTTATTATTTAACTTACCTTCAACAAATCCAATTTCAAGAAGGATCTAAATATGCCTTATCTCATATGGTGGTTGGTGATGAACATTTGGATGTCTTCGGCCTTAGCATACACTTGTTTGATCCACTCAATTTTGGTTCCAATTTTTTGTAGCATTAGGTTGAGGGTGTGAACAACACAAGGTGTCCAAAAAATGTGTGAATACTTCTCCTCAACCAATAATCCAACTGCCCTACAATATTTTGCATTGTTAGTTACAACTTGCACAACATTTTGATGGCCCACTTCTTCAATGGCTTTACAAAGAATGCTAGCAATAAATGCACCATCCTTCACCTGTCCATCACAATCCACTACTCTCAAAAACATTGCGCCTTTAGGGGACATTGCAATAACATTAATCAATGGGCGGTTTTTTGCATCTTTCCATCCATTAGAAACGATGGTCAACCCTGTTTTGATCCATGAATCCCTTATGGGCTTCAAAGAGTCCGCTACATATTTCACCTCTTTATCTAATAAGGTGCAACGCACCTTCTCAAAACCTAGGCCCTTATACCCCTTTGGAGCCTCATTAATAGATTTAACCATTTTTTGCCAATATGGTGAGCAAACAACATCGAATGCCAATCTATTGGCATAGACACATCTTGCTATGTCTTGATCAGCAATCTGTCTTGCCTCATTCTGAAATGAAGTTTCCAATGGTCCCTTAGATCTTTTATTTGCAGAGGGCACGGTTTACTCTTGAGGTATGGACATAAATGGATGGCTATTTGTAGGTGGAAAATGACAAGGCGGTGTAGGCGGCTTCATCCCTCAAGATCCTTTTTTTAGCAAAGGATGACTTGTTTTAAGACGGTTTGCTGCTTGGTTTGCTTTTTCTTGCTCAACAATATATGCCAATAGTTGGGGTTTTGGAATGCCTTGTTTATCTGGACCTGGACAAGCTTTGATGCCTAGTCCAGGGATCTTGTACAAGTGCCCTTTCACTCGGCTGTATGAGCTCGAATATCTAACATTGCAATGACTGCAAATCCAAACATATGCTCCACCACCTGGAAGTTGTTGAACCATTTCAACATATTTCCAAAGGGGAGAGTTTGGGTCTGTTTTGGAACGAGATTGGTTTGAGCCCGAGGAGGTAGAACTGGTTGCCATTGTAATACCTAAGGCACAACACAGTTCATTTATTCAAAATTTCAAAGTATTGAAACTAAACAACTTAACTCATTTGAAAAAACTGAAAAAAATTGAACATGTGTTATAGACACCTAGAAGAATGAAAACAAAACAAAAACTTAAAAACAAAACAAAAGAGTTCATTTGTAAAAACAAAACAGAAAAAAAACCCAAAAACTTAAAAAAACCTACCTCTTTTGAAGAAATCTACCTCTATGATCTTCTTGGCAACAAATGGACACTTGCAGGTGTTTAGGAATAGCACAACAACCAACTTTGAACAATCAACAATCAACTTTCAAGTCTATTCAAGTTTGTGCAAGCAAGAAAAAAAGTTCAGCAATGGAGGCAAAAAATCTTGTTTTTCATTCACAAATTGTTAAATGAGTATGTTTTTACCTAGTTGATGTGTTAGGAGGAATATTTTAGTCTTTAAAAGTAAAAAAAGCGTCAAAATAATATTAAAAAATTGCAAAAAAAAGCACTTTTGCCATAGACTGGGCGTGAAACTGCTCGGGTTCGAGCCGGGTTCAGTTTGGGTCCGTCAGGATCGAACCCACAGGCTGTGGGCTGGACCTTGTCTAAACCCACAGTCTATGGGCCGGACCCTATCTGGACCCGGACCAAGAGCCGAAGCTAGACTAGACCAGGACCAGGGGGTTTTTTGAGGAGAACCGGTATCTTAGATTTTTTTTAGCTCACTTAACTTGTCTTCCATCATATATCTTTCCATTTTCCTTTTAATGAGCTCTCTCTAAAAAGTTACAACTTGTCCCTTTTAGTGAGTTGAAAGGCAAACCAAGTATTTCATGGAATAACACAAGTTTGATTGAATTGAATCAGCATTTCTGAACAAGAACCTAGATTTTTCATCAAAACTTGTCAAACTTAGTCCAAAACTAGTGGTAACCATGCTTCTCCTTCTGTGGGTTCTTTGGCTGTAGGCCTATAGCTGCTTCCATAAGGCTGAACAATTTGAACTTCTTTTGCTAGTTATAATGCTTTCTTCTCAATGTATAACATGGTTTTGTTAACAAATGCAGCTACAAATTTATGACCAATTGATCATTATGAACATTTGATTTTTGGAGACTAACATGACGTATGAGAACCTTTGCATAGTAAATAGAATCCTGTGTACTGTTTCCACTTTGCACTAATGGCGATTCATAACATTGATTGATGATAAAATTAGGTTTGGCCCATTTTGCAATATTGGTTATTGGACTCTTGTTTCCCTTCTCAATTAGTTTTATATTATAGATCATTTTCTCTTTTTCCATTGAGGTGGAGATAATAACATTATCACCGACTAATGAGCATCTGCTGTAGGGGAGCTGTATGTCGACTAACACTTCTATGTAGAAATATCCCTGTTATGCATGTTAGTCTACATGGCCTTTCGTGGCCTTTTTATACCCCAACATATGCTTCTTATGCCTATCCTCTTCTCTGTAATGTCCCCCATTTTTGAGAGCATCAGAGTTTGGAAGATTAGCCTCTCATTTGACCCTTGTAGGCTAGTGTTGTGGATTAGAGGGTCCAATTTGGGCATTAATGAGCTCTTTAGGTGGCAGTTAATAGTGTTTTCCTCTCCAGATCATTAGTATATTCTGAGGCTAAGTTATTCAGGGCATTCTAGCTTCATTTGTATGTACTTACTATTTATAGTAAGTGAGTGTGTTGATGGAGGCCAACATTACTATTTTTAGTAAGGCATCCAATTGGATAGAGGGAGCAGTGGGTAAGCCGGTGGCAAAATCAAAATTGATGAATGGCATTTATTTATGGAGTTTTAATTATTATTAAAGTAAAGCTTTAATAATAATTAAAAGTGCACATCATTAAATATTATTTGACTTTATTATTAAAGGTTATTTAATGAGATGTTATAAAGTCAATTATTAAAGTGCATTTATGATGTGTTGGGCGCCCACTTTAATGAGAAGATATAAAGTGCAAAAAGCAAATATATTTTAATGATATTAAATGATTAAAATGCCTCTTGGAGAAATCGACCTAATTGTGGAGAGTATTTAAGGAGCAAAAAGCAAATGAAAAGGATGCATTCAATCATTCAACACTTGTCCATTTTGAAGAAGCTTTGGCTTTGGAGAGAAACTTAGGGTTTCGCTGTAATTTCAATCTTGGAGAACATAGCCTCTCTTTGATTGTGCTACCTGCATATGAGGAAGATTACCCCGGAGTTGCAGGTTATTGGTGACTTCACACGGAGGTCACATTTGTGTGCATCATTGAAAGAAATTTCTGAAGTTTTCGCAAGGGTTCACAGCTGAACATAATTATTGAAGACATTAATCATTGCCGAGTATTATTGCTGATAAGGATCTCTTCATTGGAATGTGGGAGACTTATTGTGCATTGTTAATCAGAGATTTCTGAAGATTAATCAAGGGTTTAAAGGATTAATCAATTGAAGAACAAAACATATCTGCTGTGAATGACTATTTGCTGCTGCCATCCCTTTACACAGCCACGTGGGGATCTTTTTAGAGGCTGTACATTTCTGGTACAGGCCGTACAGCTATCTACCTGCTGGGCGTTGGAATTCTAGGCCAAAGCGCCTAGTTCTTGTGCACATTTCCACCTTAATTTGGAGCGGCTAGGACCAAGCATTCATTCTGGGATAGTTTATAAGGTGGTGAATTCACCAAATCAAGCTAGGTGATTTCATCAAGGGTTTGACAGTCTGCTGTTGACAATTTCCAGATTTGCTGATATGAGATTTCAGACCTGCAATTTATTATCCTTGAACTATGGGTATGAAGTCTATTGGTTTATCAAGTAGTGTATTAAGAGCTATATTGAATGTTTTGTATTAGCAAACAATCATTAAATCTGATTGGAAATAAATATCTTAAGAGGCTGTTACAGCAGTTAGTCTAATTATCAATATTTGTCAACATCCTTGTATTTGCATTTCTATGTCATTTTATTCCCTGGCAATACATCATTGAATATCAAAACAAAACAAACTTTGAAGAACACAAACCTTCATGGCACATGCCATTTTCACAATTTTATCACTTTGTTTTTGCAACACCAAGTCCTTACTATTTCTAAAACTTGGGAGTGATTTGGAATGAGGCTTAGATTCCTATTTATAAGTTTTTTGTGACTGCTTAGAATGTGGGTGGTGCCCATACATCATTGGGGTTAGGGTTTGTGGCATGAAGATCCAAAAAACTTTTTGTTTTTTAATTTTTTTTGACTTTTTCATTGATTTTCCATGAGAAATGTTTGGGAGTCTCGGCTGTGGTCAAGAGATGCTTGGGAGTCCCCTGAGCATCTTAGGAACATCCCAGAGACTCAGTAGGATTTATAAACCATGGTGACATCTAGGAAATGTTTCCCCTTGAGGAAGACGTCTTGGAAACATCCCTGGGCACGTGGTGCAGTGGTGGAATGGAGGGGGAATATTTCCCCCAAGTCCTTGTGTCTTTGAAATGTCCCCATCCTAGAAACACTTGGTTTGTGGGATGGTGGTGGTGGTGAGGAGAGGGCGGGGGTAGAGGGGGTGAGCGGCACACCCCTGTGGAATAAGGTGTTTGTGGCACTTATGCTGCTGTGAGGGGTGAGAGATAAGTCAGCATATTCTCTCTTTGATTTTTCTTATACCATCTGTTCCTGTATCTCCTTATCTGTTTTAACTGATGGCACTGTCTAGCATGATATTTACATAGTGCTCCTGTTGCTGCAGTGCTGGTCTGAACAGTCTCATGGACTACTTTTTTGTTGATAAATCTTCTTTCCTCATGTTGCTTTTGTTCATTTCCTGTGTGAAGACTTGGTATTGTAATTTCCTTTTCAGCAATATACTTTCATCTTTATTAAAAAGTTCGTGTTATGTGTGAATGAAATGCTTTGTTTGCATGTCAGCATTACATCTGGACTTTTAAAAGTCCTGGCTCAGTCTTTTTCTGGATGTTGGTCTTTCTCTATCATGCTGCTGAATATTCTTGTCCATCATGGTCTAAAGTGGGGACAGTATGATCTCTTTTTGCTTCAAAGGCCACTTGCACTCTCTGGAGTACATCCATATTTGTCAGTATTTTGTGGTTTGTAACTCCTATTCCAGGTTCCTCTAGATTAGAATTTATATTTTGTTCTCAGTTTCAGTAAACATGGTTTGATTATGCCAGGGTTTATTTTTTTCAAGTCTGTGGCAGTTGTCTACTTCATATGTATAATTTTTTTTTAGAAAATGTTACTTGTGCTAGTAGTTTGACTTTGGTCTTCTCTCATTCAGACCCAGGTTTTGTTCTGTATGTTAATGTTATGTTGCCTTACTATTTGGTTAGTTTCTTTTTTGCCCGAGAATTGTTCAGGCTCTTGTAATATTAAGATCTTGATCATGTGTAGTTTATTTTTTAGTATCAAAAGTTTTAGAGTTAATGCCTCCTCTCCTAAGTGCATATTGCTGAATAATGGCATTGTAATAATTTAATTTGATACTATTTCTTGATCATCTGAACAATCATTATGAATGCAGATTACATCTCATGGCTTCTTCCCCAAAGCATCTTATGGTCACTGGAGGATGTATCATTGTTTTTGAGATTGTTTACAAAATGGACTTCAGTCTTTTAGGATTTCTGATATGCACTACAATTCTGGGGTTAGGTATGTTTATCAGAAAAAAATAATAGATGCAATAAGCTATTACTCTAGTGTACTTTATTAGGCTCAAAATTTAAAGGAATTACTGCTTTGTTGCACCATAAAGTCAGATCCAATGCAAGGTACTTTTCCAGTGCTTTTTAACTTAGATAGCATGCTAATAGATGCATTGTTTGAGCTGCCAATATCTGTAGCTATAAATATTTTGTCTAAAATACTTATTATCTCTATTCTTACTGCACAAAAGTAGGTGGCAAAAGAGTTGATTGTGACCATTTCTGTGTAATAGCTGAATAGAAATGGCAACATGATCTGCTTCATTAAGCTTCTTTGTCAAGGTCACAAAGTTCTTTGTCAAGCTAAATCCATTATTTTTTCTGCCTATAAGAAAATATCCAATATGATGAAATGACAAATGGTTCCATAAGCAAGAAATGTATTTGATATTGGAATAGAGTATTAATTTGTAACCACTTATGGTTGAATCAAGTGTATACAGATAATAAGGAGCTAGTTATTGCTGGTAGATTGCTTTCATCACAGGGTTTGACATCTGTGGATTCTTTACCTCCGTGTATGTTTGATGCTTACTTCACATTCCATGTTAGGCAAGTCCTTATTAATTTGAAATAAGGTTCTCGAATGTGATTAGGGGAATAGAAGAATCATTTTCCTTTTTCAGGTATTAGGACGAAAACTATTGTAGATGTGTCTACAAAACATCAAGGAGATCTTTGAGGGACATGAAAAAAGTTCTAGGCAATGCTATAGACAAATGTTTTCATAGTTCTCTCAGGAAATTGATAATTGGAAATATATGTTCTAGTTTTATCAGGAAATTAAGAATTGAAAATACTTGTTCTAGTTCTCTCAGGAAATTGATTATTAAAAATATATGTTTGTGAATGTGGCAGTGATTCAAATTAAGTTAAAGATGTGAAGTTTCTACTTGAAAAAGAAAAATGATTATTCAGGGTCATTTTATATTGATGCTTTAACACATGCACATGATAAGCATTTTCTCAATTCATTCACTTAGAAATTTTTTCATGCCTGTGCTCCAGTTGTAATATTTCCATTCCCTCTTGACAAGTAGGCTTGTACCCCATGGAAGAAAATATTCTTGGATGAGTCCCTAGCCTTTGTTTAAGCACTTGGGCTGCTTTGATTGCTATACTGTTACTTATTGGCATAGGGATTAATGATGAAATAGTAACCATATCTTGCTGATCTAAATCTGTCTTGCATTGATACTATCAGAATATTTCTTTTTATTGATAAGTCAAGGTTTCTAGCATTGCCTTCACCCATAAAAGTAAAAGATAACCAAATTACAAGATATTACATTGGGATAAATCTGAACACTGAAAATATTCATAAATGGCTGCCTGCCAACTAAGTAAAACTCCTTCATCAACATGAATAGGGCTGAGCTGCCTAGTAACCATCCTCACTAAAAGACAAAACAGCCCTTTTCTCTAAATGCTATCACTTTTGGATAACCTTGCAGACATTCAAACCAAAATTCACAAATATAAGTCTATTCATCTGTGATGGGGTGATGACCTCAGGACAGCATCAGTAGGTGCAGGGTCAGTGCTCCATTCGATCTCCTTCCTAGCATTTTCTTTGGCATTTGCACTTGCCTTAATTTGAACCCCCGGCTCCAAGAGGGTGGTGCATTTCTCAGCCTAAATTAACCCCTCAGTGGAGAAAGCTGGAAGAGCAAACAAGCTAGGGACTTCCAAACAACTTTCATGAAGAATAAGATCCAACCTATGTTCCATGGGGATGCATACTCTCGGAAATTTTAGCTGTCCCCATATCAGGGATGTTTTAGGGACACGGGGATGGCTAGGAAACATCCCATGGCTGCCCCCTATAAAAAAAAATTGTGGAAAAGTTTCAGAAACTTCAAGTAAATGTTAGCGGATGGCAGGGGAAGTTGGCTGCTCCCTATGGTCCAGCGTTGGAAAAGTCATAAAATTGAAAAAAAACACAAAAAATAACACAAAAATAAGTAAAAGAAGTCAACATGCTTGAGAATCTAGTTTGGGTGCCTCAGTTTGTGGATAGAATTCTTACATTTATAACTATCTTCATAATATTTCTGTGCTTGACCGTGGTAGCTAGGTCTGTAAAACAGCAACATAGAATGCTTGAGCTTACACAATGTCAAAAAGACATCAAATTTGAAAGAGTGTATCAGCTTATACCAACACATGTAAAATCCATCAAGTTCTGAAAGAGGGTATGAATTTACATCACCGTGTTGTGATCTTCATATAAATAACACCACTCCTCCAGAAGGATTCCTGCACCATGCTTTGATTCCAAGCATAAGGACAGTATTGGTTCATGCCCTGATATTACATATGGAGTATCTGAACCACTAGGTCATGGAGATCTGAAACCATCGAGGTCATCACTTCAGAGAGGCGAAGATTATACAGTAATGGAGGCTTGGATGAGCTTGGATTCATGGGTCCTTTTTCTTGCAGAAACATATGGACTGGGAGCCAGCATTATTGCAATAGACAACATGGGGCAGATTGCGTCCATTATACGATACTCACAATCCAGAGTGGACTGCTTTGTGTCACTCTTCCGTATATATAATGTTTTGGGGAGGGTTGGATCTGGATGCATCTCAGATATATTATTGGAAAAATTAGTAAAATACTCTATCCCAAAGCCATTCTTGCTTGGCTAGTGCTTTGTATTTCAAGCATTGTGCAGAAGGTCATCGTTCTATAATGCAGATGATGAATGTCTTATGTTTATATGCGAATAATTGGAATTTCCTATATTTTTTAAATTTCTCCCATATTTTAATTGCCGTCCTTTGTTGTCCCCTAAAAAAGGCCTCCTATCCCAACTGTCCAAGAAATGCATCCCACCATCTCTTGTTGTCCTTGTCTCGGAAACTCAGTGGAACATAACCTGCAATCCATCTACATGCAGTGCCAAATCACAATAAAAGGAAGCAAGTTACTTTTTTGTGAATAAAACATTTGTATCTCCTTGTGTAGTGCATTGATTTCCTTAGCTGGTTCTCTAACAAGGTGTTAGGTATTGCAGGTTTTCATAACCCATCTCACTTCCCATCATGTATAACCTAAGTTACTGGTTCGGGTTCGGGGACGGGTTCGGGTACGAGAACCCGGTACGTGGGTACGTGAAATTTTTTTTTAGGGGTTTGGGTACGTATGGGTACGTGTATATATATATATATGTATTATATATACAAAAAAATAAGAGAAATATACAGAATTGTAAAACTAAATCATTTCATAGTATGATACTTGATCATTGATCAATGCCAAATGCCAAAGATAAATATTAAATGTCAATTGATAGTTGAAAAATATTCAAATACGCCATATCAATGATATCAATTATGGAAATCATCACAATTACAGTATTACTGAATTACAAAATGTAGTTCATGAAAGTTGAAACATGATTCAATTTCAATGTTCATCAATCATTAGAAGGATTATCAAAAAAGTCATCGTGATTTGGATTTTCAGTGGCTTCAACTTCAAGATCATCATCATTTGAACCCAAAGCGGTTCCGCTTCCACTTCCAGCACCATGCATGTCATGATCATCATTATCATCCACATCATCCATAGTGGCTCTAGCAAGATCCTGAATGGTTGCATCCAAGTCAGCAGACTCGGGTGCTACATCCCAAAGCTTTGCTGCCCCCTGCTTGTATTGAGGTTCCTTACGTGACAGAAGACGCAAATTGGAATGAATATACACCAAGTCTTCAGCTCTTTTTGCAGCCAACCGGTTACGCTTCACTGAGTGGATAAAGGAGTATGTACTCCAATTCCGTTCAGCAGCAGAAGAGCTTGCAACCTAGAGAGAAAACCAACAAAATAAAAAATAAAAAATGCAAGATAAATTCAAGAATGTTAAGTGTTAAATTCTACAATACAAGTGGCAAAAAAAAAAACTTACTTGTGAGAGGATCTTGATTGCAAGAGGTTGGAGGTACATATAAACTTGACCATGGAGGTACCACCATGTAATAGCATCCATTTTGTATTGGTCTTTGGCAATAGAAGGGCTAAGATTTTTTCCTATGATAAATATTCCAAATTCTTTTAGAACACTTGTCTCCATTTCTGGATCACTGAAGAGTCTCTTAAATGCACTCTTATACCCTCTAGCAACTTCAAGATCTCTATATGGCGGTATTCTCCCTGGGATAGAAAGTACTTCTCTAGTATAGTACCTTGGAGATAGGGCATATGCAAGGAGGTGCAATGGTGTTGTCATCTTGTTCCAACGATGAAGAACGATTGCTTCCACCCTTTTGTAAAGGGTGTCTTCAGGATCATTCTCTCTCTTTTGTATTTCAATTTTTATTTTCTCCAACATTGTGTCCATGCTATCATAGACATCCCCAAGCATGGTTCATCTGTATCAGCAAACCGAAGCATAGACATGATAGGTTCGGTCATCTCCAATACATAATTCACACGATCCCACCAATTGTCATCCAAGATCAATGCCTTGACCTTTTGGGCCCTCTCTGAATTTGATTGCTTCCATATACCCCATTGGTTGCTAATAACCATTTGACTCAATGCCTCTTTCACCTTCACAAGTCGTCTCAGAACAATTGTGTGAGATGCAAATCGGGTCTCAGCAACCTAAGAACATGTAAATAACTAAATTAGTCTAAATAAGTTAAAAAAAAAAATTATTCAATTATGTAAAACATGACATAAATGAAACTAAATAAATAATAAATTAAATTCACCTTCAACAATTCCAATCTTGAAAAAATTCTGAAAATTGCTTGTGACATATGGTGGTTTGTCACAAACATCTGGATCTCCTCGGCCTCCTGGTATATTTCTTTCACCCACTCTATTTGGTTTCCAATTGCTTGCATCACCAAATTGAGGGAGTGTACGGTGCAAGGTGTCCAAAAGATGTGCTCATATCTAGCCTCTACCAAAGCACCTGCAGCCCTGCAAACTTTTGCATTGTCCGTAATTACTTGGACAACATTTTCATCACCCACCATCTCTATGGAGTCAATGAGAATCCTGGAAATGAACTCTGCATCTTTCACTTCCCCTTCACAGTCAACTGCCTTCAAAAACATTGCCCCCTTGGGGGACACTGCAATAACATTGATCAATGGATGGTTTTTGCAATCTTTCCATCCATCGGAAACAATAGATACACCTGTTTCAATCCAAGAATCTCTAATTGGTTTTAGTTGGGCCTCTAAAGATTTTTTCTCTCTTTGCAATAAGGTGGTACGCACCTTTTCAAACCCAGGACTTGTGAAACCAGGAGGTGCACTATTTATTGCTGACACCATGTCCCGCCAATATGGTGATCTCACCAAGTTGAATGGAAGACCATTGGCATAGAGGCAACGTGCAATTTTTTCTTCAACAATATCTCTTGCCTCCATTTTAAATGCCCTCTCCAATGGACCTCTCTTGCGGGTGGTGATTTGTTGTTCATCTTCATCTTCCTCTTCCGTAGAGGGCATAGGCAAGAAGGGATGTCTGGAGGCCCTAACTGCTTGAGAGGGTAATGTTGGTGTTTTTTTCTTTCCGGAAGAATAACTACTTTCTTTTCCTTTTGCAATTGATTTGTCAGCATCTTCTTGTTCTTTTATAAATTCTGCTATTTGTACAGAAGACAACCCCTTCTTATTTGGGCCCACACACATATTAATCCCTTTGCCACTAGGGCCCATAAAATGAAGTTTCACTCGGTAATAGGAGCTATTATATTGTGCATTGCATAAATTACACTTCCAAACAAAACCCCCACCTCCAGGAATTTGTGAAATTCTTGTGGTATGTGCCCATAAAGGAGATCCTTTCTCAATTTTGAACTTTTGACTTCCCTCCACCCACTGAACTTTGACTACTGGCCATTGTTGCAATCTATAAAAAAAATGAAAAAAAAAAACATGAATTTGAAAAAATTCTTCACAAACTTGAAAAAATCCATCAAAAACTAAGAAACTTGAAAAAATAGTTCAAAAGATCAAAGAATAGGGTTTAAATGCATACCTTAAACACTTAAATCTCCTTTGTAGAAGCTACTTGGCACTCCACAATCGATCTCCTTCGAATACAATCACCTCCCTTCAAAATGCCAAGATGTAGAAAAAATATGGTGAGAGCAAAATGAGAAGTAGAAATGAAATGTTTTAGTGTTGAAAGGCCTCATATTGGGCCGGATTAGGGTTAGGAAACAAAATAATATTATAAAAATTGTTTTTTGTTTATGTTTGGGCGAACTTTATTAAAACTGGGCCGTGGGTTCTTGGAGGTACGCCCGGGTACGTGCTTGGTACCTTCGGGTCCACGTACCAAACACCTGGGTGCGCCCCTGTGCGTACCCAGGACACCCGCAGGCGAACCCATACCGGGTTTGAACCCGAACCGGGTTCGAGGCCTCCGGGTACGAATCCGGTAACTTAGTGTATAACTGATCTGAGAAAGTTTTTGTGGGTTTGTGATGTTTAGGTGATGTCTTAGGCATTATACTCGTACCCCCATTTCGGCCCAAGCACCCAAATTGAAAAGCTAAAAATCTGTCTAAGTGTGAAGGTTGCCAAGAGTTTCATCTTATAGAACACCCAATTGGGTATTTTGTTTCAAATTTTGAGAAAATCCGACCAAAATTGTGAAAGTTATGCAATTGCGGGATTTCCTAGTGTCAGGGATGTGTTTCAAATTTGAGGAAAATCTGACCAAAATTGTGAATGTTATGCAATTGTGGGATTTTCCTAGTGTCAAGGATGTTGTGTTTCAAGTTTGAAGAAGTTTTGAGCAAATTTGTAGAAGATATGCAATTGCGGAAATTTGACCCTTACAAGGATGGAATGCAATTGCGGAAATTTGATCCTGAACAAGATGGAATACAATTGGAGAAATTTGACCCCCTAAATCTCTACAGTGAAAAATGACCCTAAATCTCTGCAATGGTGTAGGGTTCGGATCTTTGCAATTTCTTTTGAAAACGTGTTTTTTTGCCACCAACAAGTGCTAATAACAATCCAGAACTGCAGTTTGAGGCATGCAACACATGATTTCACGCCATAACTTGTATCTAGTGCCTACATGAGTGGATTAACAACAAGATCGCCTAGTTTCACTATAGATTTGAATTGCAGCATGCTGTAATGATAGAGGACGCCTAGTCTGCATACCTAGTGCTGTTTGTTCATTTTGAAGACAATTTCTCCTCAACAACTACTTGAATTTGGGTTGTCTTGTCTTCAAAAGGGGTTTCAAAGCCTTTTTTGAAGGGTTTGGAAAAAGTTTTAAGGAATCTAAGAAGACTTTGGGCAGTGACTTGATTGTTTCCGTCTTATTTCTGGGTACATAGTCAATGACAACAATTTACTGTAATAGCTATACATACTTAAATCTGAGTGCATATGAATATATGCTCTCAGTGTGTCGTCTCCAATTTGTGATCCAATGATCCAGTATTCTTTTGAGCAAAATAATCAAGTATTGTAAAGTTCATCGGTGCACATTTGCTGCATTTGTGTTATTCTCATTGTTAGTCATGTTTAAGAAACATTGTGATTTCTTTCATTGAAGATAGTAAAGAATATTGCTGTCACAAAATGGATTTTGAACTAGGATTGGACTGTTAGCTCTCTATAGGTTGAATTATTACAAGTTGGTAATGCTAGAACGACCATTGGAGTATATTGATAGTTATGAATGAATATGCATGTTATATTGACTTTGTTACCTTGAATAGGCTCCAATCAGTCCAATTTCTCCCATAGCCTCAAAATTGATTTTACAATGATAAACCTTAAATCAACCGTTTAATATTTTTGTATTTGTTTGAAATCCTTGTATCTGAAACAACTAGATTCACAAATCCTTGTCATAAGTATATGAGAGTTAATTTGCTAGGCGCTGAGTCATAGATCTATAGCATTTTTACCCTCAGCGTCATAAAGGGAAACCCACCTAGGTTATGCAGAGCTTGAAGTGCAGAGGAAAACACTATTGAAGGTGTTTCTTGTTCGTTGGCCTCGCTTCCAACAACTAGGAGTTATTGGAATACAAGTTGGGGAACCAACACAAGGGTCTCATCAACATCCCCAAAACCTTTCTCCAAGCTATTGCACAAGAACACATTCTTAGTAGAAAGCATAAGCTTGCTCAGGATCCACTCTTTGACTGCTTGATGAAGAACATGCACATCCAAATTTTCCTTCAAAGCCTTTCATCTTGACAAACTTCAAGGGGGGAAGTACCACGTATTATTTTTGAGATATAATAACTAGGGGAATGTGGCAAATTCTGGTGCACTGCCAAACCTGCAAGCAAACAAAGGAAGGAAAACATTTTTCTTTGCCAACATTCACATGTCACACACCAATCTAGAAAGGGCATCACCAATGCAATCTGCCATCGGTTGAGATAAATTGAGACACATGGGGTCTATCAATCCTTAATGTAATATGATTACACTTGCACACAAGCGATAAATACCCCAAGCCCAGGCTTAATCATTCTTCTCTAATGGCACATTAAAATCTAAAATTTCCACCTTAGGACATGATCAAAAGTTAGGAGTGCACTTTTCTAAAAGGTTGGGGGCGGGGGGAAATCTGCACAAGGAGTGGGAAGAAGGATCTCCCACTCTTCTAAATCATTGATTGCCTTGGTTGAAAGGGGAAGTTGATCAATGGCCACATTTGCCAAAAGTTTGGCAGCTTTGTTGCACTCCCCAAAGCAATGAAGGAAGAGGACTTTTTCATAATGTTTATGGAAGTCAAGCCTTGGAAAGAACACTATAAGTTTCTTGTCCTTATTGGACCCTTTTCTCAAAGCTGCGATAATTATGTGGGACTCTCAATGATCAACTTCCTGCAACCCATATTATGCAAGTAATTGGTAAAATAATTTGTTGTATTAACAAAGGAGCGAGACACTCAATAAATAATTACGAGGTATTTACAAAAAACAGGAAGTTTCTAAAACGAAACTTCAGATAAGATCAAAGAAGATCTCATTGATATACTTTACAATAAATTACAATATTGAGCGTTAAATAAATAATAAATAATAAATAATATTTTAATACCCTCCCTTAATGCTCAATATATCAACTACACCAAGATGCCCCCAAAATTTTACAAACTTATCTGGATTGAGCGACTTGGTGAGAATATCTGCTGTTTGATCCTCTGTTGGAACATACAACAACTGAATCGATCTGTCTTCAATAAGCTTCCGAATGAAGTGACAATGAGTTTCCACATGCTTGGTTCTTTCATGGAAGATTGGATTCTTGGCGAGTTTGAGAACTTCCTGATTATCACAGAACAAGGGAGTCAGACCTGCTTGAGATATTTGCATATCCGCAAGCATCTGACGAGCCAAACTACCTTACTAGCTGCCTTAACTGCTCCCCGATACTCTGCTTCTGTCGAGGAGAGAGGCACTGCCTGCTACTTCTTATTAGTCCATGTGACTACACTAGATCCCAAACTGAACACATACCTAGATGTTGATTTCCTCTCATCAACTGAACCCGCCCAATCTGAGTCTGTGAAACCACTGAGTTTAGAATCTTGACTCCTAGTGTAAAGAAGTCGATAATAAGAAGTGCCCTTCACATAACGTAGCACATGCTTCGCTACTACCCAATGATCAGCGTTAGGGGCTGTCATGAAGCATGAAATGTAGCTCACTGCAAAACTGAGGTTAGGTCTAGTGGTAGTGAGATAGATGAGGCTGCCCACTAGTTGCCTGAACAATGATTCATCCACTATATGTGAGTCTGACTTAGCTGACAACTTGAGCCCTTTTTCCATGGGTGTAGAGGTAGGTTTGCAATCCTGCATTCAGAACTTATCCAGAAGACTTCAAGCATACTTGGACTCAGAGATGAAGATACTGCTCTCGGTCTGCCAAACCTCAACACCTAAACAATAATGCAAAAGGCCCAAATCTGTCATGTCAAATGTGCTACACAAATCCTGTTTGATCTCAGCGATCAAATGTGCTAAGCTACCAGTAAGGATCAGGTCATCCACATAGACAAGAAGAAGAAGAATCTCATTACTAGTGTGTTTGACATACAGATTAGAGTCAGATGGACTCCTTTGAAAGCCGTGATATGTGAGGTACTTGTCAAGCTTGATGTACCAAGCTCGAGGAGCCTATTTCAGGCCATAGAGTACTTTTACCAATATGCACACCTTGTGTTCTTGATCGGCAACCTTGAACCCCGGAGGCTGCGTCATGTAGACTTCTTCCTTCAACTCACCGTTGAGGAAAGCACTCTTAACATCCATCTGATGAACTTTCCAACCAAACTGGGCTGCTAAGGCAAGGACGAGCCTAATGGTACTCATCTTGGTTGTAGGAGCAAAGGTCTCCTCATAGTCAATGCCTTCCTTCTGTGAGAACCCTTGAGCAATGAGATGAGCTTTGTACTTGTCAAGGGTTCCGTCAGCTTTGTATTTCACCTTCTACACCCATTTGCAACTAATGGGCTTCTTCCCTGGAGGAAGATCAGAAAGGACCCAAGTGTGATTCTTCTGAAGACTTTGGTATTCAACCTCCATAGCCTTTTCCCACTCAGGAATTCCTTTAGCCTTTGAATATGTCTGAGGCTCATAGACACTGTGAATGTTGGCCATGAGAGCAAAATTAACTGTACGCTGCTATTTGCTCTTGTTTTTGGATGATCTCCCCTCAATGAGCTCATCATCATGAAGATCTCCAATAGTCTTAGCCCACTATTTAGGCCTATGAGGAGACATGCCAACATCAGATGCAACATGAGGAGCTGGAACTAGTTGTGGATCTGGAATTGGTTCAACAGGTAGAAAATCGATATCATCCGGAGGAAAATTAGGTTGAGCATCATCAAAGATAGAATCTTCATCATCCCTCCCATCAAGTAGGCCTAACGGAAGACGAACACCCAAATTAGAAGCCTTCAAAGGTTGATCCTCAAAATGCTGCATAGACGAGGAAATGTTGAAAGGCCCTCGTTCTTCATCAAAGACAACATCCCGACTGAAGACAAGACGATC
The DNA here is from genome assembly GCA_007115665.2 of Sequoiadendron giganteum. NCBI lineage: Eukaryota > Viridiplantae > Streptophyta > Pinopsida > Cupressales > Cupressaceae > Sequoiadendron > Sequoiadendron giganteum. The sequence continues at coordinate 318,216,285 of CM021103.1, forward strand.
AATGTCTATGTCAATCAGTCGGTAAGCCTTATGATTGTCACTATACCCTATTAACATAAGCTTTTGAATCTTGGAATCCAACTTTGAGCTCTTGGCATCTGGAATCCATACATATGCTAGAGAGCCAAAGATTTTCAAATGACTAATTCTAGGTTTTCTACCAGTCCAAGCTTCCTTAGGAGTCTTTCCGTTAACAGCGTGAGTAGGTGACCGATTAAGGAGATAGACTGTAGTGAAAGCGACTTCTGCCCAAAATTTGTTAGGAACACTCCTGTGTTGCAACATGGAGCGGGCCATCTCAACAATTGTATAATTGCACTGCTCTACAACACCATTTTGCTGAGGAGTGTAGGGTGTGGTTAACTGGCGTTTAATCCTATGTGTATCATAGAAGTTGGAGAATGTAGTAGAACAAAATTTCCCTCCCATTATCTGACCGAGGAGTGATTATGCAAGAACCAGACCCTTTTCCTACTAAGGCCTTAAACTTTTGAAATACATTAAACACATCTGATTTCTGTTTAAGAAAGTACAACCACATTTTTCTACTGAAATCATCAACAAATAGCAAGAAATATCTACAACTAGTAACAAAAGGAGTATTCATAGGCCCACAAATATCAACATGAACTAATTGCAGTACCTTAGAAGCCCGCCATGAGTCATCATCTAGAAATTGTGTCCTATGCTGCTTCCGAGCCTGACAAGCTCCACACACACCGTGATGTTGAGTCTGAATAAGCCAACTACAAGTCTTGTTGATGTTATGCAGCGGCGGTGATATCTTCCAGTCGACCACAATTGATAGAGATGAATAAATTAAATAATAGCCATTAGGCTATTTAATTTATATAAACGAATTGATTAAAGAGGCACTTTAATTCATAACTAAAAGTTAAAATATTAAAAAGTGATGATAAATAATAATTATTTATTTGAGCCGACTTCATTGGAAATCGCACCCCTTCTAGAAAATTCGCATTTCTTACTTGAGGCCGACCTCTTAATGAAGAGTCACATTTCTCTTGATTTGCATGTATATATACATGTTTGATATCCTTCATTTGTCAATCAAGTAGAAGCATTTTTATTCAAGGAGAAATTCGATCTGAGCAGCAGATCATAAATTTGTAGCAGCAGGTCGATTCAAGGAGAATCAAATTATTTGTATCTTTGCATATAGGTGAGGTGCTGTTCATTGTATCGATTAGGCATTGTGTTGTGCCTGAGTTGTAAGCAGATTTTTGCTCTTATTTGAATCAATATATAAGAGATATCTTGGCTAGGTTTTTTCTCCGTCAGGTTCAAGGGTTTTCCCAGGGTATTGGTTGTGTTCTTGTGTTGAATTTTGAATTAAGTTCTATATCTTTAATCTGATCATAAAAACTAACATGGTATCAGAGTGGGTTTGAAGAAGATCTCGATCAGATTTGTGTATTACAGCAATACCCTTTATTTTAGTTCTCATCTTTGTTTACCTCTATCTCTCTGTCAAGATGGTGAATGGTCTTAAGATTGAGGATAGGCTTGAGGGAGCATCAAATTTCACTTCGTGGAGATTCAGGATCATGCTCACCTTGGAGGAAAACGAATTGGCAGAATTTGTGGAGAGTTTAGCTTTTGAGTGTATGGATGAGGAAGAAAAGGCCCTATGGAAGAAGAAAGATATTATGGCAAAGAAGATGTTAGTTGATTCTGTTAAGGATCATATTGTTCCTATTGTCTCCAAGTTAAGGATTGCAAGAGAGATGTTCAAAACCTTGGAGGAGATGTACGAAATCAATAACACAAGCCGGGCTCTTGCACTGAAGCAACAACTCCATCATTTGAAGATGGCGAAAGGAGAATCTGTTATTGCCTACTTCATGAGAATAACCGAGTTGAGAGATCAACTCTCATCTATTGGGCATGTGGTTGATAGCAAGGACTTGACCATGTTGTCTCTTAATGGTCTTCTTTCATCTTGGGAGTCTTACATTCAAGGAATCAGTGCAAGATTGAAACTTCCCAAGTTTGATCGGTTGAGGGCAAACTATTCAAGAAGAGTCTAGGTTGGCTGCAAGAGGTATTGGGCAAAGCTCCATTAATGAAGACATTCATGTTCTTGCTACTCAATCCTCAAAGAAGAAAGGGAAAGATGGGAAGAAAGGTTATTTCAAGAGAAATAGAGATAAAGGAGTTGATGGCTGCCCCGCATTTAAGAAGAAGAGGGACCTCTCCAAGGTCCAATGTTTTTGATGTGACAAGTATGGTCACTTTGCAAAGGAATGTCCTACCAGGCCTAGGCAGTAGGCCGCCATTGCAAATGTTGATGAAGTCTCCTTGCAGAAGGATTCAAGTGAATACCTATTCTACTCAGCCTTGTCAAGCAATGTAACTACCGACACCAACACTTGGTTGATTGATAGTGGTGCCTCTCGTCACATCACCAGATTTAGGGAGCATCTATCTGATTTGGTGGAGATAGATTCTAGCGAACAAGTCATTATTGGAGATGATGCTAGTTATTCTGTAAAAGGAGTTGGGACCTCATCTCTTCACTTGGATTCTAGGGCTTCCTTGCAATTGGATGATGTGCTATTTGTTCCAGGCATCAAGAGAAACTTTGTTTCCATCTTAGCCTTGGAAGACAAGGGTTACCAAGTTGCATTTTCAGAAGGAAAAGTTCTTATATGGGTTAAGAACTCCAACATCAAGACTGCTCGGGTGATTGGAGTTAGACATGGGTGTCTCTACAGGCTATGCACTCGTCCTATTCAGGCTCTAGTACATGATTCTTCAAGTTTGTGTGATCTTTGGTATCGAAGATTGGCTCACCTTCACTTTCGAGCTCTACCTATTATGGAGAAGATGGTCACCGACCTTCCTAAATTCAACCAAAAGCATGAAGGAACCTGGAAGGGCTGTGCTTTGGGTAAGAATACAAAAGCTCCATTCCATAGTAGTGAAAGTAGATCCAAATGTATTTTAGATCTTATTCATTCTAATTTATGTGGTCCAATGTCTGTTGCTTTTTCGAGTGGTTTCTTGTATTACATTATTTTTATTGATGACTACTCTAGAAAGACTTGTATTTATTTCTTGAAATCTAAAGAATCTGAGGAGATATTAGAGAGATTCAAAGAATTCAAAGCTCAGGTGGAGAATTTGTCTGGAAAGAGGATCAAGGTCTTGAGATCTGATAACGGAGGAGAGTACACTTCTGTTATCTTCCATAACTTTTGCATTGAAGCAGGGATGAAGAGGGAGTTCAGTGTTCCTTATAATCCTCAACAAAACGGTGTTGCGGAGATAAAGAACAGATCTATTGTGGAAGCGGTCAAAGCCATGATTCATGACCAAGAACTGCAAATCTCTCTTTGGGCTGAAGCATCCAGGACTGCTATCTATGTTTAGAATAGAAGTCCGCACAGGGTCTTGGAGAATATAACTCCTGAAGAAGCATTCCTTAGGGGTGAAGCCTGAAGTAAGTCATTTGAGGATCTTTGGATGTCCAGTGTATGTTCATGTACCAAAGGAAAAGAGGACAAAGTTGGAACCTTTTGGCATGAAGGGAATTTTGGTAGGCTATAGTGAGACATCAAAAGCCTACAAAATCTACATTCCGGGTCAGAAGACAATTGAGATCAGTAGAGATGTCACATTTGAAGAAGATGTTGCATTCAGAAGATCCAAGGGCACTCATATGGAGATCGATGATGAAGAGCCTCCTCAGGATAGGGAAGTTGACCATGTTCCTAAGAATTAGAGGGAGGCTCCAAAACCTAAAGGAGATGATGATCCACTCGAGCCCTTGGAACCTACTGATGGGCCTATAGATATTGTGATTGGAAGGAAAAGGCCTCTTTGGGCCAGGAAAATAATGCAAGAGGCAAAAAGTTTTGTAGCCCCAAGGGGAACTTTCAGAGAAAGTAAGAGACCTAATAAGTTCTCCAGTTATGTAGCCTTGATGAGTCAGATTATTGAGTCAGAGCCTTCCAGTGTTGAGGAAGCTTCTAGTCAACAGGTTTGGAAAGATGCTATGTCTGAAGAGTATGAATCCATACTTAAGAATGATGTTTGGGACATCGTTCCTAGACCCGAAGACAAATTTGTGGTGTCTACTAAATGGCTCTTCAAGATCAAGCATGCGGCTGATGGGAGCATTGAGAAGTACAAGGCCAGATTCATGGCTAGAGGGTTTTCACAAAAAGAGGGAGTTGACTATGAAGAAACTTTTGCTCCAGTGGCTTATTATACTTCTGTCAGAACCATTATTGCTATTGCTGCATCTAGAGGATGGAAGATTCACCAAATGGATGTAAAGACATCCTTTCTGAATGGTGTAATAGAGGAAGAGGTTTACATTGAGCAACATGATGGATTTGAGGTACATGGGAAGGAGTCTCATGTTTGCAAGCTGAAGAAGGCCTTGTATGGTCTTAAGCAGGCTCATCGTGCTTGGTACGAAAGGATTGATCGTTACCTATTGAGTTTGGGTTTCTCAAAGAATGATGCAGATTCAAACCTCTACTTCAAGGTAATTAATGGTGAAGCATTGATTTTGGTCTTGTCTGTTGATGATTTGATTATCACTGGAGCAAAACATCTCATTCTCAAATGTAAGAAGGAGCTAGCTTCTGAGTTTTGAAATGAAGAATCTTGGACTCATGCATTACTTTCTTGGCTTAGAAGTTTGGCAAAAGCCAGATGAGATGATTCTAAGTCAAGGGAAGTATACCATTGACATTTTGAAGAGGTTTGGTATGATTGATTGCAAACCTATGTCTACACCTATGGAGACCAACTTACATAAGTTGAAGGAGGTTGCAACTAGTTCAGAACTGGTGGATCCAACGATGTACAGACAGTTGATTGGTTCATTGATGTATCTAGTCAACAGTAGACCGGATATCTGCTATGCAGTGAATGCACTTAGTCAGTTCATGTGTGAACCAAGGCAGATACATCTTGTTGCAGCTAAACATATCCTGAGATACTTGCGTGGCACAGTTGGATATGGGTTGAGATATTCTTCAGGTGTGGATTTGAAGCTGCATGGTTTTATTGATTCTGATTGGGCAGGGTGTGTTACTGATCGATAGAGTACCTCTGGTTGTTGCTTCAGTTTGGGATCTGCTATGATATCCTGGTGCAATAGGAAGCAACCTTCAGTGGCATTGAGTATAGCAAAGGCCGAGTACATTGCAGCTTGTGTGGCAGCTCGTGAAGCAGTGTGGCTTTGAAAGCTCCTTGTAGGATTGTTTGGACAATCAATGGAGTCTACTATCATTCATTGTGATAACCAAAGCTGTGTGAAGCTTTCTGTCAATCCTGTGTTTCATGACAAAACTAAACATGTTGAGATCAAATACCATGATATAAGAGATATGGTATTGAGGAAGGCAATCCAATTGAGGTATATTAGCATTGATGAGCAGACGACAGACATTCTCACCAAGCCTCTCTCCGGGATAAAGTTTGTGTACTTTCGAGATAAGCTTGGTATGGTGGAGAATCAAGCCCTAACTGAGAAGGAGTCTTAGTATCAGTGATCCTTTGTTAATTCATTTCTCTATTTAGAGAGATTTGAGGTGCAAGCCCTTGATAATGCATTTCTCTTTGAGATTTGAGGTGAAAGCCCTTGTTTCCACCCTCTGGGAGAGCCATGGTGAACGTCACGGTGAGGTGACATCACATTGAGTGATGAACACTTGTACATACCATCTATGGAGGTAGCCATGATGGTTGATATCATGATGAGGTGACATCTGATATCACGATGAGGTGATAAGCTCTTTTCTCACATGGATGTAGCCATGTTGTTTGACATCACGATGAGGTGATATGTCATTTGTAGTTGGAAGTATCCTCCCTAGCTGAGAGGGAGTGTTGATGTTATGTAGTGGCGGTCATATCTTCCAACCGACCATGATATAGTTGAATAAATCAAATGATAGCCATCAGGCTATTTAATTTATATAAACGAATTGATTAAAGAGGCATTTTAATTCATAACTAAAAGTTAAAATATTAAGAAGTGATAATAAATAATTATTATTTATCTGAGCCGACTTCATTGGAAATCGTGCCCCTTCTAGAAAAGTTGCATTTCTTACTTGAGGCCGACCTCTTAATGAAGAGTCACATCCCTCCTGATTTGCATGTATATATACATGTTTGATATCCTTCATTTGTCAATCAAGTAGAAGCATTTTCATTCAAGGAGAAATTCGATCTGAGCAGCAAATCATAAATTTGTAGCAGCAGGTCGATTCAAGGAGAATTGGATTATTTGTATCTTTGCATCTAGGTGAGGTGCTGTTCATTGTATCGATTAGGCATTGTGTTGTGCTTGAGTTGTAAGTAGATTTCTGCTCTTATTTGAATCAATATATAAGAGATATCTTGTTTGGGTTTTTTCTCCCTCGGGTTGGAGGGTTTTCCTAGGGTATTGGTTGTGTTCTTATGATGAATTTCGAATTAAGTTCTGTATCTTTAATCTGATCATAAAAACTAACAAGTCCCTCCCGAGCTAGCTGAGAGAGATAATGCACATTTAAGTGCCCATACCGTTGTTGCCAAAGACTAGTGATAGCAGAAGTTCAAGCTGCCATGGCTAACTCCAGAGAAGCACCTGTATCCACAAGTTTGTAAAGGCCATGATCCTCGATGCCAACAACTTTAGTAGTGCGAGTTCCCCGATCAACAATGGAACATTTGTGCACACTGAAAACCACATCTAATTGAGGAGAATGCCGCATAATCTAACTGACTGAGAGAAGGTTGAGTTCCATGCCAGGAATGTAGTAGACATTGAGGAATATGAGATTCCTCCCTCCAGACTGAATCTGAACAGTGCCCTTACTGACAATTGTGTATTCTTTGCCTCCTCGAGAAACAACCGAGTCAGTGAACGGAGAGAAGTCTGTGAACCAGTCACGTCTATGAGTGAAATGACGCGAAGCACTTGAATTAATGTACCAGGTAGAGGACTTTACATGATCTGCTGGGCTTTTAGCCATAAAAGCGTAAAAGGCAGATTCCTTTTGCTTAGTGTGCTCAACAACATGTGCGTTTTGCTGAGACCCTCCATGCTTCTTTTGTTCAAAAGCCAAACGCTGACGACAATCCTTCTTCATGTGACCAAATTTGTGGCAATAATTTCATTGAATGTTCTTTTTCTTAGAGTTGTTTTGAGGTTGTCCTGAGCCTTTCTGCTGTGAAGGCTGACCTTTCCCTTTGTTCTTAAACAGAGTCTTAGCTGCAAAAGCTTGCTTTGTAGAGGAAGATGAAGTACTACTACCAAATTGTTGTTTCCAACGATCTTGTTGTAGGAGGATAGAACAAAGCTCCGAAAATTTCAGATCAACATTAGCAGGCGTAATGTTGAGAGTCTCTATGAAATGTTCATAAGATTTAGGTAGACTTTTCAGAGTGATTACAACCATGTCTTCCTCCATTTTTCGACCAATAGCCTCTAGTTGATCTCTGATCTCCTGGATTTTGTTTAGGTGCGCCTGCAAAGTTGTCTTCTAATCCATCATGATACAAAACGATATGTTCTTCAGGAAGAATGCAAGACTTTTGTCGGAAGTCTCATGCAAACCCTTCAAATGGTCCCAAATCTCCTTTGTTGATTTTCCAAGCGGGATTTGAGGTAGTTGATCATCTGTAATTGAAAGCTTAATAAGCATCACGACTTCACAATTCTGCTCATCAAGCTTCTCCTGAGCTTTATCTGCAGTGGTGGGTTGAGTAACATTGCTGAGAATCATTTGATCAAGGCAACGATATTCAAAGATGGTCATCATCCGCTACTTCCAGGTGTTATAACTTTTGCCGTTGAATCTCTGACTGCCTCTTAACATAATGTTTCTAACTCGCCATCTTCACACTTTTCGAGACATGAAAAACGAGAAATTGAGAAGACACTGAATGCACGAAACCCAAGGCATGAATTCCAATGCAAAAGTAGAGGCAAATTTAGGTACAAACTTCATAAAGTATGAAGTACGATTGGCACAAAAAAATGAGGCACGAAAAACGATGCACCCAAAAAAATTTGAGACTAACTCAGAAAAGTTCTCGAAAAACCCACCAAGAATCTGAAATCAAAAAATTTTCCCCACTTGAACTGAAGGTTGAAAACCCTAGTCTAAAATTTCAGAAGCCCGAGGCAGCCATGAAAGCTCAGAAAATGCAGAAAAATTCTAGAAAACTTTTGAAATCGCAGCACAAATGAGACTAGAAATCCTAGCCGTCGCTGGTAAAGACAAAAGTGTTCGCCTTGAGCAAAGAGCCACCAAGAATCTGTTAATTTTATGATCAGAAATGAAATAAGCAGAAATACAAAATTATGAACAATAAGACACAACAAATATCCTAGGAAAACCCTCCTTCTTGAGGGAGAAAAACCCAGCCACAAATATATCACTTATATATTAATTGAAAGAGTAGAAATCTGCTTTACAACTTGGCCAAACTCTAGGCCAATCTGATGCAATCAAGATAGCACCTCTCTAGATGCAAATTTACAAGCAATAACGACTTCTCCTTAATATTGATCTCCTTAGAGCAAAATGACGATCTGCTGAAGGTATGCAAACTTGTCTTGAATTAATTGAATTACCAAATGAAGTGAATCACCTTGTTTATATATACACCAAGACGTCTTTCCATGAAGAGTCGACCACTTTCACATAAGAGACGACTTTAAAAAAATGAGACGACTTTTCATCAAGTCGGCCTTAAAGAAATAAATTAATTATTTGAAGTGAGACAACTCTTCACCTGGGTCAACCTCAAATAAATAAGTAGAACTTGCTTTATTTATTTGTTTAATATTTATTATTAAAATTGGGTGAAGGATAACACCCACCGCTATAACATCAACACTCCCTCTTAGCTAGGGAGGTATCCTTCCAGATATCCATGTCATGGAGTCTCTCAACATGATACCCACAATGACCACACCCATTTGTGTAAAAGAGTTCATCACAGAGTTTCTCAACGTGATATCATCATGGAGTCACTCAACATGATATCCACCATGGCTACTCCCATGTGTGGGAAGGAACATGTGCACAAGTGCCCATCACGGAGTCACTCAACGTGATGTCATCATGGAGTTTCTCAACATGATGTCCACCATGGCTACTCCCATGTGTGGAAAAATACAAGTACAAAGGACTCATCACAGAGTCTCTCAACGTGATGTTGTCATGGAGTCTCTCAACATGACATCCACCATGGCTACTCCCATGTGTGGAAAGAACCACATCTTCGTCTAAGAGATGGACAAGGGATTTCATCTCATATTTCTCCGTCTCAGAGAAATATGCATTATAGCCAATATCACTGATGTTGAGTCTCCCTCTTAGTAAGGGCGACATTCTCCACTACTCCAAGCTTGTCTTAAAAATATGCAAACTTCACTCTGGCAAGGGGCTTGGTGAGAATATCAACTGTTTGATCATCGGTGCAAATGTACTTGAGTTGAATTGCTTTCCTTAGCACCATATCTCTGATATAATGATACTTGATCTCCACATGTTTAGTCCTATCATGAAACACTGGATTGACAAAGAGCTTCACACAACTTTGATTGTCACAATGAATCATAGTCAGCTCCAATGTTTGACCAAACAATCCTGCAAGGAGCTTTCGAAGCCACATTGCTTCTCAAGCTGCTGCACATGCTGCAATATATTCATCCTGTGCAGTGCTTAGTGCCACAGAAGTCTGCTTCTTGCTACACCAAGAAATCATGGCAGACCCCAAACTGAAGCAACATCCAGAAGTGCTCTTCCTCTCAGTTACACTCCCGGCCCAATCAGAATCAGTATATCCTTGTAACTTTAGATCTTCACAGGAAGTATATCTCAAGCCATATCCCACTGTGCCACACAAATATCTCAAGATATGCTTTGCTGCAACTAGATGAATTTGTCTTGGTTCACACATGTACTGACTGAGAGTGCTCACCGCATAACAAATGTCTGGTCTAGTATTGACTAGATACATCAATGACCCAATCAAGTGTCTGTACATGGTGGGATCTACCAAATCTGAACCATCTGCAGAGTCATTCAACTTCTTCAAGTTTGTCTCCATAGGTGTAGACATGGACTTGCAGTCCATCATCCCAAATCTCTTCAAGATATCTATAGTGTATTTCCCATGAATCACAAAACCATATGGTTGCTCAATGTACACTTCTTTTTGAATCACACCATTAAGAAATGCAGTCTTTACGTCCATTTGATGTAGCTTCCAGCCTTTAGCTGATGCAATAGCAATAATAGTCCTGATAGATGTATATCGAGCAACAGGAGCAAATATCTCCTCATAATCTATTCCCTCCTTCTGAGAGAATCCTCTTGCCACAAATCTTGCTTTGTACTTCTCAATGCTCCCATCAGCTGGATGCGTGATCTTGAAGAGCCACTTGGAAGACACGATCGATTTTCCTTCAGGTCTTGGTACAACATCCCAAACATCATTCTTGATGATAGACTGATATTCTTCTGTCATAGCATCTCTCCACACCTGCTGATTGGATGCCTCCTCAAAACTAGAAGGCTTAGACTCAGTGATGTGACTCATCAATGCCACATAGCCTAGAAACTTCTGCGGTCTTTTGCTTTCTCTAAAGGTGCCACGAGGAGCTGCATATTTTTCTGCCTCTTGCATAGTTTGCCTAGCCCACAAAGGTCTCTTTCGACCTATAGCAATATCTCTTGGCCCATCAGTTGGTTCTATGGGATCAACTGGATCAATAGTCTCTTCAGGTTCAGTAGACTCCCTCTGAATCTCAAGAGTAAGATCAGGAGATATGTCCATATCTTGAGTATTCTCTTGCTCTTCACTGTCTATCTCCATGTAAGACCCTTTAGATCTTTTGAAGGCTTCTTCCTCTTCGAAAGAGACATCCCTGTTGATCTCAATCTGTTTCTACCCCGGAATGTAAATCCTATAGGCGTTTGAATTCTCACTGTAACCCACAAATATTCCTTTCTTTCCTGAAGGTTCCAACTTGGTTCTTTTATCCTTAGGCACATGAATATAAACAAGACAACCAAAAATTCTTAAATGACTAACCTCAGGTTTCACACTTGTGAAGGCCTCTTCAGGAGTCATGTTTTCCAATATTCGATGAGGGCTTCGGTTCTGAACATACATTGCAATTCTGGAAGCTTCTGCCCAAAGGAAGGTTTGTAAGTCTTGATCATGAATCATAGCTTTGGCTGCCTCAACTATAGGTGTATTCTTTCTTTCGGCAACTCCATTTTGCTGAGGGTTGTATGAAACACAAAACTCCCCTACCTCAATGCAAAAATTATGGAAACCTCCAGAAGTGTATTCTCTTCCATTATCAGATCTCAAAATCTTGATCCTTTTCCCAGACATGTTTTCAACTTGAGCCTTGAATTCTTTGAATCTATCAAGTACTTCTTCATACTCCTTAGACTTCAAAAAGTAAATCCAAGTCTTTCGAGAATAGTCATCAATGAAAATCACATAATACCAAAATCCACTCAAAGATGCCACAGACATTGGACCACATAAATCAGAATGAACAAGATCTAGAATTCCTTTTGATCTACTTTCACTACTATGAAAGGGACCCTTAATATTCTTACCCAACGCACATCCTCTGCAAATGCCATCGTGCTCTAGACTGAGCTTCGATAGACTAGTAACCATCTTCTCCATAGATGGGAGAGCTTTGAAGTGTAGGTGAGCAAGTCTCCTATGCCATAGCTCACCCGAACTGGTAGAGTCGTGCAATAATGCTCGAACTGGACGAACAAAGAGTTTGTATAGGCTCTCTTGACGAACACCAATCACACGAGCTGTTTTGATGCTAGAGTTCTTAGGCCAAGCAAGAACTTTCCCTTCAAAGAAGGCAACTTGATATCCTTTGTCCTCCAATGCTGAAATGGAGACAGGGTTTCTTTTGATTCTTGGTACAAACAAAACATCACTCAAAGGAAGAGGGATGCCAAAATCTAGATGAAGAGAGGTGGTCCCAGCTCCTTTTATGGAGTAACAAGCGTCATCTCTGATTATCACTTGTAAGTTGGTTTCTCTTTCTACCAAGTCTGAAAGATGCTCTCGATATCCTGTAATGTGTCGAGAAGCACCACTATCAATCAACCAAGTATCACTGTCGGTTGGAACATTGCTTGAAAGAGTGGAGATGAATAGAAAACCCCTTGAGTTGTCTCTAGATTCCTTTTGAGGTGACAGAGTATCAACATCTGTAGTAGAAGCATGTTGCTTTGGTCTTGTTAAGCAATCTCGAGCATAGTGACCATACTTGTCACATCTGAAACATTGAATGTGAGAGAGATCCTTCTTCTTCTTTGGTTCAGGAGCAGAATCTGATTTGCTGTCTCTATTCCTCTTGAAATTGCCTTTTCTCCCTTCTCTTCCTTTCCTTCTGGAAGTTTGAGCAGCAAGGACATGATTTTCTTCATTATGAGAGCTTTGTCCATTCCCTCTTGCTGCCAACTTGGATTCCTCTTAAATGCAATCAGCTCTAAGACGATCAAACTTGGGCAATTTAGATCTTCCTCTAATGCTTTGGATAAAGGGCTCCCAAGATTGAGGAAGACCATTCAAAGCCAACATAACCAGATCTCTCTCTTCAACTATATCTCCAATGGCGCATAGCTAATCTCACAACTCAGTAATCTTCATGAAGAAGGAGGTGACTAAATCTCCTTTAGCCATTTTTATATGATGGAGCTATTGTCTCAAGGCAAGAGCTCTGCTGGTATTGTTGATCTCATACAATCCTTGTAGAGTGTCAAACATGTCTCTGGCTGTCTTCATCTCGGAGATGATTGGTACAAGATGATCCTTCACGGAGTCTATTAAGATCTTCCTAGCCTTTGTGCCATTCTTCTTCCATTGAACTTTCTCAACATTGTCAGATGGCTCGGGCACATCATTCTCCACAAAGTCAAGAAGATCATTTTCTTCAAGTGCAATAAGAACTCTGAATTTCCATGAGGTGAAGTTCGATGCACCATCAAGTCAATCTTCAACCTTGACTCCATTCACCATTTTCGATGCTTGGATAGACTCTCTTAGACGAGAAGAAGAGAAGAAGACTTTGTTGCTTAAAACAAATCTGATTCGATCTTGCTTAAACCCCCTCTGATACCATGTTAATTTTATGATAAGAAATGAAATAAGCAGAAATACAGAATTATGAACAATAAGACACATCAAATACCCTGGGAAAACCCTCCTTCTTGAGGGAGAAAAACCCAGCCACAAATATATCATTTATATATTAATTGAAAGAGTAGAAGTCTGCTATACAACTTGGCCAAACTCTAAGCTATTCTGATGCAATCAAGATAGCACCTCTCTAGATGCGAATTTACAAGCAATAATGACTTCTCCTTAATATTGATCTCCTTGGAGCAAACTGACGATCTACTGAAGGTATGCGAACTTGTCTTGAATTAATTGAATTACCAAATGAAGTGGATCGCCTTGTTTATATATACACCAAGACGTCTTTCCATGAAGAATCGACCTCTTTCACATAAGAGACGACTTTACAAAAATGAGATGACTTTTCATCAAGTCGGCCTTAAAGAAGTAAATTAATTATTTGAATTGAGACGACTCTTCACCTGGGTCGACCACAAATAAATAAGTAGCACTTGCTTTATTTATTTGTTTAATATTTATTATTAAAATCGGGTGAAGGATAACACCCGCCGCTATAACATCAACAAAATCGATCCCAGATAGAGGATAAAATGCGGGCAAGAGAAGCAGGTCCTCTTTGCAAGGCCACGAACTGAAGGAAAACGCCCAAAAAATGTCTGAAAAAACGTGGGCAAGAAAGACCAGTAAAAAAATGCGACTTCTAGGGCTTTGAAAATGCGGCCAAAAGGTGACAAAAACATGCTCAGAAATGAAGGAAATAGCCGTGCAAGCCAGACACGAAAAGAGGCACACAAATTTTTGTTTTAGAAAACGCCAGAAAATCGCACGAAGAAAATCTGCGATTTTACTACTGCACAAAATCGTTTTTGACAACCAAGAACACAACCCTCAGACAAAGAGCGCACAAGAGTAGATCGTAAAAATGACCTCCTTAGCAAATTCGAAAAATCATAAATTTTTTCATAACCACATGAAAGTTCTCTCGAAATTTGTTTGAATTTTTTTAAAATTTTTTCGAATTAAAATTCCCACTCTGATACCATATTACGCAAGTAATTGGTAAAATAATTTGTTGTATTAACAAATGAGCAAGACACTCAATAAATAATTACAAGGTATTTACAAAAAACAAGGAGTTTCTAAAACGAAACTTCAGATAAGATCAGAGAAGATCTTATCGATATACTTTACAATAAATTATAATATTGAGCATTAAATAAATATTAAATAATATTTTAATAACCCAGGAAGGCTGTGATCATGATAACCTTTAGCACTCAGCCTCTGCTTCATTATTGGATCTGGAACCCAGAAAGGAGAACACCCTTCTAATGAACTAGCCTGAACAAGCACAGACCAAAGCCACAGCTTCAGCCAGCCTGGGATTGCCCATTGACTCATAAAAAGTTTTGGAGAAACCCACCAGTGGCAGTTTATAGGATGTACGTAATCTCAAAACCTGTTTTGTGATAATCCCATTAACAAGGGAACTATCAGAATATTGTTGCTGAATTTGTTGACAGAATTTATTTGTAGGATGCAGTTGTACTGGATTGCGTAACTAAATCAAATATAAAGTCTGAATAACCAAATTATTGTAGTTTATTCTATAATGCATATTCTTTTTTTCTTTTCCCAAATACCTACCAAATTGGCTTTTGGATAAAGCTGCTCAACTTTCTGTGTCTCTTATATTTCCTTATTTTGTTTGTATCTTAACCTTTTATGAAACTCTTGATATTGAGAACAAACTCTATGTTGTTTGTTTAATTTTTATTAACTAGACTTAAATAAAATGTGATTATTTTAAATCACACAATGAGAATCTGGTTTAGTTTCTTGATGTATCCCTTGCATTTACAGCTAAAGCATCGAGTACTTCTCTAATCATAAGCAACCAGAATGCCTTGCATGTAGATTGACATGCTATATTGGTTTTGTATAAATTGTAATTTTGCTTAAATTCTACAGGGATGTTTGAAGCAACTTCTTTAGAACGTACAAGGCGGGATTCTATTTATGCTGTGAATGCAGTTAGTGAAGAATTTGATGATTCAATTACAATGTCTCCACTTCCTTCTTAGTTATGGTATGCAATTTTATCTAACAGTTCCAAGATTGATTCTCTTTTATGAACTTCAAAGTATTACATTATCATCAATTTTTTGGTTTTATTTAAGTTGCTGGAAGTGTTCAATTTTTTAGATATACAAAAATTATGGTCCTGACAAAGTGTTTGGTATTGATGAGGATACTTTGAAGTTTGTCCAAGTTTTAATTACAAATGCTTGTCAATTACATCTACATTTTAATTTCTTGTGAGGTTGGTATGTTAAAACTAGTGTTCAACGATGTGTCTGTGTTATGTAAGTGGCATCCCACAAACCTATTAATGAGGTTGATAAATATGTCTTGCTGTTAAATATCTATGTAATCAAGCTAAATATATGGTTGGATTTCTGATAGACAAGTTAGGAATTCATGAGGTGGGATGATCAATGGAGGCAATTTTTTCTGGATACATGTAGAATATTTCTTAATGTTCTGTGTATGGCAACCCCTTGAGGAAGACAAACAATCCCAGTTTATTCTTGCTATGAGATTGATACCTTGTAAGTAGGGTTTCATCTGGGTAATTTTTTAATAGACTATGTGGAAAGAGTTATAGAAGACTTTCTTTTGTTGGAGTGTACTTTGTCTTTTCTTGTGTGCAGGATGAATTGCCCTGGAGCTGCTAGAACTTCAGATGGTAATGACATAGCTTGTTTTGATTACAATTAGTTATACCATAAATGTGATGGTTAATTAGTGGGTTGGGACTGCTCTCTTCATGATTAAGGAAATCCATCTTTGGTATTAGCTAAACTCATCCTTAGATCTCTTGAACTGTTATAGATTTAGGCGACAACTGTGGGAATGGTTTCTCCATTTCTCGATAGGAAATGTTGACTGCGGGAGAACATTTTCTTGGCATCCCCTTGTCCTTGATTCCTGTGGCAGTGTACTTTCAGGAAACATTGTTCCTGGTCCTATCCTACTTGAATCTGCAATGTGAATGGTATGTTAGATCTATGAGTAATTTGACTATTGACCAGATTCTAGTTTGTGCTTTCTTCACAAAAATGCTTTCATTTTGACCTGGGTTATGTTGTAGCAAGACCTAACAACAGTACTTAGAAGCAAAGTACTCATGCCGTGCTTGACTTTTTTGGTCTTCGGCACTGTTTATAGTTTATACTCAATATTCCCATGGTCTAACTCCATGCTCAACGAATGGTACCTAGATATTTAACAGAAGTATAACTGCAGAGACAGATAAGATTGAAATCACTTAGGCAATGGGCAATAACTGTTTTGATTTGTTTATATTCCCAGCATATGGTAGGTTTGGAAGATGGCGTGCCTGATATTGATGCAGGTGAACCAAATTCAGTTTCCTCATATGGTGCTAGGTGGGTGTCTTACAGTAAAATTGTGGTTGTGAGAACCACAAAAAGTGCCAACTCATGAGCACGGGACTTCCAATTGACATTTTGTCAGCTTGATATTGATATTCATGCTGCAAGTTCCTCACATGTCTGAGCATGATCTCTACAGCTACACAAATATGGCACACAACAGTTCAATCGCAGAGAGTCACATGCTTGATTGTCTATCCACAGAAAGCCACACAATAATTTTCTAATTTGCAGTAGCCCTGAATGCAATCACTTAACCTCAGATAGTCTTTTTTTATGAGTCCCTAAGTACCGGAGGTCACAGAAATGAACAAGTTTGATTGCCGTATCCACAAAGTTGTGCTGATGAGGATAATGTCAAAATTGGAACTTATAGTAGAATGCAACGACATAAGGGTATTCACAAAATGGATCCATTGAAGACGCCTTGCAAGGCACGTTTTGACATCCATTTAGATCGCACCAAAATGGGAGCTTTGAAATAGGATTGAAGCGGCAACAATAGGGAGATTGGTTTTGGTTTATGTTGTTCTTGTCATGTACAGGGCACGTGAACTATTTGACAGAGCACCTTAGAGAAATATGTTCTCATAGAATGCGATGATTACAAGAAATACACAGATATGATTTGTTGCAAGGCTTTAAAAACTTCCAACCAAATGTATTTCACAGCCAGGAAACAAACTTGACTGGTATTCAATATTTTCATTTAAAAGGATGGGAAAATCTTGTCTCGAGATCAAGGATCTAGTGGCCCTAAAACCGCAATATTTTAATTCTACTTTCCATATGATGAAGCAGCAGCTGTAGGGAGGTTGGTTTTGGATAAAGATGCCACCTAAATGGGAGCATAGCCAAGGCGCTGAAGTGTTAGACAAAACACCTCAAAGAAATGTTATTTCATGGAATGCAGCGATGCAAAATTATGCACAAATATGGATTTGTTGAAATGAGTTTTGAAGCTTTTAAGTAAATGCAAATGAGAAGTCTAATGCCCATTCCACTACCTTTGCAAGCGTGAGTTTTCAAACAGAGCATGAACATCCATTAAAGCATAAATGAAAAAGGAATATTTGCAGGTGATCTATTTGTTACGCCTTAGTAAGGGTGACTGCAAGTGTGGGAGCATAGACAAAGTATGTGAACTGTTTAGCATGATGCAATGATTGCATAATATGCACTTAATGGATTAGTTGAAAACTCTTTTGAAACTTTCAAGAAAAATCATTTCGCAGGTGTAATGCCAAATTCCACAATCCTTATTGGCATTCTCCCTGCGTGTGGCCAAATGGAAGCATTGAAACAGGGTATGGACATCTATTAATGCTTGCAGATTAGAGGAAATTTGTTAGATGACGAAGCTGCATTACAGGGTCAAGTCAACAGTGAGGACATTTTCTGTGCAAAATGTAGGTCAAAAGACTTGTTTCCAGGTAATGACATTGTCCTTTGTGATGGGGCATGTCATCGTGGGTTTCATCAGAAATGCCTTGAGCCTCCTTTGGCAACTGAAGACATTCTTCCTGGGGATGAAGGTTGGCTCTGCCCAGGGTGTGACTGCAAACTTGATTGTGTCAATGATTACCTGGGCACAGAACTTGAACCCAAGGATACTATGACATTCATCAGCTTGTCTGTTCGAATGAGGATGATCAGATTGCTACAAAATTAGTTGCTACTTTAATACGGTGTTATATTGGACTCAAGATGATATTAAAAAAAGAGAGAAGAATTTAAAGATTCACTAAAGCAGTTACAAGGAAAGCATACCGAGAATTAAAGAGAAGTTGAAAGGCTTTTTATTCTAAAAGGAAAGAAATATTTTTATTTCAAGAAACAGTTACATAGGCGGATGGGGAAAAGATTATAAAAGTAAGTTTTATTAAAAAGAGAGTTGATCTTTTTTGCTGTTGGACCGGGAGCTCCTGTGAGGGCTGTGGGAAAAGATAGTAATTAGATCTCTGATTTAAACAGCAGTATGTATTCTTTCAGCAGGGCCATTTGTACAAAGAGGACGGAGTCTTTGAGCTCTTATTTCATCAAATGAATAAGAAGATATTTTAATCTTTATGTTATTTGTCTTCTTTTTGATTGCAAGCTTTCCTTTGTGAAGACACAATCTTTCTTTGGTGTAATCTCTGTTATATCTGGTTGTGGATGTAAGTGTTACAAACTTACAGGATCTTTGAGTCCCGGGCGTTTTATGTCTGCTCTTATGTTTGGAAGAAATTGCTGCTTATTCTCATGATTAGTATTCATAGGTGCGTAACTAATGATCTTTGTGTCATTTGTTCCCGTCTCTCCTCTATTTCAAGTTTACCACTGCATTTGTGTCATGGTTATGCACAGATGTTAGCTTTTCCTTTCTAGCTTTCTGGTTAAAAGCATACACCAAAAATACAAATTCATCATACGAGGGAGTTGCCCCTCTAAACACACAGGATAATTGTTAATACCATAACAATTTATCCATTTGTTGGTGCATATTGTTGCTGTCCATTGGATGAGTTCATTGATTTTTCACAGCGACAAAACTGTTTACCAAAATATCTGTTTCTATAATCTTCCACAAACTTTGAGACTCACACGTCCCTTTGCAGTTACAAGATTCCACTTGCAACAACTCTATCTCTAGGGTATAACTGTTTGCAGTTATAGGACCCTGCCTGCAACAAATTCCTCACAACATCAACAAAATTTCTTGAAAACTATCATACTTTTTTTACCTTCTCGTGAATCCTCTATGTTGATGTTATAGCAGTGGGAGATATCTTTATCTCAAATTTAAAAATGATGGATAAATAATACCAAGGCAAGTTGGACTTGCTATATATAATAATTTTATGAAGAGTCACCTTGTTTCTTAAAAGAGGCCAACCCAAATGAAGAGTCACCTAGTTTTGTATAAATACAAGGTGATGATCATTCATTTGATAAAAAAAAGTTCATTTATCATAATTCGCATTCCTAGAAGAAGTTCATACTTGAGCAGCAGATCATCATCTTGTAGCAGCAGATCATCATTTTGTAGCAGCAGACAGATTTCAAGGAGAAACATATTCATTTGTATCTTTGCATCTAGGAGGGATGCTATTATTCATTGTATCAAATTTGGCATTGTGTTGGGCCTGAGTTGTAAGCAGATTTTTGCTCTTATTCCTTCATCATATAAGAGATATATTTGCTGGGTTTTTCTCCCTCAAGTAGGAGGGTTTTCCCAAGGTATCTTGCTGTGTTCATTGTCTTATGTATTGCATTTTCTGATTGTTTTCATTTCTGATCCTAAATATAACACTCTACCCTCTATAGTTACAAGCTTCTTCTCATACTTGCAACAAATTCTTTAGAACTCAAGCCCTCTATAGTTACAAAAGCTTCTCTTCTGCAACAAATCCTCTATGGTTTTCTGAGACACCTTCCAACTTCTAAGACTCTACAATCTCTTCAATTTCTTTTCAACTTCATTGTAATGTCGCCGGTTTAGCCCTATGCTCTACAATTGGATTAGCCTATTTCCAGAAACTCGTAGGCTAAGTAGAATGGGAAATTAGGGTTTCCTATTTTATAGGAGGTTTCAAATGCAGTTTTGAGGGCTTGCATGTGTGTTTTTCTGATGCATGTCTAGTGGAGCTTTCTGGGTTTTTGAAGAGCTTCAGGATGAGGTAACATGCATGTTAAAATAATGACATGCAATTTTGACTAATACCTTGCATGTAGGAAAAGCATAGTTACAAGACTCGGACTCGCCTCGGACTCGGCAAGCCGATTTTTGACTCGGACTCGGACTCGGAGCCTAGACTCGCCCAAGACTCGGCAAAGACTCGGCAAATAGAAAAACCTTTGAAATTTAGAGATTTTTAAGGATTTAAAGCTTGTTTCATGCACCCTTTAGTGAATAAACCTCAAATACACAATAACATCATGAAATAGAAACTACTATGATCCTATACACAAAAATATATATCGATCACATAAGTATAAACGCAAATTTTAGCTGAAGGAAATAACACATTCAGATATATAAATATTGTCAAATGTATACAAAACTCATGGAATATGAAATCCATGGCATCAAAACAAATATCAAAACTAAAAAAATAAGTCTATTAGAAGAGCTTGCATTTTCCAATATTTTATAGGTCCTAGATGATGATGTAGCCATGATATTTGCTTGTGTCTCAATGATTGGTGTGTATATTCAAGTGAGGATTTTATTATTAAAATTTTATTGAAGCCTTCAAGACTGCATGTTTTGTTGTCTAATGTATGAATTTTGAAACAAGATAATCCTTGATTATGGCTTTGACTGTGAAAGATGCAAAGATTTCTAGGTGATCATGATTCATCATTGGCTTTCTGGGTTTTTGAAGAGCTTCAGGATGAGGACCTTAACCTTCATGCACACCATGTTAAAATAATGACATGCAATTTTGGGACTCTAGGGTCACCCGCCTCGGGACTCGCGAGTACTCGCCGAGTTTGGGCGAGTCTTGTAACACTGAGGAAAAGGTTTCTGGGTTTCTTTGGGTTTTCAGAGATCTCTAGGGTGGTGTGACATGCATTTGAATCTGACATTCTTTCCAGCCACTTACTATTTATAGTAAGTCATGTTGGTTGCCCGGTTTGTGCTTAAAAGATATTTGGAAACACTTACTATTTATAGTAAGTCATGATACTGTTCAGTTGGCGTACAGATGTGGTTTTGGCAAACTTACTATTTATAGCAATGTGCTATTTTTGGTAAGTATATTTATAGCAGTATCACTCTAGCAACAACTCAATCTTTTGCAGTTCAGTGTGGCCGATCAGTTTGGCTTTCTGTTGAGTTGAAGTGAACTTACTATTTTTGGTAGTAGCTATTTTTAGTAAGTCTAATTTTGGCAGTACCATCATCTGCAGTTCAACTCAGATCATCATGCTATTTATAGTAATCCTTAAGTTTCAGTATTGGCATTGGTTTTGGTTATCTCCTTGGACTAAGTGTTATACTTAGTCAATTTCATGTTTTTAAGTTGTACCCCCACACCTAGGAGTGATAACTTCATGTTGTATTAAAAGGGGACATTAAGGGGTCATGTTGAGCTTTTAATGATTTAATAAATGCTTTATTGTTGCAAATTGAAATGGATGTCTAAAGGGAAGGGGAATAATGTTTTATTATTTCACAATAAAGTGAATGGTTAAAGGTGGTGTCCCTTGGGAAGTTGAAGTGATTTGATTTTTTGGAATTCAGAGTGTTTCACTTGCCCATTGAAACTTATATATTGCTGCATTTTGGAGAGCTGATTATGTTATGTTTTGGAAAGCAAAGTTATGCTGCTGGTTTGAAATCTAGAAACCGGCTAAGAGAAAGCTTAGCAAATTCTATTCCACTCTTTGGACCTGAAACTATGGTTCCCTAGATGATGGATTGAGAGTGTGCTTCATTCAGAAGTACATATTGAGCTTCATTGTTGGAGATTTGATGTTATTATTAGATTTTGAGTTGTTGGTGCAATTATGGTGGAAGGTCGATTTTGCTTGCAGCTCATCACATGAATTTATTTTGGTTTTGGGTAATCTCTTATCATGTTCCTATGCTTTGGGCGACCCTCTCCTCAGGATTTCAGATTTTAATATTGAGTATGTGATTTAATGTGTCCAAATCGCCCCTCAAGAAGGTCGTACCTCTCTATGGTTGCATTGGGATTTGTGCACAATTGATTATTGAGCTTTGGATGCAGTTCTTGTGTTTGAAATGGGGCGTCATATTCCCTAGCAGCTATTGCAACTTATCTCGAGACATTTGATGAAGAATTGTAGAAGTTATGAACATTTTGGTGTGCTACAATTTGCTGGTAATTCATTTTCAGTTTGCAGATTTTTATATCAGACTTGTTTCAATTTGAGTTTTCAGTTCTTTCTTCAATAAGTTGGATAGTTATCTAATATGAGATCATCCAGCTTCTTGGTGCTTCAAGCTATCGTAATTCTCATGTAATTTGCAGCTCTTTCTCATTTTGTAAAGCTGATAACAGTAGTACTGTTTCAGTCTATTTAATTGTTGCTTATTTGGGTTTAATTATCACATTGTAACTCCTGGATGGTTTACTTCCAGTGTGGAAAAAAGAACTTGCTAATTCTCTCATTGTACCCACTGGAAAAGTGGTGAATTTCCACTCATGAGTGGATGTCTGCCACAGCGGATGAATTGTTTTATTTGTAATTTCATTCCCCCCACTATTTAGTGGAAGTGTGGAAAATCTTTTGTGGCTGGTTATCCACCTAAGTACTCTCAATTTTATTATTAGCACTCCACCATATGATAGCACCTCGCCTTTAAGGGATCTTGTGTGCACATGCTTGGTGTCGAGTTTAATTCTTCTAATTCTATTGTAATAAGTTCAGTTAGTGATTTACTAGATCCTAGGGATCCTCTGACCATATGCCCGCCTCTACTCCTTAAGTGGTTTTAGGGCGCATTCTTGGTTATAGTTCTTTCTACATCGTTTTGGGTTTCAGCTAACCTTAAAGGGTGCTTGATTACAATTGTAATTGTCATTGAAAAATCAAAAAAATTGAGAGGGTATCTTACATTCATCTTTTCCATAGCAAATTATTCATTCAAACATATTTCTCATCTTGTTTAGCGAGTTTTTCCCTTTCTTGCTTCTCTCTTCTTTCTGCAACTTCTGCAATGTAGCATGCCTCAATTTCACCATTCAACCTACTGCAATAATTTGTGTAACTTCTTTACTATTCAACTACTCTCTTTTCTCTTACAAATTTTCTCTTGTTTCTTCTTTGAATGAACCTTTCTCTGGTTTTGATATCACGACCTCAATCTCGACTCAACAATATATCTCCATAATCTCTTCAACATTTTTCCTAGTAAGCATTCTAGCGCTGATTCTGTAATGTCCCCTTTTTCCTGCCCTAAATCCACCCTATTTTAATAGTGTTTTTAAACACTAGTATATATATAATAATATTAAAATATAAATAATATAATTAAATAAATAAAATAATTAAATAAATAATTAAAATTAAAATACTTTATTGGGGTTGACCAAGTTTGGAGGAGAAAACAAGGAAAAAAAAAGGTCGGCCTTGTAAAGGTTTTTTTTTTGGAGGGCTATAAAAGAAAGTAAAGTGCAAGTTATTTGGGGTATCCATTCATATCAAATTTCGTTTTGGAGATTCTTCGCTTTGGCTGCAACCCTGGTTGGGCTTCATTCCAAGGACAAAAACCCTTCTGAATGTGGTGAGTTGGATGAAACCCTAGCTCACCTTGTGGAGAACTCATGACGGAGTTCTAATTGTATTGAATTGGAGACATTGGAGGTTTGGAGCATCATTGCATAATCAGATTTGAAGACCAGATTTGGAGTAGAATTATTGTGGTATTTTGTGAGCAGATTGCATTAGGGTTTTGCTCTAATTTGGAGCATCATTGCATAATCAGATTTGAAGACCAGATTTGGAGTAGAATTATTGTGGTATTTTGTGAGCAGATTGCATTAGGGTTTTGCCCTAATTTGGAGCAGACTTGAGCGCTCACCTTTGGAGGGCGATTTTGCATATTTGGAGCACCAGAGCCTAAGCACTTACCAAGGAGGAATTTCGCCCATCTACGGTTTGGTATTTTAAAACTATTTTGCATATATTTGGTATGTATAATCATAGTTTCAAATCTGATTTGTAGAGCAGAAACCTGGGCATATGTCTGGCATGCTTGAGCCCATGAATTCATTGTAAATTCAGTCCAGAATATTCAGTTTGTAATAGCAGAAGTTATCTACAAAAAATCAGATTTGTATGTTGCATTTGGATGCCCTATCTTGTGTTTTTATGGTGGATTTCATGTTTGATACAAATATCAATTGGTAGCATCATTTATTTGTCATGTTTGGGCATTTGTATGTTCGCTGTGATATTTTGTTTGAAATCAGAAAATTCAAATTAGAATTCAGTCTTAGGGTTTAAGCAGAAAACTAAATCGGAAAAGTGCAGAATCATAAATCAGAAATCTAGGGCATAAATCAGATATTTTAGGGCAGATCCCATTGGGGATATTACAGATTCCACTTAATGCAGTCAAGACCAAAGTGCCTTATCAGACAATATAATCTTGCAGCTAGCATAACACGAAATTCACAAAACAGTCCAACTCCATTACAAGCATTCTAATATCCACAATCACAAGAAGTTTAAAATTACACTGTGTATGGCAGCTACTCATATTCATGGCAGCTTTAATTTTCCATTCATCTCTGTGCATAGCAGGTGTTCCACCTTCCGGCCTTCATTTCTCTTTGTTCTAATCCCAAATTTCTTCCACCAACAACCTCTTCAAAACAGTTACTGTCGCTCACATATAATTCTTGTGCAAAAGTAGTTCAACCATCTCTCTGAGCAGTTCAACTATCACCTTCCATCCATCATTTCATCTTCTTATTTGGTTTGCTTGAGCTTCTGTTCGTCCCTGTGAGTTTTCCATCTCAAAGGGAACTAGGAACCGGTCACCCTCTATAGGCGGTTCTGATTTCCTTGGGCACCTTTCTTTTATTATGTTTTCCATTGCTTCTCAATTGGAGGTTATGACCCCTTTAGGAATTGACACCAAGCATTTTTTTTGAGGTTCCTTGTTAGAGGTTCCGAGCCTAGTGGGAACCGACACCAAACACTCTTCCAAAGGTTCCTTGTCAGAGCTTCCTGTCTTGTTAGGAATTAGAAATCAAGTACTGCCTCCAGAGGAACTTATGAAATGTCTTTGTTGCTTCTGTCAGGGGTTTTGACCCTTTTAGGAACCGGGTACCAAGAACTTTATCAAGGGTTCCTACCCCATGAGAAACCACTCAAACTCATTAACAGTTTGCAACCTTTTGGTTGAGATTCCGACGTCATTAGGAACCAAGAATTGGGCACCTTATCAAAGGTTCCTATCATTTTAGGAACTTCCAAAACATACAACTTATCTCTTTATTGGGACTTTAGCTATGTTCCACAGCGTTTCGGGGACGGGGACGGCGGGACGGCAAGGGGACGATAATATATATGAAATTTATGTGTGTGTGTATATATATATATATATATATAGAGAGAGAGAGAGAGAGAGAGAGAGAGAGAGAGAGAGAGATCTCTACAAGTTAATAACACCAGTATAATAGTAGCAATATAACATGACAATCTTAAAATGATGTTGGATGATGTCTATAGGAGCTTGCATGCCAACTACATTCCTAAAAGAAATTGTTTGTACTTCTCACACAATACCACACTGTACCGGACCATGGCAAATGCACCTTTAATCTCTTTTGCACTCTAATACCATATGAAGAATTTTGAATTTTGATGCTTTTTTGAACAATGAAACATTGAAATCAGAAATCCAAATTATTTCTGTTAATATTAACTGTTATATAACTTGTATCATTAACTATGAATCTGAATCATGATATATTTATTGCTGTTATACTACAGTTGTTGCTGTCACTGCTTTCATGATTAATTTAATTGTTATATTCCTGTTATAGTGCTGTCATGATATATTTATTGCTGCTGTTATAATGCTGTCATAATATATTTTTAATTTAACAGCCTTTTTTTAAATGTTATGAACTATTATTTTTAAAAACATTATTAAAAATTGTTTTGCAATTAAAACATGGGGACACATCCCCACCCCTCAAACCTCTGTCACCATCCCTCGAGGCATTTCGGGCACGGGGGGACGTTAGGGGACATCCCCTAGCCATCCCCCTAAATTTGGAAAAAGCGGAAACGTCCCGAAACACGTCTCAAAATTGGGGACGGCAAGAAGCACATAGGGGACTCCTGGCCATCCTTGAGATGGTCAAGGGATGTCTCAGACGTCCCCAGCTGCCTCGGGGACAGCTAGGCGTCCTCTATGTGCTTCTTGCCGTCCCCAATTTTGAGACGTGTTTTGGGACGTTTCCGCTTTTTCTAAATTTGGGAGGATGGCTAGGGGATGTCCCCTAACGTCCCCCCATGCCCGAAATGCCTCGGGGGATGGTGACAGAGGTTTGAGGGGTGGGGATGTGTCCCCGTGTAACAAAGGACTTCAGTTATCGGGGTTCTCGATAAGAACATGAAGCATCAAAACTTAGAAGAAAATGCGAAGAAGTTGGAGCTTACACATCGATTGGGAAGCTGTCAAAGCCAAACCAAGAATTAGGAACTTGTTGGAGCTAAACAAGGATCCGAGAGCCAAGCACCTCGATTGGTTCTTGGTGGAGGCAAAACCTCTGATCAGCCATAACTCCTTCATTTCACATCCAATTTCCTCCAAATTTGACTTGGCAATACCCTTTTGCTCTTGAAGCAAACCACCAAAAACTAACAAAATCACAACAAAATTGAATTGACAAACCTGACATATTTTTGGGTGATGTAGAATTGCTTGTGAGCCTGAATGCTCCTGCATCACATCTTGATTTCTTGAACTCACTACCACTATCCCTTTTCGATAAAGCTGGCATTCTCCAAGAGTTTGGGAACTTTCCAAGAATGTTGGAATGAACTAAAAAGGAACATTAGAAAAAAGTAGAAAAACATAGGAAAGAGAAAAACCTACCATTTTTTTTGTTTTAAAGGCATTTTGATAGTATTGAAATAGAGAGAAAAAATTAGAAGAGAGATCTAGGGTTGCAACCCCTAGCATGGTTGAGGGTCAAAGCCCCTAGCATGGTTGAGTGGCAATGTCCCTCATGGGGGTCTAGGGGCAGTGTCCCCAACAAGGTCCATGGGCAGCACCCTTGGCATGCTCCTTATCATGATATAGGTCGGGGTTGAGGGGTGAAGTCCCTGCCACCAAGCCCAATTTAAAGTATTTAAAACCCCACAGGCCTTTATGGGCATTCTATTATTCATAATTTTAATGCTTTAAACCAAGCCCCAAAACTCCTCCAAAGTCTTCAAAATATGCTTGACTCTCACACTTTTAGATTTGATTATTGTCAAATATTTATTCCTTTTTTAATTTATAATTATACAATTTAATATGATAATATCTTTATGACTTTCAATTATAATATCAGAAACATATAAGATCTTGAAACCCTAAAACTTAACCTACAAATGGAACATTTAGAACCACTAAAACCCTAAATAAATTTAAATCCAATCATTATGCTTCACACAAAATTTATTCAATGGAAAAGAGCCTAAACTCCATTTAGTTAACAATTAACTTGAAAATGAATATCAATGAACGTAAATAGAGGTTTCCAAACAAGGTAAAATAACTCTAAAAACAACAAAAAATAAGTAGTCAGCGTTTGTATTGGAATGAGTATTGGTTCAGGGCCTCAAGTATGATATATATATATATAACTATGTTACCGGTTCGCCCAATATGAAGCCCGGGTTCAGTTCAGTCTTGTTCGGATTTGGAAAATAGGTTCGGTTTGATGCAAATACGCCAATGGTTCGGATTTCTCACTATGGGTTTGAAATCCTGACTGTGGGTCCAGCCAAGGTCCATTTTTTTCAAACCCGGTTCGAACCTGGGTAGAATTTGCACCCAGGCGGACTTTTTCGACGTGTTTTTGCAATTTTTAATTAATTTTTTGACTTTTTGTTGACTTTAAAAGACTATTTTATTCCCTCTAATCCTAATATTTGCCTCTAACACATGAAATAGGTAAAGTGATACTCATTTACCAATTTGTGAATGAAAAAAAAGGTTTTTTGCTTCCATTGCTGAACTTTCTCTCTTGCTTGCACAAGCTTGCATAGACTTGAAGGTTGATCGTTGATTGTTTGAAGTTGGTTGTTGTGCTATTCCTAAGCACTTGCAAGTGCTTGTTCGTTGCCAAGAAGATTGTAGAGCAAGATTTCTTCAAAAGAGGTAGGTTTTTTGATAAGTTTTTTTACATTTTTTTTAACAAATGAACTTCAACTCTTTTGTTTTACTTTTCATTCCTCTAAATGTTTTTAACACATGTTCAATTTTTTTCATTTTTTTGAATTCAATTAAGTCTTTTAGTTTCAAATTCAATGGATCATTACCAAAATTTCAATATGTTGTGCCTTAGGTATTCCGTATTACAATGGCAACCGGTACCTCCTTAGGCTCAATCCAATCTTGTTTCAAAACAACCCCAAACTTCCCCCTTTGGAAATATGTAGAAATGGTTCAACAACTTCCAAGTGGTGGAGGATATAGTCGGATTTGTAGTCATTGCCATGTTCAATATTCGAGCTCATACAGTCGAGTGAAAGGGCACTTGTGTGGGATCTCTGAAATAGGCATAAAAAATTGTCCAGGTGTGTAAATGTAATCAAATCTTACTTAGATAGGATCCTAAATATCTATGGAAACACTAAGGTCTGAAATTCTGTGTGAGAATTCTAAGTCAAAACAATTTTCCAGATTTCTTCTTATACTCGAATGTGCTGATTGCAGAACATTATTCGATTTCTATGTTTGCATATCAAAGAAGGAACCACCATAAATATGAGAGGAGACCTGCCCCTAAGAGGCACGTCTCATGAGAGGACGTGTCTCCACAAGTGGAGACACGTCCACTCATGGGACGTGTCCCTTAGGGCGCGGCTCATGATAAGATTCGTTTATCTTTGGTTAGTATATCTTAACACATATATAACCTTCTACAAGGTGGTAGATATGTAAGTAAATTCCAATTTATTAAATGCATAATATAACATCATATATTTAATTCAAATTTTATATGTATGCTCATAAATTTGATTTAAATGTTATCTAGAAATATTTAAAATATAAATGATAATCTTTGATCACGTATGAATGACGATGATGCTTTCAGCAATCGTCATTCATATTTGACCGAAGCTATCATCTATCAACACTCCCTTTTAGCTAGGGAAGATATTTCAAATCAAATAAGTAGAGATATCACCTTAACACGTGATATCTAAGACATGGTATGATTTCTCAATATTGTCAAGTCACATGACATTCTTCATAACATATCTTTATTATGGTATGTGCATTGACATCAAGTCACATGATGTCTACCATAATTCATGGAATATCCACAGATATAAATATCCACCATGATTATCTCTTAAGGATCACAATGATCTACAAATGATATCAAGTCCCATGATATCAATCAAAGTGTCCAAGAGATACTATCATGACATGTCCATAGATATCAAGTCACATGATATCTATCATGATAGTTTATCATTGTAGAGTCATCACTTTACAATGTCAAATACAAGTGTTCATTATTAGAAAGATCGTCACCTTTCAGTAATGTACACAGGGGGAGTAGGCCCATAAAGTCATGGAGTCACACACATGTCAAAAGAGTTTACACATTAAACGTCTTATTATATTAGTACAATTTATAAACAATTTGTATTTCAAACATAAATAACAAATTACATTTCAACCATACCAAGTTTCTTCTTGAAGTGCTCTACCTTGATTTGGGAGAGAGGCTTGGTGAGAATGTCTGCAGTTTGATCATTTGTACTAATATACTCCAACTGAATCACTTTCCTTTCCACCATATCTCTTACATAATGATAGGGGATCTCAATGTGCTTAGATCTATCATGAAAGACAAGATTTACAGAGAGTTTGATGCAACTCTGATTATCGCAATGAATAATTGTAGGATTCAAGGGCTCACCAAAGAGTCCCACAAGCAATTTACGAAGCCAAACTGCTTCTCTTGCTCCCATTGAGGCTGCAATGTATTCAACTTTGTTGAGCTCTGTGCAACTGAAGATTGTTTTCTGCAAATCCAGGAAATCATAGCCGATCCTAAACTGAAGCAACATCCTGATGTACTTTTCCGATCGGTTACACTTCCAGCCCAATCTGAATCAGAGTACCCATGTAGATCTAGTTGATCATTCTTGTAAAGAAGACCATATCCAATAGTGCCTTGACGATATCTCAAAATATGTTTCACAACCATTAAGTGAATTTCCTTTGGCTCACACATGAACTGGCTGAGAACATTCATTGCATAGCAAATATCAGGTCTGGTGTTAACCAGATACATCAAGGATCCAATCATCTGTCTGTAAAGGCTTGGATCTGCACATTTGGATTCTTTTGCTGCTTCTTTCAATTTGTGAAGGTTGGTTTCCATAGGTGTAGACATCAGTCTACAGTCCAACATTCCAAATCTTTTCAAAATATCAATAGTATACTTCCCTTGGTTTAGTATAATGCCCTCTGATTTCTACCATACTTCCAAACCTAGGAAGTAGGGTAGAATACCCAAGTCTTTCATGTCAAATTCTGAAATTAGATCCTGTTTCCCTTGAGCAATGAGGTGATCTTCTCCTGTTATCAACAGGTCATGAACATATAAAATAATTATTAGCATATCACCTTTGATTACTTTGAAGTAGAGATTGGAGTCAGCATCATTCTTTGAAAATCCTAATCCCAAGAGATAGCTGTCAATTCTTTCATACCAGACCCTGAGAGCCTGTTTAAGTCCATAGAGGGCTTTCTTCAGTCTGCATACATGTGAGTTAGGTTTATGTATCACAAAACCTTCAGGCTGTTCCAAATAGAATTCCTCTTCAATGATTCCATTCAAGAAGGTAGTTTTCACATCCATTTGATGGATCTTCTAGCCTTTAGCTGCTGCAATGGCTAACACTACTCTCACTAATGTGTAATGGGCAACAGGTGCAAATGTTTCTTCGTAATCAATGCCTTCCTTTTGAGAAAAAACTCTTGCCACAAAACGTGCTTTATGTTTTTCTATACTGCCATCAGCAGCATGCTTGATTTTGAAGAGCCATTTCGAAGAGACAACAAATTTCTCTTTTGGTCTAGGCACTATATCCCATACATCATTCTTTAGAATAGACTGATATTCCTTTGTCATTGCATCCTTCCATGCTTGATGTCGAAAAGCTTCTGTAACACTAATAGGTTCTGAGTTTATGATGTTGTTCATTAGAGCAACATAGCTAGAGAAACATTTGGGTCTTTTACTCTCCCTGAACGTTCCTTTAGGTGCTGCATGATCCTCTGCTTCTTTGATCATCTTCCTGGCCCAAAGTGGTCTCTTTCTGCTGATGTCATTTGTATTCTCATTTGTAGTGGAAGGAAGTTCATGTGGCATTTCCTCAAGATGCTCCCTCTGAATCTCAGGAGCAGGTTCCATTTCAGGTACTCTAGGGAAATGGGTTTTTGTCTCACTAGAACTTCTTGCCCTCTTGAATGCAATATCTTCTTCAAAGATGACATCTCTGCTCAACTCATTTTGTTTCTGCCTGGGTATGAATATCCCGTATGCTTTGGAGGTTTCACTATAGCCCACAAATACTCCTTTCTTTCCAGAAGGTTCTAGTTTGAATCTCTTCTCTTTGGGCACATGAATATAGACAGGACAGCTAGAAATCCTAAAATGACTAATGTCAGGTTTTATGCCGGTAAAGGCTTCTTCAGGAGTTTGTTATCAAGATGAGAATGAGGACATCTATTATGGATATAGACAGTAGTCCTAGAGGCTTCTGCCCAGAAAGAAGTTTCAATGTTTTGGTCCAGTAACATTGTCTTAGCAACTTCTACAATGGTTCTATTTTTCCTTTCAGCAACCCCATTCTGTTGAGGGTTGTAGGCAACTATGAACTCCTTAATTCCAGCACTCATGCAGAATTCCTTAAAAATCTCAAAGGTGTATTCTTTCCCATTGTCTGTCATTAAGGTTTTTATTTTCTTTCCGGAGAAATTTTCAGTAAGGGCTTTAAATTCTTTGAACCTCCTAAGGATTTCTATTGATTCTTTGCACTTAAGGAAATAGATCCAGGTTTTCCTAGAGAAGTCATCTACAAATATGACATTGTATAGAAATCCTGCCTTAGAGGGTACAGACATGGGTCCACATAAGTCTGAGTGAACCAGTTCTAACACATTTGGGGTTTTGCTCAAACTATTTGGAAAGGACCCCTTTGTATTCTTTCCTAAGGCACAACCTTTGCAAGTTCCTTCATGAGATGGTTTTAACTTAGGTAAGCCTGTTACAAGTTTTTCTACAGAAGGTAGGGCACGGAAATGAAGGTGTCCTAATCTTCTATCCCAAATCTCATTTGAATCAAAGGTGTCAAGGGTAAGGGCTTGTTTAACCTCAGTGCAAAGTTTGTAAAGGTACCCTTGTCTTACACCTATGGTTTGGGCTTTCTTGATTGTTGAGTTCTTAGGCCATGCTAGAACTTTCCCATCCATAAAGGTGACTCTATAACCATTGTCTTCAAGGGCAAAGATGGATATAAGATTCCTCTTTATTCCAGGTACAAATAAGACTCCAGTGAGTTGTAGAGAAAGCCCAGATTTCAACTTGATGGAACAAGTTCCAACCCCTTTTACTGGGTGTGCAGAATCGTCCCCAATGGTTACTTCTTCATTAGACCTTTCAGTCATAGTATCTAAGTGTTCTCTGAACCCTGTGATGTGTCTAGAGGAACCACTATCAATTACCCAGTTGTGGGTGTTGTTGGATACTTGACTAGATAAGGTTGTATAGAACACAAAGTTCTCAAAATCATTATCTGAATTTGGCTTTCCTACTTTAGCAAAGGATGCTTGTTGTTTAGTCCTATCAGGGCACTTCATTGCATAGTGACCATATTGATCACATCTAAAGCATTGTACTTGCGAGATATCTTTCTTCTTATAAGATCCCTTTCCATTGGAATTTCTCTTTCTTTTAAAAGATCCTTTCTTGAAGGAGTTTTTCTTACTCCTTTTATTAGATGTTGAGTTGAGTACATGAATGTCTTCATCTGTGTTCTTTTGTCTATTTTATTTTGTGGAGAGTCTGGTTTCTTCTTGAAGGTAGTCAGTTCTTAGCCTGTCAAACTTAGGAAGTTTAGATCTTGCACTCACTCCTTGAACAAATGACTCCCATGAGTTTGGTAGGCCTCCTAGTGCGATTAGGGTTAATTCTTTGTTGTCAATCTGATATCCAATTGTGGATAATTGATCCCTCAGTTCAATAATCCTCATGAAGTATGCATTTATGGACTCTCCTTTGTTTATTTGGGCATTGTTGATTTGCCTTTTTAATTCAAGAGTCTTGCAGGTGTTGTTGATCTCATAAGTACTCTCAAGAGATTTGTACATATGGTATGCAGTTTAATGTTTTGCTAGGATGGGCACTATATGATCCCTAACTGCATCTACTAGGATTTTCATGGCCTTTTCATTGTTTTCAATCCATTGAGTTTTCTTAGGTTCAGCCTCTGGTTCCTTTTTATTTTCTCTCACAAGTGAGTCTAGCTTATTCTCTTTAAGGATCATCATGATTCTGAATTTCCATGATGTGAATTTGTCTGCTCCTGCAAGACGATCTTCAAATCTGATCACACTTGACATTATGAAGAATGTGATGTGAATTCGATTTTGAAAAATACGAATTTTTTCTAGAGCAAACTGATTTTAGATTTGATTTGGATTCACACAACGTGGCTCTGATACCATGTAAATGTAATCAAATCTTACTTAGATAGGATCCTAAATATCTATGGAAACACTAAGGTCTGAAATTCTGTGTGAGAATTCTAAGTCAAAACAATTTTCCAAATTTCTTCTTATACTTGAATGTGCTGATTGCAGAACATTATTCGATTTCTATGTTTGCATATCAATGAAGGAACCACCATAAATATGAGAGGAGACCCGCCCCTAAGAGGCACGTCTCATGAGAGGAGTGGAGACACGTCCACTCATGGGACGTGTCCCTTAGGGCGTGGCTCATGATAAGATTCGTTTATCTTTGGTTAGTATATCTTAACACATATATAACCTTCTACAAGGTGGCGGATATGTAAGTAAATTCCGATTTATTAAATGCATAATATAACATCATATATTTAATTCGAATTTTATATGTATGCTCATAAATTCGATTTAAATGTTTTCTAGAAATATTTAAAATATAAATGATAATCTTTGATCATGTATGAATGACGATGATGCTTTTAGCAATCGTCATTCATATCTAACCGAAGCTATCATCTATCAACAAGGTGAAAACAACAAAGGCATTCCAAAAGATGTAGTGTTGAAATATATTGCTGAGCAAGAAAAAGCAGACCAAAAAGCAACCTCTTTTAAAACAAGCCATCCTTTGAAGAAAGGATCTCGATCCATGAAACCCCCTACACCGCCTTCTTATTTTCCACCTACAGAAAGCCATCCATTTATGGACATCCCTCAAGACAAACCGCACCCTCTTCAAATAAAAAGACCTAAGGGACCGTTGGAAGCTTCATTTCAAAATGAGGCAAGAGAGATTGTTGATCAAGACATAACAAGATGTGTCTATGCCAATGGATTGACATTCAACGTTGTTCGTTCACCATATTGGCAAAAAAATGGTGAAATCTATGAATGAGGCTCCAAAGGGGTATAAGGGCCCAGGTTTTGAGAAGGTGCGTTGCACCTTATTGGAGAAAGAGGTGAAACATGTAGCAAACTCTTTGAAGCCCATAAGGGATCCGTGGATCAAAACATGGGTGACCATCATTTCTGATGGATGGAAAGATGCAAAAAATCGCCCATTGATCAATGTTATTGCTGTGTCCCCTAAAGGGGCAATGTTTTTGAGAGCAGTGGATTGTGAAGGACAGGTGAAGGATGGTGCATTTATTGCTAGCATTCTTTTTCAAGCTATTGAAGAAGTGGGCCATCAAAATGTTGTGCAAGTTGTAACTAACAATGCAAAATATTGTAGGGTAGTTGGATTATTGGTTGAGAAGTATTCACACATTTTTTGGACTCCTTGTGCTGTCCACTCCCTCAATCTAATGCTACAAAAATTTGGATCCAAATTTGAGTGGATCAAACAGGTGTATGCTGAGGGTGAAGACATCCAAATTTTTGTCACCAACCACCATATGACACAAGGAATATTTAGACAATTCTCAAAATTGGAGTTGTTGAAGGTAAGTTAATTCTCAACATTTTTAAATTTTAAATTTCTTTTAATTTTAAATTTTGATTTTCAAACAGGTTGCCGAGCCTGTTTTGCCTCCAACACAATTGTGTTGAGACGACTTATAAAAGTTCGTGAGGCACTTTGTGCCATGGTAATCAGCCCTAATTGGTCCATATGGAGGCAATCTAGTAGTGAAAGGGCAAATAGGGTCAAGCAAAGGATCCTAGATGATAGTTGGTGGGTTCGTGTTGAGTTTCTCGTGAGTTTCACTGAGTTCATATCGAGTATGATTCGTTACACTGACATGGATAGACCTTGTTTGGGTGAAGTATATGATGGTATCGACTTAATGATTGAGAAGATGAAATCCATTATCAATGCAAAAGAGGAAGATCTTGAAGAAAAGTTCTTGAAAGAGCTACAGGAAATCATTGTTGATAGATGGAACAAAATGACCACTCCGTTGCATCTTCTCGCTTTTGCATTGAGTCCCAAATATTATAGTCCTGAGATACTTTATGCTTCATCAAGAGTTGCTCCATATAGAGATGTTGAAGTGGCTCAAGGGTACAAGGCAGCACTTCGTAGACTTTTCACTGATCGTGACCAACGTGATCGAGTGAGGGTTGAGTTCATGGCTTTTGCATGCTCTGGTAGTGTTGATCAGAATCTTGATGCTGTTCGAGACAAGTACAGGGTGGATGCTGATAGTTTGTGGTACTTCCATGGGCAAGAATACAGGCACCTCCAACCTATTGCAATAAATTTTTTATCCCAAGTAAGTTTTATATTTTGTAATTTTAATTTTAATTTATATTAATTAATAATTTTGTTTAGTTAAATAATAAATTTTGTAACTCTTAACTATTTAATTTGATCTTAATAGGTTGCTAGTTCATCTTCTTCTGAGAGGAATTGGAGCACATACTCCTTCATCTACTCAATAAAATGCAATAGGCTACATTCAAAAAAGGTAGAGGACTTGGTGTATGTGCATTCAAACTTGCGCCTCCTTACACACAAGCAAAGTTCCTACAAAGAAGGAGACACAAGGAGGTGGGATATTGAGCCAGAGCAGCTTGACTTGGATGCTTCCACAAGTCACTTAGCTGCACTTGATATTGATGATGACTATCAGCTTGAAGCAGCTATTGAGCATGTGAGTGGTAGTGTCAGTGTTAGTGGCAGTGCTTGTGCGAGTGCCACTGATGCTATTTGTGGTTCTACACAAAATGTAGCATCTAATGATGCTGCTTTTTTGATGACCCATATGATTTAGATTGATCAATGATCAATAATTATTAATGGCTGATTGTAAACACTTGACATTTTTATGTTTGAAATTTGAACTTCAATTTATAATTCTATATCATGACATTTGAGTATAAAGTGGTGGTGTATTTTTGCTATGTTATTTGACTATTAATATGGTGGTGTATTCCAAACTGAATTACTGCTGCAAATATGTATATATTTTTGATTTTTATATGTTTTTGTATTACCGAACCCAAAACAAACCCAACCCCCAAACTTTTTTTTTTCCCGAACCGGCGAATTGGGTTCTCGAACCCAAACCCGAACCCAAAACTGAACCGGTAACTAATATATATATATATATATATATATTCTCATGAGTTGTATATACATATTAAAATCTATATTAAAAATATTTGTAATTTGCAAATATAAGTAAAAAGATATATAAATATTCATAATATAGTACATATACAAAAAAATAAAAAAATGCTTATAATTTATTTCTTTGAAATGAATTAAAAAAAAAAAAGGTTTTTTTTTTTGCAACAATTAGGTTCTTAGATAGCCGACTAACACTCGGCTTTAACAACACTTAACACATAAGTCCTCACACATATGGCGGACATATATAATATGAGTTCTGATTTTTTTCACTGCAGATAACAATATCTTTTATTAATACAAATTTATATATGCTCATAAATTCGATTTCCATTAATATGTGTGATGAGGATAATCCTTGATCACATATAAATAGCGAAGATGCTTTCAGCATTCGTTACTTATATCTGACCGAAGCTATCATCCATTAACACTCCCTCTTAGCTAGGGAAGATATTTCAAATCAAATAAGTGGAGATATCACCTTAACACGTGATATCTAAGAGATGGTATGATTTCTCAAAATTGTCAAGTCACATGACATTCTCCATAACACATCTTCATTATTCAACACTCCCTCTTTAACTAGGGTAGATAAGCTCTAATAACACTCCCTCTTAGCTAGGGAGGATAAAATTCCACCAAGTAAAATTAATATCACCTAACTCGTGATATCAGAAGATATGGTATGCTTTTGAAAGTGTCAAGTCACATGACATTCTTCATAACACATCTTCATTATGGTATGTGCACTGACATCAAGTCATATGATGTCTACCATAATTCATGGCATATCCACGGATATATAAATATCCACCATGATTATCTCTTTAAGGATCACAATGATCTTCAGATGACATCAAGTCCCATGATATCCATCAAAGTGTCCAAGAGATACTATCATGACATGTCCACAAATATCAAATCACATGATATCTATCATTGTAGAGTCGTCACTTTACAATGTCAAATACAAGTGTTCATTATTAGAAAGATCGTCACCTTTCAATAATGTACACAGGGTAGTAGGCCCATAAGGTCATGGAGTCACACACATGACAAAAGAGTTTACACATTAAACATCTTTATATATTAGTACAACTTATAAACAAATTTGAATTTCAAACATAATATCAAATTACATACCAAGTTTTCTGCTCGAAGAGTTCAACCTTAACTCTGGAGAGAAGTTGTTGAGTATGTCCGCTGTTTAAACATTTGAACTAATATACTCCAACTGGATCACTTTCCTTTCCACCATATCTCTTACATAAAGATAGGGGATCTCAATGTGCTTAGATCAAGGAGTCCCACAAGCAATTTACGAAGCCAAAACTGCTTCTCTTGCCCCCATAGAGGTTGCATTGTAATCAGCCTCTGTCAAGCTTTGTGCTACAAAAAATTGTTTTCTGCAGATCTAAGAGATCATAGCCGATCCTAAACTGAAGCAACATCCTGATGTGCTTTTCTGATCGGTTACACTCCCAGCCTGAACAAATCCAATGGTGCTTTGAAGATATCTCATTATGTGTTTTACAACCATAAAGTGAATTTCCTTTGGCTTGCACATGAACTGGCTTAGAGCATTCACTAGGACCTTCCATTTGTAGCTGGAGTGCTCTATTAACTGAGCTACTGACCTTTTGTGGCCAGCCCATCATTAGTTCGGGTGTGGCTTATATCCAACACCCCCCCCTTAAGCCACACTGCGGGTGCTTGGGGCTCTTCTAAAGTTAGATCCTGGGACCTGTCGTCATGGAGTCTTTCAACATGACACCTTTTCTCAATCTCAAAGATGAATAAGGGCTTTCACCTCATATCTCTCTATCTCAGAGAATTATGCATTACAACAAGTGAAGATGTGACTCCCTCTGAAGCTTTAATTACCTGCATCAGCCTCCTGACCTCCTCATCCAAGATCGTCTGTAATGCTTGCTTTAGAGAAATGGTTTCCAACTCACACCTTTGTAGAGATTCTGGTTGTTCTCTTCCACCTCATCCCAGATTACTCTATTATGAATAGGTTTGCGGAGCTACCAATGTTAAATCCAGATTGACAGACATGAGCAATTCTAATCTCAAATGCTGAAAGGTACTTCAAGAATTTAGCATCTGTCCTTGCAACTTTGAATCATAGAACTCCCTCTGAAGGTTAATCTCCCTCTTCGAGGAGATGACTTAAGCCAATCATTCAGTCTCATGGTTGCAAGCTATGTCTTCATTCTCTTCTTCTCTGAAAAGTAATTTCTTGATCCATCCTAATGCCAATTAAGAAGAGA
This sequence comes from Sequoiadendron giganteum, assembly GCA_007115665.2. Lineage (NCBI taxonomy): Eukaryota > Viridiplantae > Streptophyta > Pinopsida > Cupressales > Cupressaceae > Sequoiadendron > Sequoiadendron giganteum. Next base: position 318,255,741 of record CM021103.1, read on the forward strand.
TTACTTAATAGTTCATATGAGTGAACTATTCGGAAGAGAAATATAAATGCTAGTAGCATACAAGATTTATTTATCCAATGTTATATCATGAATTAATGACTACATAAAAATTCATGAGCATTAATAAGAAAATGAAATACTTATCTCTTTAATCAAGGATGCCACTCAGATTTTAATCTCCATTGCTTTCCCTTCGATGTGTTAATGGTTTCTTTTACGCACAGTCAACACCGAGCAACTCAGGGAAGGGTGAACTCTCGACTATACCAAGTCTGTTGAATAATCCATCTCTTGTTGTGGCCAGCTGCGAGATCGCCAAAACTGACAATCTTCTTAATGTTGAGCTGCATATCCCTCACCATTTTGAACTGCACATATGACTTTAAGAGAGCACGGGAAATTTCATTGAGGCATTTGTTCAAAACCTTCTCATCAATAACAGTCGCATTACTCATCTATTGAAAGGCGCGGGCAATGCTGCCCCCTAATTCCCTGAGCACCATCTTGCCCCCTTGCTAATTCAACCCACTGTTCTTTGGGCAAAAGCTTTCTTTCCGTTATCAGGGGGTTTCGACGCTTGGACCTACAGAACACCTCTGTTCGTTATTGTCGGCTCTGTCTCAGCCAATCCACACTTTCACCAATCATCAATGATTTCCCCGCCAATTCCTGATGAAAGGTTATGCACAAAAGGAGACTTTTGAAGATACACGGCTTCGCATAAGTGTTATCCTTAACCGAAAATAATCTTCCATAGATGTAGTAATCCCAACTTTCCTCCAATGCCTTTAGCAACTATATACCATGTGCCTTCGACAACAGCCATCTTGATGACTTCGTGCAAATAAGAAAGGTGCCAGATATTAAATTTCGCTAGTGACGGGAAATATGTTGATTACGAAGAGCAGCATTCAACCATTAATAAGTTTCAATCATTATCAATGGCTTCTATATTGCTTTTAGAGTTTGCTATGCCATCTCCTTCACAGCCTGTGAATGCTCATACAAAAACTTCACTTCCAGAACTGCGCTGCTTGATATCATAACTCAACTCCTGTCATACGCTATTTCCAAGAAATCACGTCTGAGAGTTTCCCGATAGGTGAGGATCATGCCACTTCAAATGTCTGAACAAAATGTATATGCGAAGGGTGTTGTCACTAGGTGAATCTGAGAGCTCCTATCCATTAGACAATTTAATGATTGCCTAACTTATTACACGACCACATGAATACAGGACTCCCGGAAGCTCGATGAATGACCAATGTCTCACAGTCTGGAGAGAATATCCTTTACCGATGACGCGATAAAAAAAATGGATCAACTACCCTATGGCCATGCTTATCTCCTTCAATGATCGTCGGCTCAACCTTCTGATGTTAGCTGTTCCAATTGGTGATTACCTCCTGTAGATAATTTGCGGACACGATAGGGAATGGTGGATTAGCGATAAAAGTGAGTGACTAAAGAATCGAAGACAAAGACTTTGGGTACTTCCAAAATAGCAGCGATATTGAATTTGAGGGTGTCTTCATTAAATAAAGTCTTTTACTATTCCCACGAATAATGGTTCAACTTCCATTCAATTTTTTTTAATTTTTATTTTTTATTTTTTTGCGAATCATACTGAAGTCGTCAAAGCCAATATCTTATTTGGAAAGCCCGCTCGATACTCTTTGTATATATATATGACTTCTCTCCAGCATCGATTTCTTATGTGTCTAAGTCGTTATTCATTAAGACAACGACTGTTTAAATGAGAGATTAAGATGGCGTGAAAGAGACTTATTTCCTTCCTCTGTCGTTTCTATTGTTCAAGTGTCTAAGCAACTTGTGTTTTGTCAAATCTGATCGGAATTCCCTCCAAACCCGCTCTGATACCATGTTGAGGATCGAACATATGAAACAGGTCTGATTATCTTTGTCAAAGATATTTTCCAGATTTCTTCTCTTGATGTTGAATGTGCTGATTGCAGAACATTAATAGATTTTGATGTCTGCATATCAATGTGGGAACCAAGTTTAATACCTTTAGAGACTTGCCTCTAAGGGATGCGTCCTTTGAGAGGACGTGTCTCTACATGTGGAGACACGTCCGCTCAAGGGACGTGTCCCTTTGGGTGCACGGGTCTCTTAGATAGCCGACTAACACTCGGCTTTAACAACACTTAACACATAAGTCCTCACACATATGGCGGACATATATAATATGAGTTCCGATTTTATTCACTGCAGATAACAATATCTTTTATTAATACAAATTTATATATGCTCATAAATTCGATTTCCATTAATATGTGTAATGAGGATAATCCTTGATCACATATAAATAGCGAAGATGCTTTCAGCATTCGTTACTTATATCTGACCGAAGCTATCATCCATTAACAGTTCTTAAGTTTCTTAGTGTTTTTACTTGTTGAAGTTTGTTTAATTGGTGACTCTATATTAGTTAATATAAGAGCTGTGGTTGTTTGAAAAGTGTTAATGGTGAGAAGCAGAATTTGTTTAATGAAAACTAGTTGGAGGTTTGAGTTCTCTACGGGTCTCATTTTCCATTCCCAATATCTTTGGTTTTCAATTGTACCATGCTGATGAGGGGACTGCTATAGCAAAGTTTTAATAGACATAAATTATAAGTGAGATAATGGCTTTGTAAGGATGTACCAGGAATTAGAGTCCTTTTTTTATTGTAGCTTATTGGTATTAGTGCTGCCGAGTGTAGCTGTCTAAGTTGAAGATTGCTGAGAGTTGAGGTTATTTTGTATTGGTTGCTGAGAGTTGAAGTTATTTTGTATTGGTCTATGAAGTATTAACTTGCAGGTTTGCTCTCCTAATTTGTGTTAGTTTCCGTGAAGGGTTGAAGAATAGCAAAAGAATTTTGGTATATCTTTGATAGATCATCCATCCAGAATGGAAGAGGAGGAGAGAGTTGCAACTCTATTTTAGGGTTGTGGATCTAGATATGGAGTTATATCATAATGTAAGAAAGAGGATAACCAGAGTGGAAGAAAATATAAGACAAAGGCAGAGGCAAAAGCTAATAAAGGACCAACAAAAATAGTTGCAAAAAGCTAGAATTTGAGTTGGAGGAGTTATGGTGCATGTTGTAGTATGAGACACAATCATACAAAGGCAAAGAAAAATAAAGTTACAGCAAAGGCGCTAAAGAGTTGTGAGAAGGTGAAAAAGAGTGGTGAGGATAAATACTCATTTTGTGAGCAAGAGTTATATTCGGAGAGGAAAGCCATGGATACAAGGATTAGCCAAGGGACATAATCATTAGAACAAGGAAAAATAAAATCCCTTGAAGAGTTGGCAGAAATATTAGTGGATAGAAGACCTTCAAATGTGTTTTTCCAAGAGTTTCAGAGAGAAGATATAGATGAATGGGATGCAGATGAAGAGATTGATGAGTTGGATGGAGTTATCAAGTTGTGTTACCCCAAAGAAGGGGAAGGCATTGAAGATAACAATGCAAAATGGGAAGAGTTGGAAATTATGATGAAGAGGAATGCAGCCTATCACAAGAGGAGGCCCAGGATGTTGTAGTAGTGGAAGCAGCCCCCAGTTAGGGAGGAAGCTACAACAAAGATGGAGATTTTTGTGAGCCCATGTGATGAAGTGTTATTGAATTTAGAGAACACAACCAGCTAGAGGGATTTCTAGAGAATCCCATGATTAATGGAAAGAGAGAAGAAATGGATCATCTCTTTCTTGGAGAAGAAATGAGGATGATTGAGAGAGAGAGCAGAGAAATTTTCATTTGTGGTACAAAGGAGTACAATACAAAGAATGCAATTAAGGAGGACAATGTAAAAAATGAATTGTCTTGTGAACATCACATCAAGCTAGGAAACAAAGGCCACCTCACAAAATATAAAATGGAAAGCATGTTTAAATGGCATAATTTATGTATAGGTGCAACATAAGGTGGTATGAGTGATGCAAATAACAGTGACGATTTTTGGTGGTGGAGGACAACTAAGCCTTCAAGGAGCTAGGAAAAGAGAAAAAACATAAACTGGCAGATGAGGATGATTCTTGATCCAACAAGAAGTTGGAAGCAAAAGAAGAAAAAATATGTGTTGTGAATATGGTGTTCTACCTAACTAGCTCACTTAGTAGGTCTTATTCACATGTTAAGTTGACTTAGGTCTAGAAGTCTTAGTTGTCACGATAAGATCTTATGTTATTTACTTCTTGTGTTCTAGGTCATTTAATATTTGTTATGTTGGTTGTCTCATGTTATAGGATTAGGACATGTCATGATCTTGTCTAATCTTATCTCACACCTTAACTTTATAAGCAAGACTCTTCTTGCATCTTGCAAGGCATATCAAAGGCGTCCTGATCATCTTGTATCGTATTGTATTCTTGTTTGGTGGAATAACATCTTTTGTTGTTGCTTCTCTCTTATGTGTGTAGAGGTTATTTAGTGTTGCAGATTAATGATCTTGGTTGCATCCTGGTTACTCACTTCAACATGGTATTAGAGTGCGAGTGATACCAACAATATGATGGTTTGCAAAAGTATTTGATTTGGTTGAAGGGAACACCCTGACTTAGTTCTTCAGGATGGTTTTACCACATAGCCCAAACTCTACCTGGATATTTGATGCATTAGCATCTTGGAATAGTAACAATCCTGCATCACAAAAGTAAAATAAAAAGTATTGCAATAGTTGGGTTATTAAGTTTCTTAATGTTTTAACTTCAAGCTTGTTTTAATATAAATTAGCTTTGAATTATCTGTAAATATTAATGTTTCTGATATTATCCTGCATACTGTGTTACTAAAAATGTTTCTTTCCCCTCTGCACTGTGCAGTTGTTAAGATTTATTGAATTGATTTGTGCTGAGCTGAGGCTTTCCCATGAAAATGATATACTTTGAATAGCATAATAAAAACAATGCAGCAACTAACTCCTAGCTTCGTTTAACCCTTAGACCTTGGCATATATAGTATATGGCATGCATAAACCCTACCATGTGGATAATATGTTTGGTGCAAAAAACCCAGTTGGAATCCGTCGAAAGAAATGTTGAAATTGTGCAAAAACCCTAGTGCGCAGATTTTTTTTGTTGAAATCATGTTTAATCACAAAAAAATGGGGTTAAAATCCGTCAAATTTGCCAGTCAATGATTTATTTGGAAATTACAATTTTAACAGGGAAAAAATTGCAAAGTATGCTGTTCCATGATCAATCACAAATTTTTCACGATTTTTGCTTCATTGCTCTTGTCCATGGAAGAGTGGATACCTTCATTTATTATTCCCATTCTATTTTGAACCTTAATTTCCTTCCATGTTGGAATATCTTCGGCTTTTATGTATATTGCAATTGTTTTGAGATTTTTGGCAATTTCTACTTGGCACTTGCTGTTATATCCGTTTTACTCTCTCAAAGGCTGATATATACGTTGAGTTGTCAGTTATCTTTACATTATTAAATATGTAAATTGAGTTAGTTTCAATCAAATTCTGATACTTTATTTTCTCTATTATAAAGTATCATGATGTATTAAATTTGTTCTGCCCGATTGCTTGTAGGGTCTTTTATACTGTTCCTTTTCCCTCGGAATCATTTCCTTCATTATATGTGATGGATGAATAATAACTAGCACCAGTTATAAAGCTTTGCATGCCTATTGCAAGCAATGCAAAAGGTAAGTGATGATGTTTGTATTCAAGGTCACATCTGCTATTCATTATCCTCCAGGTATTTGTTATTGAAGCAAATGGATCAACATATTAGCTGTTGTTGTATTATTCATTGATAAATTCAGCAGTCATTGGAGCTTGTGATGTTACTTAAATATTTGGTTGTTTGAAAGGAAACAGATGGCAAAAGGGTGTCGTGATTGCTTCAAATGGCTTGATATGAGTTTATGTTAGGATAGTTCTGCAGTGCATAATGTATCATGTGGCAATAGTTTACAAAGCACAACTAGATAGCAAGTTTTATCGTGTTACTATAAATGAAAATGAAGCCATAAATTAGTTCAATTTCACGCTGCCAAGAATGCCCTTGATGATGCTACTTAACAGGGTTGTATTTGATTTCTAGTTTGATGGAGCAGTTTGGAAAAATATTTATGCTTAAACCTCTGTTAATTGGAAGACTTTTATGGGCCACATTGGCGTTCTGCTTCCATAGCTTTATATTGGGTTCCTATTTAAGAGTGGTTACTTTACCTGCTGGAGATAAGTCAAGGGCTGGTAGATTTTCTAAGCATCCAACTTTGCCACTGAAGTTTTGGAGGTCACGGGAAACAACTGTAAATTAATCTGAATATCATCAAATGTATTTATCTTTCAAAGATCTCATTTTCCATCCATTTGTGGTAATTACGTTCTTTGCAGCACCATGTTTACAAAGTTCATGAGCGAACAGGCTCAAGCTTGCCCTCCTTGAATCCCTTTGTAGGTTTTTGTAGAATGATAATGAATTCTTCAAAACGAATTCTGCTAGTAATTAGAATGGTATTTGTCAGCCTGGCTATTTGTCATTTTCAATTGATTGATTGAACTCCATTTTTCTCAGTGAAATTCATCTTATTTCCTATGAGCAGGCAACATGCAGATTACGGCAGGGAAGATATGTTGTCTAATGATCATACAATTGTCTTTATATTTGTTTGAAACAATCCTGGATATGTTATAGATAACCAAAGCATTGCCTTCATATTGTTTTGAAATAATCCTTGGCAGTTCTCTTTGCATGTGAACTAAATTGATAAATTAGTTGCCTAGCAGGCTTCCCCTTCTTGCGAAGCTCTATCTTGAAAGGTGATTATTTATCAATATTCCAGCTTGTTAACCAAATTGTATTTTGGTAAACTCTTCCATCAAGTATGTTTGCAAAGTGTATATGTAAAAGAAGGTTTTATCTTTGTTGGTAAAATCTCGATGTGGATGGCAAATTTTGACGTGTATGCCATTCAGAATACCTTTGGAAACTTCAATCTCATGATATGTCCTAAGAAATAATCAACTACACAATTTCTGGTGATCAGAAAAATTTATAAAAGGGACATATTTTTGCAATAAAAATATTTATAAAAAAATAGTGTTGATATGGTTGTAATTATGTTAAGAGATGTAATTACTGTGGCAGCAAGAAGGTTATAATGGTGTGAATGTGTTAAAAAAACTGTTTGATAGCCGATATATTTAAAAAACAAAATATATTTATTATCTGTAGTGGATCTCCAGAAAACAGTTTATATTTTATATGAGTAGAGTTTACATAGAAGATTAAAAGTATTGACATTATACGGACTTTAGATAACTCCATATTTTATGCTATAGATTTCCTTTCAATTTTTATTTAAGAAGGTAATGGATGGATAGTTGAATTGGGCTTGGTTACTAATTAGTGAGTATCGGCACACAAGTATTCATTCCTAGAAATTGGTCTTGATCCATACTTCTTTCTTGCTTCAGGTTAGATTCATAGTGTTGTGAAAGTGATTAAGATCACTCATCACTTTCACACTTGTGAAATGACCATCTTAGTTTTAAAATTCGAATCTTAATTTCATGCCAGCTTGACTTATTCATATGATTGTTGTGTATCAATTTGATGTGAAAGCTAGATGCTATATTTAAAGGGCTAACTCCAGTTCATTGTAAATATTATACTAGATACAATCTCATAGTGGCATTCTAATAGTTATCATTTATTTCTTGCACACATTATTAGTAACATACAATTAGAATATTTGCATCACAAAAACATCTAGGACTTCTTTGATGTTTGAGAGTGTTGCCCTTGATTTTCATTTAATAATTGGATTGGGTAGAACCAATTTTTGTGTGGGAATAGACTAAGGACATCAAGGCAAGCCTAAAGTAACATTATGAAATTAATAGAAGTTGAATTTGCATGCATAAAATGGATTTGCAAATAAGATTAGATCTGTAGTTATAGAAGTGATCCAAGGTAATAGATATAGTGTTCATTGATTCAAAAGCAGTTGTCCAAGCAGCCTTTATGTTTTTCACTTTCTAGCCAAGTGTGTTATATATTGAAGCAAAGTAAAACATAATTTGGATGAAAATTGTGCAGGAAATTGAGGGACAAAACATAGACAATATCCTTGGCAAGAAGTTTAACATAAATAAACTTGTGGAAAAAACATCGACGGAAGAAGATTGTACACTATATTGAAAATGTTGGAGGAAGGAGGGATTCCTTTGTGCCCCAAAAACTTACCAAAATATGAGGAAGTAGGTAGAACTTTGAGCAAGGCTGTGAATAAAGTGGTAGAAGATTAGCACAAGGGGGGAGGAAGGAATATCACACATGAAGCCTCCTTTATCAACATTAACTTTAAGGCGGGAAAATATGCTGCAAATATTGTTATTTCAAATGATTTAGTCAAATTGACAATTACAAAATCGAGAAAAAGTAGTAGTTCCCAAATCTTTGGGTATGTGGCCTATGTGGGAGCGAGTTTAATTTTGAATGGGCTAGAAATGATGAGACTATTTTCTATTTTCATTCTTAGGGGTTTAATTACTTTTTAGTTAGTGGTAGATAAAAAATGGATCTTGTGTGTGGGTCCCTAGTTTATGAGCAATGTAGGGTGTATATGTGTCCTTGGATGCAAGGATTTGAGCTTATAGTTGAAGCATTGAAACACATCCTTGTTTGGATTTGGTTATATAGTTATGAGCAATGTATGGTGTATATGTGTCCTTAGATGCAACGATTGAGCTTATTGTTGAAGCATTGAAACATGTCCTTGTTTGTTTGGATTTGGTTATATAAGTTGCCACAAGAATTTTGGTTAGAAAATATCATGCAAAAAAATGGGATTTATTAGGGACCTCTAGTTTTGCTTGAATACCATGACCAAGAAGAAATTGGCCTTTTATACAACGATTTGTGTTTCTATTAACTTGGTAGAGCTGATTAATTATGTGGTGAAAATGAATTTCTTTATTCTCTTGGAGTCACAATTTAGATTATGAATGCCTACATGTTGAGTGTTTTCATGCAGAAAGGTAGGGCACATATCAAAAAAATATACAAAGGATCTTGAGTCCCTTGATTTATCCTAAAAAATGAAATGGGTATTGGTGTGTCAAGGAGAAAAAAACAAAGTGAAGAATTAGGTGAAAGGTGTCCAACAAAACATGCAAAAGAGTGCATAGTACTTCATAGAGTAGAGCACCTATGTTGAAGAAGACCTCACAAGGAAGGAGGTTTAAAGTTTGGAAAGGAATTAGTTTTCTCTAGTGGAAGGGTAGGAGGAACATAATGATGATGAAGGATTTACGTTATGACAAGATTTGAGTCATTGGCAATAATTGAAGTCACAATGTGGCAAGTAGGAAATGCACTCTACAAAAAAATGCAAATCTCTCTAAGGTAGACTCAGGAGGGCATACAAGAGGCGGAAAGATATAAGTTAGTATAGCTAAATTGGAGGCCAAGAATGATATTGTGAAGGGAATTCATAAGTCCCTTAACAATTGCTATCATGGTTCTTCTAAGTTGGAGTTTTAGGGGATTAGATGCCCTCGATAAACACCATTGGAGAAGCAACTAGTGGAGTTACATGCTCTAGCTATCCTATTACTACAAGAAACTAGGACGAATCAAGAATCCATGGAAATTATTTTTAAGATATAATTACCCAAAAGCTTAGGCTCAATGTCTTTAATTGACGACATTGTAAGAGGATTTGTTGTCTTATGGGATGATAAAAGTATTAAGGATGAAGTTCTATTGGCCATGTTTGTATCTAGTGTTAGGGAGTATTTTAAATTCATTCTGAAAAAATATATATGTGCTTTCATTAGATGGAGATCATACCTTGTTACAAGAAGACCTAAGCAAGTTGAGGAATTTGTATAAGAATGAAACATGGGTTTTAGGATGTGATTTATTGTTCATTTTCTGCCTCGAGGTTAAAATTGGAGGTATTCATCATGTGAATGCTAGCTCTAGGGCGTTTTTAGCTTTTTGCACCAAAGAATCATTGCTCAAGGATGGTTCATGTAAATAACAAAAATACTAATGTGACTAATATTTAGGTTAGATTGGAGAGATTTATGATTTGCTTATATTGGGCTCATGGATAGAATACCTTCTCTTCGATAGTTATAACCTATGTAGGTTTTGACTATGGGCCTATTGAATATTTTGTATGATCTCAAACCAATTGGTTTCCCATTTAAAATGAGGTTTATGTGGTTTGAACTTCCAAAATTTGAAGAAAAATTCGATAGCTAGTAGAAAATAGAAATTAAAGGATTTGATTAGGGGTCTCTTCCCTTCTCATGCCTTGGTGTGCCACTCGTTCAGAGGAAAGCTTCAATTGAGAATTGAAAAGCATTAGTAGGTTGGGTGTAGATCAAGTTCTCCTCTTGGAAAGGCAAATAGCTCTCCTTGGTTAGGTGGGTCTTGTTGATCAAGACTTGTTTGCTAGCAATCCTTATTTTGTGTTGTTACTTTTGCAAGGCCTTGGTATAATTTTGAAGGCAATATTTGACATTTAACATAATTTTCTTTGGAATGGCATACAAGATAAGAGTCAATTTAACCTAATCAAGTGGGACCTCATTTATAGGAGAAAAAAGGTGATATGGGATTCTAAGATTGTAGAAGGATGAACAAGGTCTTGAGGATGAAGTTGATTTGGAGAACAAATGAGAAGGGTAGGGTGGGGAGTTAGGTCCTAAATTCCAAATATATTGGCTATGCTCAATATGGTAGGATCTTTACCCAACCTTTCTTCCCATAAGGGTTTGACATATGAGTTAATAATTTGTAGAAACTTGGTGACTAGGGACCTAAGGTGGAAGGTTGGTGAGGGTTCACATGCTCCCTTTTGGGATGACCTAACTCTTAGACAAACCATTGTAGGTGGGGGGCTTTTGAGCTCTCATTTGATGTTTTGGAGCATCCTTTAGTAACAAAGTGAGTAATTACATTTGGGAAAAGGCTATAGACAAGTTATGGGTTAATCTCACCACCTCCTTGGAATTAATTGAGACTTTAAACCATTTGAAGGCTATGTTGTGGAAGTGGCCTCTATAGACTAGTCCTCAAGAGGATAATGTTTTGGAGCATCCTTTAGTAATAAAGTGAGTAATCATTTGGAAAAAGGCTACATACAAATTATGGGTTAATCTCACCACCTCCTTGAAATTAATTGAGACTTTAAACCATTTGAAGGCTATGTTGTGGAAGTGGCCTCTATAGACTAGTCCTCAAGAGGATAAATCAATTTAGAATGGAGGTTCATTTGAGCAAGAAATGATTCATTTGACCTATTCCTCCCTTAGCAAAAGCAGATGTTAGGTGGTGCCATTCTCAAGAAGGAAGATTTAGATTGGTCAAGGCCTCCCTAAAGCTAATGCCTTTCAATGTTTGGTTGTGAACAAGAGGGGCTTTACTTGGGATAAAATCAAATCTAGGTGTGTAATGCACACTGCCCATGCATATGACAATGCTACTTATACATCGTGTGCCATTTTGAGGGAAAGAAAATTGGTCTTGGGCACCATAAAAATGGGACAAACATTGGCTCCTTCCAAGTAGCATCTTAGAAGTGCTATTTTTGTAGGTTGTTTTAGACTCGATCATGACTAGTAAGCAACACTTGATTACCCTACAATTGAGTGTTGGACTTCGTGAGTTGGACCACATGTTTCTCATAACTGTGGGATTGTGGCACATTATGTATATGTTAGAGATTAGGGCTCACAAGGTTATGATAACAACCCTTGTCAAGAGATGGCACAATGAGAGATCAACATTCCTTCTACCTACTGGAGAGGCCACTATTACCTTAGATGATGTTTGAAGGATCCTTAGGATCTCGATCCATGGTGCTAGGGTTGTTTATGATACAAACACGAGAGGATGTATTGGTGAGGGTATTCTTGGATGATGATCTCAACATTGAGGATGGCGAGATGGATCTACAAAGAGCCATGGGGAGATTCAATGCTCTTCCTCTTGTTTTAGCTGGGGTCATCGGAGGAGTGTTTGTCCCAGATCAAAGATCTAGGGATTTTTCCTTTGGATGGGGTTGAATCCTTGTGATGATGTTGAATGAGAGTGTGGTGTTTGTATGGGGTCCCTGCATACTATAACATGTCTATTATGACATGCACTAGGTTGTTTACTGATACAGTTCGAGTTTATCATGTGGGGTGACATTGCTCCATGTTTGGGCATGGGTGCATATTACTTGTCCTATGGGTTATGAACCACACTGCAACGAATTCCCATATGTTTATGTTTATGAGGCTGCCTTGACACATGAATGGTTAGGAGACCTAGATTACTGGAGGAGGGTCTTGGATAATATATATATATATATATGATTGTTTGGAGGCCATGGATATTATGTGAGGTGTGGATCAATGATGCTACTAGTTTGGTATTCTGCAAATAGTTGAGATGGTTGATTGGTTGCACAACACCCAAATTAAAGAGGTACCTTCTTGAGAGAGTCAGACGACAGTTTGGAGAGGTGCAGGGTGGTCCTAGCGAGGAGGCCATGTTTGCTTGTGCTCAACGAGAGATTAGAGAGTGGGGGTCAATGATAGCCCCTAAGATAGTTATTGCATATTTTGAGCCTTTGGTGCCCCATTTAGTGGGCATGGGGTTCAATTGTGAGGGACATAGATACTACACTTGATTATGACTTATGGTGGGCAATGTTTTAGCCAATCAGATTGACTCACCCAAGTGGAGGAGTGGTGAGAAGGCAGAGATGAGGTATCGATCCAGCTAGGGATTGTCACCTACAATAGAGGATGGCAGAGGGGATGATGGGGGAGATGGGGGTGGGGGTGATGCATGTGGTGGAGAGGATGGATAACAAGTAGGAGGTGGTGATGATAGATGGGGAGGGGAGGAGGTGATGGCAGAGGGTTGGGGTGGGTCGGGAGGAGGAGACGATGGATGGGGAGATGGTGGGGATGGAGGAGATGGCGGAGGGGGAGATGGAGTCGACAAAGAAAGGGATATGGGGGTATGGCTAGCAGTAGCCTTATTCAAGTGAGACCAAGATCAAACAAAGAGATATGGATAGAGGAGAGAGAGGGACAACCTATTAGTGTAATTGACTTAGATGACAACAGAGAGGGACAACCTCTTAGTGCAATTACACAAATGACGATTGAGAGAGATGTTGAGATAACTTGATGACGTTAGGCAGAGGCAGCAGATGACGGTGTAGGTGGAGTCTTCTTGTCATAGGTTATGTGGGAGGTGAGTGTCACATATAGGAGGCTACCTATTATAGGACCCTATATGAGATGGAGTTAACAATAGAGATGAGGGCTTCTAGTTTTACATCAAGGAGTTGGTCAGGGGCCTCACAATTGGATAGATTGGAGGGTAGATCGGTGATGGGAGGGTTTTGTGGGGCAACCACCACTATCACCACCATGACCATGATAGGTTCTTGCAAGATAGGAACCAACAGAACCAACAACTCAAGGTGTACAACTAGGGGCAATTGTTCCTTCTCAACCATGCTCACTTGGACATTTAGAGGGTGGGAGTTCCCTACAAAGGAGCTTTATGTCTGATATATATGATGTAGACACATTTTGATTTATGGTTGCAGGTTCATGTATATATGTATATTCATGGCTTGTGGTAGCCCTTCATATAAACATTGTATATATTGATGATGCATCATTACACGTTTATATTTATGAGAGTTTGTTGTGTAGATGATGTTCATGATGTGATGGATTCTTATATGTGTGTGATGAATCTATGCGATTTAATGTGTGCATTTGACGATGATTCCTATTTGATTGTTTTATGTGATGGATACATGTATGCAATGTTGATCTTTATTTGATGCTATGATATATGGTGTGATGGATTATGATGATGATGCCCTAGATAATGACGTGATGTGATGCTATGTTTTTTTTGTATTTTTTTTATCATGCTATGATGACCTATGTTATGATAATACCATGATGCTATGATTGATGATGTTATATCCTAATGATGGTATGACTATGGATGCATGATATATATGTTGTGATAATACATGATTTGTGTATGCAAGGATGTTATGGATTTTTTGTTTGTGTCATGATACCTAGATATAATAGTTAGTATGATGAGTAGGATAGAAGAAATGATTTAGGATGATGGTGGATAGATGAGTCATGTATCAATGAAAGCTATAGTGTTTGGAATTTTGGAATTTTTATTAAAAAATAGGATTAAAAAATGATTTTACTTTTGCTTTTGGTTATCCTAAAGAAATGTAGAGAGCAATCCTTATTTTGATATGACAAGTAGACATTATGCACCAAGGTATGAAAAACTAGGGCGGTGTCACCTCTATTGCATGGACTTGGACTTTGCAAAAAAAAAAAGGAGTGCCCTTATTCATACCAGACATACAAAAACCTTGTTTGAATGTGCGAGCGAATAAGACTTAGAGCATGATGGGCCTATGCACAAAAGGTATGAAGAACTTGATATGCAAAGGTTGTTTGTTATGCAAGAAGCTATCTTGATACACACAAGGCAAGTATTCACCATGGTCATATTATAAGAACGTCCTACAAACACGATAGATGAAAGGAATGACTGTGGCCCATTTTGTGCTCCTCTAAACAAACCAAGATATTGAAAGATCAAGGTGGCTTCAAGTAAGGGGTGGAAGGAGACAAAGATAAATCAATAGAAAATATCAACTGACAAAATGATATCAAAACCATCATATCTCTTACCAAAGAGATTATAATTGTTCTCCTAGATTGTGCCTATTGTAGGAAAGATATATTCTTTAAGGCATTGATTGGGATATTGAATTAAATTTTTTTAGGCAATTGATATGTAGGTAGTGGGTTGTTTTGGTAGTGATTCTAGCTTGCAATTTTTTCATGAATTTTCTAGGTATCAATTATTGTGTCATTTGTTTTTGCTTACTTTTTCTAAGGTGAGTGTGATGATGAGTTTATTATGGGCGATGATTTTATTGTAGATGGGCAAATTTGTGTTGATTTATTTTTGTTGTATTTTTGGAATATGTTAACATTTTTTGGATTTTGGAATATTTGAGGTTGTTTAGGATTTGTAGGAATATATATTGCTTTTGGATTTTTAAAACATCTACCTTTTTAATTTTTAATTTTTTTGGATTTTTGGAATATCTATTATTTTTTTGGATTGTTAGAATAACTATTGCTTTTGGATTTTTGGAATATTTGAATGTTTTTGGATTTTTCAGTTTAAGGTAATACAAGGAGCCAATATGATTACTAGTTTTAAAAATGCCCCCAACTAGGTGTAGGATCGTTCTATTATGGACTATGTGGAAGGATTTTATTATGATACTAGGTGAGATGGATAATACTAGATACTAATAAACTACCAATCCATTCTAGGTGTGTAAGCAAAAATATGATAGGTAGGTTGATATGGATGGAATGTTGGATTTATTATAAACAAAATGAAAAAGAACATGATAGATGGTAGATGGTGCTTATTACACATGGCACCTGTAAATAGGTTTTCACCATGGTGCTTGTCCAAAGCGTCACTGAAGTGGTTTTCACTAGAGGACAATTTTTATATTTACTATTTACATTTAAAAAAAAAAGATTTTGATACACATAATGCTTGTAAATAGGTTTTCACCATGGTACTATCCCAAGGCACCATCGAAGTGTTTTCACCATTGGACAAATTATTTCTCTTTATTTTTTAAATTTTACCCATTGGGATACCCCGAGGGTTAAGCATGGAATTTTTTGAGGTGATTGTTGTTGATGGGCTCTTGTAAGGGCTCACCTTCAAGTGTTGCAAGTTGATAAGATCTTGACCCATAGCTTGCTATGACTACAAATTGTCCCAACCAATTTGGTTCAAAATTTCCCTTGTCTTGATCTAATTGATTTTCTCTAATTTTCTTCAAGGAATAGATCACGTACGTGAAAGTTTCAATTCTTGATCCTTTTGTTGTAGCTACAAAAAAGATGATTTGGTAGGCCTATAAATGATTTAGTGCATTGAGACATCTTTTGTCTAGCAACTTTGACTCATGTAACCTAGATACTCAATACTCTTCATTGTTGATAAGATGTTGCAATCACACCCTTAAAGAAGGGAGTTTGACCTCAATAGGCAAGATTTCTTCGGTGCCATAAACAAGTGAATATGGTGTAGCATTGGTAGGTGTTTAGATACTAGTATGGTAAGCCCATAGGGGAAAATTATGTTGGATGTACTGGTCATCGCCAATGTCATGAACTATCTTCTTTAGGATCTTTAGCATGGTTTTGGTAGAAACCTTAACTTGACTGTTACCTTGGGGTACTATGGTGTGGGAAATTGGTGTTGGATATGGAACTATGAAAAATACTTTGGATATCATGATTTGTAAAGGGTGTATCATTGTTCGTGATGATGGTGTGGGGAACACCATACCAAAAAATTAGGTAGTTAAGGATGAAATTCACTATGTGTTTTCTAATGATTTAGGTTAGTACGATGGATTCTATCCACTTCATAAAGTACTCAGTGGCGGTGATAATGAAATTATGATCGTTGCATGAGGTGGGGGAAATCTTGCCTATGAAGTTGAGTCCCCATTGTGAAAAGGTCCATGGTATAGTAATGACTTGCAACTCTTGGGTTGGTGCATGAATGAGATCTCCATACTACTGACATTGTATACACTTCTTCACAAATAGGTGTGCCTCTTGATCCATGGCAGGAAATAGTATCCTATCCTTAATAGCTTTTTAGAAAGGCGAGGGCCACTAAATTGCAATCTACAAAAACCGTTGTGTACTTAATATAGGGTAGTTTTAGCCTCTTCTGAGTTAAGACATCTAAGTAATGTAACACCAAGACTCTTTCAATATAAGGTCTCACCAAGAATGGTGAAATGAGATGAGAGGTGGATAAAGGTTTTCTTTTGGTTAGTGGTAAGTTTGGGTGGGATAGTGTTATCATGAAGGTAAATGTTTAAATGTTGTTGTACCAAGGTGAATTAAGACCAAACATTTCACACATAAATTTGAACTCGAGGACATCGAAGGCAATAACCATAAGTTGTTCAACTAGAAACTCACATCTCTGACTATTGTGCGACATATCTAGGAGAGATCTGATAGTTGCCATTGCATTTACAACCTTGTTCAATCTAGGTATTTTCTCAGAGATAGTAGAAAATAATTGTTTGAGGCTATCGACCATCCTCTTATATGGTAGCAATTTATCGTCCTTTGTTTGATAATCATCATTAAATTTTCTAACCACTAGCTGTGAATCACTATAGACCTGCAACTCTTTGATTTTCCACTGGATAGCCATTATAAGTCCTGTGATAGGTGTTTCATATTTAACAATGTTATTAGTACATGGAAATGGAAAGTGATATGATTTTGGAATACAATCACTTTGAGGGGCGATGAATAGGACTCTTGCCCCTGAACCATGTTGTGTATGCGACCAAAGTACTATTTCATTTATTTGTAGGGATGATGGAAAAAACTGCTTCATTTGGAAATTCTGATACTAGAGAGCTATCATCATATAAAGGTGCTTCAACTAACTGATCTACAATCACCTAATCCTTTATTAATTTTCGATCTACGTACTCTATGTCAAATTCACTTAGTATCATAATGCAGTTAGCCATGCAACTGATAAGTGTTGCTATGGATAAAAAATACTTTAAAGTATTAACTTTGGAGATGAGATTAGTTTGGTGATTGAGCATGTAGTGTCATATCTTCTATGATACGGAGATGATTGCTAAACATGCTTGCTCAATAGGAGTGTAATTAAGCTCCTAGCCCACTAATGTCTTGATTATGTAATATACCACTCTCTTTCCTAAAGTCATCGTGTTGTACCAAGAGAGCTCATAATGATACATATGTAGCTGAAATATACAATATCAACGGTCTATTTGGAATGAGATGCATCAATACTAGAGGTGAAACCAAGTAATCCTTAAGATGTTGAAAGGTGATGGGATTAAACTGTGATTGATATGATGGGTAAAACTATCCTTGTAATTCTATCTTAATTTGGGTAGGTGGGTCTGAATCAATCTTTGAGAGTTTCAAAGTTTCCCCAATTTACTCCTCGATGTCAATCCAGGGGTCGTGAACTTGTGAAATATATTAGGACTGTTTGCCTAA
Source organism: Sequoiadendron giganteum (assembly GCA_007115665.2). Classification (NCBI taxonomy): domain Eukaryota; kingdom Viridiplantae; phylum Streptophyta; class Pinopsida; order Cupressales; family Cupressaceae; genus Sequoiadendron; species Sequoiadendron giganteum. Next base: position 318,273,908 of record CM021103.1, read on the forward strand.
GGGCTGAACCTAGAAAGCCAAGTGTGGATGGATGAAACTACATGAAAATTGCATTTATTCAGAAATCTGGTTTTCAGAATTTTTGTCACTTGTGTGATAGGAACCTGGGCCAAATAGTTCGTAACAAAATCAGATTAAAACTAAACAATAAAACATAAATAATAATTCTTGATGACACTAGACTATCTAAAGCAGATGAATGCTGGAATGTAAAGTGCTAAATAAAGTTCACACATATTAATGAGCACTCCAATTAACACTTGTTTGAAATAATCTACCAAATCAAGTTCAAACAGAACAATAAATACATTGATTAAATCTGATTGCAAAGTAGTCTGCTAAATCAAATGTACTTATAGCATGATATCAAAATAAACACATCAATCACCAATACATCGAATAATAATTAACATCACATTGAATGGTTTTAAGCTAGCACAACGATTAAAGATCAAATACAAATTTAAAACTGAAAAAGTCTCATTACCACAAAACACACATATTCTACAGCTAGTCACTGGGAAATTGAGGAAGTGGGCCCTATCTTCTCTGATTTCCATGGATGAGACAAAATCTTATTTCATTCTACTCAATGTTTATGCAAAATGAGATTTCAAACTCCAATCTTCTTTGAATCAAATCAAAAGCTTGCAAATATATATTTCCAATTACTAACTCAAGTCTTAGCATACATATATATAGAGATCACATGTTGCTAAGTTTATAAAAGACTAATAAAAAAGGTATACAGCTATTTGGGTTGCCTACAACCAACAACCTTTAAAAGCTTCTTAGAAATAGATCTACAGATTTAACATCATTCCAAAACAAAACAACTTAGATCGAAGTTAATCAAAAGTGACACATGACTCATGAGATAGTTTTGTCCTCATTCCACTGATGCTCCTCTTGCTTCCATGCACCATCCACCTAATCATCCCTTTATTTTCATAGTCATAATGATAATTAGTAAATAATTAAAGGTTTTGATATATCCACAAGTTTCTATCTTTTCTTTACATTTTATTAAATATCTCTACTTCATTAACAAATAGTGAGAGGAACTGCAAGGGATTCTATAGGAACAAAGAGGTAAAAATAAAGACACATTTATCCCTCATCATTTCCCCCCAGCTTAGGGTTTTGCATGCCCTCATGCAAAGGGACATATGATACAAACCAGACAACTTCTACATTATACTGGAGATCTCTTTAACACAATTGTTTCAATGCATGCATTTGATCTTTATTCTCTTGAATGGGTATACAAGAAGCATTGACAGTCTTTGCCTGCTCAAGCACTGCTTTAAGTTGGTCAATCTCTGCTGTTTGTGAATAATTGAGGATCCTTGCATCTTGAACCTACTTTTTTAGAGCTTCATTCTTATTGGTTAATTTGGTCACTAGATTCTGCATGTCATGAATTTCATCGTTCATTATCAAAGGATTCTCCTCAAATTCTTGTTCTTCTTGTTCATTGTGAGGAATCTCAACATTTTCCTGTTCTTGGTAAACCAACTCAATTGCCTCTTTCTTTCTCTCCTCTTTAGATTCGTATTCTGCTTTTTGATTGTCAGTATGATGGATTTCACCAATTTCCTATTCTACAAAATTCCCTAGGTTGTCATCATCTGCTTGCTCAGTTGGCATAGTCTCAACTTGAACGATGCTCTCATCATGAATACCCTCTTTGGCAGTTGGGATTTATTTTGAAATTGGAGAGTTTTGTGGAGGCATTTCAGGGTCTTGTTCGGGCTTCTTTTGACTAGATTCTTCCTATGTATCCCTTCTTTTACTCCTCCTTAATTCCCTAGAGACTACCTCTGTTCTTCTAGTTTTTCGGAAGACTGTGGCTAGAATTGTTAAATCACCAACTTCATCAATTTTCTTAGGGCTCAAAACATCACTAGATACATTAGCTAAATTTGCTAACTTATCCATTGGAACAATTGGTGATTGTTTCTTACCTTGAGAAATTTCTGAAATAACAGCTAAGGTCGACACACTATGTAATCTCTTTTTACTTGTAGAGTCAGGTGTAGTAGTTTTAGTAGTCTTAACATTTTATCGTTTCACACTTGAACTCTTGACTCACTTACTGCTCAACCCTAGGGGTTTTTTAGCATTTTTCTTTGAACTACTAGGGAAATCCCCTAACTCAGAATGCTCATTAGGTGTATCAGAAGGGTTTTCATTTTCACTACCTTCATTTGAACTCACATGACCAGACTCTTCTTCCTTAGAATTAATAGGAGATTTTTCCGCATTGGGGGAGCCCTCTTCCATCGAGTGTTATGAGGTGTTAGGGAGGTCTTCCTCCACAAAGTTTTTTGAGGAATTGTCTACAACAAATGAATCCCAATCCCTTGGAGGAGATAACTTCTTTAACTCCCTCACAATTAACAATTTGATAAGTCCATGATGGGCTAATGAATTCTTGCTACCCTTTTGGATTGCTTTTCACATTTGCATTATAGAAGAATAAAGAATGAAGAAAGGTTCACAAATAAACCCCATCGCAAATGTGTCATGAGCCGATTTTTTTTATCATACACATACACATACCTTCCTTCGTAGGTTATATAATGAATGATAAACCTCGCCACATCCTTCCAGGGCAACGAAAGTGAGGCTAGCTTCGTGCCTTGTCTAGTGAGTACGTCAATTGACTCCCCATGCCACAAAAAATTCTTGTGAAGGTGCTTAAGATCTTTTGCCTGCGTTGAGTTATCAAGGAAGTAATTTTCCACTGTTAGCAACAATCTAATGACATCTGCTATAGCCTCAACCGAAATAGGAATTTCCAAACCATGGACCTGTGCTTGTTTGCTGTGACATGTCATTGCAAATTCACGTGCTAGTTTATCATCATACCCTCTCAATCTTCTGAAGTACGCATCCCACCTTGCTTGCCTAAATATTTTATATACTTCAGCCATTGTTGTAGCCTTCAATTCATCCATAGTTATAGGCTCAAAGCGGTGCCTATGTTCTCCTGCCATAATATTACCAGGAGGTTTGTTTCAAACCAAAATAAGGCACTTTCGTCAACTTGGAATACTGTGCAGACAAAATATGTTAGCAGATGGAGTAAACCACCACTGGTAAGGGAAAGATGCTAGGAACGGTTTAGATAAATTTTTGGATAATAGGTAAAAATGACAAGTCGTTAACTAAATTTAGATGGTAGTTTGAAATGGTAATTATGGCGGGTTACAATCTACACAAGGGATGTCAGGGTAATAATATTATGAAATGACCGAGGCCAAATAATAAAGATTTTCAGTGTGTCAAATAAATATGGCTTCTCAAAAAATGAATATAGAATAGGCAAAAAAGAAAGGTGAAATGAATATGGAAACATATGGTATGAGTATGATTTGATAGTTCCCAGATATAGGATAGATATGATTGGACAGTTCCCCCCAGCTTAACATGTGGCCCATCCATGGGACACGTCACCATTTATTAAAGAAAATAGAAGATATAAAATAAAACAACATAGAAAATAATAAACTTGAAATATACCAATACCAAACCATCATGTGTATGGAAGGTGACATGGCGATGGAGGAACGAGGAACCAAAAAAATAGAAGAGGGAATCGATCAAATCACATGGTGTAGACATGAAGATGCCAGTGGAGCAGTGACAGAGTCAAAAGTAAGGTGGCAAAAAATGAGATGAGAATGATACATCGATAAAGCACATCATCAAATCTGCTGCCTAATTGGATGGGTACAAAGAATGGTGTATCACAAATGTTGCATCACCACATGGAAAATGAAGGTCAGGAATGAGCAAGGTCGGGCAAGTAAATGACATAAATATGTAGACAGCCCATGCGATCAATGGCAGAGGAAGTGCAGCTGAAAATGATGGAGTGTTTGGATGGAAGCATGAAAAATCCCTCATAATGTGCAAGTTGGTAGCAACACCAAGAAGGAGGTGAAAGAGCCACGAAAAGAAGCATACAAACGACAAGGAGCGTTGTTCTGTAAAAAGAGCTGACCTGGAGCTCCTGTCCTCAAAATGACAAGAATCAAGTTCCAAAATAACCAAGAAGAATGAAGCTCATAGGAAGGTGATATACGTAGCGGAAAAGAAAATCTAGATGTCCAAAAGTGGCCCTTAAGCAGTGGAGAATGAAAAACCTTCCTTGTGTGTACCAAAGATAAAAGAAAAACAAGGGTTGTGGTATGTATAAAGCAATCCTTGTCACATAAGTGATAGGTAGTTTGTTTTCTCAGTTTTCACCCTATCATCACCTAGAGGTGCCGGGAAACTGGTTTTCACCCCTAAGATTTATTTAGTAGTTAATGCCCATCGAAAACCAATTTTCAAGCATTAACTAGTCAACAATACCCTAAGGTTTTCATTGTTGGATCTTTTATTGCATTTTTTTAAATTGAAAAACATTTTGAAGAGTAACTAAAAGGTACTAGGAGTGTCCACATAAACCCTATCAAGCAAATGGAGTTCCTTAGGAAAATTCAAGACAAACTATTCCCTTGAGAAGGACCTCTTGTACAACTTCAACCGATGACCACTGACATTTAAAGCCATGCGATTGAATTCCATGGTGTGAATCTTGGCTGCCTCGTTGTCATAGACCATCTCAATTTCATAGGGCCTGAGCCAGTGGGTGTGGAACTTTCCCTTAAAATAATGGAAACGAGAATCATACAAGAGTGCTCGATGAATTGGTTGGAATGACCATTATCGAATGAAATTATCATGCCAGAGACTGCCCTAGTTTTGTACAATCTTTGCATGTAAGAGTGCTTGTTGACAGAGTTCATACAATGAGTGAAGTTGTGCAATCCATTTTTTTTGTGCATCAAACAAGTTCATCGCTAGCTAGAGTGCGGTGTGAAGAGTTTTTACCTCAAACTTGATAGGGAGAATAACCCTCTTACCGTAGACAAGCTCGTAAGGTGTCAAACTAAAGGTGGTTTTCCATGTGTGCGGTAGGCCCACATGACTTTAGGAAGTCGCACAACCTAGTCTATCTTATGGAGGGAAACTTTCTTGGTAAGAATGTTCTCAAGTTCTCAGTTGGTGACTTCAACCTGGCCATTAGCCTGAGGATGGTAAGGTGAAGACTTGCGATGTCAAATCTCATATTCATGAACCAAAGAAAAAATGAGGCCAGATGTAAACTGTGGACCTTGATCTATAACTATCTCATGCAAAACACCAAATCGGGTAAAAATCTTGGAATAGAGAAATTCAACTACCTTGGTGTCTCTGGCATGCTTCAAAGATATAATTTCAACCCACTTGGTTACATAATTTGTACACACAAGGATATATTCCTTGTTTTGAGATGATGGGTTGACAGGTCCAACAAAATCAAGTCCCCATTTTTCAAAAGGCTCAATGGACAACTAAGGATGCAGAGGCATTTCATCTGAGTGCATGGGGCAACCCATATGCTGAAATTTATCACAGTGTTGAACATAACATTTACAATCTTTGTGGAGTGTAGGCCAATAGTAGCCTATAGTTAAGATCTTCTGATCAGTCCTATGAGCGGAAAAATGTCCTCCGTATGGTTCTATGGGGCATGTGCGAAGTATGTCGAAGACATCATCCTCGGGCACACATCGACGCATGATATTGTCAAGGCCACAACATAAGAGAAATTCATTGATCCATGTATAATCACCACTAAGTCCGACTAGCTTTCGAAATTCCCTTAGAGAGAAATGAGGTGGGAACTTGCAAGTAACCAAGTAGTTTTCCATGCTAGCGTACCACAGGCTCTTTGCTGATATAGCAAAGAGATGTTCATTTGGAAAGGAATCATCAACTAGAACTGGTTCATCATCTTGTTGTTGTAACTTGGACAAAAATTCTGCAACCACATTCTCACAACTAGGCTTATCAAGCATAGTAATGTCAAATTCTTAGAGAAAAAGTAGTCATCTAATAACTCTACTGATTACAACAGGTTTATTTATTAAAAATCAAATTGCTGAATGATCCATATGAACAAACACTTTATATTCAATAATATAATGATGAAAATTATTAATTGCATAAACAACAGCTAAAATCTCCTTTTTAATTACCATATAATTTACCTTAGCCCTTGTGAAATTCTTGCTAATGTAGTAAATGGAGTAGAAGAGATTATCTTCTTTTTGTCCAAGGACAACCCCCATGGAACAATCTGAGGCATCAGTGTGAATATGAAAAGGTAGTTCGCAATTCAGACCTCTGAGTACTATGTGGTGACAAGCTTGTTCTTAATGGTTTCGAAAGCCTCTTGACACCTTGGTGTCTAGGAGAAAATGACATCTTTCACTAACAAAGAAAACAAGGGGGAGGTAATCTTACTAAAATTTTGGATAAACCTCCTATAGTACCCTACATGGCCTGGAAAACTACACACATCATTTTGGCTAGTTGGTGTAGGAAAGTCCTGAATGATCTGTATCTTTTTCGGATTGACTTGAATACCCTTAGAAGAAATATAATGACCAAGTGCTATCACCTCTACAATAAGCATATGACACTTTTAATGACTTAATGATAAATTAGTGTTTATACAACATATAAGTACCTTTTCTAAATTTGTTTTAGCCTCTTCATAAGTATTACCATAGACACTAAAATCATCCATATACACCTCAACACAATCATTTACAAGATCCACAAAAATGCTCAAAAATTCCCTTTGAAAAGTGGTAGGGGCATTACATAAACCAAACGACAAGATGTTATAGGTAAAAATGCCCCAAGGACAAATGAAAGTAGTCTTGTCTTGGTCCTCAGGCGCTATGCAAATTTAGTTGTAGCCACTGAACCCATCTAGAAAAGAGAAAAACTTCTCACCTGCAAGAGTGTCCAACACTTGATCAATAAATGGAAATGGGAAGTGATGCTTTTTAGTAGCTTTATTAAGTGATCTATAATCAACACAAATTCTCCACTTACCATTTTTATTGGGAACCACAATTAGAGGAAACGCCCATTGACTATCTGAAATAGGATATATAAACCCAACATTTAACAACTTATGTAACTCTTCTTTAACTATTTCATGCAAGACGAGGTTGAGTTGTCGCTATGGTTGCCTAATTGGATGACTACCTTCTTCATTGTAAATATGGTGGGTGCAGGTGTTAGGATGAATGACATGTATATCTTGGTATTCCCAATCAAATGCATCTTTATTCATTCTAAGCATGTCAATAAGGTCTTGGATTTTCTTAGTGGTTAAATATGGATTAATATTAAGTGTATGATTAGGGAAAATTTCTATAGCTTTTGATTGTGAAAATGAGTTAATGGCTAGTACTTGGGAGGTAGATGGAATATCACTAGAATTTACAAAAGATAAAAATGAACTGTACAAATAATTATGAGGTAGCAACTGATGCAATGTGACAAAGTGTTGAACAGATCATGAGTTACCTACCAATGGAAAGTTTCCAAAAGAACAAGGAGTATTTATACCTGAATGAAGAACCATGCTTTCAAAAGATTCATTAGATGCATAACTATTCTGAAGAAAATTAACAAGAATATTATCCTCGGTAGGTTCTTCCATATCTAAGGCTTGATCAATTGTCAAGATGGGAAATGACTCATCCAAGTCACTTTCAACCCATACTGGATCCTTCATTTCCAACAAGGGTTGCACTGGTGGGTATAAAGTCAACTGTTTTGTGTGCTCACCATTAGAAATGACCATGTTTCCTAACTGACAATTGATGAATGTATCCACAACTTCTAACCAAGTTCATCCCAAAATCAAGGGGTATCCCCCAGCTTAATCTTTGGCTGCAAAACCATAAAGTCAATTGGGTATTCCCACAAATCAATAGAAATGATTACATCTTCAATCATTCCCTATGGTTTGACCAAAGATCGGCCTACCATTTGGAGAACTGTGGAAGTAGGCCTAAGTCCCTCTAGTGGCAACCTTTCCTTTGTTTCATTTTTCATAAAATCAATTACAACACCCAAATTGACAAGGGTATTAGGAATGCTTACTTTACCAATAGATACCTTGATAATATAACTCCTTGTATCCGAGTACTTAGGAATGGTTATGTTCCCAAGCATAAGGTATGCCAACTTTCCAATAACTTAGACGGTCTGCGGGTCTTCCTTCTTGTTTTGCTTCCAAGTACATAGATCCCAAACTATTTTTGTATATATGGGAATGTCCTTGATATCCCGCAACAAAGGAATCTTGATGTTAAAATTGTGTAACTCATTGACAAAATCAAATTCAGGTTGAGAGACTTTCCTTTGTATTAGTTCAGATTGAAATTGGTCAAGAAAGGGAGGTTCTTTCACTGGCTCTGCTCTAGGTTCTTCATTAATCTCAGTGATGATGGGACCTTGAAGATCCTTTCCTGATCTTAATTGAAATCGATCTAATTCTACTTTATTTATAGGGTAAGTAGAGTAACCTGTTGCCTCATTATTGGGGTTTGGGTTTCGTTGGGATGGCATTGGTGTAGGCTTTGGTGGTTGTGTGGGATTGGCTGGCTAAGTAGATGATGATGGTATGGGTGGAAGAAATTATTGTGGTTGTTGGTATGGGTTGATCATGGGAGGAGGTGGAAATTATGGTTGTGATGGATACGATTGTTGGTATGGTGCGGGTTGTGGTGATTGTGGCCTCCATGCTTGTTGCCATGACTGTGAAGCATACTGATACTGTGGCTTCCATTGAGGGTATGGTGAGGGTTGTTTCCAACCCCCATACCATCTGGGTTGATTGGAAAAAGAATTGGATTGGCTGGGTCCTGGAGCAAGATAATCATTCATCATGGTAGGGTGCATTACTCGAGGTGGGAAAGATCACCTAGGGGACATGTAGTAGACAAGTTTAGAATATTCCATATCAGGCACACCTTCAGGAAGTGGCCTTAAGGTACAAATTCTACTAACTTATTCTAAGGATGAAATGTTTTTCCTATTATAAAGGCAATCCTCACTACTATGTCTCTTGCAACAAGTAAAAAAAAACACATCCAAGTCCTTTTCAACTTCCTCTTGCTTCCTACAAGTATATGGAGTGTCTATCTATTTACCCATATGATTTAACAAACCAATTTTAAGATCCTCAAGTAAATTTCCTATTTCACACTTCATTATACCTATTGCTTTACCTGGAGCATAAGGCTTACTTGGATAGTTCCTTCTCGAGTGCTGAGACCTTGAATAGTTCCTGCAAATATCACAAATATTGTCAAATTCCATTTTAGAGATGTTCCCTTTACCTATTAAATTTAATGCTTCCATAGTATCATCTCTTATGCCTCTAAGAAACAACATTTTAACATCACAAGTCAACCCTTGTTGTCGTGATCATTGAAAACTAAAAATGAAGCGTTCAAGGTAGTCTTCCACAAACTCGTCTTCTTTTGTGTCATATTGAAGATTTCGTCCTACACCTCTTTTGTTTTACAATACTTCTGGTACTTGCTGAAAAATAATTCCTTCACGACTTCCCATGTTTTGATATTCTTGAGGTTAATGAACCAACACAAAGCTACATCCTTCAAAGTGGCTGGGAACAATTTGAGCTTCTCCGCATCACTCTAATAATCATAGTTGTGGCACAACACATCAAACTCAAATAAGAACATGTCAGGATCCTCAACAGAAAGACCACAAAAAATTGGTAAAGCAGAGTGAGGAATGTTTTTCATAGGAGCATCCTCTTCATAATGCGTAATTGGGTTGTTGTGGGTTAATTCTCTCACATCATTGTTGTTGTTGTTAATTTTTTTGTTGTTGTTGGGATCAACCATGACGTTTAATTCCCAAGGGGTAAAGTAGGTTTTAAATGGCTCTTGGGTTTCTGAGAATGGACTAGCTTTCGACCCATAAGATTCATGAAAGAAATTTTCAACCTTTCTTCACAATACTTTGGAAGACCCTAAATGGGTAGCTACATGTTTCTCAACAGTAGTAGACTCAATAACACACTTCTCGATATCAGGGTTGGGTAACTCTAATGGTTGTAATTTAGTTTTCAATTTTTGTCATGTTGAACTACTTCCTTCAATGGATGGCTTTGAACTATTTTGCAGTTCTTCGGTTTGTGGTCCCTCAATAGATGATTTTAATTTATTTTTAAGTTTCTCAGGTTGTGAACTACTTCCCTTTTCTTTTCTAATAAATCTCCCTCTACTATCCCTACTACAATTCATGCACCTAAATCAAGAGTATTAACCTTAACAAGGTCAACAATTGTATAGGCTTTCCTCTTGACATACTGGTCCTAATTCAACTTGCTATGATTTTAGGCCTATAATATTTTTCCCCGAAAATGATGCCCAAATGATTGGATTAAACTATGATTGATATAATGGGTAAAAATATCCTTGTAATTCTATCTTAATTTGGGTAGATGGGTCTGAATCAATCCTTGATATTTTTTAAGTTTCCTTAGTTTACTCCTCGATGTCAATCTAGGGGTCGTGAACCTGTGAAAGATATTAGGGTTGTTTTCCTAAGGGCTAAATCTAGAAAGCCAAGTGTGGATGGATGCAACTACATGCATATTGCATTTGTTCAAATTTTTGGTTTTCAGATTTCCTGTCACACACCTGGGCCAAATAGTTCATAACAAAAGTAGATTAAAACATAATAATAATTCTTGTTGACACTAGACTATCATAAGTAGATGAATGTTGGAATGTAGAGTGATAAATAAAGTTCACATGTATTAACGGGCACTCCAATTAACACTTGTTTGAAATAATCTTCCAAATCAAGTTCACACAAAATAGTAAATACATTGATTAAATTTGATTGCAAAGTAGTCTGCTAAATCAAATGTACCTGTAGCATGATATCAAAACAAATACATCAATCACCAATACATCGAATAATAATTAACAATGCATTGAATGGCTTTAAGCTAGCACAATGATTAAATATCAAATATAGATTTAAAACTAAAAAGTCTCATTACCACACAACACACTAATTCTACAGCTAGTCACTAGGCAATTGAGGAAGTGGACCTTGTCTTCTCCGATTTCCAGTGATGAGACAAAAGATTATTTCACTCTACTCAATGTTTATGCAAAACGAGATATCAAACTCCAATCTTCTTTGAATCAAATCAATAGCTTACAAATATATATTACCAATTAATAATTCAAGTCTTAGCATACATATATAGAGATCATATGTCGCTGAGTTTACAAAAGACTAATAAAAAAGGTATATAATTGTTTGGGCTGTTATGGACTACAACCAATAGCCTTTAAAATATTCTTAAAAATAGATCTATAGATTTAACATCATTCCAAAACAAAACAACTTAGACCAAACTTAATCACATGACTCATGAGACGATTTTATCCTAATTCCACCGATGCTCCTCTTGCTTCCATGCACCATCCACCTAATCACCCTTGTTTTTCATAGTCATAAGGATAATTAGTAAATAATTAAAGGTTTTTATATATCCACAAGTTTATATATTCTCTTTGCATTTGGTTAAATATCCCTACTTCATTAACAAAGAGTGACATGAATTGCAGGGGATTCTATAGGAACACAAAGGTAAAAAGGTAAACAAAGAGGTAAAAATAAAGACACATTTATCCCTAACCAAAAGGCTTGTTGGCATTTCTCATCCCATTTGAATATGAAATACTTGTGTAGGAGATGTGAGAATGGATGACATTTATTTGCTAATTGTGCTATGAATCATAGATAATAGATTGCAAATTTCCTTGAAGACTATGAAGTTGTTTGAGAGTCTTTGGTGGAGGCATCTCAATTATGGCTTTCACCTTTGTGGGGTCTACTTCAATATAACTATGAGACATAATTTATCCCAATAAATTTCCTAAAGTGACAATAAATAGACATTTCTTGGGGTTTAGCCTCACTTGATACTTCTCTATCCAATCAAATATTTGTGCAAGAACATCCAAATGTCCTTTCCTTGTGATTGATTTTTCTAGTAAATTGTCTGCATAGTCTTCTATTATATTATGGAACATATCATGGAATTTCATTTTCATAGCTCTTTGATAGGTTTCACTTGAATTCTTAAGACCAAATAACATTACATTCCAACAATAGGTGCCCCAAGGGCATGTTAAAGTTGTCTTATGTTGGCCTTCTTGTACTATATGAATTTGATTATATCTTAGAAAACCATCCATGAGGGAAAGTGTCTCATGGCTTGTTGTTAAATCTACTATGATGTCAATATTTGAGACCCACTTTGGATAATCTTATGAATCCAACATCTAAGAATTTATAGTTCAACCTTGACTAGTAGTGCAATCTGGAGATGCATCTTACATGATTTTTTTTTACAAGTTTTTCCTTTGGGTAGAATGCCAAATGATGGACTATGAATGATGTATCTTGTGTGAGGGTGAGAAAGGATGTTAGATTAGGATTAAAGAAGAACATGAAAATAATTTGACAAAATAATCTACTCTATAGCCAAATGCACAAATCTAAAATCTAAAACTCCTACACATACAAGATTTAAACTATACTATTGTAAACATGATAAGGAATCTACTAATTACCAAATGAAATGAAAGAAAAAGATGTTTTCATCATCCCATGGCGGAGTGTATTCACTTGATGTTGGATTGATCTTATCACAACAAAGCCTCCAAATTTTGTGTGCAAAGTGTGGATGAATTCTTGGTTGATCGGAGGAAGGAATGAAGCTCTCTCAAGGATGATCTTGGAAACACTTCGTTGCTCAATGTATGTTGACTCTCCAATCCTTATTTGTGAGGAAAGAGGTTTTTTATATAGAAGATGTGACTTGAAATGAATGATCAAGATCATTTTGAAGAATATCTAGATCAATGACCATAGTGTGTTGAGAGGATTTAGACATGAGAAAATTGTGCAAAGTTGATTACACAATTTGTGTGATTGAGAAATAGATTGGCCGGTTAGGGATGTGATTGATCAGTTAACAAATTTAGATTGATTAGTCAAGAATGTGATGGCTTAGTTAGGAATTTTGATTGATTAGTTAAAATAATAGATTGTTCAGTTAAAAATTTGGATTGATTAGTTAACAAATTAGATTGCTCAATCAACAATTGTATTTTTCTCAATCAAAAAGTGGGTGAGGAATATAAGTTAATTGATTTAATTAATTAATTCCTTTTTGGAGTTGAATGTGCAAATCAAGTTTGACTTTTGCAAACAAAGTTGCATTAGTTTGATTTGATTTTTGATAATTGATTTGAATAGTTTGATTTAATTATTCAAATTTTTAGAGGGAAAGTGTTGTAATTAAATTATTATTTAATAATTTAATCAACTTAGTGGAATAAGGTGATTAGTGACATAATTAAATAATTGGCATTTATTTAATCAGTGAGGATGAAATAAGTTGAGATTATGACTTTATTAAATAAATGTGATTTATTTAATTGGTTAAAATGATGAAACATGAATTAATCAAATAATATTATTTTATTTAATCAATAGAGGAATTAGGGGTTTGAGGACTTTATTATATAAATGAAATATATTTAATTTGTTTGAAATGATGAAAAAGTTAATTAATTAATTAATGTTGTATTATTCAATTATAGAAAAATTATGGTTTTTGATGTCGTTTTGATGTGGTGCGATGTGGGAACGTTGTGGGAATATTTTGAGATGATCTGAAATATTACAAGAGAATTTTGAGATGTTTCGGGGTGATTACAAGATGATTCGAGATGATCTAAGATATTATGGGATGATTCCGAGCTGTTTTGGGGTGATTTCAAGATGTTCTGAGACATTATGAGATGATTCTGAGCCATTATGAGATGTTACGAGATATTTCTAAGTCATTCTGAGGTGTTACAGGATGATTTTGAGTCATTCTAAGATGTTACAAGATGATTATGAGATGTTACAAGATGGTTATGAGTCATTGTGAGATGTTCCGAGATGATTTTGAGTCATTTTGAGATGTTACGAGATGATTGTGAGTCATTTCGAGGTGTTACAGGATGATTTTGAGTCATTCCGAGGTGTTACAAGATAATTTTGAGTCATTCTGAGGTGTTACAGGATGATTCTAAGTCATTTCAAGGTGTTATGAGATGATTCTGAGTCATTTCAAGGTGTTATGAGATTATTCTAAGTCATTTTGAGTTGTTACGGGATGATTCTAAGGTGTTACGAGATGATTTGGAGTAATTCCAAGGTGTTATGGGATGATTTTGAGTCATTCCAAGGTGTTACAAGATGATTCTGAATCATTCTGAGGTGTTATGGGATGATCAAAGATGATGTTCCATATCGTTTGATGTTGTTCGATGTTGTTCGAGGTGTGTGATAGGTGTCAAGTCAATTTTTCTTGTCTACATTTTGCCCCTCTTTGATACAAAGTATTGGTTGCTTTGTTTCAAAGATTCTATCTTTAAGATCAAACTTTTTGAAAAAAAATTATGCCCTAGTGTTCAGTGGAATGATGGTAAGACTCTGTGCTGTCCCCTTGAGAGGTTGAACAAAAATTTTAAGCTTTGAGGTTAGGCTCTTGACACTATTTTCTTGTCATTTCAATGTTTTCAAATGAAATGTTATATCAATATGTGCATCGTTTCTCGTTCAGAGCTTCTAATTTGAAAGTAGGAAGATTCCCCAAGTGTAATTAGGGTTTCCTTGAGGTGTTATATAGGTAATTTTGTCTTGGAATTGGTTCATTTGTGCTTTGTTCCTCTTGCTAATTCTTGTCTTTGGATTCTACTTTCTATTAGTTTTTGAGGGAGAATGTTGAGATTCGAGGTTGCCCCACATCGTTATGAGCTCGTTCAGGAGTATAGATGACCTTCAGGTATCGGTGGCCCAGTATGTACCTTTTCACCTTTTTCTTTTATCATGTTTTCGTTCTTGTTTTGTGTGTGCAAAGTCTTGGTAGACAATAGCGTTGTTCTTGATATTCCTGCATAGTTGTCTCGGTTTTGGCACTTTTGTAAGGTGAAAACTGTGCACTTGTCTGAAAACTATGCAATTGTCCTAAACTGCTGCTTTTATCTCAAGCAGTTGTCTTAAAACTATACAGTTGTCCTAAAACTGCACCTTTATTTTGTGCAATTTACCTAGAACTACGCTTTTGTCTAGAAATTGTGCCCTTATTTGATGTTTTTGACCTAAACCTACACCTTTGTCCTGAAACTGCACTTTTGTCTGGCTTTTGTTGAGCATTTATCCTAGAACCTAGCAGTTGACTCTCCTATCATTTGCCTTTTAGCTTTGTTCTAAACCCTAGCATGTGTTTGTTTACCATCATAAATATTTTTTTCCATCATGCTCACATCGTTTTGTGTTGCTTTGCATGTTTAGAGTGAAACCCTAACATCCTGGTTTATAACAATTGCAAACAAATCTCCGACTAGTTATGACGGGAGAGAGATGTCCTCGTCACTTGTTCGATTTGATTACCCAGTTTGGTGCGTTGGAGTGGCACTTCCTTGACGTTGTGGGATTACATTATATCTGTTACATGGCTCCAATCATGACCCATATGGTGATGTTGACCACTCTTGTGGAGAGGTGGCACTCTGAGACATCCTCTTTTCATTTGCCTATAGGAGAGGCAACTATTACTCTAGAGGATGTGTGGAGGATTCTTCGTCTTCCTATTCATGGTGAGCTTGTTACGTATTAGGTTTGACAAGGTGCCCACTCTATGCATTATTTATTAGGTGTGGTATAGGTGGATGTTTGTGATATAGAGATTGATTTATCTATTTTTTCTGACAGTGCAAACCCTATTGTTCTTGTCCTTTGCGGCCTAGTATCAGGATTGGTTGTTCCCGATAGGCGAGGTCAAAATTTTGCAGTGGGCTGGGGTACATGTATTGAGAGTATGCTAGAGCATGGTATGAGATATGCACGAGGTGGTGTATCAGGGTGGGAGGTCATTGTCTACAGGTGTATCACTTTTGTATGTTTGGGTGTGGGAGCATATTGCAGTGACTCGTCTAGATGGGATTCAAGATCATTCTATAGATGATCTATACTGTTATCGTTATGGGGACTTTATGCACTACACTTTGCTTGGGGACCTGCATTATTGGCACTGTGTGTTTGATGAGATGCTTGGTTTCGTATGGATACCTTATATGAGCTACGAGGTTTTTCTAGAGGATGCGAATCAACTTGTGTACTGCCGATAGACCCGTTGGTTGCTCAGTTTTTCGTCATCTGTGATAGAGCGTTATCTACTAGATCGATTTTGTCACCAGTTTGGAGAGAGACAGGGGTAGGTTCTTGATGTGTATGAGGCTTGATTTGGTCAGACTTGTAGGGAGGTCCATTTATTAGGTATCCAGGTTGATGCAGATACTGTTATTGCCGAGTTTGTAACACTTACCCCAGTTGGTCAGTCGGAGTGGCAGATCTAGGCACTACTCACGATTATGAGGAGTGGTGGGCACAACATAGGCCTTTGAGGCTTACTGATCCCATAGGTGATCTTGTTCTAGGTAGAGCAGGTATTATAAGTCATCGCAGGGAGCGACAACATGTTGAGGTTCTTGTAGATTAGTTAGATCAAGCTCGATGTGATGAGGCACAAGATATTTAGGATGAGCGGGTGCCTCCTGCATAGGGTCAAAGATAGGTTCCATATCCTTCTCCACCAGCTAGGGATGTTGATTTATTGCTAGCTCAGATGACTTTGGATAGAGATGGAGAGATTGCACGGAGATAGGCTACAGAGGCTTTGGTAGACACTCTGAGGGTTGAGCCAGATAGTGCAATTGATAGACTACATGTGGTAGAGGTTTAGGTAGTATTACCTACATCAGAGAGATTATCTTTGAGCAGATCGAGAGAGTGATATTGGTAGATGACATGCTACAGAGGCTCAAGTACTATTATTGAAAACAAAGAGAGATACTCTTCGGGTAGAGCATGATGGTATGTGAGCTGAGCGAGATAGATATCTACAGGAATCTACCTATTATCAGACTTTATATGATGCTACTATTTCGAGGCCTCTCGACATCCACGATTTGGAGAGCTTAGTGCTACGAGCGATGATGGTGGTGGTGGTGGTGCTAGTGTAGGTGATCATTTTGTGAGATAGCTAGATCATTTTGGTTTTCAGTAGTGTTTTGTTTGTCATGTTGGGGTATTACTATTTTTTGGGTACTTGATCTTCATTCTATTTCATGGTGTAGAGGAATTTTGTAGACATGTGTTATATATATATTGATTGGTCCAGTCAAGACCTCGTATATATGTTATGATTTTGTATTTTCCTATCACACTTGTGTCACTGCAGATGTATTTATGACATATTCCCTTTTTGACGATGATATATATGAGATATACCTTCTTCGATTCAACCTCATTTTATGTTTATGTGATGGTGATATACGATGATGTACATTTATAAGGGTATGTGCAGGATCATCATGGAAAAAATAGGCCCTTAAGTGGCAAAAAAATTAGAAAAAACAGAGTTAGGCAACTTGACATAAAAATTTGAATAAGTTATCTATATTATTTCAAAAATATGTAAGAATAGAATTTGTAGAAAATTGAATGTAGTTTCTAAATTACTAGGTTTATTTACAAACAAAAAAAAATCTATTTGGTGAAAATTTGAAATTTCAATATAGTAGTACTTAAATTTCACGGAAAAAATAAGAAGTAGGTGTCTGTCTGACCACCCTAACCACATTAAAATGAAGATATAAGTAGAGGAATGTCCCAAATGCATAGAAGTGTGACTCGTATGTCTGACCACCTTAACTTGGTCAAAACTTCATGAAATTTTTATTTTTCATTTTTTTAATCTTATAGTATGTGAAGCATAAAATGTGACGCATGTTTTGGATTCAAAAAATATGATATCGTTTGAAAGCTATAGATGTTTTTCAATCAGCCTAAAAATCAGGACTTTAGTCGTAATTCAATAGAAAATGAATAATAATTATTTATTAAATTCAAAGTAAAGCATAATTTATATTGGTGGAAAGCTGAGAATATCCTTTAAAAACCCTTTTCGTTTCATCAATTTTGGGTAAAAAAAAGTCGTCAGCCACATACCCATCATATTGCCACTTTTTGGCCCATCATGATCCTGCACATACCCATAAGTGTTTTTGTTCTTTTCTGATGTATGGATATGATGTAGATGAAGGAATCCTACTTTGTCTCATTTTATGATGTGATAGATGTTGATAGATGAATTCCCCATACATGCTACATGATGTTTTATTTGGTTTATTATCATCATGATATGTATTGATAACATTTGTGGATGTAGAATGGACATGGTACTAATGTTGTGTTATGCAGGATGAATGTTAATTAGAAGAAATATAATGATAGATAGAGATTGATGTTTATTAGAAGAAATATGATGATGGATAGAGATTTGATGTTAATTAGAAGAAATATGATGATGTTTGTGATGATGGATAGAATTGATGATGTTAATTAGAAGAAAGATGATAATGGATAGTGATGGAAGAGTTGCTTTTGCTTCGATTTAGAGGCTTCACTATTTGATGTAGCAAATAGATATGATGCACTAGGGTATGAATTACCAAGGCGACTTTGTATCTATTGCATGGAATTTGACTTTACAAGAAAAGAGTATCTTTGTTCATACCAGACATACAAATTTTTTGTTTAAAGTATATGGAGGGTTGCATGAAAAATGTTTCAGACCAGTCACATAAAGAGGTATAGAACACCTAACATGTAACTTCTTCACGAACTATTTTAATACAACTTCCATACTCAATAAATAAAGTATTCGCCATGGTAATATTACAAAAATATATTACAAACAACAAATCGAAATGACGCTCAATTTCCCCCATTCCTTCTTCTCTAAATCCTTATGGACATCCTTGGGAGATCCTAGGAATGAGTCAATAAAATAAATCACAAAAAGTAAGACCAAAAAAAGATAAAAACAAAGTTGCAGTATCACTTGCCATATCTATTTAGGGTGGGGCTATTATCCATTATTGATCATGTCTATAGGAATGGATCTGTTAAAGAATATCTCACGATGTTTTTGGGACTTGTTTAAAAAAATAGGTAGTTGATACTTTGGCATTTTTTGTTTGTTTATTTATAGTCAAGTCTTATGCGATTGTTTTTGCTTGAAAGGTCTAGATGTTGATGTTCACTTTATTTGTTTGTTTGTTTTGTCATAGGGTGATTGGGATGGTTCATTTATTGTGTGTGAAATGTTTATTATGGATGTTGATGACGAGATGGGTCTTTTTTTATTTTCTTTGTTTTATGATATTGCTTTTTTTTGTTTTAAGGGGACTAACCTAGGGCCTTGGGGGCTCATAAAATAAAAGCCTTGCCTACGTTGTGCACACTGAGGCTCGTAGTTCGCTTGGTTTGACCTTTTCTGTTTTGTGAATGTGTTTTTGGATTTTGTATATTGTATATGTTTTTGGGATTTTGTATTTATTGACTAAGTTGAAATAAATCATATTGGAAACCTAAGGGGATTGACCTAGGGTATCGGGGGCTAAAAGCCTTGCCTACATTGTACACGTAGAGACCATGTAGTTGGACCATTTGACTCAAAGCATGAATTGTTTTTGGGTAAACAACATCGATAACTTGGATTGATATCCCATTTCTATGTCTAGAGGATATGTTGTGGGAAAATTCACTTGAACTAGCTGTGAGGTTCAAGTGAATGTTGATATCTTAGAATTTTTGAGTGAAGGAGCAACCCAACTGTTTGTTTTGTTTTGATGTTTTCCAAATGTTTTTGATTTTTTGTTGTTTTCTAGTGTTTTTGGATTTCATTGTTTTTTGACCATTATTAAATGCCCAAATATCTAATCCATGAATAGCTTTGAGAAGTTTCCCCCAATAAAATGATTTACCCTAATCAGTGACAAGCCATAGTTGGACACATGATTCATGAAATGGATGGGTGGATGCTGTGAAAAAGTGTTGATAGATAATAATGCATGTTCTATTCATACATAGTGCCTATTTACCAGGTTTTCACTATGGTACCTATTGTAGGAGCACCACAAAGTGGTTTTCAATCAAAACATTTTATTTCTCTTTACTATATTTCTTGCTTTTTGATTTTTTTTGTATGTTTTCTCTTTTTTCTATTTTTTTTTGGATATTTTACCCTTTTGCCTGGGGCATTTTGACACGTTTCATGTATAGAAATTCTTGAGGTGGCTGTTGTTCAGTGGTTCAACTAGAGCTTCTCCTTCAGGAGTAACCAACTGATATGCCCCAAAGCCATAACTTGTTGTTATGATGAATGTACCTAGCCAGTTAGGTTCAAATTTTCCCTTGTCATTTTGATTCAATTGTATCTTTTGATTCTCCTTGAGGACCAAGTCACCAACTTGAAAGTTTCTATTTTTGATTCTCTTGTTATAGCTTTGTTTGAGCTGATTCTGATAAACTTGTAGATGGTTTAACATGTTCAAATGCCTTTCATCCAGGAGCTCTAATTTATTCAATCTGGATACCCTGTATTCTTCATTGCTGACCATACCTTTTAGTGAGACTCACAATGAGGGGATTTTGATTTCAATAGTTAAGACAAATTCTGATTCGTAGACCAAGGAAAAAGGTGTGGCACTAGTAGGTGTGCGAACATTGGTTCGATAATCCCATAAGGTTGGGTTTAGTTGCAAATGCCAATCACGACCGACATCATTGACAAAAATTTTCAATATTTTTAGGATTGTTTTATTGGATGCCTCTGCCTGACTGTTTCCTTGAGGATAGTAGGGCATAGAAAATCTATGTTGGATAGAGAATTTGGAATAGAGTTCCTGGACATCCTAATTCTTGAATGGGGTGCCATTGTCTGTTACAATTGTTTGTGGGATTCCATATCTACAAATGAGATAATTCAAAATAATTTTTGATATCTTTTTTCCAGTGATATAGGTCAAGGGAATCACCTCTATGCATTTTGTGAAGTTTGTTGCGGTGATAATGAATTTATGCCTATTGGATGAAGTGGGTGATATCTTACCTACCAAGTCTAATCCCCATTGTGAAAAAGGCCATGGTTTGTGATGGGTCTCAAATCTTGTGCTGGTGTATGAACTAGATCACTGTGTTTTTGAAATTACCGACACCTTCTAGAGTGTTGAATGAAGTCTTGCTCCATGGAAGGCCAATATTATCCTGCTCTGAGTGGCTTTTGGACTAAGTTAGGTCCTCTAGAGTGGGATCCACAAATACCTTCATGGACCTCTTGTAAGGCCATTTGTACTTATTCTGTGTTAAGGCACCAGAGTAATATACTATCTAGGCTACGACGATATAAGGTTTCTCCTAAGATCATAAAGCGAGAGGTTCTATAGGTGAAGGTTTTTTTTCTGAGTAGTCATTAAGTCAATTGGTATGATATCATTTTTGATATAGTCAAAAGTATCTTGGTACCATGGGAAGTTAGGACCAACAACAACACATACCATTTCTGATTCTGGGATGTCGAATGCTGGCACCAATAGTTGTTCCATGAGGAATTCATATTTAGGTACATTATGAGGAATATCTAGTAGCAAGCCTATTGTTTCCATTACATCACCAGCTCTGTTATCAATCCGAGGAACCTATTCAAAGGTTATTTTGTTGAAATACTCCTTAAAGATGTCCACCATCCTTTTGTATGGTAGAAATTTGTCATCTTTTGTGTGGTATTCATCATTCACCTATCTGATTACTAGCTGAGAGTCTCCATTCGATCACCATTTTGAGCCCTGTAATAAGAGCTTCATACTCTAAGATGTTGTTTGTGCAAGGGAATGCAATCCTATAGGCCTTAGGTATACTATCTCCTTGTGGTGTGAGAAATAAAATACCTACTCCTGAACCATGTTGAGTATGAGACTCGTCAAAGTATAGAGTCCACTGGCATGTTTGTTCTATCATCAAGACACTCTCATCTGGAAAATCCATTGTGAGAGGTTTATGATCGTCTATGGGTGCTTCAGCTAGTTGGTCTACTATGAATTATCCCTTTATAGCTTTCCTGTCCATGTAATCTATATCAAATTCACTTAGGATCATCACCCATTTGGCTATTCAACCTATTAAGGTTGCTTTTGCTAGTAAATATTTGAGTGGGTCCACCTTTGATATCAGTTTCACTTTTTTGTTTAAGATGTAATGTCTCAACTTTTGTGTTGAAAACATGACTGAGAGACAAGCTCTTTCAATGGGTGAATAGTTCAATTCATATCCCACCAATGTTCTGTTGATATAGTATAGACTACCCTTTCTTTATTATTATCTAGTTATGCCAGGAGAGCTCCCAATGATGCTTGTGTGGTAGATACATAAAGTATCATCTCCTTTTTTGGAATTGGTGGCATGAGTATAGGAGTAAGTAGATACTCCTTAACTTAATGGAATTATTGGTCACATCTCCCATCCCATTTGAAGGTGATGTCCTTGTGTAAGATGAGTGAAAGGGTGAAATTTGTCCACCAGTTGTGCGATAAATCACCTGATTGATTTTAGATTTCCTTGTAGGCTCCTCAATTGTTTTTCTTTGGTGGAGGAATCTCCATTATAGCTTTTACCTTGGCAGGATCCACCTCTATCCCTCTTCTTGACACTATGTACCCTAATAGCTTTTCAAAGGTTACTCGAAACACACATTTCTTAAGGTTGAGTCTCATATTGTACTATTCTAATCGATCAAATACCCTTGCTATGTTTGTCAAGTGGTCTTCCATTTTGATTGAATTTGCTAGGATGTCATCCACATAATCCTCCACGATTGTGTGTAGCATGCCATGGAATATGGTCGTCATCGCTCTTTGATAGGTTTCTCCTATATTCTTCAGCCCAAAAGGCATCACATTCCAATAGAAAGTTCTCCAAGCACAAGTGAATGTTGTTTTGTGTTGGTCATCTGGAGAGATCTTTATTTGGTTATATCCTGCAAAACCATCCATCAAGGATAACATCTCATGCCCTATTGTTAGATCCAAAATCATGTCAATGCTCGGTAATGGAAAGTCATCTTTTGGACAAGCCTTGTTCATGTCTCTGAAGTCTGTACATATCCTAATGCCCCCAATAGGTTTGGACACTAGTACTATATTTGATATCCATTGCGGATAGTCAATGGGTTTGATGAAACCCACATCTAGTAGCTTCTTTAGTTCTACCTTCACGAGTAATGCTATCTAGGGATGCATCTTTTTGAGTTTCTGCTTGGTAGGCTTTGCTCTAGGGATGACATCTAGATGATGCACTACTAATGCTGGATCTAGTCTAGGCATGTTAGCATAGGTCTAATAAAAGTTTACCTTTCTCTCAATGAGGGCTGTGAAATTTGATTTCTCCTTAGGATCAAGTGATGTTGCATGGTATGCTATCTTTGGGTCCTCTGATGTACCAAAATTTATGGACTCTATTTCTTCTACAAGGAGTGTTGATCTTTCTTGATATTATGCTATGGGGAGATTGCATCCTCTATCCTCGGGTGCCTCTGGGAGGTTTCCACCTTTAGATGTCTCCTTTATTTTTCTCTTTTCTGGATCCGATAGAGCCATTGTGTGGTTTTCTCTAGGAGATCTCATCTTTATGTCTTTTCTTTCAATTTTGTGATTGGAAGATTCAATCTCTTTATCTAAGTATGCCTCTTGTTCTAGTTCCATGACGAACCCTACTTTGTGATCTCCTGTTGGTATGTCTGTTCGAAGTCCCATGAACTCTTCAATGGCCTCATCATTTTGGAATTGATCCAAAATAGGTGTATGTTGTTGTTGATCCCAATCTATGAGTTGTGGGTAACAGAGTGGGAGACTATCATCTTGGTATGCAAAGCTTACAAAACTAGGTGAAAAGGTCAATATGACTTTGGTGTCTTTTTCCCACTAGGTATCTAGGTCATCATTACTAGAGTTGGGGGAATCATATCATGTGTTGAAGGAAGGAGAATCCCATTCGTATTCTTTAGAGTCGATTTTAGAATGGAAATAGATGTTGGGGATGGTTTCCATGTATTGGAGAGGGAACCTATCAATTCTAAAGTTTTTGAATATGTCTTCAATGGGTAATTCATTTTCTATGACATGGTAGATATCTAGTGCCTTAATGCTAGCAAAAGTTTCTCGTTTCTTCCAAGAGGTTTTTCCAGTTTTTGAATGACCACATCTTTCGGTTTATAACCTAGCCCCATATTCTTCTATCTTTTTTCCACTATGATAGGCTCTGATCAGCCTTTTTTGTGTAGCCCAAGGCCACCTATTCCATTTTATCCCATTTGTTTGACTAATTGATACCCTCCAGTGTTAGGATCAATTAAAATGGTTTGTGGCTTTTGCGGTTCTTTTTGGTCCTCCTTTTAGATCATAAATGAAAGGTCTTCCTCAAATATTTATTCATCTTTCATGTCTCCTCATTTATTAAAGATGGTGGATTTGACTATCATTTGTAATATCTTGATCTCTTTTGGACCTCCATATACTCTAAGTGTTGGTGGAAGTATGTCGATGTAGAATGTTTGGTTAAAATGGTAGTTCCCATTGCCTTTTTCAAGTACTTGAATCTTGGCTTTTTCTTTCGGTTGTTCACTCGATGTGTTTTTGGTGGAGGTTGATGGAAGCAAGGAAGGGTCAACACAAGAAAATGAATGGAATGCTATATCATTGCTAGGCACACGTTGGATTTTATTGTATTTCTCCTGCAACTTCACACAAAAATGGAAAGGTTCAGGATCAACATATAGTGTTACCTCCTTTCCTTCATGGGGAAACTTTAGGTATTTATAGAAAGTGGAGGGGAATTCTTGTAATGCATGGATCCAAGGGCGTCCCAGGAGTAGGTTATATGGTAACTCAAGATCTAGTACTTGACAGGTAGTTTATGTTATTGTTGGTCCTATCTGCACCGACAACCTAACTATCCCTTCAGAATTTCTCTCTAATTCATCATAAGCCCTTATGGTGATAATATTTCCTTTTTCAATCACATCATTAGAATACCCTAGCTATTTTATGAATTTTAAGGTACAAATGTTTTAAACTTGCACCATTATCTATCAACACTCTTTTGACCATGGTTTTATAAACACCAACCTCTATGTATAGAGCTTGATTGTGGAATGTTATTTGTGGTAAATATTTCTCTGAAAATACTAAGTGATTACTTGCAGTGATTTTTCCAACCATGGTTTGGAACTGACTAGGATCGAGGTCATTAGGGACTAACATTTCCAAATATTTTTCCAATATCTCTCTATGTGCAGGTGATAGTTTTAACAATTATAGGATTGAAATGAGGGTAGGTGTCTTCTTTAACTATTCCACAATACTATAGTCACTTGGTGAGTTGATTGTGGGTTTGGGAGGTGCTCCTTATATTGTAACTCTTCCATGACAGGTGGTTACATTGCAGTTGTTCTCTCCTCCTCGTATCATTACTATATTTGTCCTATTATCATCAATTTGTGAGAGGGTTCCTAAAATCGTGTCACCATATGTGTAATCAGAATTATGGAACTCTTGTCCCTTTCCTTTATCAGTCCTCTTAGCATGGTTTGGGATTGGGTTTGAGTATATTTCTAGGTCCTTGTTTCTAGGATGATGGTCAACGTCTACTTCCCCTTTGTCTATCAAGTCTTGAATGATATGTTTGAGATGCATGCAATTGTTGGTCATATGTCCTTTGATCATATGGAAATCACACAAGTCCTTCTCATTATGCCATGGTGTTTTAAAGCTAGGTTCCTCATAATTTAGGTGTTTTTTTGTTTTGATGAGGTTATGTTGTACTAGTTTGTGCATAACTATCTCAAGTGACTCACTTAATACAGTAAATTGCCTCCTAGGTTGATCATATTTCCTTTGTTGCACTCCCTGATTTATCTGTTGGTTTACAAATTGATTGTTCTTGGGATAGGTAATTTGGTTGCTTTGTGTGTTGTTGGGACCATAGCTTGTTTGTGCCACCTGTGGTTTATTCTGATTTGTGTTATATGTGTTCCATACTGCTCTAGCATCTACCACTCCATCATTTGTGACATTCTTATTTTTAGCCTAGATTTTGGGTTTCTCATTTGAGCTAGAGAGATTGTATTTTGAGTTGTTTGTATTTAAGGTTCCTCTTGCTATGAGATCTCTCTCAATATGTAACCCTTTTTCAATTATTTCTTCAAAGTCTACAAGACATAGCATAGTGAGCCGGTAGTTTATTTCGGGTAGGACATTTGTGATGAAAATATAAACCAACTCCTTGTCTGGAATGGGCCATTTTCACCAACTTTCTTTGTGTATCCATCTCTGCAGGTAGGAGGTGAAGGACTCTCCTGGGTTCTATTTGATTGTGCACAGATTGGTGATGGTGACATCTTGTTCTATGTTAAACAAGAAGTGGGTTATAAATTTACTAGACATTTCATCAAAAGTTTTGATTTCGAGTTGCAGACGAGTGAATCACTCCATAGCATGACCCGTAAGGCTACGTGGAAAGAGCCTCATAAGATATGAATCATTTTTCTATACCTCCATACATGATACCAAGAAGTCTTGTACATGCTCTACTAGATCTCCTACTCCCTTGTAATTTCTTTCAAATTTGGGTATCTCAAAGTTTTTTGGAAAGGGTAGTGTCATGATGGAACGATCGAATGGGGACAAAAATTTTTCTTGCATGGTGTGGGTATTCTTCTATTTTACTATCTGCATATCTTCTATTTGTTGGGTGACAATATCTAGCCTTAGTTCCATCTCTATTTTTGGTACATGTGTTTGCAAACCCTGTGTGTAATAACCTTGTTGTCCATTTTGGTTATAGATTGGGTATTGTGGAGGTATAGAACCTTGATAGCCATATGAGATGTAAGGAGGGTTGATTCCTTGTTCTACATAAGGAGGGATAAATCCTTGTTGTTGGGGTGGAACATACAAAAGGCTTCCCTGATGATGCATTTGTGAGTGACCTTGTTGATAGGATGAATGAAGAAGGGCGCTCTGTGGCACACCTTGCTAGGTAGGACTAAATTGAAGGTTACCCTGGTGATGTGTTGACATGATACCTTGTTGTTGGGATGACTAAATTAGGGCGCTCTATGGAACACCCTGTTGGGTAGGACTAAACTGAAGGTTACCTTGATGATGCATTGGCGGGATACCTTGTTGTTGGGACAACTGATTGAGGGTGCTCTATGGCACACCTTGCTGGTTAGGACTAAAGTAAAGGTTACTCTGATGATGTGTTGGCAAGACACCTTGTTGTTGGGATGACTAATTGAGGGTGCTCTGTGGCACACCCTGCTGGGTAGGACTAAACTGAAGGTTACCCTGATGATGCGTTGGCAGGACACCTTGTTAGTGGGATGATTGATTGAGGGTGGTCTATGGCACACCCTACTGGGTAGGACTAAACTAAAGGTTACCCTAATGATGCATTGGAGGGACACCTTATTTTTGGGATGATTGATTGAGGGCGCTCTATGTCACACCTTGCTAGGTAGGACTAAATTGAAGTTTACCCTAATGATGCATTGGTGGGACACCTTGTTGATAGCATTGTTGGTTTGAAAGGGGACCCTGTGGTCCACCCTGTTGAAGGTACTAAATTTTTAGAGGGGGACCTTGTGTTCCACCCTATTGAAGATATTGGCTATTTTGAGGGGGACCCTGTGTTCCACCCTGTTGATGGTATTGATTTTTTGGGAAGGGTCTACACTTGATGTGTTCTGAGG
The DNA here is from genome assembly GCA_007115665.2 of Sequoiadendron giganteum. NCBI lineage: Eukaryota > Viridiplantae > Streptophyta > Pinopsida > Cupressales > Cupressaceae > Sequoiadendron > Sequoiadendron giganteum. Next base: position 318,301,584 of record CM021103.1, read on the forward strand.
TATATATTGCCCAAGAGGTGGATTGTTATTCTGAGGTTCATGTTGAGATGCCCCCCCTTGGTAGATTTGTGCTACTACTGCTTGTTCGACCTGAGTTGGTTTCTTGAACAAGGGGTTCTCTTTGGGTTGGTCACTATTTTGTGAGAACACATGTGGCATATTCAACATCTCTAGAGGTTGGGTTATTTTTCTCACAACCGAGTTGTCCCCTTAGGGAATAAGATTTGGGTCTTTGAGAGCTTCTACGTTGAAGTCTACGAGTAATTTGGCACCGCTTTGTGCTAACTTGAAGAAATAGGAGTTCGGGCCCTTTCTTAACAACCTATCCATTAGTTTGAGAACCTTGGGTTTCTTAGAATGTTCAAACAATTCTTCCTCGTTTATCTCTTCTTCAACATTTACCTCTTCTATAATCACTCTGTTTGGGTCTTGTTTACCTTGTTCCATAACCTCCTTTTGTTTGTGACTTATTTATTCCTCAATGAAAGTGTCTCTGTATACTAGTCTTTTTTGGGGAGTTTCAAGGTCACTTGGCCTATAGCCTCATGGGCTACTCTCATCATTCATGGCATTTGTTTGTGGTATACTGGTGGTATTTTTGTTGGCTTCCATATTTTTCCTATGCTATGATCTCGTGGTTGTCATAAACAACTTGGGTCTCCTATGGGAGAGTGGTGTACTCTCTAGCTAACTCAAATTCTAAAGACCCAATGTTGTCCTAAATGTGGGTATGTAAATCTCATTCTTTCCTCTAGAGAAGTTCAGTATCATGAAAAAGACCATAATTTTGACCAAAGAAGAACATATACAACTCTAGATTATTCTTGGAAGTGCGTCTATAAAAGTTTGCTACCAATTTGTTTCTATTTTTATGTAGCGCTACAAGGTGTTTCTTGAGAGCCTTTGGACTCAGATGCCTAAGTCTGAAATGATGACCTATGGAATTTTCCTTAGGAATTTTGATCTTGTGTGAGATCATGAAGGGGATGTTTATTGCCACGCAGGTGGTGGTAATACAAGTTTCTCTACTACTATATCAACTTTCTATTCCTCTTCATCTAGGACAATTGATGCGGTGAGAAACTTGTAGGGTGTTTCATTCTTCTGAAAAATGAAGGTTCTCAATCTGCTTATGATGTCAGTTTGTTCACCTTCGATATATGTGAGAGTAGGTTGAAGGATCAATGCTATAAGATCTGGTTGTTGAACTGGGGTAGTTGGTCACCAGATGGTCATAAAGTTTGATGGTATTATGGAATGGTTGCTGTGAAGCTCAAGAACCTAGGGTTTGAGTGCTATTTTGGAATGATACTACTTCTTGGAAACCGAAATGTTAAAGAACTAAGGTCGATATTCCACTTCCTTGTCCAGAGGATATGTTGCAAGAAAGCTTACTTGTACTATCTGCGAGTGCCAAGTAGCTGTTGATATCATGGACGTTTGAGTGGAGGAATGAATTTAATGGTTTGTTTGATTTTGATTTCAAATAGGTAGGATGGCAATAATGGATGTGGGACTATTTGATCTTCTGGCTTTCTAATTATTTTGGTTGAAACAATTATCTTATAAGAAACTTTCTCTCAAATTTTTCTCCATGTTTTTGAAGTATGGCAAGTGATAATACAACACTTCGACTAACTCAACAAGCATGGAATTATGTGACCTTCATGTCTATAACTTAGGTTGTGAAATTACAACACCCAAGCCATAGTTCCCAAATGTTTACTTTGATTAATGTACCCTAAAATCAAAGCCAAAATGTTCAGAAACCTTTAAGGAAAGATCCTTTCAAAGGGGTGCAAACATAAGGCTTCTCTCACAAGTATGCACTAAATCAAAGGGTTTGTGGGTTTAATATCTCGTTCAGTGTTTGTTTTGAATGTGTTATTTTTATTTAAATCAAACACAAAATTTGATGTCAATTTTTTTTTAATGTAATGTGCCAAGTTTAACATAAACCAGTAATTACAACCTTAGGGGATAGACACCATTATCTTAGGTAGGCCTACCTTATGCTTCAAAGAGATGATTTTACATGCAACTTATGGCGTGGGCCTATAGTTGGACATGGAAAGTAACTTCTTAGAAGTAAATTCTGATGCACCACTTTCAAAGAATGTTTTTGGATAATAGGGTGGCCCCTAAAACAATTTGGTTCTTAGTGGTAACTATGAAGGTGAAAAATCTAACACTCACCCATTGGCCATTGAAGGCTCTTTAACCATTCCTGTTGCACTTAAGGTATGGGATTAGGTGCAATCTATTGTTAGCATGAATTGAATCTACTTTCTTATGATTTCACAACCTTTAATATAACTTGCTAGTAAATGTTCTTCAAGACCTTGCAGCTAGTTTTCCAGTGCGAGATGTATCTCAAGGCAAGCCCCCTCTTTAAGGTAAACATAAAAATAAAGTGAAATTCTCAAAAATGTTCTTTCACTCACCCAAGATCTCCTTATTTGTGAGAAAATGGGTTTGTTATATAGAAGATGTGATTTGAAATGGACGATCAAGATCGTTTTGAAGAATATCCAAATCAACGGTCAAAGTGTGTTGAGAGGATTTAGACATGAGAAAATTGTGCAAAGTTGATTGCACAATTTAAGTGATTGAGAAATAGATTGGCCAATCAGGGATGTGATTGATCAGTTAACAAATTTAGATTGATCAGTCAGGAATCTGATGGCTTAGTTAGGAATGTGATGGTTTAGTTAGGAATTGTGATTGATTAGTTAACATAATAGATTGTTCAATTAAGAATTTGGATTGACTAGTTAACAAATTAGATTGCTCAGTTAGAAATCATAATTTTCTCAATCAGAAAGTGGGTGAGGAATATGAATTAATTGATTTAATTAATTAATTCCTTTTTGGAGTTGAATGTGCAACTTTCCTTGAAGACTATGAAGCTGTTTGAGAGTCTTTGGTGGAGGCATCTCAATTATGGCTTTCACCTTTGTGGGGTCTACTTCAATACATCTATGAGACATAATTTATCCCAATACATTTCCTAAAGTGACACCAAATATACATTTCTTGGGGTTTAGCCTCACTTGATACTTCTCTATCCAATAAAATATTTGTGCAAGAACATCCAAATGTCCTTTCCTTGTGATTGATTTTGCTAGTAAATCGTCTGCATAGTCTTCCATTATATTGTGGAACATGTCATGGAATTTAACTATCATAGCTCTTTTATAGGTTGCACTTGCATTATTAAGACCAAATGACATTACATTCCAACAATAGGTGCGTCAAGGGCATGCTAAAGTTGTCTTATGTTGGCCTTCTTGTACTATATGAATTTGATTATATCCTAGAAAACCATCCATGAGGGAAAGTGTCTCATGTCTTGTTGTTAAATCTACTATGATGTCAATGTTTGAGACCCACTTTGGATAATCTATTGGCCTTATGAATCCAACATCTAAGAATTTATAGTTCAACCTTGACTAGTAGTGCAATTTGGAGATGCATCTTACATGTTTTTGTTTTACAAGTTTTTCCTTTGGGTAGAATACCAAATGATGGACAATGAATGATGTATCTTGTGTGAGGGTGAGAAAGGATGTCAAATTCAGATTCAAGAAGAACCTAAAAGAAATTTGAAAAGAGAATCTAATCTACAACCAAATGCACAAATCTAAAATCTAAAACTCCTACACATACAATATTTAAACTATACTATTGCAAACATGATAAGGGATCTACTAATTACCTAATGAAATGAAAGAAAAAGACATTTTCACCATCCCGTAGCGGAGTGTATTCACTTGATGTTGGATTAATCTTATCACAGCGAAGCCTCCAAAGTTTTTGTGCAAAGTGTGGATGAATGCTTGGTTGATCGAAAGAAGGAATGACACTCTCTTAAGGATGATCTTGACAACACTTCGTTGCTCAATGTATGTTGATTCTCTAATCCTTATTTGTGAGGAAAGCGGTTTGTTATATGTAAGATGTGATTTGAAATGGACAATCAAGATCGTTTTGAAGAATATCCAGATCAACGGTCAAAGTGTGTTGAGAGGATTTAGACATGAGAAAATTGTGCAAAGTTGATTACACAAATTGTGTGATTGAGAAATAGATTGGCCAATTAGGGATGTGATTGATCAGTTAACAGATTTAGATTGATCAATCAGGAATGTGATGGCTTAGTTAAGAATAATGATTGATTAGTTAACATAATAGATTGTTCAGTTAACAAAATAGATTGCTCAATCAATAATTGTAATTTTCTCAATCAAAAAGTGGGTGAGGAATATGAGTTAATTGATTTAATTAATTAATTCCTTTTTGGAGTTGAATATGCAAATCAAGTTTGACTTTTGCAAACAAAGTTACATTAGTTTGATTTGTTTTTTGATAATTGATTTGAATAGTTTGATTTAATTATTCAAACTTTTGGAGGGAAAGTGTTGTAATTAAATTATTATTTAATAATTTAATGAACTTAGAGGAATAAGGTGATTTAGTGATGTAATTAAATAATTGGCATTTATTTAATCAATCAAGACAAAATAAGTTGAGATTAGGACTTTATTAAATAAATTTGATTTATTTAATTGGTGAAAATGATGAAACATGAATTAATCAAATAATATTGTTTTATTTAATCAATATAGGAATTAGGATTTTCAAGACTTTATTAAATAAATAAAATATATTTAATTTGTCTAAAATGATGAAAAAGTGAATTTAATTAAATAATGTTGTATTATTCAATTAATAGAGGAATTAGGGTTTTTGATGTCATTTTGATGTGGTGCGATGTGGGAACATTGTGGAATGATTTCGAGATGATCCGAGATATTATGTGATAATTCTGAGATGTTCTAGGGTGATTACGAGATGATTTGAGATGATCTGAGATATTACAGGATGATTCCAATCTATTTTAGGGTGATTATGATATGTTTTGAGATATTATGGATGATTCTGAGCTATTATGAGATGTTACAGGATAATTTTGAGTCATTTTGAGGTGTTACAGGATGATTCTGATTCATTCTAAGATGTTATGAGATGATTATGAGTCATTCTGAGGTGTTACAAGATGATTCTGAGTCATTCTGAGATGTTATGGGATGATTCTGAGTCATTCCAAGATGTTATGGGATGATTTTGAGCCATTTTGAGATGTTACGAGATGATTTCGAGTCATTTCAAGGTGTTACAAGATGATTTCGAGTCATTTTGAAGTGTTATGAGATGATTTTGAGTCATTCCGAGGTGTTACAAGATGATTCCAAGTCATTCTGACATGTTACAAGATGATTCTAAGTCATTCCAATGTGTTACAAGATGATTCTGAGTCATTTTGAGGTGTTGTGAGATGATTGTGAGTCATTATGAGGTGTTATAGGATGATTCAGAGTCATTCCGAGGTGTTACAAGATGATTCAGAGTCATTATGAGGTGTTACAAGATGATTTCGAGTCATTCTGAGGTGTTATGGGATGATCAGAGATGATGTTCCATATCGTTTGATGTTTTTTGAGGCTGTTCGATGTTGTTTGATGTTGTTCGATGCTGGTCGAGGTGTGTGATAGGTGTCAAGTCAATTTTACATGTCTACACACGACCAAGAAAAAATGATTACCACGCCTCAAGAAATGACGTGAAGTCATGTTTCTCTTCAGGTTTCAATGATGCTACAAAGAACATAATTTTGGGATTGTCAACTATTCCAACATTAATTTCCTTTGATTCATGTACTAGAACTGGTGATCTCTCTTGATGTTTAGTGATAATAGGGAGGTTCCCCTTGAGGTTTTCACCCTTGGATATGTCCTTTACTTTTACCTTTTCATGATCTAAAAGTGCCACATTATGGTTTTAACTAGGGTATCTTTTTATTATTTTTATGTTTTCTCTTTTGTGACTAAAAGATTCAATTTCCCCCCCAAAAGTATTTTTTTGCTTCAAGGTCTATGTAAAATCCTTCTTTTTGGTCTCCATGTGGTATACCATCTTTAAGTCCCATAAACTGAGTGATAACATCATTTTTTAATATGTTCAAAATTGGTGCATGCTGATCCCAATCGATAAGTTGGGGATATATAAGTGGTAAGTCGTTGGCTTGCGAGGATGACATAAATGATATGGAAGTTATCATGTTGATGGATTCATTCTCAAATAATTTAGTAATTTACATGGAATATTCTTCTATTGTATCATCATTATAAGTTTCAACTATGAGAAAGACTTCAACTATTTTACTAGGGGAATGCTTTATGTTAGGAGTAATGTTAACTAATGACTCAAACTCAAGTCCTTGATATTTCTGTCTTTTCTATAGAACAAAAATTTCTCTTATTCCTTATTGATGTAGTCCAAGGTGACCTTGGCCTATGAATCCCATTTTCTTTTTGATCTGGAAACCCTTACTATAATGCTCAATTGGTAGGGTTTGCTACTCTTTCTCTTCTAAGTATAACCATTTAAAAATGTCTTCTTCTAAAACCTCTTTGCTTAACTCTCCCCATGTTGAGAATACCATGGGTTCAAATATGATAATGGAAGAGGCTTTTTATATATGTTATGGTTTACCATATGTCTTAGAAGAAGATGAAAGTTGTCCTACATAGAAAGACCCTTTTAGATCATAGTCAACACAACCTTTTTCTCATATTTGAACCTTGATATCTAGAATGGGCTCATGCATGGTGGATGATGGGGTTAAATTGGATGGGTCAATATAGGATGATGAAGATGAGGCAATATTGTTGTTAGAAACTTGATGGATTTTATGGTATTTTTTCACTAAATTTTAATAATAGTGAAAAGGGTGAGGGTATCCATAAATGGTGACCTCAATTTCATTATAGCAAAAAATAATGCATTGGTGATAGGTGGATGAACCAACTTGCATGCCATGTATCCATGGGTGTCCTAGGAGAATATTATATGGTAGATAAAGGTCCAATACTTAACATGTAGTTTTGACAATTACGAAAACAACTTGGATAGGGAGTTTGATTATCCCTTCTAATTCACACTTGTTGTCATGATATGATTTAATTGTGATGATTTTTTTATCTCTACAACCCCACCAAAGTATCCCAATTAATTTACCAATTTCAAAGTACAAATGTTTAAGCCTACTCCACCATCAATCAAGATTGTTTTGATCTTATGTTTATGGAAAAAGACTTATAAGTATAAATCCTGATTGTGGTATCATGTAGAAGGAAGATCCCTTTCCATGAATATGAGGTGGTGTGTAGATGCAATATGATTGACCATGGCTTGGAATTTCTTAGTATCTATGTTGGTAGGAACAAATTATTCTAGAAGTGATTTTTCCAAGACCTCTTCATGTGCGGGAGATATTCTAAGGAGTTTTAGTATGGAAATTTGAGTTGATGTTTTCTTTATATGATCTATAATATTATACTAATATGGTAACAATGCAGTTAGGATTTTGGGTAGGAGTATAGCTCCTTGAAGGGTGAATTTCCCTCATCATGTAGTGAATCCACACTCAGGATTCTTACTAGGAATTGTGATAGCAACAATATGGTTATTGAATTCTTCAATGTGTCTTATGACGAAATCATAAAAATGGTTGACTTTATTGCAATCCTTTTCTTTACTCTAGTCGTTATTTTTCCCATGATTAGGTATTGGATCCTTGTAGATTCTTAGATTGTTATTTCCAAATGTTCTAGGATGTTGTTCAATATTTTCATCCTCTTGATCAATAAGATCTTGGATGATATTTTTGAGTTTCATATAGTTTGGTATTTTAGGACCCTTTAACCTATGGTATTCACGGTAATCATTGTCATTGTACCATGATGGTTTGAATTGGGGTTTTTCTTATTGCCTTAGCTCTAGAAGCTTAATGAGGTTTGTTTGGATTAACTTTTTCAATATAGTCTCAATTGGATCCGCTAAGGGAGTTCACTTTCATCAAGGGTTGTTATTTCGTCTTGGTGGTCCCTTTAGGGGATTCACTTTTTTATTGTTTTGTTGAGTGTTTGATGGTGGTTGTATGTTCTATACAAAATTTGCATCCACTACACTATCATTGGTAATATTCTTGCTTTGATCTCATAGACAAGGTTTCTCATTAGAGTTTGACATATGGTCTTTGTTGTCTTTTTAGATTTTAACAAGTCTTTTAGCAATAAGATCCTTTCAATGGTTATACCTTTTCTATAATCTTGTCAAAAAAAATAGCGCATTGCACTTGTAGGTGAAAACAAATTTATGAGTTGAGATTTAAAAAAATGCTCACGAGTTTTTTTTAGGAATAGACCATGGGAATTTACTAGCCTTATTTCTCCATCGTTGTAGGAATTGAGTGAATGATTCTCCACTTCATTATTGTGTATTACATAAATCAATCATGGATGTCTCATGTTCTATGTTTTAAGAGAAATGATTGATAATTTTTTTAGCTAGTTGATAGAATGTCTTAATACCATGTTGTAGATGAGAGAACCATTTTATCACTTGTCCTCCTTAAACTTTGAGAAAAAAAGAGCATTAAGTATGTGTCATTATAGGAAACCTATAGGGATGCTATGCATAATTCTCATTTGTGTTCTCATGGATCTCCTCTTCCTTAGTGTTTCTAAAACTTTGGTATTTTGAATTTGTGAGGGAAAGGAATCATAAATAATGTTCTACCAAATGGATAAGGACACATGTCATCGAGATTATATCTTTTCTTTGTTTGTCCTAATTTCATGTTGGTTATATTTTGATACAAGCTTTGGATTTGTGATGCCATGTCATTGGTTCTGTTGATGGGTGGTTGGTTAGAAGGAATGTATGTTTGATGTTGTGGAATGGATGAGGAATTCAGTGAAGGGTTTTGATTTTGGGGAATTTTTTATTGTTATGGAATGTTATACAAGTTGTATGAGATCTTTTGTTGTTGTTGAATGTTTTTTGTTGAGGGATGTGGTTAGTTAATCAAGCTTCTGGTTAAAACTATGTATATTTTTAGCTCAATGGTTTGGATCACACTTAGTGACCCATCATCAAGAGGAGGAGAAAATGAGAAGTAGGATTGCATATTATGCCTAATAAATGTTGGGCAAGATGATTTGAGAGAGAGAAAGGAATAAAAAAGAATTGAATAAAATAAAAAAATGATAAATATACTTATCGTAACACAAAAAATAAACAAATAATAAGAAAAAAACAATATAAACAAGTGATGGCAATAATATGATAATAAACATATAAGATAATGAACATGTATGTTAGTGAAAATACATGTTAATATTTTATTAATTATATATAATAATAAATTGGTGATAAAAAATATGATAAATTTAACATACATGAATGATAAAGAGCAAGGCTTCAATAATCCATATTACTTTGTTACCTTAAAATATGTAAATACACAAGCTTAAAATATACGAAGGAATAAACAATAAGCATTGAAGTTATAGGCCTATGGATAAATCTAATAGCTAAAAGTTAAATTCTATAGAAAAGAGGTTATGAATATATGTTTATATAACCATAAACTTATATTCATAAAAAATAATTATGAAAGTAAAGAAATTAAACTCATAAAAAAAACATAAATAAAGAATTAAGATTTACAACTAGACAAATAAAATGCTAAAATAAGTAAATTGAACTATCAAATAGATAAATTATTTTATAGAGGAGCTAACAAAGATAATACTTTAAGTAGGTCAAGATCCATATAAATAAATAAATTAGTTGTAAGCTAAATAGATTAACTATTATTTTCCAATAGTGGCATGGTGTGATGGTTGAGTTGTTGTGTTGTTATTCTTTCCATCAAGGTTCAAACCCCATTAGGGTGTTATTGTTGAGAATTTATATTGGGGATGAGGTCCCCCACTTGTGACCTCCCTGATTCATAGCTTCGGGTCAAAAGTGTTTACCCCTCTTAATAAAAAAATACTAACTATTAAATTATCATACAAATATGCAACAAATTAAAGAAGCTATAGTCATATTATACATACAAGTGGGATATCTTAAGAAAAGGAGACAAAAATAAGAAATTAAAAAAACTCTAAATATATAGGAACATAATAAAGAAGGCCTAAGATATTGCATTAAAGAGAAGCTAATAAAAAGTTAAAAGAGAGTAAAAAATCTATAGGACATCAATACAAAATGTAAAAAAGAAGAGGGGGGAGAATAAATATTGTAATCTTTTTTGAATTAAAGACAAGAGAAAGAAAGATACAAGAAGGAAATAGAAACCAAGGTTAGGGGGTGACATCGAGGACAAAATTAGAAGAGTAGACAGGAAGCTAGGGAGAGAAAGAGGTATTCTAGGAAGGTGAGGACAAGCTAAGAAGGGGGAGGGTGACAAACAGGGCTACAAAGATAAGAAGAAGGGAGATATCAATGATGAGATGAGTGTGATAGGAGGGAGTTTAAAAGAGGTTTCTTAGTTGGGATAATGTGCCAACCTTCATCCTTGTTGAGGTTGGTAGCATGGATTTTGATGATGATGGCCTCTAGAAGTTTATGTTTGAAGAAGTTATCTTCTTTGACTAAAACTTGGGTGGTTTCAAGGAAAATATGGTGTTTGGTGAAGTGGAAATGCTTAGCTAGGGTCGATTTGGAGAAATGATCATGTTTGATGTCAACACTATGCTATTTGAGCCTAGTGCCAATGGATCTACCTATTTCTCCAATGTATGGGGTTCCAAAAGAGCAGACAATCTTGTAAACCCTAGAGTGGTGGAGAGAAGGTAAGGGGTCCTTGGTAGAAGGGATGAGCTTCATGTTGGAGGAGACTGGTTTGAAAGTGTATGAAATAGCTTTTTATGAAGGATTTTGGAGATATTGTTAGAAATTCCTTCAATAAAGGGGAGCGTAGCAGAATAGGAGCATTGAGAAAAAAAATGGGTGATAGTTTAGATTAGTTTCTAGCATGGTTGAAATATCTACGAATGCAATTTCTACAATAACCATTTATCTTGAAGACATGGTAGAGGTGGGAAATTTCTTGACCAATATGGTCATTATCATAGATGCAAAAGGCTCAAGTTGCTAGTGTGTTGAGGAAACTAGATTTTTGAGCAAGGTGGTGGTGGGAAGCAACATGCAAGTAGAGGTCAATGTGTGTGGGTTTTCTGTAGACACAACAAGCTAGGGAACCATCCTCTTTTCTATTGATGAGAACATCAAGAAAGGGAATTTGGTTATTGGATATTTAAGCAGGAGTGGAAAAGGTCAAGTTTCTCTCGATCATGAGGCCAACAAATGCTGGTGTCATCTACATAACATTTCCACCAACAAGGCTTGAGGGGGAAGGCGTTGAGGTTCAAGTATTAAAACTACTCTATGTAGAGGTTGGCTATGGCAAGGGATAATGGGGAACCCATATCAAATCCATCCAATTGTTCATAAACAATATTCTGGAAGGTGAAGTAAGTGGAATGAAGGAAAAGGTCAACATGAGAAGCGATTTCAAGATTGGTTATTTCCTTAACCAATTATATAGCATCAACTAAGGGTACTTTAGTGAATAAAGAAAATACATCAAAGTTGACAAGGATCTCATGGTATTCCACCTTTTTATCATGAACAAAGTCAATGAAGTGGTTGGGGTCCTTGATGAAGTAGTGGGACTTGCCTATTAAGGGAGAGATTAGCTTGACAAGGAAAGATGCTACTTTGGATGTGGGGGAGTGAGAAGTGCCAACAATAGGTCAAAAGGGAATATCAATGTAGTGTAGAAAAATGTACTCCTTTATATTTTCACACCACGTTTGCATCCCTTAATTAATTGGACTTAATTAAGCTTCTAATTGCCTAAATTATGCATTCCAAAGCCTTATCATTCCCATTTTCTAAAAGGGAAACCAACATTAAAAAAATGCTAAAATTATTTAAAACAACTTGGAAGTTGTGTGTCTTGGACTTAGGTCCTAGGACCCATTCGCCCAAGGGTGAATGGGTCATCCTTAAGTGCCAAGACCCAATTTTTAATATGTTTTTGGGGGAATTTTAATGATTCAAATTCAAGTTTCAAATTTTATATTGTGGAATCTAATTTTTAGGAGATTAGATAAACACCTATAAATACATAGTTATTTTATCAATTCAAACCTAACATGCATAATTCAAACTTTATGAGAGAAAACATTACTATCAAGAGCATTGAAGAGAAGATTTTTTAGTCATCTACAACAACAATCAAGATCATATCATCATGTCAAGATTCATGTGTGTTCATATTATGTTTTGGAGCTACCATTGTGATGTAGGTTTCAAACATTCAAGCAAGCATTCAAGTGTCAAATCAAGAAAATATCCAATCCTTAACGAGATGTGTTAGACTATAGTCCTATAAGGGAAACCATTAAGGGTTTGGTGAGTTGTGACATAACATTGTTCATTCATCAAATTATTTCCATTTTTTCATTATTTCATTATCAAAATTTGACTATAAAATTAGGGTTTGACCAAGGAAAACCCTTATTCACACAATTTTTTTTTTTCCATCTCTTTGTATGTGCAGATTTGTAAGTGAAGAAGGACTGAAATTGGATCAAAAGTGCAATTTTGCAAAGTTGTCAAGATACAGAAAATCACCTACATAATTTATTTCCGAATTTTTGATAGTGGAATCTATAGAAATCAAAAGCCTGGATCCATGATATGAGGCTTGTAAAAGAATATTTTAAACCCCTGTATAGAGACCCATTCACCCTAGGGTGAATATGTCCTTGCAGGACACTCAAAACCCACTTTTGGATCCAATTACATATTAGTATACCCTTCTCAGATCTGTTTGAAAGTTACTATTTAGGTCTGTGCTATCCTTAACTTCTATATTTCAAGTTTTACATCATACAATTGAGTTCATTAAGTATTTTATTTTCATCTTCTAGAAGTACATTTCAGTCATTTTTTGTCATAAGAAAACAACATATCCCCATCCCCATAGAGTTGACTCACCTCAAGGTTGAAATTCAATTCTATCCTTGGGAGATCTCTTTTTCTAATGAAATTAGGGAAAAGGTATGTTTGAGGTGTCCCATTTTGGCAAACTTACCACATAACCCTACCTCTATCTATTTGCTTGATCTTTCAACCAAGTTTGTGGATTTTGGGGCACCATAAATATGCAGGGTGATTTCTTTGTGAGGGAGGAGGCACTTTCTGGAAGAGTCATCAAAAGAAGAATGGGATGACATACTTAACTTTCCTAGTGATCTTGGAGATTGGGTTCAAAGGGAGAGATCTATAGTTGCGATCATTGGATAAGTGGTCTAATATTTTTGAAATGTAATCAAGTTTTTCAAGGATAACCATTGCATTCCCTTTGTATAAATTGAATGAGGGATTTTGGTTTTGTGGAATTTTTTTGTTGTTGTGGAATGTTGTATGAATTGAATGCGGGATTTTGGTTTTGTGGAATAGATTGATGTTGGGGAATAGTTTTTTTTTGTGGGATAGATTTTTGTTGTGGGATGTTGTATGCATAGTTTTGAGTTTAAGGCACATGTGTGTTTGTGGTAAAAGTGAATGAAATGGATTGACATTGGAATTGTGATAAATTTGGGATTCTTGTGTTTGTAAGTGCATTAGATATGAAAGAGAGATAGATTTGAGATGCTAGAAGTTTTATTTATGTTAGCTTGTAGAAGATTGTTTTGAAATGTGGAATGAAGAAACTTGTGAATGACTAGGAATATAAGGTTGATGGGAATGATTGGAGTTATATGTTGTCATTGTTAGAGTAAAGGTTTTAACTTAATTATGTTGATTAAGTTACCTTTATTCCCTTCTTAAGATTTCACGTTAGTTTGCATAAAGTGACATTTAATAACTATATTAATTATTAAATTTTATCCTATTAGGGCTTCTATTAGGGTTTTTCCTATTAGGGTTTTATTAGGGTTTGCATGATCTCCTTTTTATAAGGATTGATTCCATTGTATTTCATATCAATTCATTCTCTCATTCTCTCTGATATATACATTTTCAGTTTTCAGAGAACCCTTGCTTGTTTGTCTCCATCTCTTCTTTTGTGATAGGTTATTTGCATGTAGGTGATCTTCGGGGTTTGTGGTGTTGTATTTTCTCAACTCCTACAGTCATGGTTATGTTTCATTCTTGTGAAGCATATGGAATGTTTGTAGGAATGTGGGATGTGATAGTTTGCAAAGCGAATGGGTTGTTTTTGTACTTTGAAGTGATAGGTTGTGAAGCAAGATGAATTTTGGTGTTATGAGGTATGGATGAAGAAATTTAAGGATTTGGAATATATGAGATTGTATGGAGAGATGTGATAGGAGTTTGATAAAGAAAATTTACATATTGTTTGGTAAATGGTATTGAATCTATGTCATGATAAGGTATGGATGGTTGACTTGATTTATTTGGCATTGAAGGTTGAGGCATAGCTATGTTGATAAATTTAGTTATAGGTACACTTGCATAAGATGGAATATGAGATAAAATGACATGTGTAAGGGTGTGTTCCCTAAGTGTGATATTGTTATAATTCAAAGGTAGTTTATCATCGTTTTGTGCAAGTGTAAGAAAATATGTGTTTGGTTACATGAAAATGAGACCATTCAATGCTCTTGCTTTTGTGAGATCTTGTTTCATTTCTAATAGTTTCACTTTTTAAAATTCCTTAGATTTGTTTGTGATATCTTCTATGATAATATGTAGGGATTGATGTTGTGGTATTTGGTGCTCACTAGGGTTGAATAAATAAGAGGGAATTCCAATCTTAGATTGTGTAACCTCCATGGGTGCAGTGATATTTGATCCACTTGGACTAGACTCCATAATTTTATTGTGTTGAGACCTTGTAATAGGCATAAAACTTTGAGGACCTTATGAGATGAAGATGTAAAATGAAAATTGGGTTATGTGATATGAATATTGTTTCTAATTTGGATTCCATGGAAGATACATTCATATGTTTTGATAAAAAAATGTGATGATGTTGTTGACTGATACGAGATAAAACCTCAATAATTCAAAGTAAATCTAGATCTTCATTTGAATATGTGCTGAGGATGATTTTTTACTTGTTCTAGACTAATGATTCCAAGCAAAAAGGATGATAGTGAGTTTACTAACTTAGAAGCAACCAAGAATCCTAAGTAAATTTTCCCACAAATGTTGATGCTAACTCAACTATCTACTTGAAATAGGAAAAATTCCAAGCAAAAGATAAACTAGAGATAAAATATGAAAGCTCTAGATGAGATTATGACTATTTCGGTTGTTTGTTGAACTAGATGTTTGATTTTGATGATAATGATGATTTTTATCCAAAAATTTGGCAGTAACTCTAAAAGTACAAAAATAATGGTATGAAATGGATGTGAATTTTAGTTGGCTGTTGGATAATGGATGATGATTACAGTTCAAATGTGCTATAGGTATCAAATCTTAGGTTTTACTAGTCAATAATTTCAAAAATTAGTTTTTTGGAGATTCTAGAAAAAAATTGTACAATAAAAAGCATCACTATAAGTCTCATATATGCCACTATAGGTCTCAAATACCCAAAGTAAGCTCAAATGTGACACAATAGATGCCAATCATGCCACTTTTTCATAAAATGGTTTCAAGTTGTAATAATAGGTTTAATAGGTCTCAAAATCAAATGCAATAAAGTACTATCAAATACACAATTTTGTAGATTAGATGCACTAGAGTATAGTCAAATGTGACTCAAAATAGTCAAATGTGCCACAAGATAATCAAAAGCACCAAAATATGATTAGAAGTGCAACATGATAGTCAAATGAGCCACTACAACTATCAAATTCACCACAATAGAAATCAAATACATAATTTTGTTTAAGAGATGTATAGACAAAATGTTAGGGTTTCAAGAGTGAAACAATAAGTCTCAAATGCATAATTTAATGCTTAGAAGCATGGTTTTAGACTCAAAAGTGTAATTTTGTGTAACTTTTGGTAAAATTTATAAGTTGACTGATTTTTGACAAGTTTTTGGCAAGAGATAAAAACCATAGACAAGATAACAATTGACTCAAAGGTAGTAATTTTGAATGGTAGTTTATTCGTCTTTACAAGAAAACATGCCAAGAAATATAGTCTAGCTATTCATTAAAGGTGTGTCTCTGTAGTATGGGTCCAATGATAAAATACTATAGGATTGTGCATGCATGTTCCACTCTCAAGAGGGGATAGCTAGGCTCTAATGGCACAAGATGTAACCTTTCCATTTTCCTTGAAGGTATTGGCACCTCAAAATAAATTTTATCTCTCCTCAAGATTGTACATATTGAGTAACTTTAGGCATGATATTGTACCTTTCACCACAACTAGATTAATAGCCACTAGGCATGATATTGAGTGACTAGGGGGTCACCCCTCTTCTCCTCACCAAATAAGTTTTAGTAGATTAGGGGTCTTGCGACTTGGATTGAATGATGTTGGCCATAATTTGAGGTATAAATTTTGATCTCCCCCTTTATATACCCCACCAATAAATATGGTTGAGGTTGCCCTTGGGGTGATGAAATCCCCACAAAGACCCCTTATTAAAATTAAAAAGAAGATACTAGCATTTTTGATTCCTAAGCTTGCATGAAGTGTAAAGGAAGAACTTACTTTACCAATACTCCTTGGATGTACTTGAAAAAATGTGAACAAAGAGTGATTTTGATCTCCAAGCTTGCACTAGGCACAAGGAGATTGTACACATTATAATTCACCAAACTTGATATATAAGATTCATTAATTAAAGCCCAAACGAAGTGTGTAACTATTTAAAAGACAAAGCAATTGAAATTTCCTCCATCAAATTGGTCAATAGTTTATTTTTATCAGTATTCTTCTAGTGATTTCTAAGCTACACAAATTGATTAGTTCTAAAAAATCTCAAGAAAAAGTTAGAGTTAAAAAAATCCAAATCATTGAATTGAAAGAATCAATGTGTATCAAAAGAGCCAAAATAGAGTCAAAAGTGTAAATTTACGTATCAAATGCGCCACTGTACCTATCAAGTGTGTCATTCTATGTGTTAGAAGTGCCAAAACATAATCAAATGCATCATTTTATTGTAAGATGTGTCACTCTATGAAAATGAATCTACAATAGAGAAAAAAAAGAGATAATAGATAAGAGCATGCAACTATCAAAATCGTCATTTTGTTGTCAAAAGTGTTGTTTCTCTATCAAAAGTGTTGTTCTGGGTTCAATTGCATCATTTTGCACTTGTAACCTAAAAAATTTCAAGAAAATCAATGCAATGTTAAAATCAAGGACACGAGTCCCACCAAGCATGCGAAAATGTGAATAGGGGAAATCAGATCAATGAAGCTATAAAAAAAAGATTGCAATATCAATAACCAATTCAAAGATCAAAATACCCAATCTCAATGAAGCATATGCACAATGAAAACATGAAAGAAAATAATGTAAATGAAAATAACTATTTTACCTCCACAAAAATGCCTAGCCTTACTCTACTGTAAGTTGTAAAATTATGCCAATTTGAATAGTATGTGGATTTCTCAAATACTTATCATAACCTTGCTAGAAAAAGTGATAAAAATGAGTATAATATGGATGCAAGATTCGTTAAATTCATAGATTTGAATGGCTAAATGATAAGTGTTTTATAGATTTTAGAGATATCTGATCAACAGTGTAGGATGTGAGATGAGATCAATAAATGAGAATTATTGAGAAATCATAAGGAACATGCATGCGACATGTGTCAAGATGAAGGGTTGTGATGTAGAGTTAAGTGGCTGCATGAATCAAATGACTGACTACATAGACCTAAACGAAGTGGAAGTGAGTGAAAGTGAACTTAGGTTGAATTTTAGTCAACTCACTAAATTTAGAGTTAGATGGATAAAAATAGAATGGTATATTTAAGAAAAAAAAGAAGTAATGATTTTATTTATTTTTATAGAAATGTGCAATGTCAAAATAAATAAATAAATTTATTATTTAATTTTGGAGGAATTATTAGCATTTAATCATGTTGGATGAGAGGGATGCATGATTTTAATTAAATTATCGAATTATTTGGGTAGAGGAATAATGCAACATTTAATTAAATAATTATAAATTATTTAATTATATGTGGACAAAAGAATAATTAGAAAATTGATTAAATAATATAAATTATTTAATTAATGTGGATGGAAGAATAATAGAAAAATTATTTGATTAATATGGATGAGGAAAAGATACAAAATAATTAAAATTATTTAATTAATGTGGTTGGAGGAAAATGATGAATTAATTAAAGTTGATAAGAGAAAATGGTAAAATAATTAATTAACTAAAAATTATTTAATTAAATTTGATGAGTGATCAAATAATTAATTAATTAAATATTATTTAATTAAAGAGGGAAATATGTTAACTTAATCAAATAATTGAACATTATTTAATTAATGGTGATGAAGGGGTTGACGAGATATGATGACGAGAAATGATGATGAATTTAGAAGAAATATGTTAGAAATCTTTATGTGTCTATATTTTGCCCCTCTTTGAGATAAAGTGCCTTGTTGCGTTGTTTGAAAGACATGTTGTTGGTTGTATGGAGACATGCCTAGATTAGATACACATTGGTAGTCCAACATTTGACTGTCTAGCAAGAGGAAAAACTTGTAAAATAGAAACTAGACTACTGCGTCCCTAGAATTAAGGATTGGGTATCAACTAACTCCAAATCATCATCCATTTCTAACTCCCTAACTACTTTGCATATAATATTTTGATTCAGATGTTCTACCAAATCAACCCTTCCTACAATGGACAATATTTTTAATAATTTTTTGAGTTGTCATACCTAAGTTCTTTATAATTGGCTTAAAATTTAATTTTAGTCTGCTCATAAGAACTTTGCATTCTTCATTAGAGGCTTGATCCAATTTTTTGGTCTCATATATGATGTTATTCTCTATACTCATGTTTATTCATGATCATGGGAAAATAATACAAATTATTGGTTATCATTGTTGACATCTAAGGAAATAGCAAGGTATGACATTTATCTCATGATGAATTTTGGGAATGCAATAAATTCCCAAATTCCATACCATCATGCATGAGCAATCTCGAAGCCGAGAGAAATGATTCCCTTTCTATTTGCTCCTCTTGACCCTCTCATCATCATTGCAGTACTTCTTATTAAGATCTAAACATGTTAATGGTATAGCATAAAAATGATGCATTAAATCCATGCTTCTATTATTCTTCTTACTTCTTGAGATGTAATCAAGGAAGAAATCAAAATTTGTACCTTTTTATTTCATGATGAGGTGAAGAAAGCTCACCTTTTCTAGTACTAGGGGTAAAAGGATTGGTCATTCCAACTAGAAAATATGAGATTGTGTTCTTTGCACCAATAACATTATGATCTACACTATCAAAAATAAAAACACATTTTTCAACATTAGGCTCCATCCTATCCATTTGCATGCAAAATTCTTCCCACTTATGTTTCTTCACATTCTTGCAGCTTTAAATTTTCTTCAAGTCTCAATGCTCAATTGTTATAATTCTTTATTCATATAATGGATTTATATACTATCTTCCAATATTGTTTTCATTTACCACTTATGCTTCTTGGACAAGAGTTTGTGTTCTCATACAAGGGGTTTACGTATTCCTTATTGACAATGATGAGCTAATTTATTTTAAGGCCATTTTTTCATTAAATTCATTACAATAAATACTTTCTTGAAATGGGAGCTCATTAGATAACACTAAAATATTAATTAAGAAGTATTTAATTGAAACATCCAATGTGAATTCCTTTTTCTTCTTTGTTACGTATCGAACCTATATTTCCATCCTCTCTTCTTCTTCTACTTATATCACTTTATTTTTTCTTGAAATTTATGGCTTAACTCCCAAGGTTCATTGCAAGAGAAGCAAAGTATCTTTCTTCTTAACTCATTTTTGGTTCCTCCATTTATCTTCTTAGTAAAAAATAGAGGTGTGGTCCTATGGAGGGGTGCATGATGGCCCTTCTTGTGTGAGCATTCCTTTGAACTACTCTAATATGGTATCTTTGAAAAATATTTATAATTTGATGTTGGTTGTATTTCTAGTTGTACACACTCTTCACTTTGGAGATACCTTTTATCTTTCCAATGTGTTTTAGCTAGAACTATATTTTTCTTTTCTTTTTTAGCTCTTTTTTGTACTTGTTCACCTTCTGATTTTATCCACTTTGGATAGTTTTAGAAAGACAATTCTATATATTTTATAAATGATAGAGCTACCTTCAAATCTTCTTGTAGATTTTGGTACCTTACAAACCATTTAGTAGTCTCTTCTACTAATGATCTTATTGATTCTTTGAAGTGTAGAAAACTCTTTGAATATTTCTAAAGAGAGTTCATATGCATTTAAAGTGGTCGAAATATCTATATTAGAATTGACAATAATATCTAATAGCCCCATGTTTCATAAGCTATTAGTAAAACTAGCTTCAGTATCATTGTAATAGATCCCAATGGATATCTTTGATGCATAAGATTTAAGTATATAAATTTTAATAGTGCTTTAATACCATTGTAATATCCCCATGTATATATTTGGCAAATAAGATTTAAATATACAAATTAATAGTGATTTGGTACAATATAATTGTTTAACCAAAAATAGGGCAAGTATTGTCAACATGTTTAAATATATTTATTTAGAACCTTATAAACCCTAAATTACATAAAGGTTTAGTAGCTACATTAATGAATCATTATTATAATTAAAACTTCATTATTTTACCCTAAAATAAAAAATCCTAATCTATTCTACCCAAATTTAGTAAACCCAAAAATATTTCCTTCTCATTTCCCAATAACATTAATAATTTTGTATTACAAGTCAAGTAAGAAAATGAAATATAGATAATTTTAGACTTAAATATCTATTACTGAATCTAGCCAAACTTGGATTTGTCATGGTTTTTACATTACATTAATACCCTAGATCTACACCAACCAATGGTTAAACTTCCCCTGTATGAGTGGATCAAAAATTGCAAGTGTAATGTAAACTCAATACTATCAATATCTACCACCATTAAATTCCAATATGACCTTTGAGTGAGATCTGTCCTTTAGCAAAGAGGGCTTTCATCCTTTGACCTCCAATAGATTCATGGGTTTTAATCCTTAAATTTGACAATTTGGACACAAGTTCCTAGAACCTTTTCTAGTTAGGGTTTATAAATATTTTTCATGAATATCATCATTCTGTTCATACTTTGAATCCCTAACATGCCCATAGAAAGAATGTCAAATATTGCATTAAATTCCAAGATCTCATGATTGGTATGCAATACAAAATTCCCATACATAAGAAGTACCATTTTCCCCTTATATCACACTTGAAATCATATCATGTGCACTTGAATGTACCCATGAGGCATGAGGGAATGCTTCCTATGATTTACAATTTTTATTTACAATAATAATAAGAGTCTTTATGGGGTTTGAACTCTAACCATCACATTAATGGTAACAAAGGTTGCCTTCTTTATTTGCATTACTGAAGGTACACATGAATCTACATCCTAAAGATTAAATAATTTGTTCTTGGTGGGAGAAAAAACTTTCTCAAATTTTCCACATTGGATCTAATCATTAATGGAACTTTGATATAAGTTGGGAGGTAGGTAAAATAAGTAAAAATAGGTGTGAGAATCGGAGTTCAAGAGTTAGAGATATTACATGGCTCATACCACATGATGGGAGTTGGGGAGTTAGGGTTCGAGTAGAAGGAATTCTATTAGGGAGAAGTATGATACTCCTACAAGAATAAAGGAGAAATTAATATTTGGGAAAATAAGGAATGTCGAGATGGGGAAGTCTGAAAGTCTAGTGGGTACAAAGGGAAAATCAGACTTAGACGGGAAGGCATGCCTAGATAAGGAAATCTGAACCTATGGTTGTTGAAAAACACTTTAGAAATTGGACATGCCTCTATACCTAGGGACTTTGGGGACCTCAAACATACATAGGGGAAAAGAAAAGGAAGAGCACACATAAAATTAAACCAAGGAGATGTGGAAAATGGGAAATAAAAAATTTTCTCCATAATATAAGTTAATACAAAAAGGGGACATGAAACTAACGCCGAAGTTGAAAAATAAGGCTCCTTTGGTTTTTCCATCATTCAAGGCCTCATAAAACTCATCCTTGATGGGAATGATATGTAAAATAAAAAAAATTATGTTATTTTATATTACATTATGTGAGATGGGTTATACAAATGCTAATTACTATAATCTAATGAACATAAATGAAAACTAAATTCACACTAAAGATAATGAACTCAAGACATACCTAGCTATCAACCTAAGTACTCAACCATCCTAGATGATATCATGTCACAAAAACATCGATATGATGAATTGTTGTCCTAGTTAAGTTTTGTTTTCCCTATTACATGCTAGCATATAGAAAACTTACAAAACTCAAAATCCTATATAGATTACAAAAAATACCTTCCGATAAGGTCAAACAAAAACAAGAGTAGCACATTAGGGTACATTTGGTCAGTTTATTAGAAATGAATAATAACTAGTGATATAAAGAAGACTATAAATGGATGATTCTGAACAAAATAAATGAAATGAAGAATAAGGATTAAGAGGAATAGTGAACCTCTATGCATTTGGGGAGTTTTGAGCACCTAAAATTTGAAGAGAGAAGAAAGAGGGAGATTACATAGGATCTTGCATTTAGGCCAAGTCCTTATTATGATTTTTCAAACTACAAGGGAAAAAAAGATAAAAAGGTGGAATTTGAGAGTGTGTGCTCTCAACCTAGGCGCATTTAGAAACTAAGAACAATAATTATAAATAAAATAATTGATGTAAAATTCATTGTATATGGGATGAACATCCTATTGTATGTGTGAAAACATAAAGGAAATGGAGATAGAGCTCCCAATGTTCCAATAAAGGTGTCTGCAAAAAAAAGAAGCTTAAAACATAATAATAACAATGGAAATGAATCTAATAAAATAGAAAATTAAAAAATATCACTTGTAAATCATATTGGTTGTCCTCAATGGTGGCAAGAGCTTATGGAGACAATGTTGGACCAACAAGAGTACTGAAAAATATTGTAGGGTACTAGACAAATCTTGAGAGAGTATGAGAATGAAAGAGATTAATGTTGCATGAGAGATGAAAAGTACAATCTTGGAAGAATGAGAAGAAATCCCAATAGACAATGCAACATGCAAAGGTAACTAGTGGACTTTCAAAAATAGGTGTATGACAATTATAAAAGCATATTTGAAAGGTAAAGAGAATGGTAAATGAAAAATAGATGTATAATTGTATAGTAGGAGGATGTTAGCACATTGTCGAACTTTTCATGCATCAAAGTAACATTCAAGTACAACAAACTAAAACAAATCACAAGATGGGAATAAAACATGACATAAACATAAGGAAAGACATTACAACACATGAAATAGGGTTGGACATACAAAACACAACACAATGCTAACACTAGGAGTGGGTAAAAGGCCAAGCTAGGCTAAAATGAACCTAAAAACATACTAGGAGTCATAGACACTCAAGTGAGCCCAAAACATAACATGATAATTGCAAGGTACATGCAATCTTTAATATTACAAAACAATGACCCTATTATTGGTTGTATACCTATTGATTTTCTCAACATTTCCTACAAAATCATACCTCAAGCTATTGTTTAGTGTATCATAATATTGTTAGGCTTTAACACATGGGTTTCTTTGGTAGTAGATTTAGTCTTAACAATTTGGTCTTGGCATAAAAAATAATTGAATGGGACTGAAAAAATACATGACACCCTTATTTTTAAATTGGAATTTCATAAAGCTTATGTTAGAGTAAAGGTCTTAACTTAATTGTGTTGATTAAGTTACCTATATTCCCTTCTTAAGATTTCACGTTAGTTTGCATAAAGTGACATTTAATAATTATATTAATTATTAATTATTAAATGTTATCCTATTAGGGCTTCTATTAGGGTTTTTTCTATTAGGGTTTTATTAGGGTTTGCATGATCTCTTTTTTATAAGGATTGATCCCATTGTATTTCATATCAATTCATTCTCTCATTCTCTCTGATATATACATTTTCAATTTTCAGAAAACCCTTGCTTGTTTGTCTCCATCTCTTCTTTTGTGACAGGTTATTTGCATGCAAGTGATCTTCAAGGTTTGTGGTGTTGTATTTTCTCAACTCCTACATGGTATCAGAGCTCCACACCTGCAGCTTCCTGTTCTTGTTTTGAAGATTCTTGGAGCTTCAAGGGTTTGGGGCTTGTTTTCTTGATCTAGGGCACACCTGCAATTTTGAAGCATTTTCAGCTCAAACAGACCTTGCCATTGCATCCGCAGCAGTCCAAAACCCCTAAATCGACTGTTCATTTGAGGCAAATTTTTTTTGCAAATACGGCCTACAACCGTCCCTGCCTGGTAAATTTTATTTTTGAAATTTTTTTTCCACCTATCTATTTTTCGAAAATTTTCGTCATAAATTTATTTATGCAAAAAATTTTGTAAAATTTTTTTTATCTTTCAAAAATAAAAAAAATATATAGATAAGCCTTTTTACGGCTTGCTTAGACCGACTGCGGGTACCCTTGCGCAGGTAGGGACGGTACCCAAGGGTACCGCCGCCTGTCCTTACGGCAGGTAGTGGCCCCTTGGGCGCCGCCCCCACCCTGCAGCGGATGGTACCGCATGGGTACCGCCCTGCCACAATGGCAGGTGGCGGCCCATCGGGACCCGTGTTTTTAATTTTTTTAATAAAATATGTTTTTTTAAAAAATCAACATCTTTTTTTTATTGTTTTTTTTCAATATAAAAAACAATTTTTTTCTGTAATAGCCCAATCGCACTTTTACGGTGACGGCCATTTGGCTGTCAAATTTAATCCAGTATTTTTGCTGCGATGGCCGTATGACCGTCAAATTTAATCCAGCACTGGTTTTTTCCCTCTTTGGAGTTGATTTATTCCGGAGGCCGTAACTTGGGCATACAATATAATTTTTTGGCAAATGAGATATCGTCGGAAAGCTGGTTTTCTCATCTTTCCAGTGGTGTGGGTCTCATCACATATTTTTTTCATTGGTGCATTCTACAGCCAGTTGAAGACAAAGGGGCTATTTTAAGTCTCAAGCTCATAACTTTTGATCAGTTTCTCCGTTTTTCGTAATCTCAGCAACGTTGGAACCGTATTTCAGAGCTCTTCAATTTCATCCATGCCATTTTTCTATATTTCACTCCAGGTATATTTTATTTAGTTATTTGTGTTTTCACACTCTGGTGGATTACCTGGACATATTTGCTCTTGGAAACATTTTGTTTGCATGTGATGCTTCATTTTTTGCTGTTCTTCATGTATTTCCAACATTTTGTCCTTTGAGGACATTTTGAGCATCATTTGTAAGCTATTTTTTATGTAAACACACTGAGATAAAGTGCCACACTATTGTACATGCATCTTTTGGGGATTTTGCACACAAGGTTGTGCCACATTTTGTACTCGCACTGATATTATAAAGTGCCATGAGGGGTTGTGTAGTTTTCCTTTGTTTTGCCATCACATCTTTGTTTGGTGAGTATCGCTCCACGACGATATTGAATCCATACCATGGGGGGTTGTGTAGTTTGTCTTTGTTTGTCATCACACCTTTATCCGGTGAGTGTCCCTCCACGACAACCATGGATCCATATGATTTCAGCCTCATGCATGTGTGCTTTGTTTTGCACACCATTTTTTTAGTTGCAGGTGCTATCTTGTGCACTTCCAGATGTTTCTTCTCCTTCATGCACTACAGGGTGTTTCACATCATTTCAGTGGATCTGTCAGGCTCTCCCAGTTCAGCATTATGGGGGGGTTATTATATTGTTCGTGCTAATTCTTCCTTGGTTTCACCTTGGAAGGGATCTTCCATTCTCAGTTGATCAGTGTTTTAGACTATTGGTTCTTGTACCATCTGTATCTTCGTTCCAGGTGTTTTCCTTTGTTTGCCATCTGATTCGAGTAGTGTCGTATGGGCACCTATGTAGATTATTGTCTTCTTGTTCCTGATCATCCTATCTTTAGCGAAGGTTCTTCAGCACCATAGCAGTCATCTTTCGACAGTTGTTTACAACTTCTTCTACTTCAATGATGTTCTTCTTTTTTGGCCTTCTGCATCTCTTTTTGGAGTAGAGCTTTTTCCCATGAGGTTTTCTCTATTTCTCCTCTTTACATAGATTTGGTTGTATTTGGGTACCTGATCTAGCCTAGTTGTCGAGACCCATATTTGCCTTCTTGCATTGTAGTTACCTTTGCTTTTCTGCATTTGTTTGTAGTTGCACTGTTGCTCATCTTAAGGGGAGGTGTTAGAGTAAAGGTCTTAACTTAATTATGTTGATTAAGTTACCTTTATTCCCTTCTTAAGATTTCACGTTAGTTTGCATAAAGTGACATTTAATAATTATATTAATTATTAAATGTTATCCTATTAGGGCTTCTATTAGGGTTTTTCCTATTAGGGTTTTATTAGGGTTTGCATGATCTCCTTTTTATAAGGATTGATCCCATTGTATTTCATATCAATTCATTCTCTCATTCTCTCTGATATATACATTTTTAGTTTTCAGAGAACCCTTGCTTGTTTGTCTCCATCTCTTCTTTTGTGACAAGTTATTTGCATGCAGGTGATCTTCGGGGTTTGTGGTGTTGTATTTTCTCAACTCCTATAGCTTATGCCAAAACTAGCTGGCCCTTTATTAATAAGATACTTGAATAGATTGGATTTCCTTTTAGGAAAATTCTCTTCTCAAATGTCATGGCTAGAATCTCACTTAAAATTTCTTGTGTTGCACCATTTATGCTTCCAATCAAATCATCAAGGTTGTCCTTTGGCTCCCTTTCTCTATGTCTTGGTTGTATATTCTCTCAATTACCTTCTTGAAAGGACCCATGAAAAGAACCTTATCAAAGTTTTTAAAAATCCTAAACGATGCCTATGTATTGAACTCACACTTTGCAAATGATTATATGTTTCCTTGATAATATCAATGACAACATGATTAATCCCTTGGAGGTCCTAGACCTAAACTTTATTGCCTCAATCTCTAATCTCTTAGTGAACAAGATCTATTGCATATGTTTTCAAAAGACCAAATCCCTCCATGGATCCCAACTAAATGACACAAAATCAAACGTGGGGAACTTATAAGATATCTTGGAACACCCTTCAATCCATGTGTTAGTCTCAATGATATATGGTCTTGGTTTGTGAAATTATTTCAAAAGAAACAAGATAATTGTGAGCCATGGTCATCACCACACATTTTGACAATTCATCTATTGGTTTCCATCTAAATCTTGTCCAAGTGGGGTGGTAATGTAAGTATGCATGTTATCTCTCTGTCTCAATGTATCCAACTCAATGTCAACTATGACATTAGGACCATGGATCCTCTAACTCAAAATGTTTTGTCACCGAATGGATAATTCATATTTTAAAGGGTAGTGAACCATGAAAAACCTTAGTTTGCTATAGAATCTCTATTGTTACTATCAATGTTGTGTAGAGAAAAGTTCATTTGAATGACATACTATTATTTCTAAACACATCAACCTCATATCTTCAAGCCCACTCAATAGCATATGGAAGGTATAACAAAAGGGTAGTGTACAATTCACAGATTTTTGGAATACCTCATAGATATCAATAAAATAATTGAGCTCAACTCAAGTTGCTGCATTTTGCTCTTTTATACAAAATCATTATCAATATTAACTCGTGGATGTCTCTCTTGTCAATAAAATGTCATCTACAATACCCTGTACTTTGCCAAGAACTAGAGATGACCCAATGAAATAAAATTAGACCATTTTAAAATGTGTCTATCATCTTCTCATCCATAACCTACCTTTTGAACATGAACTTAACTCAAAACAGAAATACAAACTCATTGATTATAAATAATAATACCTTAACATCATTCATTAAAAGTCTAAAGACATTACCACATGTCAAGTGATAACTTAAAAATTACTCCACTACATATTACTTTGTTATGCCTTCCAAATAGCTAGCATGTCATAAACATGGGACCATAGTATTGCAAATCTTTCAAATCTATTTGTCAATAATTTAAGAATACCCCTCTTGAACTTTTAGTTGGTTGATAATGTATTCTAGCTGCAGTTCTTCAAAATCCCTCCTAACATTCTTGTGCACATACCACTTTCCAGGTATTACATGGGAATCTACAGAAGGTTGAGCAAGATAAGGTCAACATCACCAGAAAATAATTGATCAACTAAATGTCAATGCAACTCAATTATCTTCTATGAGGTGTCACTTCATGACCAAGGCAGATTGAATAAAGCCAGGCTTCTCTCAACAACTTATCACTGAACAACAATTCTTATTGTTGTTTTTTTCTGTTCGTTGAATAATATGAACTGTACAACTTTTCCATGAATTGAGAGGTATCCCCACAAAAAAGAAAGGTGTCTTTTCCATGTCAATGAGTTGCACATTCATCATATAAGCCGCGTTTAGAAAAGCATGTATAACTTCATTGTATGGAATAAGAGTGATCTGTGTTTGTGGGTCCTCTGTGCTCACTACCCACTCCCAACAGCGCGTGGGAAACAAAATACTTTCCTGGACAAGATGGAGTCGCGTATACGTGGGCACTGCCATGTTTTTCCTGTGTTTTTTTAATGTACCAAGTCAAGCATTGCAAGTTGGATTGCACGTTTCATCAATCAAAGGAAAATTGTATAATAGCCCATGTAATGCGTCCCACAATGGTTTCCAATGTGCTCGGTATACCTGACAGAAAACAGCTTACTCAAATGGGGATTTTTTAATAAATAAGACGGTTCGTTTATATGGTTCTGTGTTGTCTTGCATTGTTTTTTTCTTCATAGAATCTTAAAACTATATATATATTTGTTTGGTGGATTAGCAGTTTGATTGTTTTGTTTTTGGTGTTTTAAGTTAAAAGTTTGAGGTGTGATTCTATTTTATATAAATAATGTATTATTATTTTGTTTTTTATTTAAAATTAGTATTTATCATTTAAAAAAATATGTATATGAGTGTAAAAGAGAAAAGTGTATATTTTAGTTTTTTTTTTATATTTATTTTAGTCTTGTCAACAAATATGTCATTTTGATATTTATTTGAGAGGTTGTAGTGTACAAGTTAATTGAATACATCTTAATCTTAGACCTTTAACCTATGCAACTCCTACAACCTAGACCTAATTTTGACCCTCCACTTTTCCTCAACTTTGATAGAATCACTATTTGTTTTTGTCCCTTGGATAGAGTTACTAATATGATCCCATTCACCTTCATCAAAGCTTAATTTAACCTTTTCTCTAATCAAAGCCATTTGAAATTTAAAGCATAAGATCCAACACAATCCAGGTTGGCTTAAACACAAAACTTAAGATATCTCATAGCATCTTATCCTATGTCTTAATCTGAAAGTTTTGTGTGTAACCTTTTTAGAATTCTAAAAGGAATCTCATAACAATCATTTGAGCATTATCATACGAGTGGTGCAAGACCACTTGAAGTTTAAATACCCCTATATTCTAGTGAGAATCAAACATTTCTATTTCAACAACCAAATTATTTTAATTACATATTGTGAACAATGATGACAATGCAATTGATTTAGACACAAGTGACAAACACCAAACCTAGCATAGTGAGCCCCAAAAGGTGTTCATTAACATTGACTTCACTTATTGCAGCAAAGGCACACCAATTTAGGATCATGTGATAGTCAAAGACACTATTGTAGAATTTACATAGAATCATAAATCAAGAGGCCATGATCACACCAACAATTCCATCTAGCTACTGTGCATGAGTTGACACACATTTGTTCTAAAGTAGGCATCTCAAATTTGAAGTTAAAAATTTAAAAATAGTTCAAACGCATGACAATTGCTAAATTGCATCACATCAAAATTTCACCCTCATTGAAGAGGCTAAGCTTTCTATAACCTCTTCATTTCAATGTATTGTGTACTTATCTTATATGTAACTAAACTTTTTTATGTTTAGTCTAAGGTTTTATTTGTTTGGTAGACTTTGATTAGTTTACTGTATAATAAAAAGAGGGTAGTCATTTATCCCCTCTTCATTCGGTGAATCCAATGTATTTAACCACTTTGTTTCCCCATAGTATTTTGTTTTATTTTTTATTTTTTATTTATATTTGATCATTTTTTTATTTTCTAATTTTTATATAAGATCTAAAAATTTCTCGTGTTCATTGCTTTATATTTTCTTGATCTTTTGATTGTTTCCAATTCCTCAACCTATATCACTTTCCACTAAGAACCCCTAGGCTCAACCCTAACACAACTATGAATCAAGTTGAGGTTCACCTATTGTTGAGAACCTAAATATTTGTATTTCCCTTAATGAGGAGGAATTTTTTGACCATTATGTTCATGTTACTTACATGAATATGCAAGATATTAGTCTTACCACCCAAATTCTTAGATCATATTTTACTACTTTGGATAATCATGATAATCCTTTTGAATTATTAGATGCTCTTCCTAATATTTCCATTCCCAAGCCTCCTAATGACGAATCTCTTCCATTACATTCCCAACCTTCCTCTTCCATTATTCATCCTCATGTACCTATCCTAATTGGTTAAATGCAACATGCTAGTCCTCCTTTCCCTTCTTCTTGTTCATCCTCCATACCCACACTATATCTAATTCCCTTACCATTCCCACCTTTTACATCCAAATTAATCCCTTTATTTCCTCCCACACCTCCCATTACATTATCCCACCTTTGTAAAACATTCTCCAACCTATTTACACCTAACCTATCATTTTGTTTCCATTCATTCTCACCCATATCCCTATTGTCCAACCTTCTACTATTGACACCATCATTAAAAGGCTATGTGAGACACAAATAAAATTTAATACCTTATCTCCAAGTACCAGGAAGGATATTAAAAGTAAAATCAAATACAATCCACTCTCTAATAAGATTATTTCCTATCCTTTTTCAATGAGTTTTATGGCCTATAGGTTTAATATGTATAATGGTAAATGGGACCCTATGAACCACTTTATATCCTTATTGATGCTACTTTTTTAGATTATGTGTATAACTATAATCTCCTTTATATTATTTTCCCAATAATTCAAAAAAATTACATGCTTGATAGGTTATATTATTTTCCTCGTGATTCTATATGCTCATAAATAGAATTGGCTAATGCATTTGTATACCACTTTAATATTAACATGGATCTTAAAGTCACTATTTTTAATTTGGTAGAATGTAAACAAGGTTCTAATGAAAGAGTTCATGAGTTTATTTTTCTAAAACACATTATATCAATTTTAGATGATGAGCTCCAATGATTTTTATTAAGAGTTTATTGCCTACAAAGCAAAGGAAAGTGGATTTTAATAGTTACACCTAATTCATGGACTTATATAATGAAAATGTGAGAATTATTGAGAGGCAAAAGAAATTAAGCATGTATCTTCTCATCCTCCATCATAATCATCCTACCCTTCTGGATATTGATCATTTTTTTTTAAAGAGGGGTGGTGATATTTCACACAAGATTGATATGAGGCCCTCTACTAATAATTTTTCTACATCTTCAATGGCCTCCAATGTCATTTAAATTAAGACAAAAACTCCTAGAAAGTTTACAAAACTCCATGATTCCTTTCGTGTTGTATTGAAAAATTTGTTAGGAGATGATACATGATAACATTGTCATAAATTAGACAAATTGATACATCTCTTTGTGTTAGGTTTATGATGATAAGGGAATTTTTTACTTATCATATAGTTAATGAATATATCAAGGAAAAATTGTGTAGGTTTGAGACATAAACTCAAGATGTAGATAATAATACATTTATGTCAAAGGTGGCAATGATGGGGGAAATCACTCTATGGTCCCCCCAATAAAAAAATGTAAATATACATAAATAATTTTCCACACCATACTCAAGCCAATAACTCAAATGTGATTGAGGAAGACATACATATTGAGGAAAAAAATTTGATAAGGCTTCTCATGATTTGTCCATCCCTTTGTGGGAAATATTGAAGAATAATCTAAATTGAGCTCTTCTCTTGTGTCACTCATTTATATTTTCTAATGAAATTCCTAATAATCAATATCATTGGTCAATCTAGCTTCAAGGACAAGTGACAAGAAAAATGGTAAGTGGCTTTCTAGTTGGTCAAATTTGTCAATTTTAACAATTGTATCTAGAGGATTTTCTTTTCAAGAATTACTTCCAACAAGATCAATATGCAATTTTAGGAAAATGTGTACTATTTTTCTTATGGTACTATACAATACACCTTTGGGTGTGTTATGTTACCAATAAAAGTGTGTCCAAATAATTTAATTAGCTTATGTCATATCATACCTACATAAAAATGTCTTATCATTATATTAGATGCACTTAGGTTGATCAAGCCAAAGTGGTATATTTTTTGTTCTACACCAATATATAAAGTTCATAAGTTATTGTGAGGTTGTAACTATATCATTCCATGCATATAAACCTCTTTAAAATTAGGTAACTTTACAATAACTATAGTTATTCCAAAGGGACCTCTTTATGAAAGATACAATACATTCTTTTATTTGTACAAATAATTTAAAGAGATAAAATATATAATCCGTAAGTTTATTGTTCACTTAGAAAGTATCTATATGAGACAACTACTACAAAATATCACATGGTTTATGCTAAATCATATGATTCTTGTTCACCTCATCCTTTTCCTAAATCAAATAAATTTCATATGATGATTCAAAACAAAATAATAGCTACAAAATCCCCAAGTTAAGTACATAAACATAAAGAAAAGAAAGTGCAAAAACAATTTACTAAGAAAGTGGAAAATAAACAAGAGAACAATGATAAGAAGGTTGAAATGCAAAGGGTAAGTGATGAAAGATGGGGGACCAAAAAGTGGCCACACCATGCTTTAGTCCCATACAAGACATAAAATGAGCACATTATAACATGCCCATGTTATGGCTTGGTGGTAACTGAGCCTAGGTCAGGTCACTACTGAGTCATAACATGAGTGCACAATAACACGAGCACACTATAACATGATCACATTTCCAACAAGAAAAATACTTCTATATTTCTCTTCTCATCTCTCTCTACTTCATTATGTAGCTCACACCCTTCGTCTTCCTCAAACTATATACATGAAAAAAACATTTATATATACATTTACTTCCTTATACTTTAAGTTATATTTCATGTATATAGTCTTGGGATATTTGAGAATGGTTTCAAATCTCTAGGAGTTATAATGTAGATTCTAGGTTTTGGGGGATCTTATAATTTCTCAAACTTAGTCAAATTCTAGTAATCAACAAGTTCCTATCACCTTGCAGTTCCTTAAGGGTAGTTATAACTATTCAAAATCATCATCAAGCCTATCCTTAGATATATCTCTACATCTCTCTCTCCTCTCTCTCTATCCCTCTCTACCTCACCATCCCTCTGTTCTTCCCTCTCTATTTCTCTATATATCTCATCTCTCTCTCTCTCTCATTATCCCTCTAATAGGTATAGGGAGAGAGAGAGGTGAGATAAAGAGATGTAGAGATGGAAGGAGGCAAAGAGACAGTGGTAGAGAGGGAGATAAAGACAAAGATAGGTAGAAATAAAGAGAGTTATAGGTAGAGATAGAGAGAGATATGGAGGGAGGGGGGTAGAGAGAGGGAGAGGGTGAGATATAGAGAGATATTTAGAGGGATAGGGGGGAGAGAGATGTGAGATAGAGAGAATTAGATAGATAAGGATGGAGGGAGGGAGAGATATAGATATATAGAGGGATATGAAGAGAGAAATGTGATATAAAGATAAGTAGAGAGGGAAGGAGGGGAAATGGAGATATATCTATATGGATAGGAGAGAGAGAGAGAGAGAGAGAGAGAGAGAGAGAGAGAGAGAGAGAGAGAGAGAAGAATGAAGAGAGAGGGTGAGGGAGGGAGAGATATAGAGAGATATCTAAAGAGAGGGATGGAGAGGTAAGTAGAGAGGGAGATATAGAGAGAGAGATATCTAAGGAGATGATTGATGATGATCTTGAATAGTTATAATTACCCCTAGACAATTTCAAGATGATAAGAACCTGGTGATTATTGAAATTGATTAAGTTTGAGAAATTATAAGATCCTCTAACACGGAGAATTTTCATTATAACTCCTAAAGATTCAAAACCATTCTCAAAACTCCTAAAACTATATACATGAAATATAACTTACAGTATAAGGAATTAAATGTCCACATATAAATGTCACTTATACTTTAATGTTTATTTCATGTATACAGTTTGAGGAAGAGGGAGAGTGTGAGCTATACATGAGGTAGAGAGATGGGAAGAGAAAGAGAGAGAGGTATTTTTATTCTTGAAAAATGAGCATGTTATAGTGCACTCATGTTATTATCTACTTTAGGTATTTCCAACCCAAGGGTTGGACTTAAATGTCAATTCCTACAAGCGCATTTTTTGAAAATTAAAAAAAAAATGACACAATCTTGAGTGTGCTCTCCATCAGGTTTGCATGTCTTTCAATGTCAAGTTAAAAGAATAACATAATAAAATTGAGCTCTCTCTTGGATTTATAACTATGCAACTTTTTCTATGTTTCAATTATGTTAATATTTTGATCTCTAATTTCTTTTGCTAGTGTCTCCATTTTTTGTCAAAAACCTACATATGTTATTTTTGGTTTAATTTTTTACCTGTTCATTGAAATTTGAAATAAATTATATTTTTACAAACTAGACTATATTCTTTACAGATTAAAAAAAAATTAATTTTCTATTAGTTTCCAAAAAAAATAGGGGGGCACACACTCATTTTTTTTAGGATATGTCGACTTTTAAAATTAGTAAAAAATCATATATTCGTTTAAAACTTAGAAAATAAATCAAGCATAAACTATATGGTGTTAGATAATTTTTCACTATATATTTTTTGAAATACTAAAAAAAAAAAAAGATTTTAGGATGAGAACACCAAACACTATGCTATATTTTTTTGATAAAAATATGAGCAGTTTGTGTTCTCCCCTATTTATGTAGGAGCTGAAATTTAGCACTAGCCCAAGATCACCTGCAAAAATAATTTAAACCTTCCACAAGAGAGTATACAAGAATATGAACTTGCTTGATATTAAGATCTATGAATTATGATGGTGAGGACCTTGGTTATATAGACAAAGTGTGATGTAGTACTGACATTAAATGATTTTCATAATTAAATGACATGGGGCAACATTAAATGACCCTAGGAATCTAATATTTAATAAAATCTAAAAAGATAAAACCTTATCTAAGCATTAAATATGGCTAGGACCTAAGTGGACTTAATATGTAAATAGAACCCCACTAAGTAGCTAGATAGGAAATGTACCTATTTACACCAACACCCCCTTAAGTGCAACTAGGAAGAAGAAAAATTATTATGCAAATGATACAACAATGCAATGATGGGCCCTAGATACGATGCCATTATAGGTACCCATGTACAAAGACAAATGCATTCTCATAAATGGAGAAAAGGATAAAAACCACATGGGAAAATAATCTCTCCAAAAGAGAGAAAAGATTCAATCAAGTGATGAAAGGTGGAGGACTACATGATACCTCCAAGTACAACACCCATCACATATATACATTGCAAATACCCCCATAAGAGGGAAAAAAAGAGACCACATAGCCCCCCATAATAAAGTAGCTCCAAAACCATTGAAGAAAGTTTGAAGACAAAATAGAATCCAATACTAACAAACATGTCTCCCCTTGGGAAGAAAAAAATCCAATGGCCAATGCTAAATAAACCTCAACTCCATGATGAAGAAAGAGGGAAGAAGCCTCATGAATGATATCTCTGAAGATGCATCAATTTTCTTTGAAGATTTCTCAACAAAATTAGGTGTGACCCCATTCAAGGAAGAAGACAAAGGATGTCGAAACTCAAGAGAAACCTCCAAAGAAGATGTATGATCAAAGAGGAGAATGACCCCCTCAAACATGTCCTTCAAATATGCAGAAGAGGAATGACAAACCAAATCTGATATACTTGTCATAAAACCACCCTATAAAGGAAAATTTGGAAAAAAAAATGTGTCATGCTCATTTGAAGTCCTAGAAAACCAAGTCAACACTCAAATATGAATAATTAGGAGATTCCAGAACCTCATCAAAGGGCTATTGAACAATTAGGTTAAAAAAATCACCAAACCCACCATCTAAACAACTACTCACACTTGATCTAGGAGAGTGGTCACCATTAGGAATAAAATGAGAAAAGGTGTAGATATTTGTATTATGGTCAGCCCTACCCATTGCAACATGTTGTTTAGTATGCAAATCATGAATGAAAATAGAATCTAGAGTGAACTCAATGGATTTACTAGTACATGCTATTTGATATTGCAATGTCATAAAATTGCACCCCTTGCAATTTCACATATATTCTTGTATATGCTTTAGTGTCCACTCCCTTAGGACTTGTGTAGGATCATTTTAGCCCCTCATCAACCCTTTTCCCCTCTTAGGATGCTCAACACCCCTTTTTAGTAGCTACTTTTGTGCATCAGTCGTGTGTCAAACCTTATGCTTTTCCCATTCTTGGTGTTTGTCATTTCGTAGCATGATGTGTTTGGACACTAGAGTGCCACATGGATGTCCGCATGTTGTGCTAGCGCATTATGACAATTAAATGTTCAAGTTACCATTTCCAAGCATGTTTGCCAATTTTCACTTACCTTTATCTGTGGTAACGGCCCAAGACTCCTTGTAATGGCTCAAGAAGATTCTTTTCCCATCTATCCTCTCTTTAAATGCTATCTTTCCAATTCATTTGTGCTTCTAGCTTCTCTCTAGCTTCTTGGATTCTCTCTTTTCCCTCTTTCTATGCTCCTTGAGGTAGTTTAGGGCAGTTTCCCCCTTGGGAATCTCTTGAGAATAAAGAGACTCATGAGTAGTGAATCCACCTTCTCTACATTTTGTTGAACCTAATGTGAATCACAACTTTTTTCAAAAAACTAAGAAATTATTTGTCCCAATTTGGTGGGGTCATAAATTTTGATTTGGTGCTCGAAATTCAAAATTGTTTACACTGTTGGAAAGATCTCCAAGAAGACCAATGCAAGTTTCAACTCCAAATTTTGCTCCAAAGACCTCCAAAAATGGAAATTACTAGAACCTAAAAAATATAGAAAAAATCTAAAAATATGGATTTTTGGTTTTTCTCAGTTCTGTCACCCCTAGATTGCTCTAGATCTACCAACATGTCTATATCTCTATTTCAAAATGTATTTTCTATCTTTCTTCCTTTGATATATTTCCATTTTTGTTAAGAAGCTTCAAGAAGTTCTCTTACAAGCATGTGAAAGTGAGTTCTTGTCTCCTTTCTTATTATTCTTTTTTGATCCCTCTCTTGGGATTCCTTCTAAGGATATTTTAGCACAAGAGGATGAAATCATTGATACCTTTCTTAATGTTACTCTACCTTCTATTCATTCCAATGCACTCTCTTTTGGAGATGATGCATTCATGAATGATGAATCTCCTATTCCTTCCAATGCACTCCCTTCTAGAAATGATGTGTAGAGATGTTGCATTGGTGAATGATGAATCTCAACTTTGTTCCGATGCGATCTCTTCTAGAGATGATGCATTAGTGAATGTTGAAGTCCCTCTCACATTGGATCCTCCAAAGATAGATGTTGAGCATATTTATTCAAATGATTCTTCTACAAGTTGTAATAAATCTATAAATGTATGAGCGTGAATTTACACCCCTAACACAAATTCCCCTTTCACCCCTTTACACTTTAGAAAACCAAAAGAAAAGGTTTAATTCCACTTAAGCCCATTGCTTGCATTCCACCTGGTGCCTTTTTTGTGTGTCGATGGGGGCCTTTCTATCGAGGACGCCCGCACAATGCACAGACGTCCGCACAGAGCGCTTATGTCCTTGGCATATTCCTATGGCTGGAGATTGCAGAGGCATTACATTTTTGATTGGAAGTCAAAGAGTAACATCCCTCTTTGGATGGCCGACCCGAATATGGTCATTTTTCACCTTCTCCTTCGTATTCTTGACCATTCCATCCATTCTCAAGTTTTGAGAGAGTTTGAGTTCATCACTTGACATTTTCTCCACTCTTTCAACACCTATTCAAGCTTTGTAGCAGCATTCTTTCACTCCATTGCAACA
Organism: Sequoiadendron giganteum; assembly: GCA_007115665.2. Taxonomy (NCBI): domain Eukaryota; kingdom Viridiplantae; phylum Streptophyta; class Pinopsida; order Cupressales; family Cupressaceae; genus Sequoiadendron; species Sequoiadendron giganteum. The sequence continues at coordinate 318,339,836 of CM021103.1, forward strand.
ATCCACTACTCCATCACTTCAATAGGGTGAGCATAGGATAGACACCGTGACAATAGAGGCTTGAGTCCCTTTCGTTCTCTCCTCCACAAGTCTTCAGTGCTTTGGATGAAGGTGGTAAGCTCCTCTAATCTCTCCTATTATTTTTGATTGAGTAAGCACGTACTGCTTGAAGAGTTTTGTGTTTACGTAGCTTGTAGTTATTTTCTTTATCATTATATCTACTATTCCAAACTTGGTTGTCCATGGAGGTGGAAACACCAAGACAGGGGTCTGACTAAGGCATGCTCCTATACAGCCCCAACAATTTCTCCCTTTATTGTGTGCAGGTGGAGAGAGTTTGAAGCAAGCCGGCGAGGAGGATATTCTACAAAATCATCTTTGTCACCCTCATGGTAACATACTTCCTTTACCATGTTAATCTATATTTTTCATACTTCTTAATACTATCATGTCATTCTAGAAACTTGTAGAATAGGTTGTTAGTCCTTCCTTAGAGAAAAACCTCACCTCTCTGGTTTTATGGTCGTACGGACGCTAGCGCATTTGTGAGATGCCAACATGCCACACTGTCATCCAACAGTTGCACTTTTGTCCTCAAACAAAGAGCTACCTAAGACACAAAGTTGAATATGGAAGGTGAATCTTCTAGTCTCCCTTCAATTCTTGAGATTGCAAAGTGATCAAAGGATGCATAATCCTCATCATTCTCATCCTTTTCATCCTAACCTTCCTTTGAATTGAGGTAAGTTAGGGAAGCCTTTTTGCTCTTGGCATTTTGTGACCTGGGGCCTTGCAGCAGGTGGTCCCCCTCTCTTACATTTTTGGTGAACCCAACGTGAACCAACGTCTATCCATTTGTCGACATCCTGAACCTTTTATCATATACCTTTTGGTCATTGTACCTTGGTGTGTTGTGAAATTTTATGAGCTTCACGACCCAGTCTATGACCTCTAGGCATATTGTTAAAAGAATTTTGCAACACCTTCCAATGGACAAGATGAAGGTCTCCTCTAGCTTCACTATCGACCTTTTCTCCAGTTCTGCGGTTGGTCTATCCACACAAGAGCACGTAGCATGAGGAAAATCTAGAATTCTTGATGAGACTAATCGCATCCCTATTCCTCCTACGTCATCGACCTATTCATCCATAGACGAGCATGAGGTCGCCTGTATCCCCTCCGAGTATGTCGTTAGTCTAGGTAAAGGGTTAGGCGTGTTGGAAAATCACTTGGAAGGCAACTTGAAGCTGGCTAGGGCTGCTAAGGTGATTAGAGAAATAAGATACATGGTGGAAAAAGATGGGACAGGTGTAGAACTCTTGGCTAGTCTCGTTGGTCTAGCCGAAGCATGTGCCCCCTCCATATTTGGTCACATGATACGAGGTGTCCTCTTTGAGGAATGCGAGAGGCAGATGGAGATGTCGATGCCTCCTATATCCATGTATATGGATGACATGGCCCCCTCATTCAATATACCCTCTACATTTGAAATTTTTGAGATTGCCAAAGTAAACAGGAACCCTTTGGGTTTCTACTTCACCCCTTCTGTTGCCTCCGGTGGTGGAGGATTTGGCGAAATAATGGGTAGAGGCTTTGGTGGTAGGAATTTCAGAAGTGGGGGTGGCTTTAGTAGAGGCGATTCTGGTGGAAGTCATGGTGGTGGCTTTGGCTCTGGCGGTGGTTCTAATGGAAGTCACACTGGTGGTGGCGGCATCGGTGGTGACTCTAGCGGTGGTCACAATGGTGGTACTAGCAGAGGTCATACCAATGGTGGCATATCTAGTGGTAGTCATGGTAGTGGCTTTGGCGGTGGTTCTGGTGGTCCTATGTCTTCTAATGACCCTATTCTGAATACCCTTCTTCAGAATATGGGGAAGATGCAGAACCAGCTGGTGAACATTTCCCAGGCCTCAACCCAGCCTATCTTCCAACCCTTCTTCCGACAAAACCTACTGTTGGTTGCAATCCTAAACACTCCTTTCTCGCAAGGGATGGGGATTCCAAAATTTAAGAAATATGGTGGTAAAGGGGACCCAAAAATACATGTGTCCGCCTTTAATGCCTTATGCACAATTTTTTTCCATCACGATGTATTGATGACTAAACTGTTTCTCAGATCTCTCAAAGATACAACACTGGATTGGTATTGTTCTTTTCCCGATAATTCCATCTTCACATTCGATCAGTTTGTGACAGTTCCAAGCCAATATTGGACTAAAGATGACCTTCTCAGACCTTGTTCGGTGCAAACAAGGGGACAATGAAAAGATTACTGACTTTATAGCACAGTACCAAGCACTCTTCTCACATATCTCGTATTCATTACCTAATTCTGATGTGCAAAAGATCTTCATAGGAAACTTACAAAGGCCTTGGCAAGAGAAGTTTTCCCTCATGAAGTATGCTTCTTTTACACACTTGTGTGCGGCTTTACGAGAATACTAGCAAATGGTGGTTCAGTTTGGGGGTCCTCCCCCACGCTCCCATTTTGAAGGAAGATCTATCGTTTCAATCCCAGGAAGAGGTAAAATTGTTGTGAATGTAGTAGATTCTATGGATAACAATGACCTCAGACACGACCAAAAGTTTATGAAGCTATCATAATCTTATTCTTCTATCTTGCCGAAGTTAGTGAAGGATAAGATCCTTACCCTACCACCTCCTAAACTAGTTAGAGAACCATACCCTAGCTAGTATGAAGAAAACACTTTTTATTAGTACCATCAAGTTAGCAGACACAATACCAAATGTTGTATGTGCCTACATCATGAGATACAAGATCACATCAAGGATGGTAGTATCCGTCTTGATAGAGGAAAACAAAACATGAACAAATTAGTGGCAAAAGCTAACAGTGAATTGTAGATATAAACATACCCATTTTCGTCACATTTGGCTAACATGATTATCGATCCCACTGATTCTACTTCTCACCCTAAGGCATATGTTAACATGGTTACTATTACTCCCTCTTCTTGTCTTGTGACTGACTCACCGGATGTGAAATTTACCTCGCAAGATGTTCCAATAAATAGTAAGCCTTCTTTGCTTTATATTCCCACTCGCCTCAATGGTAGCATTGTGACAGGGATCTTGGTTGACCCCACAAGTAGAGTGAATGTCATCATGAAGGAGAAATTACTCTTAAAATACCTACAAAGGGAGGAATACGACAAAACGAATTCCATCATCCACACACATGATGGACTTTCTCTTAAACCCTATCGATCAATAATGTTGTCCATCCTAGTTGGACCTAGGGGTGTAGACACGGTCTTCGATGTCATCCTTGAGTCGGACCTATTTAGAGTAAAGTTATACCTTGGCTAGCTTCCATGAATTGGATCGCCTTTGTGATTCATAAGTTCCCTAAGTTTTCCCACAAAGGTGTCGTGCATGTAGAGCATGACACTGGATATCATCCTGTGGTATCTCATGGGGGATATTCATTGGATCAATTTTGGCCTACTCCACCTGGTCCACTCCCATAAAGAACACACCTACTTTACAAGAACTATGTGAAGTACAAAATTGGGGACAAGCGACAACCGAAGTTGACCCTTCCTATAGCCAAGCAACCAGCTACCTCCTCCCAAAAAGGAAAGGAGAAGCTCGCTCCCTCTCGAGATGACTCATCCACTCCCCTCTCTTGGGAAGAGTACTGGATGAATAAGCTCAGGTTCTACCCGCTAAGTCCGACGATGCCTCCTTGGTGAAAGCCCAAGGTTAGGATATTGGATCTCCTTAATGGGTCCCCAAGACCTTGGTATTATTTTTATGACAGAAAGGTTTACAGAGAGAGTTTTCCCCTCAACCTATTCCTATTCCCTTAAACAGGAAAGGATCCACCTCTAAGGTGGTAGAATAAAATTCCTCCCTCCATTTCTAAGCCTACCCCTCCTCCCATTCAGGAGTCTGCCCTTCTACTAGAGACAGTCATGGAGGACACTCCCATGGTTGAGCAAGATACTTTTGTCCCTTTGCAAGTACCGAATTTTGGTTCGAAGAGCCGTAGAAACTGCCTTGCACATGAAAGTAAGCGTCGGTGAAAGGCTCTCCTAACCGAGCAAGCCTTTTTATAGAAGGAGGAAGAGAAGACCACATCTCCTATTGTGTCCTCCTCTTTCCCTCCTTCCATCTTTGAATCTCTTCTGGATCCCACTGTGAACACACATGTACTTGGAAGGGTGTAAGTTTTCATCGCTCCTTCGGTAGAGCCGCCCTTGTTGACTTCCATCCTAGATGTCTTGCCTTTCCCAAAGCCCATGTACATGGTGAACACTTTAGTTGTGTCCACTATGGTGCTTTCCTCTTCTCCCTCAACCCTCCTTGTTTCATCTATGGGGAGTTCACCTCCTCCGATGGAGAAGAAGGTAGAGTGTAGCCCCTCTAGCAATGGAGGACATAAGAAGAACCTACCTTCTCTGAAAGGTGGCCCCAAATTGACTTTGTTTTGGCTTAGTAACGGAACCAGTCCCGACCTCCCCCAAGTTTTTCACTGCTCTTGAGTGTCTCGATGACCCTAGCAGTGAACCTCAAGTGCAAACTCCTCTATCCGTTGAGGAGAAACATAGCACTCTTGTTAAGTGCATGTTTAACTCGGTGGAAAAATTCGTGAACCTATCAGTGATCTTCACTAGGTTGTTGACCCTAGACCCACAAGAGCAAACAATGAAGACCTTATTGGTCCCTCTACCTTTTCCCTTGTTGCAGGAGGATCGAAATATCCTCCCCTTAAAATTACACCATTGTAGGCTCATCTTCCTTCTTATGATGATCTAGAGTGGGAAGCTGACGACCTCTTGGTTGACCAGTGTTAGGGGGAGACCCTCTCCTTGATCTTTAGATTAGATGTGTTCATGTCGTGACATGTGTTCCCCCATGATCATACTACATGTGTCTGGATGACCCTCGTCACCCCTGTTGGTGCGTGGATAAATGCATGGTGTTTGTGTTGTAAACCTTCCTCTATATGTGTCATCATTATTCCATGTTTGTGATTTAATTTCGGTAAGTTGGGGATGATGTAAAGCATCGCGAGAATTTATGCCTCCTTCCATGTTGAACCAATTTATATTTTACTTTGTCTTTTGTATATTCTTCTTGATTTGGTTGGGGATTGATGATCTTTCACCTCTTACCGTGGTTACATACATATATATAAATAAAGGTAGAACCCCAATCCTGCATAACCAGATCCTCCCATGCCCTCTGTGCATGATCTTTTTTCTTTACTTTTCACTTTATCTTTCTCTCATCCTTGCTTGAGTTGTCCCTTTCATGTGTGACAACGCCTCTTCTACATTGCTTGGTCTTTAGAAAACACATTCATTGTCAAACAAATATTTTCTGGAAGACCCTTCACACACTTCCTTGTTACAATTGCATTCTCAACTTGAAACCCTAGCGAAACATGTTTCCTTCATCATGGGTTCGTAAAGAAAGGACTTGGAAATCCTCCTCCAAAGTGGGAATAGTCTTAGTCTTCCCCTCACATGAGCACATATCCTTCCTTTTGAATTCGTTAATGAAGTGAACATCTTTCAAAAGGATCCCTTGGTGATGAATCAATTCGAGAAGGAAGACACTAAGCTTTTGAATAGTGTGTCCCTTGAGTGGACCCCTTCTTTTCACACTAGGTTCCCAAGGGAACCCTTCAAAAAATCTTAATAAGTTCTATTGCATATAGCTTGGGGGCAGCTTGAATAGGTTGGTTTTGCATCTTCACATCTAGTCCAAGGGTAGCCCAACTAGGATGGTTTTACATCTTCGTGTCTAGTTCGGGTGCATCTTGACTAGACCTACTTCACATCCTTATGTCTAGCTTGGGGGTAGCTCGACTAGACTTCACTTTTCAAACAACACATCCCTTGAGTGGACCCTCCTTCCTTTTGAAGGGTTCCCAAGGGACTCCTTTGAAAGCCTTACAACATAGCAATGGTCCACGTGACTGTCCATTCACTGGCCTACACTATCGCTTCCTGATGTGTTCTATCTGTGGGTAAACATGTCGCCATCTCTGACTTTGCAGAGTCCCCTTTGCTTGGTCTCCTTCATGTCAGAGTTCTTGGGGGATACCTTCCTTGTAGGTCTACGGGGCTATAGGGTTCTTTTCCTAGTTTCCTTCATGTGAGAATTCTTGAAGGATACCCCCCTTGTAGGATTGTGAGCCTATGAGGCACTTTCATACTTTAGCTTCATAATTTTGCGGAACTAGGAAGTCCTTTCTTGCACTTTTCGGGTTTTCCAGACTATGCTTTGCTTCCTCATCAGTTTAGGTATACATCTCTTACTCTATTACTTCCTTACTACTCTACTTTACCAAATCACTCATCAGTAATCATGCTCACTAAAGTGGGTGAAAAATGTATGGGCGTGAATTTGCACCCCTAACACAAATTCCCCTTTCACCCTTTTATACTTTAGAAAATAAAAATTGGAGGTTTAACTCCACTTAAGCCCATTGCTTACATTCCACTTGGTGCCTTGTTTATGTGTTGGTGGGGGTGTTTATGTAGGGGACACTCGCGCAGTGTGTAGACATCCGCGCGGTGCACTTATGTCCCTAGCAGATTAATGTGGTTGGAGACTACAGTGGCGTTACATTTTTTATTGGAAGTCAAAGAGTAACGTCTATCTTTGGCTGGCCGACCCGAATATGGTCATTTTTCACCTGGTCCATTATATTCTTGACCATTCCATCCATTCTCAAGTTTTGAGATATCTTGAGTTCATCACTTCACATTTTCTCCACTCTTTCAACACCCATTCAAGGTTTGTAGCAGCATTCTTTCACTCCATTGCAACAATCCACTACTCCATCACTTCAATAGGGAAAGCACAAGACAAACACCACGACAACAAAGGCTTGAGCCCCTCTTGTTCTCTCCTCCACAAGCCTTGAGTGCTTTCAACAGAGGTGGTAAGATCCTCTAATCTCTCCTATTGTTTCTGATTGAGTAAGCATGTACTGCTTGAAGTGTTTTGTGTTTACGTAGCTTGTAGTCCTTTTCTTTATCATTATCTCTATTATTCCAAACTTGGCTATCCGTGGAGGTGGAAACACCCTGATGGGGATCTGACTGAGGCAGGCCCCTATACATCCCTAACAATTTCTCCCTTTATTGTGTGCAGGTGGAGAGTGTTTGAAGCAAGCTGGCGAGGAGGATATTCTACGAAATCATCTTCATCACCCTCATGGTAAAATACTTCCTTTACCACATCAATCTATATTTTTCGTACTTCTTAATACTATTTTATCTTTCTAGAAACTTGTAGACTAGGCTGTTAGTCCTTCCTTAGATAAAAACCTCATCTCTTTGGTTTTATGGTTGTACGGACACTAGCGCACTTGTGAGATGCCATCGTGTCGCACTGTTGTCCCAAAACCATGCTTTTGTCCTTAGACTAATCTACTTGAGACACAAAGTTAACTCTGGAAGGTGAATCTTCTAGTCTCCCTTCAATTCTTAGGATTGTAGAGTGATCGAAGGACGCATAATCCTCATCATTCTCATCCTTTTCATCCTAACCTTCCTTTGAACTGAGTTAAGTTAGGGCAGCCTTTCCGCTCATGGCATTTTGTGACCTAGGGCCTTGCAGTGGGTGGTCCCCCTCTCTTACAATAAATATAATTTGTCTCTACTTCCCCTCAAAGACCTAAAAGATTTGTCATTTATTTGACTTCGAGTAGTCCCTCTCCTTAAAGGATTTGTTCTATTAATGGTGTTCCATTTTATAGTGATTCTCTTGATCTTTCTTAGGCTCCCTCTTATGGAGTGGTAGCCCATAATTATAGTACTAGAAAGAATAAACAAAATATTAATCAACCTTCTTTTTAACCACCTTCTCAACCAAGTCTTCCTTCAACTCCTAAACCTACAACTAAAGCACCTGGTGATTACGATCTTGCCAAGCAACTTTGTGTTACTTCAACCAAGATCTCATTGTGGGACTTGCTTTAGTCTTCTTTAGTTTATCAAGGTATGTTCCAGGAAGCCTTGAAAAATATCCTCTTGCCTTCCTCTGCTAGGCCGACAAATGTTAATGCATTGATGGCTCATATTTGTGCGGACTCACCAAATATCATGGTCTATCTACAAGTACTTCCACCCTTAGATGTGCAAAAAAGAGCATATCCTTTAATGATTATAGTTAATATTAATAGCATTGAAATGATGTACTCTCATGGACATCGGTTCGATGCTCAATGTATGTAGCATTGATCTATTGCCTAAGATTAATATCGATTCTTCCTCTTTAGCTACTTCCTCTCTTATTATTCATGGGTTTGATAATGTTGGTCGATAACCTTTAGGAATGACAGTCTTTCCTTTAAGGTTGGGACCGGTTACTGTATCCACCCTTGTATAATATTCTCCTCTTTAGACTATGGATTCATGCCATGTTTGTAGTCTCATCTACCTTGCATAAATATATTAATTTTATTTGCAATAATTGATTAGTCATAGTCAAGGCTAACCTTGAGGCTATGCACTTATATGAGATGGTAGTTGTTGGTCAGGTTTTGGTTGTGCCTACTCTTATCCCTTCAGTATCTTATAATGTGTTGACATCTACTCCAACAATGTAAGGAAACTTGCAACCATCTAATGACAATTTCCACATAACCCAAAAGAGATAACAATGCAAATAAGTGCTTAGAATCCACATGCAAGAGAATAAACAACATACCCATCAAAGATGACACAAGATATACCCTGAGAAAACCATCAAGAAAGAAAAATCCAACCTCCATCATATTAATTAGCCATGAAGAAAATATAAGAGTTACAAAGAATAATTTTGAATCATCAATTCCTCTAATGCATTCCCATGTGTCCAAGAATGAATCCACACATCCCATGCCATGCTTCAAAAATGCACTCTCAATAAGACTCAATAATGATAACCAAACCACTCATCCAACCTAAACCACTACACATGTGTTTACTTTTGTAGACACAAGCTCACACAAAATACAACTAGTGTTAAGGTAAAACCATGTACCACAAAACCATGCGAATAAAAAACCACTAACCCCTTATTTAATATTGGGTACTAAGGCATCACATTATTTAATATTTCCCCAATATTAAATTATTATCACATCTCCCACATAAATAATAATAATATAATGTTACAATACAACATCAACTGGACCCCAAATAGTTACCCCGTGTGATTAACAACACCACCAAGGTGCATCACAACTAAATAATTATTTAATTACAATAATATAATAATTCAATTTATGCAATGGTGTACAACACCATATTCCAACATTCTCCCACTTGTTGTATACATTGCATGAGGGGTCAATACATGAAATACATCATCATAGTCATACATGAAACCATATGAATCTCCTTAATGCTCTCGTGCTCCATCAAGATACCTGCAATAAGAAAAAAGTGACCACCATCTCAAGTGAGAATTCTCATCCTCCAATATGCCACCTATAGAAGAAAATGAATATTCCAAGGTGAAGATACAAAAATATATGAGCACAAGCATTAAATCCAAGTGATAACAAAGGCTCTAACCAAGTTGTTGTCAATTGAAGAACCCACATGATCAAAAATAGCATCCACAACACATGCTAATACATCCAACCATCCATACCTCCAAGGTATCACTACATCAGTAAACCCATACCAAGAATTTATGAAATATGTAAACTGCAATCACAAGCTCCTTGTATCAAACCTATCAATGAAGAACAACATATCCAGGAACTCCCACTACATAGGTAATGTCAAAGCATATCAAGTCTACCAATCAACACTATATCAAGGTGTGATAATTAAATCAAAGCATGGAGTACCAAGAACAATAACAATGATCCACACATACAACCCAAAGAGTTGCACAATATCTCACAACATGGTGCCACCATCCTCCCCAGACCATGAACATCCAAGGACAAATCATGAAGAGAGAAACATGTAAACCATAATTTCCTTCTACCAACACCTCAAAAGTGTATTGTTGTGTCAAGTATGATCTTCTAATAACCCCAAATGAAAATCTTCAACAACATCCATAATCACTTAATCTCATAGACCAAGTACAACATATGAATCAATGTAGCAATGCCAACATGGATGAAGCCTCTTTAATCAAGAAGATCAAACTCATAGTAACCATCCCCAATACTGGAAATCAACCCATAAACCATCTCCTAACAATCGTAATAAAGAATGATATAATAAACTCAAATGCACAAGGAGATAACCATGCCATAACATCCCTCAAAATTAATCCTCCAAAACTAACTATCCATAGCTCAATATCCATATCTATGAAAGATAAATCATATAAACTCATGCTAAACCAATCATCAAATGAGTATCCATAATCAATCACCATGAATCAACTCAATCCCATGAGAATCAAAGCACGAAACATAACACATCTAAAAGATATAATGGGAAAATACCTCTAAAATCATAAACTATTGAGTAGAACAAGAGTGGGGAATGAGAATTCTCCTCCTGGATAACCAAGTCATCATGACTCAATCCAAGAAAAATCTCCTCTATCATTCTATAATGAACTCACATCCATATCCAAGTGAAAGTCCCTCGGTCTTCCTGCTAAAACCTCCAAAGAGTAACCATCTCAAACAAGTGTCTCTAATCACAAGAGAACTACAACCATCACCTAAGTCTCCAAGTATCCATGATTACTTGTAACAAGTCAATCCATGCTAAACTCCAAATGCAACATAGCATCATCATAAAGTAATCAAGAAAATGATCAATGTACCCAATACAAAGAGAACTACCATGATCAATGTCAAATCTCCAATCATGAATCAAGAACATAAACATGACAACATGATATAGCCATCTCCTCCTAGGAGATCACGTGCACCATAACACATATATATACATCTTGGTCTCAAGAGAACAAGTACCATTCCAAACTCGAAGTTCACATCAAGAGTAAACCATGATATAGTAGAGAAAAATATAAACCAAGAAAACATATCCCCAATCACATGAAGATAATAATACCAATGATTCATCCACATCACTGCTAACAACTCCCCCCAAACCTTCATACGAGCTAAACATGGCATCCTGAATACCATCCTCTCCATGAAGATCATGCATATTTGCACACACTCAACTACAATATTCATAACATACAAGTGAAACCAAGATATCCAAGCCAAGAAGAAACATACAACGACCAGAAAACCATCATAAACATATCCATCACCACCAAAATATCACTATCAAAATATCCCACTAAAAGTGTATAACCAATGAATGTAACAAGCTATCAAGACATTATGATAACAATCTCCTAATGAATATCAACCAAGAGTTTTGTCAAAAAATCAAAGAACACAAATGCAACATGAGCTCCTCAACAAAGAAAGCAAAGTAAACCATGATCCTCATACCAAGAAGATTCACCACCAACAATGCACCTACATAAACCATCATGACATTCCAAAGTCTCTAAAGCACAGGAAACATTCATGACACCGTGATCACCACCAAAAGTACGAACAAATCAACCCAACCATGTCCACATATCTGCATAACATAGTCAAATACATAGGTCTCATATCATGACCGTACCTAGTAATACCATCTCACCTCCTCAACATGACATCAAAACCAGAAAATTAAGTGACTAAACCAAGCCACCAAAACTGAAAATTCATCCGCACTGAAATATCTATGGGCATAGACAACCCATGTCTGAGTCATAGGTGCAACAAGTAAGTATAGACCACCTAAAATGCTACAAAACTTGTAGATACCAAAATGAAGCATAGAAATCCAGCCAAATACTAATAACCATGTCAAAAAGAGAATAATATGAGATGTACAACTAAGCATACAATGAATCCAACATCAAATCTCCTAGATCCGACAATCCACAAGATCATAGTATCACCATAGTCAAAACAAACCATAAAAAAATTAGGATAGAATATCAACAAATAAATCATGTCAAAACAAATCCAAACCTGATCCACTATATAGTGCTCTGAACAAGCTTTCTGTTGACTATTCAAAGTCCAAAATCTGATTTTGTATACACCCGATATCACCTCTCAAAGCTCAAATAGAACATCTTAGTTCCACCAACGAAAAAACTATCAAAACTACAAAATCAGGAAAAATCTCTAGCACCACAGTGTAGAGATCTAAGTCACCTTTCCAATGAGTCCAAGAAGAGCAAAAAAGGACCACCTAGGTGAAAGTTATGCCCTTTGGAAGAAAAATAATAGTTTACACCTGAGGAAAAAAAAATTAGCCACCCTTGGTGGCTGAGCGACGGCCCCACCCGGGCGACGCTACTCCTTTGGTGGAAAACCTGAGGCAAAATCTAAATTTAATTTAATTTTAATATATTTCAAATTTCATCGGGATTTTAAAATAAATCTGTGGCATTTTAAATTATATTAGTGGTTTTTATTTGTTTTAAAAATATTTAAACAATAATTTAAAAACTTTGGTTTTAAAGCCCACATGGGGTGATGATGGCGAGACCCGCGTGGCAATCCTGTTGGAAACACCTACCAACTGGTAGGCATTTCATACTTTCTATTGGCAGGTCTACCGATGCAAACTTGTCAAGGGGTACGAAGGGAGGGCTGACCCCCCCAAAACAAGTTTTTATATTTTATATTTTACATTTTTCAATAAAAATTTCTACTGGGGTTTTTTAAATACATTATTTTAATTTATTTTTAGTTTATTTTGCATGGATAAATTTTTACCAACAAATTATTTATGTTTTGAACTTTTTAAATTTTCTAAGTAATAACGACGACTGTACAACTTGAAAATGGGGATTTTACAAAAAAAAGTTGCATTTTTTTCAACTTCTCCAAAATAGGGCAAATTATATATCAAAATTCATCTCTTGGTCAACTTGAATCCAACCATGAGGTACATTTTGTCCCAATAGGTAATTTGTAAAATTTCCCCCATAAAACCCCCATTTGAGTGCACAATCGAGAAACCCTTTTTATCCCTAATTTTTCACACCCCACATTTGCAAACAACTCATCATAATAGAAAACCCAAAGCCCTTAGATCTATAATAAACAAACTATAAAACCCTCATATTTGGCCATGTATTTCATTCTCTCATGAATTGCGTAGATTCAAAATTAATCAAAATTTTCTCAACCTAGTGTTATAACAAAAAATATCCAACCATGAATTCTCTAATACCACGTGTAAGGAAACTTGTAGCCATCTAATGACAATTTCCACATAACCCAAAAGAGGTAACAAGGCAAATAAGTGCTTGAAATCCACATGCAAGATAATATACAACATACCCATCAAAGATGACACAAGATATACCTTGAGAAAACCCTCAAGAAGGAAAAATACAGCCTCTAAAAGCATCCATACTCCATCATATTAATCAGCCATGAAGCAAATACAAGAGTTACAATAAACACTTTAGAAGCATCAAGTCCTCCAATCCACTCCCATGTGTCCAAGCATGAATCCACACATCTCATTCCGTGCTTCACAAATGCACTCTCAAGAAGACTCAATAATGACAGCCAAACCACTCAACCAACCTAAATCACTACACGTGTTTGCTTTTATAGACACAAGCTCACACAAAATACAACTAGTGGTAAGGTAAAACCATGTGAATAAAAAACCACTAACCCCTTATTTAATATTGAGTACTAGGAAATCATATTATTTAATATTCCCCAATATTAAATTATTATCACATGTCTCCCACACAAATAATAATAATATAATGTTACAATACAACATCAAGTGGACCCCAAATAATTACCTAGTGTGATTAACAACATCACCAAGGTGTATCACAACTAAATAATTATTTAATTGAAATATAATAAATCAGTTTATGCAATGGTGTACAACACCATATCCCAACAAGCAGTACCCATTACAAAGGATACTCTTGAGGTAGATGTCCGTGAGGAATATCCTTTTGAAGCAAGAAATATTAAGTTTTATCCTTCTACCTCTTCTCAAAAGAATGCATGTCTTGGTGATGATTAGGGTTCTTTAGACTTTACATAATCCTTCATTGGAGAATATAAAGCCAACCCAATCCACTTAGTCCTTTTGATAACATCATCTGAACTCGCCATCAAAGATGGTTATTCTTTTGTATTGCAGGATAATGTGAACAACAATTATAGTGTACTTAATGTCGATCCTCTTCCTTTTGAGGAAGATGATCACACTTCTATTGAAAAGATTAATATTGGTAGTCATTTCAAGAAGGTTGATGGTGATCCCGTAGAGGATTATAATCCCCATTGCTGGAATAATGCTCTTTATGAAGATCCACCTTCTCAAGCTTTGTAAACAAATTATGGCCATGGCTTTAAGCTTATCTCTAAATATGGCTATGGGTGTAAGGGTTATGGGTGTAATGAACAATAATTCAGGTCCCTATAGAATGTGCACCTCATAAGCATAATTTGGGGCTTGGTTTCTTGAATGAACAATCTAAACAAAAGCCACGATTGAATGGCAACACAATTTTTGCTCAACCTCATTCTCTCGAATTGATTCATGCACCATTATCCATTGTCTTTGTGCCTTATTCTTATGAGCAGTCAAAATTTTCTCCACAAGAGAAAGGGTTGCTTCATTCTCCTCATTCTTTATCTAAGAAAGAGAGTATTTTGTCGAGGCTTCTAAAATCCCACTTGATTACTCTTCTTTCTCCTACACGTAAGAAATTTGATAAGCATGATAAAGAAAACATTTTTTATGTGCATACCATCAAGTGTCTGCCCATTCCACTAGTGAATGTAAGGCCTTGAAGGATAAAATACAATAACTTCTTGATTCAGTTGCGATCACTAATTTACTCGGTGATGCACCTCTTCAAATTACAAGTGATATCGAGGTCTACCTCTATCCTGTATGTTCTAAGTATCTTGCATGGTTCTCCTCCCCTATATGTTGGGGGTAGTGATAACTTGTTCTAGAGATGTGTGTCCTTTTAAGGACCCCCCTCTATTCTCTCTATCTTTCAATTGGAGCATCCCCTTGAGTGGACCCCTTGCTGTTTTGAAGGGTTCTCGAGGGACGCCCTTTGAAATTTGTTATCTCAAATGAATTATATGGCATCTAGCTTGGGGGCACCTTGACTAGACCTATTTCATATCCCGACATCTAACTTGGGGGAAGCCTGATTAGATCCATTCAAGCTTACTTTGTAGGACCGAGCATCTGTGAGGACCCAATTTGACTTTGTGGAGTCCCCTACATCAAGCTTACCTCATGAGAGAGTACCTAGGGTGCATTCTTTGCAAGTCTGAGGACCTGTAAAGTGCTTTCATCTTGTGAGATTTGTTCATCATTGGTCTACGGGCCTTCCGTGCAATTTGTTCAACTCTATAGGAGAGAGTACTTATATAGCCTTTCTTTCACCTTCCATAGGTTTATGGATCTGCAGTGCATTTTTTCAACTCTCCTTGGGTTTGAGGACTTGTGGAGCCATCTCTCTTGGAATTTTCATTCCTTTCTAGCTTCTCCATCACTCTTAAATTATCTTCTCTCTTCTTATCTCAAATTGTATATACCAGACCAGAGATCTGCATCTTCTTCACCCTGAGTATATTCTCTTTCTCTCTTTGACATTGGTTGCTTCCCTGAGTTTTGGGTTCATTCTTCTCTTGAAGCAATCAATCCTTATATTCTTCTCTTTGTTTAAGAATTATTCTATGTGTCATTTCTTAAATTTGGGGATGATGCATAGTACTAAGATAGCCTTTTACATCAAGGTCTCTTTCACTTTGTTGACTGAAATCCTTTAGTCTTTTGTGTGCCAATGTGTGTGTGTCTTAATGTTCTAAACTTGTTGTCTTGTGCAGGTCTTTCTTGTCTGATGTGTTTGTTTTGTAGGTCTTCAGCTTGGGGGCATTCTTCCTTGATTTGAAGGGTTAAATTCTTCCTCTAAAATATCATTTTGGTATCATGACATTATTTATTTTTCTTATATTTCCTTTAGCGTACATATTAGTGTAGATTCATATGCTTGAGCAAGTAAAGTGGGGACAAAATGTAATTTCATAAAATTACACCCCTTGCAATTTCACATACATTCTTGCATCTTCTTTAGTGTCCACTCCCCTAGAACTTGTGTAGGATCATTTTACCCCCTACATCAACATCTTTCCCCTCTTAGGATTCTCATCACCCCTTTTCAGCAGCTACTTTCACACGTCAACTATGTTTCAAACCTTATGATTTTCATGTACTTGTCATTTTGTTGCATGATGTGTCTAGACACTAGTGTGTTGCATGGACACACTAGCATCTTGTGACATTTCAACATTCAAATGAATTTTTCTAAGCATTTTTCCACATGTCACTTACCTTTGTCGATGGTAATGGCCCAAAACACCTTGTAACGACTTGAGAAGATTATTTTCCCTCCTATACTCTCTTTAAATGTTGTCTTTTCACTTCATTTGATCTTTGGACCTCTCTATATTTTTCTCTAGCCTCTTCCTCTTCTCTTTGTCTTGATAACTTTCTTGCACAAATCCATACAACTTGCTACAATAGCACTCTGAAGCTCCTATAGTGCTCTTTGCAACTCCCTTGTCTCTTACAACTCTATCTCCCTTATCTTGTGCTTGCGAGCATCCTGGGATTTCATACATCTCCTGCCAATTTCATCTCTATATCATGATACAGGTTCTCCTCCTTGAATAAGGATTTGTTTTATCACTTCATATTTGTGTACTTTTCTCACTCTCTCTATCTATCTAGTTTTCCATGGAGGTGGGAACACAAAAATGGGGGTTTGACTGAGGCAAACCCCTATACAACCCTAACATTTTCTCCCAATATTATATATGCAAGTATTGAAGATGTTTCCTTGCCAAAGGCTTCATTACTTGGGTGGTTGTAAGCACTTTCTTTCTTCTCTTTATCTTTATCATTTATACTTTAGTTCCATTACTTTCTATCATTTTCCACATATTCCAAGAGTTCCTAACAATCGGGGTAGAAGTAGACACTTTGTTGTTTTATGTGATAAAATCAGTTTTTGGTCTGTACAAGATGCCAATGTACCTTTGGGACTTCAACGTGCCGCACTTTCATCCATTTACTATGTTGAATTCCTTTATCCAAAAACTTTCTATTTTGTCCAAAAAATCCATGTGGCCTACTTTTTGATTTTGAAACTCTTGCTCTATTCCTTGAGGTAGTTTAGGGCAGTTTTCCCCTTAGGAATCTCTTGAGAATAAAGAGACTCATGAGTAGTGAACCCCCCTTCTCTAAAGATATATTGAAATAATATTGTGCCAAACATCAAGAATGCAAAGAACATCATGACAACTACCATTGGGTATATCAACAACTCCTTTACCAAATACATCCAAATAAACATCATTAGCCAACAAGATCTTCATGATTGAAGTATGTTTCAAGAATGAAAAAATATCAAGTTTTCCTAATATATAATGTGGGGCTCCTGAGTCAAGAATCCAATCTCTAGAGTATTCAACATGCGTTATGACAAGATCATGACCTTTCATTTTGTGATCTTTTACCTTATCACTCTCATGAGCATTTCATGTGGTACATGTGTATATAGAAGATTAAGGTTGTGAAGAATAAGAAGGTAAACTTGTAGATTTAGAAGGAAAATAAATTTTATGTTCTTTTAGAAGTTACCTCATCTCATATAAATCTTTCTTATAACAAGTTTGTTCACCATGTCCAAATCTATTACAATAACCACACTTGGATTTTTCCTTCTTAGTTTTATCCTCTCTAGGAGAGGTGGGTGTATCACAAGATTTTGTCTTAGGTTTTGAATTTTTCTTTCATTTACCTTTAGGTTATGATGTAATCCAAACATGACTCTTGGAGTGTTTATCATGTTGGCTATGTTTAGCTTGTTTCCTAGTCAATACATCACAAAATGTCTCAAAACAAGGAATGACAAATGAATCACCTAATCCATCCATTGTACCATAAAAGGAAGTAGATAAGTATACAAATGAACCTTTCAACTTAGACAAAATCAAGAATATGCATTCTGTATACACCTAAAAATGGTTTGGAGATGCTAATTAATTAAATACAACTTATTTGATTAATTACCCTTAATTCCTCTACTATTAAATAAATAGAAATATTTATTTATATAGTTCATCATAAATTCTTTAATCTCTATTCTATTATTTTCATCTTAATTAAATAAATGAATTTCACTTTGTTTTATTTGATTATCATAGTTAAATTCATCTACTTAATAAATAAATAGATATATTTATTTATATTAAGTTCACTATTAATTCTTCTATTTTTATCATATTTCCTCTTAATTAAATAAAGATATCCTAAAGTTTTTATTTAATTATCATATCCCTTTTTATTAAATAAGAAAATATGAAAGATTCAAATAAAGGGAAATTTCCTATATTCACTCACCAATAAAATTAGATATTTCATATCCAATTAATTCAACTGACATTCATGAGAAAGCTTTGGAGACAAACTTACAGGAAATCCTCTTCAATCTCCTTCCTCTGATTCTTCCTATCATCTGACCTAATATTTTCATGGGGAGGAACCATTCCCATGATTATCTCAAGCTTCTCCATCTCTCACCATTCAATTCTCTAGATTGAATCCAAGCCTTTGTTGTGTTGCCTCTATGCAAATGTGCTGCCATGAATATATAAATACAACCTCATTCAATAGGAAATGGATCCCAACTTCGTTCAAACTTACTCTGCAGCAATAGCAATAGCAATCAAGCATCATAGCAATAGCAATAGCATCTTAGCATCATAGCATCATTAGAATTCATATCACAACTGCATATTAGTTTTATTGTAACTTTCATTTTATCAGTTTTCATGTCAGAATCGAGCTTCATATCTTCTAGAAATCATTATCAATCATTAAATCATTACATTTAGCATCCTTCCATTCTCTAGATTGGAATTTTAACAGTCACAAGTGCTTACCAAATCTGAGAACCTTCTGTGATTTAATAAATCTTTGGAGATAGGAAACAATGAGAGGCTTTCAAGTTTGTTGTTCTTTTAATTAGTTAATTATTGATTGAATCTTGATATAATATTTCATTAAGAAGTGTTTCTAGTTTGTTTAATTGTTTACTTATTCACAGTTACAATTTGGTGCCCACTGTGGGGCCTAACCCCATATTTCACAATTTTTTTTTTGAAAAGTGTCGTACAAGATTTTGGCATGTTCATTTAGCGCAATCAAGATATTTTTTGATGCTTCCTCGAAAACTATAGTGCTTTTGAGGAAAACTATAGTGCTTGAAAGGTCTGTTTCAGTGCTTTGACAAAAACTAAGGCACTTCTGAAGAACTTTTCAGTGCTTTTGAGGAGAAAACTATAGCGCTTCCATAGTCTATTTCAGTGCATCTACCGGATGTTCCCAACACAGTTGGCCACTATTATTCAAATTTGTATAGCGCTTCGGCTGAATTCTATGGTGCTTCTGCCAAATTTTGTAATGCTTTTGATGAAAACTATAGTGCATTTGATCTAAACTATAGCACTTCTACCCTATGTTTTAGTGCTTCTATAATTTCTTGTCTGGATCCGACATGATTGCAGCCAAAATTTTATTTTGATGTATTTGGACTAAAAAGAATCAATCCTAGGGTAGTCACTTGGTTTTAAAATATATCAATCCTAGGATAGTCATCGCACATTTGTTGTATCAGTTAAAATTAACATCATGATTTTGTGAAGCAACATCTTCACCTAGAATAGTACATCATCTTTTTGGGCTTAAAAATTGAGCATTGATTACTATGCTTGTGTGGTGAATAGGCTTATGCTCTCCCCTTAACTAGGTGATCAAAATGCTAGACTCATCCTTTATTTTTATTTAATTTATTCTTTTTTAAATCCTTTAGAAGGCCTATCGTAGTGGGAAAAAGTACTCACCCTACGGGAAGGACCTAAGTGGGAATGCCTAAAGCCAAGGATTCCAACCCACTCTAATCAAAAGCGAGTTGTTGATGAAAGTACAACTCAGCGGTAGTGTGCAAGATAACCATCCCTAAAGCATTTGTTCTAAAGGTTGGGAGGTCTCTTGAGGGATTCTATCATTTTCCACACCGCACGGAAACCCTATCTACAAACCATAGTGTAGAATCCAACTGAGTTAGTAACCAAACATTATAATACTCGCAGTGCAAGGGGAGGGAAGAATCTGTTGGTGTAATTAATTATTTAATTACACTTTAGCATAAGTTTACTTAGGCATATTTTATTTCTTAGGTTAATTATAATCTTTATCTTATTGAGCTATCTTGTTGCTCAAGATAAGATTAGGGTTGTGCATGTCTTGCTTTTTGCATGATTGCCTTTTGAAGGATTTTGTAAGATTGGTAAAACATATCATTCAATAATTAATATTCTGGTTTTATGCTTGCACATATTTGCTTGAGAGTTTACAGAACATCCTCTTGTTTGTTCTGGATATCTGTTGCATGTGATAGGTGATTGCTTGTAGGTGATTCTTGCGGACTATGAGGTTGAGTTTTATCAACTTCTACATGGTATCAAAGCTCCAGACCCGCGGCTGCCTATTCGTGATTTGAAGATATTCTCTCACAGCATCTCTTTCTGTGTAAGGGTTTCAAGCCAGGCTGGTTTATTGAGCTTCTAGGGATTGGCAATTTTTTTGTATATTTTTGGGCCAAATAGATGTCGCCATCACATTCAAAGTGCCCAAAAACCCTAGAAATGCCTTTTGTTTCGTCGATTTTGGACCTGTTGAAAAAAAGGCAAACAAATTTTGCCAAGGAAGCCATACGGCCTCCACAGCACGTAGTCTGAGGCAAAAAATTCAAAAAAAATTCAAAAAATAAAAAAATAAACCTAAGGGTTTTGCGCGGCTAGTTATAAATGCAAGCGCCACCCGCGCCCAGCCAAAACATAGCCGCAACCGGTAGCACCCTCCTTGCACCGCTCCGCCCGCACCCAGCCCTAGAGGACTTGAAACTGCCCAGCTGCGGGTCATGTGGGTGACCAAGGGCTTTGGCCCAGGCCCCTGCCACCAACCCCCTAGTTCTGCATGTGACCAGGGGCTTACTTTTTTTTAGCTCTTGAGGGCTCTTGGAGGCCATATTGTGCTTTTTGGAGCTGTTTTACGGAAATGGGCATAACTTTTGCAAACAAAGGCCTTTTTTCGAAAACAAAATATCGTCAAAAATCTAGTTGGACGAACTTCACAGTGGTGGAGGTTAGAATTTTTTATTTTTCTTTTTTGGTGTCTTTTACGCCTATCAAAGCCAGAAGTTGCTATTTTTCAGTCCGGGAGGCGTAACTTTTGTGTTCGGACTCCGTTTTGTGAAAAAAAATAGGCGTTGGAAAACTGATTCAGTGCTTTACATAGATCTCAGACCTATTTTTTCATATTTTTTTATCAGGTATTTGATATTTCTGTTTGATCTCAGCCTTTACCTTTTTAATTATTTTCTTGGGAAGCGTGCAAATAGGCTATTTTTTTAGATCAGCGAGCATTGTATTTTTTATTTGAGAATATATATTTCTGTTTTCTATCATGGATACACATAATATTGCACCCCTTACTCCATTCAACTATTTTGGTTGGAAAAAACAAATGGATGTTCACTTGAAACACAAAGGGTTGTACAAGGTAACCATGGGTACAAAAATTGAACCTACAGGTGCTACTGAAAAGAGAAAGTGGTTTAATAGATGTGATGAAGCTTATGGTACATTGTGTCTTTCTCTTTATTTTGACCTTCTTTTTCATATTGAGTCTTGCACTACACCCCATGAGGTTTGGACTACTTTGCAGTCTTTGTTTGGGAAGCAGGATACTATGAGAGGGTTTTATTTAGAGAATGAACTTATTGGCTTAAATCCTAGGGATTTTGACAACATCCAGGAGTTTTTCACCAAACTCAAGTCTCTTAGATTGTAGTTGTCACAGCGTGGTGTTCAAAAGGAAGACTCTCAGTTGATATTGTCCATTCTTTCTAAGCTTGGACCAGATTATTCAGTTTTTGTTTCTACCTTTTATGCTACTAAGGATGCACTTGGTACTAGATTTACTATGCCTTCTTTTGATGATTTTGCATCTTCTCTCACTCGAGAGCAGGCCAAGTTGGCCAATATGCGAAAATTGAAGCCCTCTTCATCACAGGCACTTATTGCATCACAGGAGCCCAGAGATCAGAAGGCTTCTGTAGGAAAAGGAAAGAAAAAAAAACAAAAGGATTCCAAATCTTATGAGTAGCAGAAGGAGTCCTTAGATTCATCATCCTCTTCTAAGGGGAAATCATTTAGGAAGGAGAAGGGCCCATGTGCATATTGCAAGAGAGAAGGACATGCAGAACATAATTGCTACAAGAAGGACATTAATGAGCTAAAGAATCTTCTTCAGAAACATAAGATTGATTTGCCTTCTAGGATGTCTACATCATCTCCTTCCCCTCCTTCTTCTTCTTTAGTGCAACATGACAGGGGCACAACTGGTTTACATACTTCATCAGATATGAAGGGGCATGCTCTTTGTGCTTCTTTGAGTCTTGGATCAAGGAGATGGCTTCTAGATTCAGGAGCATCTCATCATATGGCTTCTACACAGTCTATGTTTACTTCCTTTGAGTCTCACACTATGTCTCCTATTTTAATGGGAAACAATACCTACATGAGTGTTACAGGGAAGGGGTCTATTAGTTTTGGGGACAACACTTTTCAAGATGTCTTGTGTGTTCCTCATTTGACGAACAAACTTCTTTTTATATATCAGATCACACGTGGAGGCAATGGGAGGTCTGTGGAGTTCATACCTGATTCAGTTATCGTCAGAGACTTGAAGAGTAGAGTAGTTATTTCTACTGGGGTGGTGGATCACTCATCTCAGTTGTATTTCTTTGCAGATTTTGCTACTAATGGTGCTTATGTTCCTACAGCTATTCATCACACTTGTAGTGTGAATCATCATTCAGAGGAGACATTTGGCTTCTTGAACATTGGAGTTCTCACTTCAGATCCTGCTCTTGAGCAATCCATTCCATCTCCTCCACCTACTATTGTAGTTGTTGATAATTCTATGACTACATATGTGGTTTCTTTTGTTTCAGTGCAACAGGATCCAGTTGATCATCCATCTTTGGAGGTTTCTATTCAATCTTCACCTACTTTGACTTCTTCATTTGTTGAGGTCACACCTACTTCTGTGGAGACATCTTGGGCTACACCTAATTCACCTTCAGAGATTGCATTCATTCGGCCTCTTCCCTCTCACTTATTTCAGGAGATGCAGTTTCTTCAATTCTTTTGGAGCTACTTCATTATGGGGGGGATATGTGGTCTCTTTCTTCCTCTCTTCTAGGGGGGTTCTTTCATGCATCTTTGTGATGGATGGTGTTCTTGGGGGGTCTTGTGGAGTCCTCCATCTTTCATCACTTAGCTAGTTTGCCATCTATTTTGGGGAGGAGTTTTGTTCCCATGTGGTTTTCTCCTTTACCCCATTTGATTTAGTTTTCATTGCATTTGTAAATGGGTACCTGATGAGGCCTTATTGTAAGGACTCATCTTTGCATAATAATTTGTGTCTCCCTAAGTTGCTCTTATGGGGGGTGTTGGTGTAATTAATTATTTAATTACACTTTAGCATAAGTTTACTTAGGCATATTTTATTTCCTAGGTTAATTATAATCTTTATCTTATTGAGCTATCTTGTTGCTCAAGATAAGATTAGGATTGTGCATCTCTTGCTTTTTGCATGATTTCATTTTGAAGGCTTTTGTAGTATTTGTAAAACATATCATTCAATAATCAATATTCTGGTTTTATGCTTGCACATATTTGCTTGAGAGTTTACAAAACATCCTCTTGTTTGTTCTAGATATCTGTTGCATGTGATAGGTGATTGCTTTCAGGTGATTCTTGGGGACTATGAGGTTGAGTTTTATCAACTTCTACAAAATCTTCCCCCAAGACACTTACCATGTAATTTCCAAGGACCATTTTCTCAAGGGATCGAGAAATATAACCTTGAGTACGCACCTAGAAAAGACAAAAAAATGGGCACCCTCTAGGGGGTGACATGGCTGTGTGAGTCAACACAATTTTAAGATGTGGGATGTTGAGTATAACGATGAAATTTTTAACCTTAAGAGTGAGTCTGTTTGAAGCGTATTTTTGTTAAACAAACTAGTGAAAATAGGACCATGCGTGGTTCTTGGAACATACACTATCTGTTTAAATTCTAGATTTAAAACCAACTATTCTACAATTGCTTGTCATGTTCTCAAATCATTAACTTAGATAAAGATCATCAAGAAGAACACAAAAGATTCAAAAAAAACCAAACGGTGAAGTTTATGATTAGGGATTGGAAATCCACAACATTTGTCAAGAAATCCCTCACAAAAAGAGTCAATCAACCAAATAAACAAATCAGTTACAAGAAACTCTTGGAAAGAAGATGATTTTTATATCAAAATAGGAAAGTCTTACTTCACCATAGAACCTTCATCCATAGGTTTCACGATTTTTCTAGAGGATATAATGACAATTATGCTTTAGAACCTTTGTATTCATGAGCCTATTTCCAAAGAAGAGCCCTACCACAAAAAACATAATCGTAGTCAACCTATTCCTCAGTTTTCCATCTCGTAGCCAATGATAGAATATTTTAATAGGCCCGATCAATTCTTACAATAGAGAAAACTTAGAAACATTAGGCTTGTCATCCAACATTAGAAAATTACTAGCAGAGGTATCTTGTCAAAATATCAAAAATCCCAAAAAATTAATCTCTTCACGGGAAGGAAAATTAGACAACACTATTGAAACCCAAAGTAGCGCTTTCACACTCTATTTTAGCACTTTTGAGGTTTGTTTTAGCACTTTTGTATCCAAATTAGCGCTTACACACTATGTTTTAGCACTTTTGCATCCATAATAGTGCCTCTGCAATTTGTTTTAGTGCTTCTAAAATAGCACCTTTGCAGTCTGTTTTAGCACTTTTGCACTCTATTTTAGCGCTTCCAAAGAGTAGAAAAATAGAAAGCTTCCAAACACATCTGTCAGAATTGTTGACATCTAAAACTTAGATTCTTTATTAGATAGAAACATCTTGTCAATCTAGACAATGTCTTTAACCATAAACAAATAGGTTCTTACAGGTTAAAATTCTTTTCAACTTGAACCCAGATCTTGAAAACTATAAAGTGTCTACAAATCAAACCAAAATCGTGGTTATTAGGTTAAGTTTCTTCATCGGGATATTATCATCCTACCATCATGAAACGAGGCATAGTAATCATATTTTTTAACCTAGTCTCATCAATAGGATACATCATCCTATTTGATTGTGTTAAACTTCATTTGACACTCATCCAAACATAGAAGATCAAAGTTTAGTGGGAAAAACAAACACTTGTATGCCAATCTTGACAAGGTTACAAATACAAAGACTCATAGAAAAATAAATTGAAACATCAAACACCATGGCCGAAGAAAATCCTTGGAATAGGTTACACCAAAATGACAAAAACAAAATAATCCAAGAGGACATTCAAACAACACAGCAGGATCCAAACTTCCATAACTTTATGGAAAAGATCTTAGAACAAGATATGGAAAAATACCTCTTTATGCTAGCTGAATCAGGTGCAAAAATTTCAAAATATTTCAATGTCAATCAATTAAAAGAAACACCTAGAGCAAATGAAACTGAAACACCACAACACACACAAAACACAGATCAAGTTGTTGTTCTAACGCATCAAATGCAAAACTTACAACAATAACTTCAAGACATGCAAAAGGGAACCACAAAAAGGTACTCATTACAAGAAATTTGTCCGTATCCTTTTGACCCCAGTGTAGGCATGATACCACTCCCTAGACATTGTGAATTCTCAAAATACGACAAATACAACGGTAAAACAAATCCAATTGACCATGTAAGGGAATTTAGAACCATGAATTTAAATTTGCACAAGAAGAAACTTATCTAATGAGGTTATTTCCAAGAAGCTTAGGAGGTCAATGTATGGAATGGTTTTCTAAACTACAACTAGGGATTCAAATTTTTTAAGAACCAGTCAACAAGTTTATATCCCAATATTCCTTTAACATTCAACATGATGTCACAATAAAGGATATTTACAACATGAAACAAAACAAAGGTGAGAAATTCTTTTCATTTTTACAACGATGGCGAAGGTTGTTTGCTAGGTATCCTCAATCTATACCTAAAGAAGAAAAAATGGAACTATTCATTGACAACCTAACTGATGAAATGAGCTATAGGCTAGAACTACAATGTTCACCCACATTTGAGAAAGTAATTGGAAATGGCCTCAAGATCGAAGAGGCCTTGGTCAAAAGAGGGGTGATAAAACATTTCAATGAAGGATAAAATAACACCAATTCCTCCAATCATTATGGAACAGTGACAAGCCTAAGTTTTGGAAAAAGAATAGAAATACTGGAAATAATGATACCGTAAATGACGCACAAAATGTGAAACCAGTATTTAATTTGATGGCTACTACTGCAAAGACGAATCAAAATAGTGATAATGGATAATCAAACAAAGTGTCAATCAAAACAACAATTCAAAAAATAGATAATCTAAACCGCAAATATATCAAAGATCATCCAACCGATGATGATTCACACCATTGGGACAAACACTTGAATCAGTAATGAGAGAACTTATTACAAACATAATTATCACCTCACGTGAAGCAAGATTTCGAGATCCAAAAGTAAAACTACCTTGGTGGAATGACGCAGACTATTATAACTTTAATAATAACAAGGGACACAAGAAAAATGATTACATGGAGTTAAAACATCTAGTCCACGATCTGATTGATAATAAAAAGGTATACATAGAAGGACATCAAACCAACAATGATCATACTACATTTAAAGATCCTTTACCAAATTATGAAAAGGGAGAGTCTTCTTCTACAAATGGTAAAGGTAAAAGTGTTAACTGCATTTATGATGGCACAATATTTTGTATTTTTGAAGTTGAGAGTGGTACTGTCACTAGTAGTCAAATTGGTAAGAAGGAAACCAAGGACATTATACCATTAGATCTAATCCCAAACATAGACACATCCAACAATTAGATAAATGTTTTAAAATTCAAGGAAAGACAAGACTATCAACTGGTTAATGTAACGACAAGGGGGCAATCCAAGGTAATATTGAAAGGAGTTGCATATAAAAACACCACTCCCCCACCAAGTCAATACAACATTGTTGATCAACTATAAAAATTACCAGCACGGATATATCAATATTAGAACTCCTTAAACTTTCACCATCCCATAAGGAAGTTTTGGAACAAGTTCTTGTGGCACCACAGTACCCAACAATCTGGATGTCTATCAATTTCAAGCTATGGTGGGATATTTGACCATGCTTCATTGTATATCATTCTCCGAACAAGATGATGTATCACTTAATCATCCATACAATACTACACTCCACATTGAAGTCTTAATCCACAAACACCGTGTTAAACATGTCTTAATAGATGGTGGAGTTTGTTTAAACATTTGCACTTTGAAATTGGTTTGTGCACTAGGTTATTCTAATAATGTTATTGATTCTCGAAGGAAAATGACAATAAAATCCTATGACTAAGAAGAGAGATCCTCCAAGGGATTGATCATGTTGCCTATTCAAGTAGGACCAATGGTGAAGAACATAGCTTGCCAAGTACTAGAAAAAGAGCTAACATACAATATACTCTTGGGACATCCATGGATACATGAATGCAAGCAGTGCCTTCAACTTATCATCGGTGCTTAAAATTCCCAATCAATGGATAAGAGGTGACTATAT
Source organism: Sequoiadendron giganteum (assembly GCA_007115665.2). Classification (NCBI taxonomy): domain Eukaryota; kingdom Viridiplantae; phylum Streptophyta; class Pinopsida; order Cupressales; family Cupressaceae; genus Sequoiadendron; species Sequoiadendron giganteum. The sequence goes on from CM021103.1 coordinate 318,367,695, forward strand.
CAGTTGATTACAATAATCCCCAACATTGTAACACGCTTAAAAAATCTCAAGACACTTTTGTGCCCCATAATAATGAAGCAAACATTCTCGGTTCATGTAACGGTGAAAAAAAACCAACCATTGTATCTAAATGGGTTGAGAAAAAGGGTCAATCAAAAGAAAAAAGTGCTGTTGATTCTACTTTGGCAGACAACAAGGGTCCTCTGAATTCTCTATCACAACAATTTCAAGAAAAGATTGAGTTAACCAACAAAGGCATGGGACAATATTCCATTGAGAAATCACTATGTCTTTCACAGTTGCTACCATCCCCAAGGTCATATGGACAACCGACATCAATAACACAACAACCATCACAAACTACCATAGTTCTAGATGAAAGATTTATCAAAGTTGGTACTCTAGAAGATGAATCAGAAGACAAGGCCACCCTCAGTTGGCTTTACAAAGATGAAGAAGCCTCAACATCAGCAAACATCAACATAAAGATGGATCAATATGGGAAAGGAAAATCTATCCTAGAGAAATTGGGGTATGAGGGACAAGGAACTATTGGAAAAAGAAAGGAAGGAATCATAGAACCCATCCAACCTCTCACACTTCAGTCGAAGGACAAAATAGAACTAGGTTATACAAAGGAATCAAAAGAAGAAATGACTCAAAAATTTGTTGAGAGAATCCTTCAAATGAGAGATAGATCTAAAACATATTCCAATGAGTACGAATGAGATCTTTACTCTGATGTATCATACATAGACATCCAAATCAACGTCATAAAGGAGTATGCACCCACACATGAGGAGGGACAGAGCTTGGGGACTAGACCACTTGTATTTGAATCACAAAATATCAATGACTCAAGTGAGGATGGATAGACATCGAGTGAGCTATATGATGTGGAGGAAAGTAATATCATAGATCTCGACATCCCTGTGGACAACCTTGACACCATAACTATTTGAACCCTTACTGTCGTTGACCAAAGTCAATCTGATGACTTTTTTCCCTTAATACATCCTGAACTTATCGATTGGGAACAAAATGAACATATTAATATACCCATCTTTGTGAATTATGACGCTATCATAAAATTCATTTGTTGTGACAAACCTGACACAAGTTCTAATCATAAATCTCATAATGACACGTTTAGATAGGAGGGTGTCAAATCTTCCAGTTGCAAAATTAAAAACAGGAAATAGATCCCAACTTTGTGCAAACTTACTCTGTAGCAATAGCAATATCATCTTAGCATCATAACATCATAGCATCATAGCATCATAGCATCATTATAATTCATATCACGGCTACATATTAGTTTTACTGTAGCTTTCATTTTATTATTTTTCATGTTAGAATAGATTACAGTAGCTTCATATCATCTAGAAATCATTATCAATCATTAAATCATTATATTTAGCATCCTTCCTTTCTCTAGATTGGAATTTTAACAGTCACAAGTGCTTATCAAATCTGAGAGCCTTCTATGATTTAATAAATCTTTGGAGATAGGAAAAAATGAGATGCTTTCAAGTTTTTTGTTCTTTTAATTAGATAATTTCTGATTGAATCTTGATATAATGTTTCATTAAGAAGTGTTTCTAGTTTGTTTAATTTTTAACTTATTCACACTTACAAATGAATTGTTTAATTGTTGTGTCCCTTGTTTAATCATTTTCCCCCTCTTTGAATTTATATTGATGGATGAATTAAATGCAATGATATGATGTTCTAAATGAAAATTTCATTCACATTCATTCATCATTTTATTATCAGACATCATTATCATCCATTTATTACATCATCTATTTACATTTACATCAACATAAAAAATGCACACATCCCATTTACATCACATATCAATAAATTATTTAAACCATTACACCTACATCCATGTATATAGACACATCATCATATAAAATACAAATCATCATGTATCCATCATGCGTCCATACATCATGCATCCATACATCATACATCCATACATCATCATTAAATAGAACATCATAAACCATAGCATATCATCCTAATCATAAATACCTCTATAACATATCATGTAAATCATCACATGGAATATAGAACATGGAAAATAAATGCATCCATCATAGAATCATAATAGAACACATCATAGATCGATAAAATTTTGTTGCATATCATATAGATCATATAAATCATCAATGCCAAGTATATAATGAAGTTTGAAATAAAAGAGATACAACATCAAAATTGGTTGAACCAGAGTGTTCATCATGTCTCAAATCTATCACAAATCACATCAAACAGCTAAGATCTGCTACTTCTAGATGGTGTAGGCATCTCGAGACCAGTACCACCACCACCAGACGGACCGGGACCACTTGGATCTTTGCGTGGTGGCTGAGTCACACCCTCACTAATGGTCTGGGAATGGGTCCTACCTGATTGCGATAGGGCATAATTGAATCTCCGCTCAAGGGACGGAATTATGGTATCTACCTCTATAAAACTCTACCTCCTGGCCCACATGAAGAACCTCCATCATATACTCACCAACAGTAGTACCATCAGCTATGTGTTGTAATCTCTTTGCAGTAGCCTGGGCCTGCTCTGCAATCTGCCTAGCACTATCCCGCTCCATTGTCAATGTGACAATATGTGTTTGTGAAGCCACCATCTATGCCTGTACCTATGCAATAACCTATGCATGAGACTGGGCCTAGGTCTACATCTACGTCTGGGTCTGAGCTAATAAACTTTGAGCTTGTACAAGTTGCCCCTGTAGAGTCTTTACTTGCACCTGTAGGCTGGCGATCTATGTTTGATCTGTAGAGGATGTAACCACTACTTGCCTATTACGAGGCACACTAGTAGATGGACCTGCACTACCTGCCACAACCCCTCTTCCACCATCTCCTCTATCATCTCCATCATCACTATCCTCCTCTCCACTGCTCTCATCACCACTACCCTCCTCCACACCAACATCCTCCGCCTCCACGTTGACATCCTAATCCTCCTTTCGCCTCAATCACTGACCAGGTGCAACAAAAACCTCATCCTCCATAGGTAATGGTGTTGTCTCATCAGGTATAGTGATCCGCGAGCATGGATGCAATGTGAGATATTGTGCATACTCTGTAGTCACTAGTGCCTCTACAATATCACGACACATGTCCTAGGGTAAAGGTTGAATGGAACGATATCCCTCTACAATGGTATCATACAATAGACATGGTCCCCAATCTATTGTGTCACTCTTTCATCAAGCATAATGCACAACACCCTAGGGCATGCACTGAACAATCCCATACTGTCTATAAAATCTCCACAATAGAAATATCTCTAATATGAAGCGGGTCCTGCCAATCGGGTAAATAGAATCACACAGATAACCTAGCTCTACATCATCCTCATCCCAATTCTCATAATCTAGATATGGACACCATGTCACAGCCTCTAGGTCATCCAATACATGCCTCCAATGCTCCAACTTACCCATCCTAGATTGGGTAAGTTGACCTCTGTATCTGAAAACATATGGCCTAGTGGTAGGTCTCTCTTGTACTGGAAATGGTCGCATGACAACAATATGCTCCCACGCCCAAACCTGAAGAAAAGTGGCTCCCGATGATAAGCTACACCCTCTGAAATATACAACTATATGTAAATAATGATACAAATGTGCCAACATGCACATCCCCCAAACATATCTAGTCCCATGCACGATCATGCTCTCTAGAATGCGGCCCCATCCAATAGATAGTCCCTTTGACCTGCGATTAGGACAAAGGAACCCTCCAATGAATCCTGCAAGAACTGAAGGTAGGGTGGCATATGCATCCACCATCTCTTGCCATGGAATCCACATCCAAACAATATGAGGATCCTCAAAAACTCTATGAAGAGCATCTATCTCACCCACCTCCTGTGAATCATATACTACGACCTCCCCAACAAATGGTATCCGTAAAATCTGCTAGACATCCTCTGGGGTGACTTTCATCTTGCTAGTAGGTAGGTGGAAGGTGTTATGGTCACTATGCCACCACTCTGCTAATACTATGAGAAGACCCCGATTAATCCTAATCTGGGGCATGTCAAGAACTGAAGCTAGTCCACATCGAACAATGATCTATGTCTCCTGTGGCATAAACTGTGGTATCAAGTCGAACATCCACGAAAAATGCTCTCATATCTGGAGGTTATCCAAACACTCCTATCATCATGAAATGTTCAAAATCAGTACACTTGGTCAAAAATCACATATCAATTATCCAATCAAATCTAATCATCTCTTGGTGTGAATTTTGATCAAAACTCGTGAGCAAGCATCATCAATCCTCACCTATCATGAGGTCATCATTATGAATCTTTAATTGTACCTCGCCTATCATGAGGTTCATCACATTTGTAATTATGCCTCGCCTATCATGAGGATAATTCTTGTCTATCAATCATCAGACCTCGCTCATCATGAGGTTGAACATCATCAAGGTTATTCAGATCATCAAATCGTATCAAACCAAACGACTAACACAATCGAAATCGACAAAATCAACGATAAAATTGACAAATTTTATCAAATCCGACTTGGATGCACTAAAATAGGCATTCAAGGCACTAAAATATCAGAAGTGCCATTTCATCAATTATAAGTGCGAGAACATACTATCGAAGTGCCACATCATTCAAAGCACTATTTTAGGTGGTCAAAGCATCAGAATAGTAGTTCGAAGTGCTAAATGCTTCGAAGCGCTACAATTACTTTTCAAAGCTCTAATATTTGTAAAAGTGCTAATCTATTCTTTTGAAGCGCTAAATTACCTAATCAAAGCGCTAATTTTTTTAAAGTGCTAATTTATCCTTTTGAAGTGCTAAATTACCTAATCAAAGCGCTAATTCTCATAAGCGCTAAAAAAGACCCTAGGAGCGTTACACTAGAGTGTTGAAGCGCTACAACGCATTGGTTGAAGTGCTAAACTACAAAAAAATTCAACATGCGAAAAATTTCATGAAAAATGAGAATGCACGAAACACGAAGAGGTTTAGGGGTACGTACCAGAGGTCCATAAGTGGTAGGGCATTGGTGGCATCGTACATGCTCAAACCGATGGGTGTGGTAAGGAATCATCATTTTGCTCCAATTGCTCTCTCTCACAATATTTCAAAGCTCACATGTACAATTACATTTGAAAATAACCTTTATGACCTTATATAGGTTATTTTAGAGGGGATTTTGATGGGATTTATTTATTTTTCTCAAAGGAAATTAATTCCAACTCCTCAAGGGCCAAACTTTCTACATTTTTAATCAGTAGATAAATTATTTCACAACGAGTCTTCATCAAATCATCATCAAATCATTGAAAAATCATTTTTTTTTTGAAAAAATCCAAAAAAAAATAAAATCATTAATTTATCTCCCAAGGGGGCATATATTCATCAATCACCTGAAAAATCAATGTCTGGGGCATATTGAATTTTTTTCGTCAATACTAGCAACAACATCACAAAAAATTCTTTGAAGCAATGTATAAACCCATCACTTCAAAGAGGAGAAAGATGTATACACCTAAAAATGGTCTGGAGACACTAATTAATTAAATATCACTTATTTGATTAATTACCCTTCATTCCTCTACTATTAAATAAACATAAATATTATTTATATAGTTTATCATAAATTCTTTAATCTCTATTCTATTATTTTTCGTCTTAATTAAATAAATGAATTTCACTTTGTTTTATTTGATTATCATAGTAAAATTCATCTACTTAATAAATAAATAGAAATATTTATTTGTAACATCCCTTTGTTTTTCTCTTATGATTAGATTGTGATGCTTTGATATTTTGATCGCTATTTATGGAGCGATGTGGACTATTTGTGGTGGTGTGATGTACCTTCTTTGATGTTTTATCTGAAATACTTTGATTAGAATAATGATGGTTTTGTATAACATGATTAATGCACATTAGTATTTTAATTATGATTGAAATTGTCAGTTCATGATAAGTGTATTGGTGAAGGGGACGAAATCGCATCACTCACTTATGAGTGCTTTGTGATTCCGTGATTTCCTCTTCACGATGTGTATTACTATGTTGTTTATATACATGTGCTTTTGATATCTCATTTATAGGTTTGCAAGTACATGACATCGATTCCACTTGGCTTCACAGATTTCAGTATGTCAACCCAACGGTAAAGTTGATTGGGAGATAGTAGCTAGATTACTTGTGTCAGGTCTACACCTTAGCCACAGTTTGTCGCCAGTCCATGTTTGGTATGTTTGATTGTCATGTCCACGTTTGCCTTGTTAATTGTTATTTATTTATGCAAAGTTTATTTTATGAAAATTAATGTTAAATTAATGTTTTCAATGATTTTAGTATTTATTTAACTAATTTTAAATAATATTGTTGGAAGCTTTTTATTTTATTTTATTAATTTAATTTAATTTTAATAGTAAATTAATTTAATCCTTGTGATTAAACTTATTTTATTAAGTAAATAAATTAATTGATTAAATTTATTTATTAGCAAATAGATTAATTGATTAAATTTATTAAAATGTGGTTTGAATTATTAATATGCAAAAATGACTTCTAAATGCTTTAGAGGAAATATCTGTGTTGTTGAGAAGATATTTTTAATTTGACATGTGTGTGAGAAGAATTTATTAATCACTCTTGTTGAGAAATTATTCTCAGAGAGAATATTTTCCATAATTGAGTGAGGTAAGAGGTTACTTCATGGGAATGGAAAGAGGGATATTTTTTGAGAGGTTGTTTGTTGAAAATTGAAAGGAGGTTCTCGGGAAATATTGTAGGCTTTGTATTTTTACATCTTTCTCGAAGTGGTGATTTTGGAAAAGGCTTTGGAAATTGAATTCTGAAGGCGAGGCTCTGCTCCAACCTTCATTTCTTCAAGCTTGAAGAAAACATGTTCTTTTATGGTTTTATTTATTTAGTTGATTCAAAAAGATTGTTTGTACAAAATTCAATTCTATAGAAGCTTTGCTTAAATTAATTAAAAAGAAATTGAAAGATTGCCTATGTAAGAAGATTTTGTATTTTTAGTAGAAGCTTTTAGTTGTTTTGAGAATTTGTAAGGCTTCTGTATTTGAATATTTGTCGTGATTAATTTAGTGCCTCTATAGAAAATTTTATAGTGATATCAGAGAGCCTCTATGAAATTGATATTTTCAACAATGGAAAAACCTAAAGGGAAACATTATAAGATTTAGGAAATTTATTGAAAGCTTCTGTGTTGAAAATTATTGAAAGCTTCTTTTTAGAAAATTTATTGAAAGCTTCTGTGTAGAAAATTATTGAAAGCTTCTGTGTAGAAAATTGTTGAAAGCCTCTGTAGGGAAATTGATTTTAAAATAGAAAATTCCAAAGGAAACAATAAAGATATTAGAAATCTTCTATGGAATTTGGGTTGTTCCAGAAATTTGCATAATTTTGCCTGTAGATGGTGTTTTTGGGAAAAATTCCCCAATTAAAATTACTATATGAAATATTTTAAATATATATATAATATATATACATATATGTGAATATATATATCCATATACACATATATGTATATATAATCTATATATATGTTTAATTATTGTGATTAAGAAATATTGACTTTTGCTGTGAGAATTTAAATGTCATTCGTACAACCTCCATTTTAATGGTAAAAATCACAAGAAAAATATTCGAAGTTTATTATTATTTAAAAACGCTGAATTTATTTTCTAAGGGTTTTTTTGGTTTTTATTTGGGGGAGGCTGGGAGGCATTGCCTCCACCGTTGCCCCCATAAGGGGACGACTGTGGAGGAAGGGCCTCCACAACCCCCTCCCCTTCTTTCTTGTGGTTGCACCATTGTGAATGGTTGTGCCATTGCTAATGGGGGGAGGTTTGGCTGGGAGGAACCAGCCACCCCTCCCCATAGGTATTGGAGTTTAGAAATTGTTTATTGAAAACCCTACGAACTATTTTGTTTGCCCCTTTCATTGTAACTTGGATTTCAAAAAATATGATTATTAAATATTGAAATATATAATTTATATAAAATACATACATATATATATTATGTTTAATATATATATATTTGGAAATCATTTATTGGATGTTTTATTCTGAGTAAAATAATGTATTTATTTCATAAAATTATTAGTGTATATTTAATGTATATATAATGGTATATATATAATTAAATATATAGTTAAATATAAAGAAGTATATGTTATTTGTATATATATTGCATGTATATATACTTCTAAATATATATTTAACCAATTTTGCATGCAATTGAATGATTTTTTTTTTATAAAAATAATCTATTAGGGGAGATTGATTTATATTTATAAGTAGTTTTCATATTTAAATAATGCAAGCATAGGTTCAATAAAATTGATTCTACAAGTGATAGTGTTGAATAGGGGAATTAGTATTATTTAATTAAAATAATCAAGGGATTGAAGTTTTAAAACAACTTGGTTTTCATCTCTATCTATTAAAGGTTATTTATTTATTTAGTGAAGTTGGACAATTTATTATAATGTTTTCTATTGATTGAGAATGGATTTAGAAGATCCAAATATTAGATTCAATTCACATCTTGATTGCCCTTTAGTAATTATTTTTTCTTGATTCATTTTGGGAATGGGTTAAGTGTCAGTTAGTAAGTTGTAAGTCTTCTAGAGGTTCTTTATGTGATGGGGGTTGTCAATTTGTGATATCAACCGTTTAAATTCCCTTGGGTAGTGCATGGAGTCTTGTCAATGTCACTCGGTTTCCACGAACGGGAATGGTTTTTCTCCTTTTGATGGAGTGGTTTGGTTATTTGTTTCCTCCTTAGATTGGAGTGGTTGTGTTTCATGTTTGACCGTAGGAGAGTGAATCTCAATGGGGGTTGGGATCTGGGAAGATCTGACGGGTAACGCAAGCATCTTTGAGGTGACACTTCTCCTAGGTTAGCAATATGTATGGTACACTGGTGTGTCAATTTGTTTAACTCTAGAAGCATTGTACTTTTGAGTTGGTTGTGTACTAGTTTATGATAAGTTAAATTTTGCGTAGTCCGTGTTTAGTGGTGGATGGTCTTGCCTAGTATCCTTGTTAGTGTCTCCTAGCAAGGGGGGTGGACCTACGGGTACCACTTGGTTGGGAGGAATGTGCACCCTACGCCATTGGGTCCCCCTTGATCTTTAGTTCGTGATGGCGAGGTCTTCCAGTTGCAGAGCTCGTGGATGCCAGTTGTTTCATTCCATTCTCTTGTTGTATTTTATTTCAGTTGAAATTTTTAATTAATTCTCTCCTCAGTTGTATTCGAGGAGGAACCTTGTAACTTGTAATAGTTAGGTATGATCTACCTCATTGTGGGAATGAGTGTTGTATTCTTACTTGTAAATTAATGTAATTTGGAACTTGTTATATCATATTCTATGCGTTGGTATCTTTAATGCTTTGTATGTGTGTGCAATTAAATGTATGATTAGTATTTTAATTAAATGCTTTATATGAGTAATGTATGTGTTATGGTTTTAGATGTAATATTCGTCGCGTACCTTAGAGGTTTTTGTGGTAGTTTTTGGTGTTAAAAAATACAACCCAACTAGGATTTGTAATTCTGTAAGAGGTAGCCAACCTCTATATTAAAGAACCACAAAGGCTAGTGGCCAACTGACAAGATTCAGTCAAAGAATGACATCTCCTACACTTTTGGCTTTGTAGGACCAAGGTGGGTAAACCTATACAATACCCAAAACTTAAATCACTCATACACTGGCATTGCTTTACAAAGTAGATAATTCCCAATGAAACAACACTAAGGGAAGCATTGACAACTTTAAACTTGGCTAAATTATCAGTAACTCAACCCTCTCTCAGCCATTGGAAAGCAGGACACACAACCAACTAAATAGTAATATTAGAATGATTTTGCATTTAAATTTTGTTTCTGAGATGCATTAACTGCAAATAGATCAGTGCCACTTCTAGGCCATGGATTCAAACACATAAAACGAATTCTCCAACAAATAGTTATCAATTAGTGGATTTAAATTGTTGATGCTTTGCATCAACTGTTAGTGCCTTGCACCAACAATCCTTCTCTTGATATCAATCAGATTCTTCTTATCATATCCCATCTACACACTTGAAATCAAAATCACCTACTCAAAGCATTTTAACCATTTCTTTGAAACAGAACAATGAACAAACAACACAACCTCATGAAACTTGAGATGACAAACTCAAAGACACTTTACATTATTGAATTTATATAACTAAAAGTGTACAAATATTGAGACAATCTAATGATATTCATGAATGTGGAAACACCTTCATGACGTTAATTGCATAAACTGGTTGTATTTACTCATAAATTCACAAAATTACAGCTTACAGACTCAAACAATGACTCATAAATTACAATTCTCTATCTACCCAGCCCAATACCAAAAACTCATAGCCTCATCTCAGTACTTTGTACAATGAGAGAATATAGAAGATATAGAAGAAGAGATGCAAGCAAGAGCAGCCCTAAATTCGATCTGGTGATGCCATCTGGAAGCTCCATCCATCGTTGATCAAACTGAAAAGAATATCTCCACTTCTTCCTTTGTAGCAACAAACATATTCCCTCAAAAACTGCTTCAACTCATCATTGCCCAGTAACTGAAAGCATGCCCATGTGGAGAATCTTCAAATTAACCCAGCTGGAAAATATCTCTTTCCTGTGCAAACTTTTGTTTTCTACCTTTTATTTGTTGCAACAATACTTTAGCAATATTTCCCCACTTATAATGTTGTAGCTTTATTCTACTTTCATATATTAAAGTTTAATAACTTTAATATTTCTGCTCTTTAATACTGTTGCATATAAAAACCCAACACATATACTTGTTTATAAAATGAATAAATTCACTTTATAAAACACCACCAGTGAATATTTAATTCACTCTCCTTTTAAAACTTTCACTCGTTGTTACATTTTATTGCCAAGCAATAAAATAATAATCATGTGGCGTTGATAAATGAAAAACATTTCACTACCATTTTACCTTTGTGGATAAAAACATTCCACCCCCACATTGCATTTTATATAATAATAAAAAACATGTCTGGCAAACAAACTATTTACCTGTGCATCATTTAAATATTTCACATTTGAAATATTTTATATTTTACCTCCTCGGGCGATATTTGTGTATCTGTGTTCCCTTTAAAATATTTCACCTTTTGCAAATAAAATGATCTATAAAATCATTTTATAATATTTCCTCGTGAGTATTTTATTCACCTTCCACTTACTTGGGCAAAAACAAAAATTTACCCTCGGGCATGTTTTACCATTTAAATTTTGCATTGGGCCCACCCCATTTTAATCACAAACATTTACCTTTTGAAAAAATTTAAATGGGCTCCTCCCATGCATTCTCGCCAATTCTCGCCAACCGCACACCTTTTTTATGACATCACCAATAATCTGGCGAGGTCAGCGAGGTCGACCCTAATTTCAAATTTTTGAGCTCCCATGCTTTGCATTTGGCTTACCTTGGCTACTTCATTGAGCTCCCTCCATCGAGCTCCTTACCTTCTCGCTGCTTTGATGAATGTGCACAACACACCCTTCACTTTCTATGCTCAAATGGCTCCTGTGCTGGTTGCGCCCCTTTGCAATTTCCATTTTGTGCATTGTGCATAGCCTCCAATCATCCCTGGTGTAGGTTTCCTTCATGCTTGGTCTTCCATTTGCTGTTTTAATATATGGCATCCTCTTTGCTGGTACACGGGCTCTGCTCCTTGTCTTTTGTGCTTTGGTGAGTCTTCATACCCCTTGTTAGGCCACGCCCTCCATTCCTCATGCTTTTAGTTGCATTTGTTTACAAATTTCTTGAGTCCTTTTCAACGTATCTAACCTGTTCATATCCTGCAACATGGTGCCCAAGTTTGCTCATTTGCTGGTGCGGGCTTCCTCCTAATTCTCCTTGTTGCGCGGGTCCTTCACCTGCTCCATACATGGTGCGGGCCTCCAAACATGGTGTGGGCCTCTCTCCATTGGTTGTCTATGTCTCTCATTTGGTGTAGGCTAAGGGGAAAAGCACTACAGCCAACTACGCCCATACTCTTTCCATATGCGTGGGCTTCCTCATTTCCTCCATGCTTGGCATGGGTTGTTTGATGCTCATGCATGCCTCCACATTGCCTCCTCTTTGCTTGGTTGCATTTCCCATCTGCTAATTGCACTTGATTGAAGGTCTATAAGGCTTATTTAACAAAGCCATTTTGTATATAGCCTGCATTCATCCTTTGTTGGGCCCATTGAATTAATCTTTCATTCTGATAAGAATGCAACACCCGGTGAAGAACCCATCCTCACAATGTTTGAGTAATTCATAGTGAGTAACAATCCTTCGAATTTTTTTGATATAATTTCACTATAAACCCAATTTACTCCTGTGTCATAGTGCATTTGGACTATGTTGTAAGTGTGGTATTCACCAAGACTACATTCGAAAGGCACTCTATCAAGCTAGTCATGCACTTCAGATCTTTGCTTGTAGCTTAAGCCAGTCATCACCTCTTTGTTCCATATAACAAATACACAAATAGAACAATTGATGAATCCCTTTCATTTTAAAAAACGTCTAAAGACATGTTAGATTCAAACCGTTTACAATCTAAACTCACACCATGGATGCTGTATTAGGTATGCCTTTACAAAATTGATAATCTTCAAACAACTTTGATCTTTTCCATTTGATTGAAAAGCACATGCTCTTTGCTAGAAAAGACTTTGTATATTATGACACTTGGGTGCCAAATTAATTAGTTTGCCTTGCATGATGCATTGCAAGCCAGAAATCATTTGAAACAGTCACTAACAGAGATCTATACCCCATTCAACCCATTGCAACATTTACAACATCATAACAGTGCAAAGCATGTCAGGCCCATGTGGGTTTGACTAAAAAATAATAATTTTCAAACAAGTTTCACTCTCAAACAATTTGACACTGCCTTTTGAATACTTTTGAAGTTGAAAAATGAACTGGGTCTTCATTAGAAACTATTTTCTGCCCCTTTTGGAAACAGTGCAAAACTGGCCAAGTTGGCTCAGGAACCGGTCTGGGAAACTAGTTAAACGACCTCATGAAGCAATAAAAACTTGTGAGCATATAGTCATTTGACCCAAAAGTATAGTGCAAAATACGGCTCAGAGAAACAGATCACGAGGAACTGGATATTAATCGAAAAACTTGCCCAATTAAACTTTTCTGAAATAGCAGCTATTCCACACCAATTAAAACTGACTCAACTACCAATTTGTAAAAATAGAAAATCAACCCCTGACGAGCTGCCATCAGAAATAGTGGGACATTAAGATACCCTGAGCACGTGTGCAAAAGGAATTTTCTTGAATCATCACTGATCAAAAGTTATAAACAATCAAAGTTGACCACTTAGAAAAGTTGTCATGAATGTAGATGTGAAATTGAACAAACTGCATTCGGTTTTGATCTGCTAAAAATAGAAAATCAGATCAATTTGGCTTTGAAAACTTACATGTGAGATCATTTAGGTATGGAGAACACAGAACAACATTCATTTTCTCCAGACAGTCAACTGGTTGCGAAATCCAAGCTCAAACAAGAGGCAACTTTGTAGAAATGTATGTCTGCAAACAACAAAACAGTGTGAAAACCCTCCAGCTTCACTTTTTGAAACCCTAACAAAAATCATTGTGGGAAGCTAAAAACTGACACACACTTTCACATATGTCAACTAAATATGTATGTAAATGGGTTTTGCATGACAATCAATAGGTTTCAAATTACAAGCCTCCAAAGTGGGTCAGTCACAACTGATTCATTAGGTGCACTTCTGAAAGTGCAGAAGCAAAATTTTGAAATAGGCATCTCAAATTTGCAAAATTTGAGAGTGCCATCAGTAGTGATGTGCATCTTCCTTGTTATTAATGCACTTTTTAAGAAAAAAATTGTATGCTTCCGCAGTGGTTGCAACTTCCTCTAGGGTTTCATGGTGGGGCATTAAACATTGTATCAGAGCCCCAGGTTCATACATTGGGTAATCTGGGTACATTTGAGTCCACTATGTTGTCCTTGTGAATCTGTTAGTGGAATTGTTAAGTGATCACGTGTTCATGGCTTTGACATTTAGCATGATGTACTCTGTGGAAAAGAGTAGCGTGAAAGAAACCTGATAAAAGGTTATGGATGGAAAATTATGATATGTATCCCATGGTTTATGGAATTTGATCTTCCTATGGGATTATGTATGTAGTTGTACTCCCTTGTAAATGTAAGAAACTAGTAACTGTGTATTGTTTTGAGTGTTTTGAATAACCCATACTTGCTTTGTGTAACCATGTGATGGTGATACTTGGTACCCATCCATGAGGAAAAAGTTGCATTTTGGTGTGGGATTTACCATACCATTGTGTGTGTTGCATGTTTTTTACCTAATTGAGGGCCAACCCATGTGAGGTTGAAACTTATATATATAAGAGTAACCAAAAGTTAGTTCCTTGTTCTTTTGGTTCTCTAGCCCCTCAATCCGTGAAGGGATAGTAGCAACTACAAGTTCCTTGGGCGGAGTGTGTAGCGTATGCATATTGTGGTGCAGAGTGTCTCAGCTCAACTAATCTTGAGGAATCGTACCCACTACTTTCCCTTATGAAGGATCAAGATACTTGATCCATAAGTGTTAACCTAATCCCCACAGATTTGAGTACAACATAGGTTGGTTAGTGTATTCCCGGCCATCCGTAGAGACGTTGATCTGGCATTAGCGAGTAAACCTCATTTGTATGAGAGATGAAGCTCAGGTAGCCCCATAGTGATATTATCATATTGCATTATATATTTAGTGTATCTGCACATGTTCTAACATGATGTAATAGATACAATGCCACACCTCACTAATGTTCCAACATAGTGCTGGTGATGATGCTTTGATATACTGTATTTGCATGTGTTCTAATATGATGCAATATGATGCCACACCTCACTGATGTTCTGACATAGTGATGGGGATGATGTTGTGTTACAAGATGCCACATGCTTAGACACGTGAAGGTGCATTATGAGATTGCCTTTGTTAGCCTACTTGTGTGATGAGTGTTATGGGGCCTCAAACACTTGTAGAGGGATCCTCATGGTTGCTTTGACCATGTTGGTTGGGTAGCATATGAGTAGATCATAGTCATGTATACCTCTGGCTACAACAAGTTTTTGTGTGTTCCTTCTCCATGAGGTATCGTGAGGTTGGGTGTGTTCTACATGTGCCTACTTTTACGGACCCACAAACACACTACCATGTGGCATGTGACTAGTATGTTCCTTCTTCGGTTGGCGTATGACAGGGTAGAGTGATGACATGATAGTCATGGATACACTCCAGGTCATCTGGATGGCATGCTCACTCCACACCACATGAGGGCTATTATTATTCTAGTTGGACGTTGTTTCCTCTTTCCTCATTTGGTGGCTAGTATTTAGTCACACAATGTTGTATAGTGCAATTTTAAAGATTGTGAACTTTCTTTATGGTTATTGATGATTTTTCAATTGATTGTGAAGACCGATGCCATGTTTATATTTGATTTTGAAGGTTTAGCCATGACTTGTGATCTTATTTTCTTATAACCCTATTGGTTATATATTTGGTTTAGTGTTGAAATTACACGTATTTATTGCCTTATTGTTGAAATTAAACTTTAATTTTCTCTTCTTTATGAACTCGGTGGCTAAGCTAGTTATCTTTGGTTTTTTCAATGTCGGTTATGTGTCATAATGTGAATCCTCCCCAAGGACGTATGAGGCGGACTTGGTGAGTGTGTACGAGGAAGTAGACAAAGGAAACGTTGAGGATGGGGGTATGTGAGGTTGTTATGCAGCTACGACCCACTAGTCACCTATGTGTGATGACTATCTTTTGGAGGCTAATCACCTTATACAACAAGAGACAGGTCATTGTGGTCTTATTTGGATGGTATCAACCTATATGTGGTCTAACACCATCAAGCCACTAATTGTGATAAATGGATTATTTCAGATGGAATTTGGCTCTTGGTTCATGGATTCTTGTATCATGGATTAGTATGCTACTTTCTGGTGTCCAAATGGACCCATGTGTGGCCTTGTGATGATTCTCGGTGATGTGTATTCATGTGTATGTGTAAAATGTATGTTAAATCATGGATATTTGTTTTGGAGACTTGGTTGGTGGTTGCTTCACCATGCTGATTTGTATGGATTGACAATGTACTTGGTTGGGTTGATTATGGCACAGTTTGTTGTTTTTATATTGAGTTATGGAGTGGTTCAGTTTTGGAACCATTGATTGTGTGTGATTATATGGATTTTTTTCTAGGGCTATTTGCAGGCTTCCAAGAGTAAGCCTGACCCTAGCGGGGAGAATGTAACACCCCTTTGTTTTTCTCTTATGATTAGATTATGATGCTTTGATATTTTGATCGCTATTTATGGAGAGATGTAGACTATTTGTGGTGGTGTGATGAACCTTCTTTGATGTTTTATCTAACATGGTTTGATTAGTATAATGATGGTTTGGTATAACATGATTAATGCACATGAGTATTTTAATTATGATTGGAATTGTCAGCTCGTGATAAGTGTATTGGTGAAGGGGACGAAATCACATCACTCACTTGCAAGCGCCCTACGATTCCATGATTTCCTCTTTACGGTGTGTATTACTATGTTGTTTATATACACATTCTTTTGATATTTCGTTTACAGGTTTGCAGATACATGACATCGACTCCACCTGCTTCACAGGTTTGAGCGTGTCGACCCAACAGTAAAGTTGATTGGGAGATAGCAGCTAGGTTACTTGTGTCAGGTCTACACCCTAACTACAGTGTGTTGTTAGTCCATGTTTGATTGTCATGTCCACGTTTGCCTTGTCAATTGTAATTTATTTATGCAAGGTTTATATTATGAAAATTAATGATTTTAGTATTTATTTAACTAATTTTAAATAATATTGTTGGAAGATTTTAATTTAATTTAATTAATTAAATTAAATTTATTTAGTAAAGTAATTTAATCCTTGTGATTAAATTTATTTTATTAAGTAAATAAATTAATTGATTAAATTTATTTATTAGTAAATAGATTAATTGATTAAATTTATTTATTAGTAAATAGATTAATTGATTAAATTTATTAAAATGTGGTTTGAATTATTAATATGCAAAAATAACTTCTAAATGCTTTAGAGGAAATATCTATGTGTTGTTGAGAAGATATTTTTAATTTGACATGTGTGTGAGAAAAAATTATTAATCACTCTTGTTGAGAAATTATTCTCGGAGAGAATATTTGCCATAACTGAGTGAGGTAAGAGGTTACTTCACAGGAATGGAAAGAGGGATATTTTTTGAGAGGTTGTTTGTTGACAATTGAAAAGAGGTTCTCGGGAAATATTGTGGGCTCTGTATTTTTGCATCTTTCTCGAAGTGGTGATTTTGGAAAAAGGCTTTGGAAATTGAATTCTGAAGGCTAGGCTCTGCTCCAACCTTCATTTCTTCAAGCTTCAAAAAAATAGGTTCTTTTATGGTTTTATTTATTTAGTTGATTCAGAAAAATTGTCTGTACATAATTCAATGTTGTAGAAGCTTTGCTTAAATTGATTAAAAAGAAATTGAAAGATTGCCTTTGTATTTTCAATAGAAGATTTTAGTTGTTTTGAGAATTTGTAAGGCTTTTGTATTTGAAGATTTGCCATTATTAATTTAGTGCTTCTGTAGAAAATTTTATAGTGATATTAGAGAGCCTCTCTGAAATTGATATTTTAAACAATGGAAAAACCCAGAGGGAAACATTATAAGATTTAGGAAATTTATTGAAAGCTTTTGTGTAGAAAATTATTGAAAGCTTCTTTTTAGAAAATTCATTGAAAGCTTATGTGTAGAAAATTATTGAAAGCTTCTGTGTAGAAAATTGTTGAAAGCCTCTGTAGGGAAATTGATTTTAAAATAGAAAATTCCAAAGGAAACAATAAAGATATTAGAAATCTTCTGTGGAATTTGGGTTGTTCTAGAAATTTGCATAATTTTGCCTGTAGATGGTGTTTTCGGGAAAAATTCCCCAATTAAAATTACTGTATGAAATATTTTAAATATATATATATAATATATATACATATATGTAAATATATATGTATATATATGTATATATAATAATATATACATATATATACATATATATATGTATATATGTATATATATATATATATATATACATATATACATATATATACATATATATATGTATATATGTGTGTGTGTGTATATATATATATATATATATATATATATATATATATATATATATAATTATTGTGATTAATAAATATTGACTTTTAAGGTGAGAATTTAAATGGCATCTGTATGACATCCATTTTAATGGTAAAAATCGCAAGAAAAATATTCGAAGTTTATTATTATTTAAAAATGTTGAATTTATTTTTTTAAGGTTTTTTTTTGTTTTTATTTGGGGGATGCTGGGAGGCATTGTCTCCACCGCCACCCCCATAAGGGGATGACTGTGGAGGAAGGGCCTCTGCAGCCCCCTTGCCTTCTTGCTTGTGGCTGCGCCATTGTTAATTGGGGGGAGGTTTGGCTGGGAGGAACCAGCTGCCCCTCCCCACGGGTATTGGAGTTTAGAAATTGTTTATTAAAAACCCTGCGAACTATTTCATCCGCCCCTTTCATTGTATGTTGGATTTCAGTAAATATGATTATTAAATATTGAAATATATATATATAGTTGGAAATCATTTATTGGATATTTTATTCTAATTAAAATAATGTATTTATTTCATAAAATTATTAGTGTATATTTAATGTATATAATGGTATATATATAATTAAATATATAGTTAAATATAAAAAAGCATATGTGATTTGTATATATATTACATGTATATATACTTTTAAATGTAAATTTAACCAATTTTACATGCAATGGAATGATTTTTTTGTTTTAAAAAGAATAATCTATTAGGGGAGATTGATTGATTGATTGATTGATTTTATAGATAAGTAGTGTCAAGGGGACAACTCCCATTAAATTTGAATCCCAATAAAATAAAATAAATGCATGTCCTTGCCACTAGGGGTGCAACACAAGATGACCCAAAAATGGGCAGTCATCAACAACTTACATAGTAATCATTAAATCCTTTTCTTTGCAAATCTTAAAGTCATCTGAATAGAGGGAAGAGATTTCTTCCACTTGACTTCAGTCCATTCCTGTTTTGTCACATAGGCAAAGATCAAATTTGAACACTCACTCATATTATTTTCTTCATGGTTGCAGATGGCAGCTAGAGATATGGAGGAAACATCAACACTTTCAAGGGAGCACGACAGAGTAATCTTTGGAGGAGACATAGAGGCCTTTGCAGTTCTTGCACCTGAATTTTTTTCTTGCGACATGGCCACAGGAGGAGAAGATGAAGTGTTAACTACCACCAAGGGTAGAGGAGAATCAACATCACAAAAATAATTCAAATTAGAAGGCGAGATAGGAACCGAGCACTGGAAAGTGGGAGAGGAAGGAGTTGTAGGCTTCGAAGGAGGAGAAATAGCATAGTGGCAAGAATCAGCCCCTTCCCACCATGAAAAAGAAAAATCTACATTTGAATGCAATCTTTTCATAATCTATTGGCTAGCACCATCGATGCTTTCCAACTTTGAGACAAATCTCAGTCGAAAAACCTTTTGAGACATCCATCTCAACACACAGGTGGGCATAAGTCGAGTTTTCATATTTGATTATCTCCTTGGAAATTTTGTGATATTTCCCTAGGCCATTTCCAATCGCTTTCAAGCAACCGATTTCCCATAACTGTAATGGGAGGTAGGGTAAACGAACCCACAAGAATGCTGTTGAAAAAGTCTGTGTGTGGATCAAATGAGGGGAACCAGGGTTTCATGGATAAAAAATTACCATGATAAAACCACAGACTAATGTTGAGCACCATTTCTTTATCTTCCATAGATTCAAATTCTAAAATAAAAAACCCCTTTGCACATGGATAGATACTAATTTCGTCTTCCAGATAATCTTTCCAATTTGTATCAATCCATGAATGAAGATTACAGAGTTTGGCCAAACCTTTGTAAATCGGTAAATCAATGCATGATCCACCAAAATTTCTTCTTTGTCACAGACAAATTCATCTAGGCAAATCTCTAGAGCAAAGGATGAATGTAGAATGACAAAGGGTGGGTTAAAAGAAGTGTTGTCATTGGGAAAATGAGAATCTAAATTATGGTTGGAAGGGGATGAACCAGAAGCCCATGATCCGAAGTTACCTGACACCCTATGGAAATCGCGTCAAGGAGAATGGGGGCGCACAACTAAGGCATCTACAAAAATTTTCTTTGATCCATACCTGACCGCACAACCAACACTCAGATTCAGACTACCAACCACCGCAGAATGAGGATGACTATCCACATAATGCATTCCACCTTGTTCCAGATGCGGACAAATATCGCTCGTGTGTGAGTCCAACTGAGAAGAAGATTAGAGAGGGCATCCTTTCCCACCCCGTGAGTTACCACACACGGAGTCAAAATCCATGGAATCCATGTAAGGGGTTGCAAAAACTGGCATCGCACCCCCACATCCCTCCAAGCCATTGTTCTTTGCATATGATTGCAAGTTGAGAACCAATTCAAAGGTTGCCGAAGTTGCAAAAGCTTTTGGAGCAGAGGGCACCATTATTAGTATAGTAATATAAAAATATTATTAGGGGAGATTGATTTATATTTATAAGTAGTTTCCATATTTAAATAATGCAAGCATAGGTTCAATGAAGTTAATTCTACAAGTGATAGTGTTGAATAGGGGAATTGGTATTATTTAATTAAAATAATCAAGGGATTGAAGTTATAAAACAACTTGGTTTTCGTCTCTATCTGTTAAAGGTTATTTATTTATTTAGTGAAGTTGGACAATTTTTTGTAATGTTTTCTACTGATTGAGAATGGATTTAGAAGATCCAAATATTAGATTCAATTCACGTCTTGATTTCCCTTTAGTAATTATTTCTTCTTGATTCATTTTGGGAATGGGTTAAGTGTTAGTCAGTAATTTGTAAGTCTTCCAAAGGTTCTTTATGTGATGGGGGTTGTTGATTTGTGATGTTAGCCGTTTAAATTCCCTTGGGTAGTGCATGGAGTCTTGTCAATGTCACCCATTTTCCATGAATGGGAATGGTTTTCCTCCTTTGGATGGAGTGGTTTGGTTATTTGTTTTCTCCTTATATTGGAGTGGTTGTGTTTCATGTTTGACAGTAGGAGAGTGAATCTCAATGGGCGCTGAGATCTAGGAAGATCTGATGGGTAACTCAAGCATCTTTGAGGTGACACTTCTCCTAGGTTAGCTGTGTATGGTACACTGGTATGTCAATTTGTTTAACTCTAGAAGCATTGTACTTTTGAGTTGGTTGTGTACTAGTTTATGATAAGTTCAGTTTTGCATAGTCAGTGTCTAGTGGTAGATGGTCTTGCCTAGTATCCTTGTTACTGTCTCCTAACATGGGGTGTGGTCGTGCGGGTACCACTTGGTTGGGAGGAATGTGCACCCTACACCGTTGGGTCCCCCTTGATCTTCAGTTCGTGATGGCAAGGTCTTCCAGTTGGAGAGCTCGTGGATGCTAGTTGTTTCATTCCATTCTCTTGTATTTTATTTTAGTTGACATTTGTAATTAATTCTCTCCTCAGTTGTATTCAAGGAGGAACCTTGTAACTTGTAATAGTTAGGTATGATCTACCTCATTTTGGGAATGAGTGTTGTATTCTTGTAAATTAATGTAATATGGAACTTGTTATATCATATTTTGTGTTGGTATCTTTAATGCTTTGTATGTATGTGCATTTAAATGTATGATTAGTATTTTAATTAAATGTTGTATATGAGTAATGTATGCGTTATGGTTTTAGATGTAATCTTTGTCGCGTACCTTAGAGGTTTTTGTGGTAGTGATGTGCATCTTCCTTGTTATTAATGCACTTTTTAAGAAAAAAAATTGTATGCTTCCACAGTGGTTGCAACTTCCTCTAGTGTTTCGTGGCGGGGCATTACATTATTTATATTAAGTTCACTATTAATTCTTCTATTTTTATCATATTTCCTCTTAATTAAATAAAGATATCCTAAAGTTTTTATTTAATTATCATATCCCTTTTTATTAAATAAGCAAATGTCAAAGATTCAAATAAAGGGAAATTTCCTTTATTCACTCACTAATAAAATTAGATATTTCATATCTAATTAATTCAACTAACATTCACGGGAAAGCTTTGGAGACAAACTTGCAGGAAATCCTCTTCAATCTCCTTCCTCTAATTCTTCCTATCATCTGACTTGATGTTTTCATGGGGAGGAACCATTCCCATGATCAGCTCAAGCTTCTCCATCTCTCACCATTCAATTCTCTAGATTGAATCCAAGCCTTTGTTGTGTTGCCTCTCTGCAAATGTGTTGTCGTGAATCTATAAATACAACCTCATTCAACAAGAAATGGATCCCAACTTTGTGCAAACTTACTCTATAACAATAGCAATAAAAATCAAACATCATAACATTAGCAATAGAATCTTAGCATCATAGCATCATTATAATTCATATCACGGTTGCATATTAGTTTTATTGTAGCTTTCATTTTATCAGTTTTCATGTCAGAATAGATTACGGTAGCTTCATATCATCTAGAAATCATTATCAATCGTTAAATCATTACATTTAGCATCCTTCCATTCTCTATATTGGCATTTTAACAGTCACAAGTGCTTACCAAATCTGAGAGCCTTCTGTGATTTAATAAATCTTTGGAGATAGGAAACAATGAGATGCTTTCAAGTTTTCTGTTCTTTTAATTAGTTAATTACTGATTGAATCTTGATATAATGTTTCATTAAGAAGTGTTTCTAGTTTGTTTAATTGTTTACTTATTCACACTTACAATAATAACATACAATGATCAACTATAGAGCTTCAGAGTCTATAAGTAAGTGTTTAAACACTTACAAAATGTTTAAACAAATGAATCACCTAATCCATCCATTATACCATAAAAGGAACTAGAGAAGTATGCAAATGAACCTTTCAACTTAGACAAAATCAAGAATATGCATTCCTTATTAGTTTAATCTTTACCACAACCAACCAATTGTGACTTTAATTATTTGATTTTTACCAAATTGTCTTTGATCCAGTGTTAAAATAATTTATAGAAAGTGATGTCAATTTTGCCTCTAATTGCATAGCATGAATCTCACTAACTGAACCAAATAATTCCTCATACTTATCCCAAACCTGCTTAGCAATAGTACATTCCTAAATATGGAAGAAAATTTGTCATAAACATGCATAAAAATCAAACCCATAGCCTCATAATATTTGTTCCTATGACAAATATCGCATATTCTCTAGAAAAATCAGGTTGTTCATCATCCAAGATGGACCGAAAACCCCTAGAACAAAGCAATACCCTCATTCTTTCCTTCCATGTATGATAATTATGAGGAGTTAGAACCTCAAACCTTGAGTCAACAATTAGAACAGAAAGTTCCAAGAGTGAAAAATAGACAAATATCTAATACAAACTAATGTGATACCTCCCAAATCTAAAAATACAACTGAAAATGAAGCTTCCCCACAAACAAAACTTCTCCAAGAGACCATATGTCCAAGTAATTAGTGAATATGCCAAATATGTAAAAATTGAATAATTTATACCTAGGTTTGAATTTGGAAAAATTGAATGAACCAAATGATAGAACTCCTAAAAACCTTTCAATTATCGTTGGAATCACGAGAATCAAATAAAATGATTTGAAAATTTATGAGCTTGGAAGTCGAAAAGGGAAATAACTTCAGTTGACAATAAAATGTACCTATAATTGTTTTGGCAAAATGATTTGCACCACTATGAGGCCAAAAGTTATCCTAAAAAAAAAGGGCCCAATTTGTGCACCTAGGAGTCCGAAAGGGGGTCAAATTTTAACCCTTTTCGAGCTAGTGCTTGGTCACTAATGTGATCGTCTACTGGCAAGAGTGCACTACTCGGTTAAAAAAAAATGTCGCTCGTAGGAGTGGTGGGACGATGGAGTACATGAGTAGTGGCGGAAAGTTCTCGTGTCACCTACAGACCGCTTAGCGCCAAGCGCGAGCAATAAAACCCACCACAAAAAACATGGTCTACAAAACCATCAGTGAATTAAATAAAATAATATTAAATTTAAAAAATCTATCAACTACGTACTTGATATGTACAGTGATGTGATAGATGTATACAGTCTGTAGTCTAGGTGACACAAAGCCCATGCTAGTAGAATATTCTACCAGAATATGTTGATTTGATTCTGCCAAGTGTACAATTGAGTATGATTCTAATGATTACAGATCATATAGACCATACAATGTAGGTATGTCAAGTTCACCGAAAAAAAATGTAAGGGAGTAAAATCTATTTTACATTAATCTAGAGACTAAATAAATAAATAATAATAATCACAAAATAAATCTATATTTAATTAGGAGCTATATCAATAAGGAGTAAATATATTTCTAAATTAAATAAGAGGATAGATGTGTTTTGATTTGGTAAAAATGATAAAGAAATAATATTGATGTTAGGTTAGAATCATTTTACACTAGTATACAAATTAATTTTCTTATTCAAGAAGATATTATGGGAAGTACACATGCTTATAATTCATTGTAGTTCAAATATATGTCACTCAATTTTGATCTCAAGCATTGCGGCCTTGATCTAATACATAAGAATGAAACTAGCCACATGAGAATGAACTAGTAGATTGTGTGGTCATACTTCTATTTCTCTTCACCTTCTCTATATTTGAATCTATTAATATGATGTTTACAAACACCTTATGGAAGATTACCAAATTGCCAGTTTAAATTTCTCCTATGTCAACCCCCTAGAAATACCAACTTTACAATTTTAAGTCAATAATTGTAGACAATATACACAAATATGCAAATGAGCTATATGATTATTATAAATTAGAAATGATTCTTTATCCTTAGAAAATGAAGTTCTCTAAATGCTTTTCCTTGTTAATCCTTTGTCTCTTCATGATAATAAGTGCACATTGAATGCCTTTAAAGATCAATACATAACAATAATTCACAAAAATATGTACCAAGATGGCTCATAATGGCTATTGAAAACTGGTAGGAATTCGGAATTTGAATTTTAGGTTTAATATTGAGTGGCATGAAAGTGAACTTAGTGGGGAAAATGATCGAATTGAGGTAGGGAGAAAATGTATGGAATTGTGTGTGAAAGAGATAGGCATAAGGATGAACACAAAAACTCTCAAATGGGGGATTCAAATTAAATAATAATTAACATGGGTATGCAAATTTCACCATTACAAAATTGCATAACCATGCCCTTTCCCTTATATTTTGGACTTGCTTTGACTAGATTGTCCTTTTAAATGTAATGACTAGTCTACAAGTGGCATATTATGATATTGCCACATCGATCCCATTATTGTACATCCCCAAAAATTGATCTTAGCCCCTACATCCCCCATTCATTACCCTAGTTCAAATCCACAAGTGTGGACTTGAGTAGGTAATTTATATAGTTCTTGATATAAACCTTGAACATTTAAAATTTAAATTCAAATTAAATCATATTGGCTTCCTCCTAGTAGTTGTTATGAGTTTAAATAGTGCATTCTTGTGTTGATTTGTGGCCCATGCTCTTGTATTTAAATACATTCATTCATTCATTTTAAATCATTTAGGAGTTATCAAGAAAGCTAGTGTTATCAGTCATAAAAAAATTATGAGAGTATCATAGAAACATTATTGGAGCATTACATAACCATGTGTCAACCTAGGTCTATTGTGCAAGCAATAATTTGTAAGATTTTCAAGAAAGAGCTTCTAAGTGGGTTAGATGAGACCCTGTAGGCAACATTCCTATGGGGTGAGTTTTCTCAAGAAAATTTTGGAGCTCAAACTTGTAATTGGCTTTGATTGGGTGCTTGAGTTTGATCATTTCACCAAATTAAATGGTTTTTAGGTGATGTTGAGCATGTCTCAACAATAGTATGTGAATATTTGTATATTAATAGCAATGCTTAAGTTTTTGCTACTAATGTAATCCTTTAAGGCTCGGGCTGAGAGTCTTTTTTGGGGGTGACGATTTGGTTCAACATGGGTAGTGGGGTGGTATTTGGTTGGTCCTTTGTGTTCCTTCCTGTTAGGTGGCTAGTGTGGTGGTTTGTTTAGCTTCGTTGAGTAGGGTTTGGTATTGGCATCATATGACACTTGCTATGTAGACAATAGGGTAAAAGCGCAAAGTTGTGTCACGCTTTGAGGCAAATAGACAGTTTTAAGCGAAATATTTTTGGCCGAAAAAGTTTTGGCTAAACAGGTTTTGAGTAAAACCACGTGGCCTATACGTGGCACATAGGGTTTTGACCGAATCCAAAAAAAAAATTTCCCTTTACCGCTTTGAAATTGGCTTATTTTATGTGTGAGGTTTCTATAGAAAGGGTTTCAATAGAAACCCTTTCTACTGAAATTGTCTATGCAACATCCTAGTTGGCAACCAACTTAGCTTTTTTCATATTTTTTTGAAACTTTCAACTTCAACTAAGTATTTATTCAATCAGAATGATGTTTTTATAAAAAAATACCCTGTTGTAGAGCTCGAGCTGGTGAATCCAAATATATATTTTTTAAATATTTTGATTATTTTTAATATATTTTATTTTTAAGATAATACAAGTAGGTTGTTAAAGTTAAAAAAGACGTTGATTAGAAATTTTAAAAAATAGTAAAACATATTAAAAAAAATTTAAAATATATGGTGCACTAGAGGAGAAAGTCCTCTTCAAAAGGGTATAATTTGTTTTTTGGAAATGATTAAAAAAGAATACAGTAGTTGACATCCCATGAAAATTGTCAAATTTTGACAAGTTTGACTTTAAAACGTTATTAGGAGGAAAATATACATCAAAATTTGATTTTTTTTCCATGCACTAAATATTGAAGTTACGTATTTGGAGAAAAAAATTCAGGGAAAATGATTTTTTTTTTCATTTTGTTTCTTGATGTCCCATGATCACTTTTTTCTAAAATTTTCAGCATTCCAAAATTTGTTCTTAAATTGATAAAAAAAATAATGAAAACAATTTTCAAAAATCTAAAAAATTATAGGAATAAACTTCATCAAAATTTCTACATTTCATTTTTTTACATCATTTTTAAACTCAAAACATAAAGACCACTTTTATGTGGTTGAAGTTTAAATTTTGTTGTTATTGAACAATTCCTTTATAAAGTGTGACATAGGTTTGTGATTTTACCCAATATGTAATCTTCTTTACAGTTTAATAGAATTACAATTACACATAAAAAAATAGGTGGGTGAGATATATGATAAAAATAAAAATATTTTAATAGGAATTGTGTATTGGAGAGGATATAAAAGATTCAAGATGTAGAGGTGGAAATTAAAATTAGGGATATTATTTAAGATTCTATGATCACAACTAATATAGGATAAGTTTACAAAAGTGAATCCCTAGGGTCCCTCAAGAGGTCTAGTCTCCCCCCGTCCTTGTGGTATCGAAGGGCATGTCATGCCAATGTCACCAGTCATGTGAATTTTTTTACCAGGAGCACTACAGTTTATAAGGTGCTACCCGATTCCTATAGTCTAAGAAAAGTACCTAGGATCCCTAGGAATCCTAGGAGGTGTAGGTATGTCAATTTCAACAAAAAATGTGAGGGAATAAAATCTATTTTATATTAATCTAGAGACTAAATAAATAAATAATAATAATCACAAAATAAGCCTATATTTAATGAGGAGCTAGATCAATAAGAAGGATTAAAAATATTTACAAATTAAATAAGAGGATAGATGTGTTTTGGTTTGGGAATAATGATAAAGAAATAATATTGATGCTAGGTTAGAATCATTTTACACAAGTATACAAATTAATGCTCTTATTCAAGAAGATATTGTGGGCTCTACACATTCTTATAACTCATTGTTGTTCAAATATATGTCACTCAATTTTGATCCCATGCATTGTGGCCTTGATCTAATGGACACGAATGAAACTAGCCAAATGGGAATGAATTGGTAGAATGTGTGGTCATAATTCTATTTCTCTTCACCTTACCTATGTTTGAATCTATTAAGATGGGATTTATAAACACTATGAAAGATTGCCAAATTACTAGTGTCAAGTTCTCCTATGTCAACCCCTAGAAAGCCCAACTTTACAATTTTAAGTGATTGTAGACAATATACACAAATATGAAAATGAGCTATATGATTATGATAAATTAGAAATGATTCTTTATCCTTAGAAAATGAAGTTTACTCTAGATGTTTTTCCTTGTTAATCATTTGTCTCTTCATGATAATAAGCACACATTGAATGCCTTTAAAGATCGATACATAACAACATTCACAAAAATATGTACCAAGATGGTTCACAATGGTTATTGAAAAGTGGTAGGAATTTATAATTTGAATTTTAGGTTCAATATTGAGTGGCATGAACGTGAACTTAGTGGAGGAAATGATCAAATGGAGGTAGGGAGAGAATGTATGGAATTGTGTGTGAATAGAGATAGACATAAGGATGGACACAAAAAATCTCAAATGGGGAATTCAAATTAAATAGGAATTGGTATGGGAATGCAAATTTCACCATTACAAAATTGCATACCCATGCCCTTTCCCTTATGTTTTGGACTTGCTTTGATTAGAATGTCCTTTTTAATGTAATGACTAGTCTATAAGTGGCATATGATGACATCACCACATATCGATCCCATTATTGTGCATCCCCAAAAAATGATCTTAATCCCTACATCCCCCATTCATCACTCTAGTTCAAATCCACAAGTGTGGACTTGACTAGGTAATTTATTAAGTTGTCGACATAAACCTTGAACATTTAAAATTTAAATTCAAATTAAATCCTATTGGATTCCTCCTACTAGTTGTTATGAGTTTAAAATAGTGCATGCTTGTCTTGATTTGTGTTCTATGCTCTTGTATTTAAATGCATTCGTTCATTCATTTTAAATCATTTAGTAGTTATCAAGAAAGCTAGCATTTTCAGTCATAAAAAAATTATGAGAGTATCATAGAAACATTATTAGATCATTACATAACCATGTGTCAACCTAGGTCTATTTCACACTTGTTTGTAAACACTATCAATATGTACTCAAAATTAAATGTTAGGAGATTGAGGCAAGATAATCCCAACTATCAACTTCTTTGTCAACTCAATCTCATGGCTTGTGATTCAAATCAACACACTGAGTTTAATTATACAATTGCAAATATCAGTTCCACACTCACGTAGTTAAACTAAAACATAATTTGGTTAGCTTGCATATTCTGAAATGATCTAGCCTTAAAATTCTAGCATTGTGACAAATTGATTCATAACATCTTTTACATCATTCCCACCTTCAAAATTCAACTAAATATTGCATTTAAAACCATTTTAACCTCCAATTTAACTCAACGTTTATAATGTCCAATCTCAACTTATTTATTTAGGGTAACATTTATTTTTTGTTTTATTTATTTAGTTAGCCTAGATGTCAAGTAGCCTTGGGTTATTGGTGAAGGAAAATGACTCATAAAGAACCCAACATAGATTAAATATTGCTGAATAAAAAGCACATGATGCTCTAAAGAAATGGGGTCTACATGATACCCCTTACAATTTTACTAGAACAATATGTCTCAATCCTTATTCTAAACTAAAAAAATCCAAAAATATTTATCTTCTTATTAAAAAAACATGCCAAAGAATTGTATATAAGGATGCCCATTTTCATAAATTAAAATAAAAGGTTTGGACCAAAAATTTAAAATATGGTTTCCTCCCATATATAGCATAGGGCCCAGAGTATTATATAACTTGTTCTTAACACCTTCCAAAATCACTGTCACATTATTCAAACATGGCTGCACACAAATAAAGAATGATAATTTCCCATACCAACAACTTTGTAGGGCAGGACTCAGAAGCATCAAAGACTTGGCTTGCCTGGGGACGAGTTGAAACTTGAAATCATCAAAAGCATGCTGAAATTCTTGAGAGAAAAAAACCAAAGTACCATCAAATGTGTGGCCCACTGGATACCAACTTAACAAATTTGAATTCAAATTTTGTTTCACAGTTCAATTCCTGAAAGGATCAACATTTACTTAAACCTCTTTTCCATCGCAAAACTTAATTTCTTCAAGGAGATTAGGCTAAATAATTGCTGATTTTATTGTTATGAATTCTTTCACATACTGTGTTGAAATGAGATTGAGTGGGCCATGCAAATTGCAATTATATACATTAGAGAACAAAATAAATGTTTTTGATCTGGTGAAATAATAAATTTGCTTTATCATGTCTGCTCAAGGAAAGAAGTAAAAAGAAAGAGAAAACTTGTCAAACTTGTACTTATAATATCATGAGTAAGTGGCTCAGGTATACCCTGACAAGACTGTAAATTGTATACAGTGCCCGTCCAAATCTTCCAAAAGCAAAGGCATGGTTACTAAATTTCAAAAGCAAAGGTATATTAATAACCTATTTTATTTACAATCATTTAGTATAATTGGTGTTTATATGTTTTTTTATTCATGTAGTATGTGTTCTTATGAAGTATGTACTATTTGCATCACATATGTCATTTAACAATATTTTTGTTCTTGATGAAAGAAGTATGGCCTAATTTGTATATTTTACAAAAAGAAAATTTTGGTAACATGTGTTGGTCTCTATGTATGAAAGAGTGTGTGCATTATATGTTTAATAAATGTTATCATTTTATGAAGGATGTGATCTTTATTTACGCAATATAATTTTCTTGCACCAATTTGACTTGATTAATATCTAATCATGGAAAAGTTACCCAAATTAGGTGAAGGAAACCAACTTTCATTTCTAGAGAATTGGTTTTAGAAATTCATGGATGATATCAAATGATTATTATAAATCCAAGTGCTAGTAGAGTCTAGTAATCCATCAAAAGATCTAGGATTTTCCAAATGGTAAATGAATAATTTCTTTGATACAATGTATGAACACGTATATTCCTTAGTGATCAAGGGAGAAGCAAGTGCTAGAGGCATGTTTTGACAACTAATGACACTAGGAATGATTTAATACAAGAATTTGTATGGAATTCTTTTGTTTAAGAGTCCATCTACATCAGTTATCATTGTTGCTTAGTTTGATAAGCTAAAATGGTACCCATATGTTTACCAAAATATATAGTCTTGAGAATGTAAAGAAGATCTTTTTTTATCAAAATAATTAATTAGTTAAAAAATATATTAAAAGAGATATGTGCTACAAGAAATCATCTCTAAATTAATAGTGGTTCTCATTAAAAAAATATAATAACTAAAATGTGCAACAAAAAATACAAAAGAAGTTGGCTCTAGATATCAATGTTAACATCAAGGAGGGGTATTTTTTTATTAAACCAAGAACAAGTTACAAAGAAAGGGCATTAACTAGCCCTATCAAGCTCCACCAAGTGATCCAACTATTGAGACAAATCCAGGGGTAGTTGACCCCGGTCCACCAAATTCCAATCATGAATATGATCAGAAGCCCATTTAGCCAAATAATCAACAACACCATTCCATTCTCTAGGAATATGAGTGAAGGTAATATCCTCCATAGAAGCATAGAGAGTAAGAATTTGTTCAACAATCAAAGCCAACTACCAGCTCACATCATCTAAATGTTGCCTATTCAACAAGTTCACCACAACCTGGGAGTTAGACTCACATACGATCCTTCGACATCCCAATTGACTGCCCCGCTCCACAACTAATAAAATGGCCTAAGCTTCCATTAAATTATTAGTATGAAAACCCTTATAAACAGAGAAGATAAACTGGACATCTCCAGAGCTATCCCAACCAACTCCCCCAATGCAACATGACCCAAATTACCACGAGAAGAGCCATCCGAGTTGATTTTTAGGACTCCATGAGGAGGAGGGGTCCATCTTCCCTCCCTATTCACCTTCAGGGTAGGATGTCTACATTTTTTGTGCATGAGTTGCCATTGCGAAGGAGGAAGATGAAGACGATTACAACAACCAACATCAGGAGGGTCCACCAATACAGACATATCACACTTAGCCACAATAGTTTCCCCTAAAGAATGTAGAATTTTCCATAGGTGAGGGGCCATCAACAACGAATCCTGGAAAATCCGCCTATTCCTCTCCAACCACAGGTTCCAGATAATAAAGGATGGCCCAAGAGCCCAAGCAACCTGAAGAAAGGAGGTAGAAACAGGGGCCCTACCCCACTGTTCCCCAAACTCCACCAATGAGGAAGCATGTCAACAAGTCGTATTCCACAACCCCCATCAAAAATGTCATATCTCCCTAGCATAGGAACATTGGAAGAAGAGATGGGAGGCACTCTCTTCATAGCCATGACACATAACACACATAGAAGGGCCTTGGAAACCCCACTTACATAGATTATCCCAAGTAAGACACCAGTTTTGAACCACTAACCACATAAAGAAGTTACACTTGGGCCATGACAACTTGTGCCAAACTTTCTTCCACCAAGGGACCTCAATGTCCCCAAACAACTGCCTACCCAACTACTTATAATCGGCCACCACAAAGTACTTTCCAGACAAATCCGAACCATCCCAAGCCAAGACATCAGGTCCCCTCAAATAATTACAAGCATAGGAAGCCAGAAGCTGGGCAAGCTCACACCTATCCCCCTCAGACCCTCCAGGTGGCCACTTTGAAGGATGCTTCCAACGAAAACTTATAGCCAAACCACCATGTTGCGCCACCTTATAATGCTCCGTGGTATCCCAATCAACCGAAATAAAAACATCACAAAGGGACTGGAGGTGAGGAAAAGAAGAGAGAATAGGAGGGTGACCATCCCATGAATCTAGATATCAATGTTAATAATCTATTATAGGAAGGATTTTATTTATAATCAATTTATGTAATAAAAAAATAGTATTCCTTTAAATTAGTATAAATTATAAGAAACAAATTATTAACAAATTTTTAGAATGAGTATTAAATTAATTTCTTAAAAACTAGAAATGAAATCTAAATTAAAAAATCACAAATCAACAACTTATATTATCTTCTAATTCTTTATTATAAGTGTTGATATAATTGAGAAAAATATTTATTTAAATGCTTACTTGTGAGGTCCACTCAAGAAAAAAAGTGTGACACACCTTTATGTTATCACACATAGATCTATAAAATAACTATAACCTTCACTCAAAAATGTTACACATTTAGTCATATATTTTATTTACTTGTTTATGCTATAAAACCCTAGTAAAGTTTTAGATTTTCTTCTAACTATATATTCATACGTTTTAACTTTTTGTACCTACATAGTTTTTTTTTTTTTTTTATCATCTATAAATATATATCAAACAAGAATCTACACCCATTTATAGAAATATGTAGCTTCTTAAGAGCAACAAATTTCAAATAAATGTTTTTGTTCTGATGAAATAATAAATCTGCTTTATCATGTCTGCTCAAGGAAAGAAGTAAAAAGAAAGAGAAAACTTGTCAAACTTATACTTATAATATCATAAGAAAGTGGCTCAGATAAACCCTAACAAGGTTGTAAACTGTAAATGCATGATATTGACATTAAATCTAAGCAAAGGGAAAAGGTATATAGTGGGTCAAAATTTTCCAAAAGAAAAGGCATGGTTATTAAATTTCAAAAGAAAAGGGAAAGATCATAAACTTTTTCTAATGAGCCACTCCATTGATATTCTAATATTTTGCTAATCCATAATCAAAGTAAAGGTGAAGTTTAGTTAAACTTTCTATCAAAGAAGAAAAATAAAACAAAAAATAGAGGAAGTTGTTATTTGATAGTGAGTGTGAGGATACATAGTTTAATGAAAGGTAATTTTGGGTCAATCAAAATAATTTAATTAAATGTGATATTTTATATGTACTATTTATTTTAATGACAAAGAAATTTTTTAAACAATGAAAGACAGTTTTATTGATTTTATGGATGTACAACTATTATCAAAGATGTTTTTGAAGAAGTTGTTGATTTTTATATTTCTTAATCTTTTCTTCTTCTTTTTTATCAATAACCGCTTTTGATTGGAGATATGACCCAGTGAGGCCACATTTGGGGGGCCTCATCCTCGTCAATTACACCGTGCATCATGGATCTCCAACAATTGTCATCAACAACCATTGATGGGTGAGCCGATTGTGCATTTAGCTCCCGATTCGAACACTTGACCACACCATGTCTCTTCCTTCCTCCATCCCCCCTCCTTCCTACGATACCCCTCCTACCTCCTCTTCTACGTCACCTCCTCCTTCCTTCCTTCCTTCTTCCTTCCTCCTCATTTTTTCTACCTCCACTCCCTCCTTCCTCCCGCAACCTTCCCTCTCTCCTCTTTCTCCCTACTCCTCTCTTCTCCTTCCTCCATCCCCCCTCCTTCCTTCGATGCCCCTCCTACCTCCTCTTCTACATCGCCTCCTCCTTCCTTCCTTCCTTCCTCCTTCCTTCCTCCTTCCTTCCTCCTCCTTTTTTCTACCTCCACTCTCCTCTTTATCCCTACTCCTCTCTTCTCCTCTCCTCTCCTCTACCTCCTTCCTCCCACAACCTTCCCCCTACAGCTTTCTTTCTTTCCTCTTCTCCACCGTCGCACCTTCTCCTCCTCTCCTCCGTGGCTTTTTTTTCCACATTTTTGTCGTACTGTTGGCCTCTAGCTCCTGCGCTTTTTCTGGCCTCCGTTCTTCCTCTACTTCTTTGTCCTTTGTCTCACCGCATGATTCCTGGCCTGCCTTTCTCCTCTTGTAGCCTTCCATTACCTTTTGTGTGCCTATCTCTAGTGTGAACACCCTGACTGCCTTCAGCCAATGATGGGTGATGCGCATGGTGAGACTTGAAACCTTGACCACTGTATCAACACAGTGTTGCAACTACTGTTGCATTGGGGGGTGATCCCCTATATTGCTTAATCTTATTCTACTAAATTAATGAATATTAATATAGTAACACATTTTTAGAAGCACGTGATCAAGAAAGCATTAATGTTTTGGTTAAGACATTCTTAAGATGAACTTTTTTGATAACTCCTCCTAGTGATATTGTAAGGGTACTATTTTTGTAGGTTTTAAGGGTTTAAACTTTTTTCAAACCTACTAATTTTAAATATTCACAAATCCTCTTTTTAGGCTCGTTATAATACATATTTGATTACCTTTAATTGATAGACCTCAACTAGCCCATTAAGTCATCTATTTGGGTGGACAACTCACAAACCATTGATGGATATGATATCATTTATAATGAGTATTTTGTTGGTGTGCCTTGTTTGGTATTTTTTACTACCTTCTCCACAAAATAGGATATAATAAATTGATTGTGATGACACAAGGAACACATTTTTAAAGAAGCATTAGATTCATCACAAAGAAGTAGAGTTACCTCTATTTTAAAAGAAGCTTCAAGCCATGGTTTGGACTTAACTAGGACCCAAGCCTTCAACAATGATTAGTATAATGCATTACAAATTTTTATTAGTATTTATGATGAGAAATCATTTAAATTTTATTCTTTTAGTTACCTATATTATACTTTTTATTTGAATATATCTATTTATTCATTATTGTTTTATGTTTTTGGTCTTTATGTTAAGCAAGCTCTAGAATTTGTGGTTTCTTAAGCTAGAATTCATAACATTAGATTACTCTTTATCTTGGTGAACAACTACATCTTACTTGGAGGGAAGACCTTGTGCGTCAATCAAGATAATAATGCAAGATAGTCTCTAAGCTATACTGATAATTTCTTTACTAATCTAATTGTCAAAGGCTTCTACAAGAATCATGTTAAGGTACATACACTACATGTCTTCTTTTCCTCAACATGGGTTTATAAGTGTTCTTGTCAATATATGCAATTCGTGCATGTAAGTCTTTGTGTGTTATTTATGAATAATTTTGTATATTTAGGTGTTGTGCACATATATCACATGTATGGTTAGTATTATGTTTCTTATATATCTATGTCATTTTTTCCTTTGCCCTAATGCTAACAACTTAATATCTAGCCACACATTGATTTTTCCTACCAACTATCTTGACTATGTGAATACTATTTCAAGAGTAGCCTATGAGGATGAACCCACAATTTTTTGCATGGGATCTCATGAATGATCCCCCATTGTTAGAGTGATACTTCTAAAAGAACTATCTGGGAAAGATAATGTTTTCTTATAGACTATAGTATTCATCTATTATAGATATCTACTCTAGAATTCATAGTTAGTAGGTTTGCAAGTTCTTTTGAAATATTTTTATTCTTTTATGCATTGAGTGTTATAATGAGGTAATGTTGCATAATTGTAATGGGTGTATGAAAGAACTTGAGTCCCCTTTTTGGCCAAAAAGTGGAAGTGTTTTCCTTGATTTTCAAAATTTGTCACATTTGACCTAAAAAATTGAAACACATAAAGATTGAATCTTAAAAAAAGTCGGTAATATGAAGTGTATTACTCAAAGTCTAGTTTCCAAATAAGTAATTTATTTTAATACCTAGATGATACAAATTGATTTTCAATAGGCATGCCTAAAAACCATGTTTAAAAGTCACTTTTTTTTACCATACCATGCACATGTATGTCAACCATATTTTGACCTAAATAACTATATTTTTTTGAATCCTTTTGGGAAAAGATTTGCAACACTGAAGATTGTGCACAATATTTTTTGTAATTTTTTAAAATATGTTTTATTAATTTTTTATAGGTTGTAATTGCTATTTTGAAAATCCCTCATGTACGTCACACATAAGATGACCTAAAATTATCATTTTTGGATTTTTTTCAAATTGAAAAGAATTTTATGAATATTGTGCACATATAATTTGTTTTTCAAAAAAATATTTTAATAAAAAGTTATTAAAATAATAAGAAAACTGATATTTCAAGTTTATGGACCAGTTTCATTGAAAATTATTTAAAAATAGAAAATATAATCCAATTGTAAAAAAAACTACATATTTGAAATCTACACAAACTCATCTATAATGGGTTTTAATTTTGTCAATTTTTTTTGCAAATAATGTTTTCAAACATATGTCCAAAGTCACTATTTTCTACTAACACTGGCATGCCCTTCAAGTTGTAGGTCAAATCAGGTTCAAAGCTAAGGGTTGGCTCCCCAAGCCTTTTTTTCAACACAAAACCCATAACAAAAACTAGGCTAAAAATTGAAACTATAAGAAACGAGATCTTGTTCTAGAAATGGGATCTCTTTTCTAAACGATATCCCATTTAATTTAATTTTTTAAATAACCTTTTACAAAAAAATGATATCCCATTTCTAGAAAATGGAATCCGATTTTTGACTTGGGATCTCGAAGTGAAACAAGATCCTATTTCATAAAAAGAAAGATCATGTTTTATTTTTCCCAATTTCATGTTTTTGAATAAGTCTAAAAATTCCACGAAAAGTGGATTCAACTTATTGATTTTACCCTATGTCTAAGTAGGCATGGATAGAATAAGTGGCTTCCCTTATCAAATCTATTAATACAAACCATATTGTAGAGGTAGGTCTTGAAGGTGATTATAAAAAGGTCAATCTAGGCTTCTTTATGGGGATAAATTTAATCACCAATAATCAAATCAAAGATTTTGATTTTGTAATTTCACTGATAACCAAATATTTGGTAAACTATATAATACTTTTCTTTAATCCATTACTTTTTAGGCGAAAAGTATGTTATTAATATGAATTTAAAGATATTAGATATAGACTTTAGAATCAAGGCACATAATGTTGATCCCTCTTACAAGCAAGTTTCTAATAAATACTAACTTCAATAGCCTATTTTATTTACAATCTTAGATATATGTTCTCATATTAATTTTTTCCCATTCAAATATCTAATATACTTACTTCAAGGTTGAGATTAGTCTAGTATTTCAACTTGTGCTCCTTCCTCTTGTCTTATGGAACAAGTTTTTCCATATTTTTTGGAATTAAAAATGTTTATGATTGAATTCCATTAGTTAGACATCATTTTTACTTGTTTTAAAAATAAATCATTTAGTATAATTGTATTTATATGTTTTTTATTATTCATTTAATATATGAATTATTATGAAGTATGTATTATTTTCATCACATATTTCATTTAACAATATTTTGTTCTTGATGAAATAAATATGGCCTAATTTGTATATTTTATAAAATATTTTTTTTAGTAACATATGTTGGTCTCTATGTATGAAAGAGTGTGTGCATTATATGTTTAAGAAATGTTATCATTTTACGAGGGATGTGATCTTGATTTATTTAATATAATTTTCTTGCACCAATTTGATTTGACTAATATATACTCATGTTTATTATACATTGAAAAGTCGCCTAAATTAGGTGAAGGAATACTTGGATGATATTAAATGATTCAGTTATAAAGTCACTATTGTTTGGTAGAGTCCAGTAATCCATCAACAGATCTAGGATTTTCTAAATGGTAAATGTATTTCTTTGACACAATGCATGAACACATATATTTCTCATTGATCAAGGGATAAGCTAGTGCTAGAGGCATTTTTGATAACTAATGACATTAGGAATGTTTTAATATGGGAGTGTGTATAGAATTATTTTGTTTAAGAGTCCACCTATGTCAATTTTCATTATTGCTTAGTTTGATAAGTTGAAATGGTACCTATATGTTTACCAAAATATATAATCTTGAGAATGTAAAGAAGGTATATGCACATAGGAGGACAAGATGGCACAAAAACTTAAATAGAGGCTAAGTTTGACACTAGAGGTTAACTTTGACATTAATTTTGATGTATATATCTAATTATTATATGATATGTAGTATATTGTTAAAGATTTATTTTCTAGGCAGTTTTTTGTTCCATAGGATTCAAATCATAATTCCCTATCCCACTTTAGCCCATTCATATTAAATAATTAATGTAAATATTCTACCTCAATCTTGTCATACAAATAAATTAGATTAAGTTCATTTAAATAATATTATTCAAATTTATTTGTTGGTTTTTCTTTGGTTTCTCTCTCATTTTCTATGTTTCTAATAACTTTTGGTTGTTTTTCCTATTGATTTTTGTTTCTATTGGCCTTTGGGATCTTTTTATGTCTCATATCTTGTGGGACTCATTTTTGCTAAAAAATTGTGTTATTTCATAATAGGGTTTGGAACCTCTCAAAAACCCATTTTTTATCTTAATAAAAAAAAAAATCAACATGTATATATGTGTCCCTTAAACATTTTGTGTGGTACCATTTTTCCTTCAAGCCAAAAGGAAGGATTTCATTAGACAAAAAAAATTGATTCAGATCACCTTTTATGATCAAATAAAGTCATCATGATATAAAATTTTATAAGATTGTAGCTCTTGAAGTAGACTTTCAAAAAATTATGGATTTTAATATATTTATTTTATTAGTATATTAATTTTATTTTTTCCAATCAAATGATGTTACTTTAAATCAAGGACATCTATTTGACTCATGTAGAAAAATAATTAACAATAAAAAATAAAAAATAAAATTGTCCTTCATATGTTCTTTTTTTTATCAAAATACCTAAAATTAATTAAAACATATATTAAAAGAGGTATGTGTTGCAAGAAAACATTGCTAAATTAAGTGTTTCTCATTAAAACAAATATAATAACTAAAATATGCAATAAAAAATTACAAAAGAAATTGGCTCTAGATATCACTGTTAATAATCTATTATATGAAGGATTTTATTTCTAGTCATTTTATGCAATGCAAAGTAAGGTTCTAACTCGGGATAACCTTTGTAAAAGTATTTTCTATTCCTAATAGATGTGTGCTTTGTGAGTGTGATGTGGAAAGTTCTTTTCATCTCCTCCCCAGGTGCAATTTTTCCTCCGCCATTTGGAACAAGTGTCTTTCTCTTTGGAACCTAGACTGGGTTTTTACTAATTCTTTAAGTAGTCTTGTTGATCAATGGAAGTGTCCTTCATCTACCCCCTCTCTTCGAATGCTCTGGGCACTGATGGCTCCTCATATTGCTTGCGGCTTATGGAAATAAAGAAACAACATAATTTTTTGGGACATTAAACTAAAAGAGGATATTGTCTTTCTCAAAATTTAGAGGGCCATTATTGAGAACTTTTCTCTTCAGTTTATGGAATCTCCCTAGCGTGTTATGTCTTCCTTTCTAGTCGGCTATGATAGTTTGGTTGTCACTAATTGGAATTTCATTACTCTTCCTTCTGGTTTAGCTAAATCTAGTAATATTTCTAGAGCAAATACCAAGTGGAAGTGCCCACCCCTGGGGTGGGTCAAATTTAATTATGACAGGGCAGCTAAGGGTAATCTTGGGCTTGCAGGCTATGGGTAGGTGTCGAGGAATGAAGATGGAAGGTTCTTAGGTGCAATTGGAATCCCATTGGGAAACTAGACTAATCACCACTTTGAGGTCAAATTTTCTTACATCAACATTAAATCTACAATGGATAGGGTTATTTCTAAATTATGGGTTGAGGGGGACTCCCTTAACATTGTTAATTGCTTGCTTGGAAATCAGAATCTAAGATGGACAATCAAGCAACTTATTGTTGATTCCATCATGATGTTGAGATATTTTGATGAGAATCATGTCACTCATACCCATAGGGAAGGTAATTCCCTTGTTGCTTTTTTTGCTAACGAGGCTGTCAACCTTAATAATTTCAAGGCTTGGGAGGAGAACTCTTCCCTTTCTGAGAAGGCTAATATTTTATTGCAATATGATAGCTAGATTTGGGCTTGTGGTTTGAGGTGATCAAGTAATTATCACGCTCTTTATTACCATGTAGTTTATGGGTTATGTTTTTCTCATTCTCGTGCTCAATTGTATTCTTGTGAGTTTTGTTCGACTCTATCTATTAATGCTAGGATTTGAAATGGGTGGAGATATGATCAAGATTGAGCCCCTATCTTGTGATAAGTGGAGAAAAAAGCGTAGAATTTGGAGGATTTTGAAACATGGGCATATCACACCCTATTTGGAAAGGCTTCAAGGCCATGACCCCAAATCCTCTATGAATTTTATTTGTTGTTGGCACAACAGATGCTTGAAGGTGAATAGTGTGGATTTTGTCATCAATGAAGAATTTATTGCATTCATTATTGGGTTGTCAACTAATGGACACAAATTTTATAAAGAGGAAGAGTAACAAAGATGTTATGGATCATTTCTTTAAGGATAATGAAATAGATAAATTGGTGAAGCTTCCCTTGTGGGGTTATGAATGGCTATCCCTTAAATGAATCTAGGTCATTATGGTACAAGTTTTAATGTGGTATGTTACTCTTGATGGTCAATTTACTACTATTATAGGGCATCATTTTACTCTATTAAACCATTTTAGACATGGGTTGCATGTGTCTTTTCCATTTTTTCTTCTTTCTTCCCTTGAAGTTTTGATTTATGCCCACTTAAAGAATTGTAGGTCCCCTATTCTTCATGTATGCCTCATTTCGCTCATCATGGAGCATGTGAGAGCTCATAACCTAGCTAAGTCAATTAAGGGTAAAGAAAAGGCCATTAGTGAAGACTCTTTTTCTTCTAGTTCGAAGATGAGTGTTGATGGTGATGAATAATGGAAGGTGGAAGAGGATAATACTAAGGGGGTTTCTTCATCCCCCATGGATTCCCATTCTAAGAAAAGGGAAAAGGGGAATTTGACGAAGAAGGGACCCACCAAGAAGCTTGCTATGCAAAAGTTGAATTCTCATGGGTCCCTATTTGGTGGGGAAGAAAATGAACTGAGTTCGGGTGGGTCTCACCGCTGCCCATCCAAGAAGAATATTGAACTTCATGGCCAGGGTTTTTTTGCATCTAGTAAGGAAGTGGAGGAGCAATTCTTTAGTTAAGGGATAATGTGGATGAGGGGACTCCTCAAAGGGCTTCCAAAAGGCTTGCTAAGATGCAAAGGTCAGGGTCTAAAGGTGGTGTGAAGGGTCAGAATGTGGTTCTAGAGCAGGTAATGGTCA
This sequence comes from Sequoiadendron giganteum, assembly GCA_007115665.2. Taxonomy (NCBI): domain Eukaryota; kingdom Viridiplantae; phylum Streptophyta; class Pinopsida; order Cupressales; family Cupressaceae; genus Sequoiadendron; species Sequoiadendron giganteum. The sequence goes on from CM021103.1 coordinate 318,409,843, forward strand.
CTACTAGTAATGCTCTTGATATTGAGGATTCCCATGTTTGGCAGACCTCCCCAAATGTGGATGGTGATGGGAATTTGGGTAGTGAGGAGGCCTTAGGTGAGAGGGTTGTGCAGGAAGATGGCAATGTGAACCCGAACCTTGGCAAGACGAAGCCTTTAAATGTTAATCCTCTGTTTGAGGATTTTTCTTATCTTAATTATGATAATACTACCATGTATGAGTTGTTGGATATGGATTATTTTGGTGCTACTTGCACCTTTAAACTTGCTAAATGGGTGTTGTAGGAATTCAACAAGGTCAACACTAAAATTAGGGGCTTGAAGGAAAATATGTCTAACCAACCAAAGGGATCTTCCTCGAACCTACTCATTGAGAGGTTGGTAGATTTGGAATGCTTTTTTTTGGATTTCAAAGCCCGGTGTGAAAGTTGCCTTGGTGTACTGGAGTAAAAGATCAAGGAAAAAAATGAGGAAATCAAGAAGCTTATGTAGGTTAGCCATAGTTTGGTTAAGAATAGTGTGGAATCTCTCAAGGTTCTCTTTGACAAGATTAATCAACTATGTGAGGATCAAATATACTTTGCAAACATGCTTGAGAAGGATTAAACCTCTAAGGGGATGGGAAAGAAGTCTATCAAAGAGGAGGCTAACTGCTCGAGCACTAGAACAAAAGCTAAGGAATATGTTTGAAAAATAAAAACAAGAGTTGATGGACATGGTTAACTTGATCTATAATCAAGAGATTGAGGTGGTCAATACTCTAAAGAAGTTGAAGTAATTTATGTGTCTTTGTGTTTTTTTTGTTTCTTCTTTCCTATTGTTGGGTTGTTATTTTTTGGTTGTTTTTTATTGTTTGTTGTTTTGCATTAATGTGTTTTATCTTTTATAGCATCATTTTGATGTAATGTGATGTAAAGGGTTTCAGGTCCCTTCAAAATCTATTTTTCCATTATAATTAAAACAAATATTTAAAATATGAGGACAAAATTAATTTCTAAAAAATTAGAAATGGAATCTAAATTAAAAAATCACAAATCATCAACTTATATTATCTCCAAATTCTTTACTACAAATGATGATATAATTGAGAGAAATTATTTTAAATGCTTACTTGTGAGGTACACTCAAGAAAAAAAAGTGGGACACAACTTTATGTCATCACACATAGATCTATAAAACAACTATAACCTTCACTCAAAAATGTTACACATTTAGTCATATATTTTATTTACTTGTTTATGCTATAAAATGCTAGTAAATTTTTAGATTTTATCCTAGCTATATACTCATACATTTTAACTTTTGTATGATATGTAGTTTTTATATTTGTTGATCATCTATAAATATATATCAAACAAGCATCTACATCAATTGATATAAATATTTAGTTTCTGAAGAGCAACAATTTAGAAATTTTTACTAGAAGCCACACAATAGAAAACCAAGAATCACCACTTAAATTCCATCTTAGATGTCACTTTAGGGATTTGAACTTAGGTCTCCATAATGATCAAACCCAAAAATTTAACAACTTGATTTGAAACCCTTAAATGAAATGCTATAGATTATCATTATTGCCATATATTTTATATTACAAACAAAACAATTGGATTCCAATAAAATTATCTTTTTACCTATGTCTTGGGTTAATAAACTTACGAACTTACAATCTTTGCTCCAAGGAGATTGAACTTGAATTTTCAGTCATAGTACAATTTAATACAGAAAATCGCATGATTCTAGTAGGTAGTGAAATTGGTTTTTGTGACTATGATTATCCAACAATTATAGAGTAAGACTAAGGCTTGACTTGTGTCATAAAAAATTATTTAATTTATACATGAGGTTTATAAGGATTAAAAAACTTTTAAAATATGATACTAATGGATTGAGCATAAATTATGAATTATAATGCCAAAAAGTAACCAACATCCCTTGTAAATGGTGAATCCTTGATTGTTCTTGTACAATTTTTCAACCAATATTGAGTATTTTATATATATCTCATAAGCCACTGGTGCGCCTTACACTATGCCAACTTAGATGCTCCTATTTAAAAGTAATTGGCATCCCTTGTAAGTGGTCAATTAGGAAAGGCAAGGTATAATCAAATTTGGTACATTATTTTCGTTTGTTTGGTGGATGTATACATGTGTGTTAGCATGATGATTTTCGTTCTTCAAAAAATAAAAAATAAAAACTTTTCTTATTTAAAGAATATATATTCGTATTAGGGCATGGTGAGATTTTTTGGTGTGTGACATGCATAATGATACAATATACCCAAACTTCTTCAGAATTTGGTTATGCTTAGATGTAGCATCTCCCATTAACAATAATGGGTATGTATCTAAGGCTAATACCTAATGATACACAAACCAAAAAACTTAGGATTAGAGTTTAGGATTGTCTAATCCCATTAAATAGATTAATTTAGTCTAGATCTTCCAACTAATTTACTTTTACTATCCATTAAAACTTCTAATAATATGATGGGTAATGCCTATTATGAACAAAGAGAGGCTGATTTTTTTTTGAATCCTAGCTCATTTGTAGGGATTCAATCTACAAAGCATGTAATTTATATGGCAAGTACCATCTAAGATTTGTTATAATGTACTAAATGGATACTAAAAGTTGATTATTTTAAATAAAGTTCACTATTACTTATTATTTCCTTATTACTTATGGAGCTATGTTTACTAATCTTGCATGGGTGCTATTATATAAATTTGATGCATGAAAATGACAAAATATGTCTTCTAATGGTTTCAACTCTTAGTTGTTTTTCATTAATTTTGATATAAAGACTATCTATTTTTCAGCTCCCTATGAACATTTCTTATGAAATCACTCTCACCATGTTATATAGTGCTTATACATATTTTAAAGTATTATATAAACAAGGAGCATTCCCCTTGCATAAAATAACAAGATATACAAAAGTGACCTCTACAATTAAAAATGTGGAAATAAAAAATAACCACAATCAAAGATTAAAAGAATTTTAAAATTTCTTAGTATGCTTCCTTTAATTTATTTTAGTTGATTATTATTTGAAATGAAATGTTAATGATACATGGAGCGAAAGAAAATGGAGGCAATGACACTCAACCCGAGGGTTTGAGATTTGGGCCACATCAATGGTGGTGGGGGAGGCCGTACCCTCCCTTGCAGTGACACTTTCCTATCATAAGGCCTTCTATCCTTTGGATTTCTTTTCATTCTTTACTTTCCTATTATGTTGCTTGTTCTTCCTTGCTTCGACTCTTTGTTGTGTTATTTCGCTTGTGTTAACCCTAGCAATCATTTTTCTAGGGGAATTATGTGTTTAAATTCATTAAATGGAGGGGGATGCGAAACCCCCAACCCTCCTTTTGACAATGGCAATGGATCCTCTTATCATCAGTTGCAAAAATAATTTAGTGAAGTTGTGGTTGAGCAAGATTTTGCTCCATTAGAAGGTGTTATATTTGTTATGGAAGAGGTGAGAAGTGGAGATGGTGAGCAAGGTAAGGACACCTCTGATGATCTCAAAGAATTTCATCTTCTTCCAAATGTTTTCATGAAAGAAATTATAAGCAATGAAAGATCTAGGCTTAAGGAGTTTTCTATTCTCCTTGCGGTTGTAGATATTAATAAGTTTCCTACCAGGAAATTCATTAATGCATGGTTAAATAAATTTGGCATTCAACCAACTTACTACAGGCTTTTGAAAAAAGTCTTATTTGTTTATTTTCTCAAAATCATTCCATGCAAGAAAAGGTGTTGGCCAAACCCTACTGAAACATTGGGGGTTGAATGTTTAGAGCCCTTCCTTGGTCACCTATAGCCATTGTTGAGGAAATAATTTCCCTCTCAACCCCTAGATGGCTAATAGTTAAAAAAATCCCTCTAGAGTTCTCAAGAATTCTACCCAAAATTTTGGAACCCATTGGCAAGATTATCGGGGTTGACGAGTCTAATGTTGTGCTTCCTAATTTGGATGCATGGACCTTGGTCTCTTTAAACCTAGGAGTTGAAATCCCAAGGAATCTGAAAATTGTTGAAGATACTGGTATTGTGACTTTCCTGCTTGAAATCTTGGGGGAAATTAACACCTGTTTCCTCTATAGGACAGAGGGGCACATCAAGAAAAACTACCCAATTATCCTGAAAAGAAAAGAAAAAACTATTCATAGAAACCCTATCAATGGCTCTAAAGGCCCTACCTCTAAATCTCAAATGAATGGGGTTAATGAGGATCATCGACCTCCCCTTCAACCCAAATTTTCTTCTGCGCCTAAACCTGGTTGGGATTTGACCGCCAACCCCTCTATGATGATGGTAGATTGGTGTGAAGTGTTGAATAAAGAGGGCTCGACTCAGGAGCCTACCCCACCTGTTGTTCATTCCATTGACCTTGAAATTTCTAACTCCTTTGGCTTTCTCGATCATGTGGGTGGCAATGACAATGGCGAGGGTCAGGCTCACCCTACTGAAACTATGAATGTTGACCTGTGCCTCCCCCATCACTCTCTAAGGAAGAATGAAACTGGGGATGTTTTGCTTCTCCATAGGCTTACTTCTCAGTAGTTAGCCATGAAAAATATTAGACAAAGAATTGAAAATAATTCCTCTCTAATAGGAACAATAAAGAAAATTCTACTTATAATTTTAAAAAAGGATTAAATCAATTTGACCTTAGACTTGAAAACCAAAACTTTTCCAAGACTCTAAATGTGGGTGTGGGAGAGAGCATTAGAGACCCCTTGCTAGACCTATGCAAGGCTAAAAAATCTCCAGTGACCCCAGCCTATGACAGTGTGGGCCTAATCTTGTCTGTTGACCCATCTTGCCATCCGTCTGAAGCTACATTGTGCACTTCTCGTCCTGAAGATGATTTACCGGTTGTAGCTAGGGAAGGATCCTCTACCACCCTTGTCCATACCCATGATCCCAATCTTGATCAAGTGCCTGGTGAAACTTCCCCTGTTGATCTTCATTATAGCTCTGGTTCCTTCTAACCTAACTCCCATGGGGGACCAAAACTACATCCATGAAAAGGGTGGAGAGGTTAGAGATTCTACAAAATTGGGGGAAACCAATCCTGAGTCAGAAGGGATCATTGTGGTTAAAACTCCTAAGAATTTCATTCATGGGAAGCTTGACCAGGCTCCCAAACATAAAGTTGGTCTTGGAAGACCAAGGGGAAAGAAAAAAAGAAACTCTCTAAAATTGGTAAAAACCCCTGTAATTATCTAAAGCAAGAGAAAGAAAACAGTCTCGGTTATCCAATCACCCACAACAAAGAGGGAAAAAATGGAGGAAAATTTACCTAAATGCTTTGAACAATTCGGGAATGAACAAAAATAAAATGACATGGTTATTGATGATGGAAATTTACTATATTTCTTGGAACGTCAGGGGATTGGAATCCCCTAACAAAAAATATATCATTAGAAGGTTTCTAAACCTTGAAAAGAAAAAGGATTTTGAGTTTTTACAAGAAACCAAATTAGTGGGCTTCATGCTTGAAACCAACCTCAAATTCATCTGGAATGGCTCCACTTCTTTCTCCATTGCTCACGAAAGGGGAAGAGGAGGCTTTACAAATTTAATGTTTAACTCTTGGGCCAACTTGGTTATAGACAGTGGCATCTCCCCCTGCAATAGGGTTGTGTGGGTGACACTCAAGAAAAGTGATGTGGCATTTGGTGTTTTCTCTATCTATGCCCCTAATGACTATAGGGATGGAATTAGGTTGTGGCAATGGCTCTCTTGTCTCCTTGAAGTGCCTTGGGTTATTGGTGGGGAATTTAATATGGTTAAACAATTGGAAGACAAGTGGGGGGGGAATTGATATGGCCTGGGAAGGTAATAATTTTTTTTTTGGTATAGGGTGAAATACAAGCTTAATCTGGTGGACCGAATGGAAAATAGGAAAGTTGAGTGCAAGGGTATCTGGCACACTTGGTGTAATTCCCAAAAAGAAGGAAACCAAATTTATTGTAGGCTTGATAGGATGTATGTTAATAAAGACTTCTTTAATTTCATTCATGTTAATGATGGACCAAAGGTCTGTGTGTACCCCTACACACTCTCAAACCATCACCCCATTAAATAAATCTTGATAATCTGCCAATGTGGAATGAATGAGAGATAAAAAAGGCAACATTTATGCTTAACATTTGCCTCCTTAAAGATAATGACTGTAAGAAAGCTATTGCCTCCCTCAGGGAGATAAATAGATGGTTACTAAAAGATGCGAGTGTTATTGATAGATGGAACTCCAATGTCTCTAGTTGGAGGAAATTTTTTCAAACTATAGGAAAAAAGAGGGATTTGGATGCAAGGAAAGCTGAAAATGAACTTTAGGTGTCTCTCTTTGAAGCTGAAACAAAACTGCAAAATAATCCTAATGATGTAAATCTAGCTGATGAACTGATTAAGAAAAAAGATGGTTTAAGGAGAATTTAGGCCCATAAAGTGAATGGATTGAGAGTCATATCCAAACTCAATTGGTTGACCGGTGGGGATAGAGGCTCCAATTTTTTTTCAATTACTTGAAAGAGAAGAATATCAAAGAATGAATTGACCAAATCTAGGATGGGGAAAAACACTCTCCTCTCAGATTGAGATTGTAATCCAATTTCAAACCTTCTTCAAGGACCTCTTCACTTTTCAAGGGGGTTTTTATGATTACCAAAATGCTAGAGCCATTTTTAATCTCGAGGAAAATTTCCAGGGAAGATGCAGACAATCTACAAGCTTGCATAATGAAAGATGAAATCTGCAAAGCCATTGCTTCTATGAACAATGACAAGTCCCCAAGGATTGATGGCTTGCCTATGGAATTTTATAAATCCTTCTCTGAGTGGGTGAGTGAAGAATTACTACTGGTTTATGAAGAGGCCATTGTAAAGGGTTCCCTGGGACCAAACATAAATAAAGGAATTATCAAGCTCCTCCCTAAAGGAGGAGACAAAAATTTGGTCAAGAACTGGAGACCAATTACCCTCTTGAATGTATCATACAAAATATTGGCCAAGGTCCTAGCTACAAGATTGACTAATATCCTGCCTAATTTTGTAAAAAAAATTCAAACGAGATTCATTAAGGGTAGATATATTTTGGAAAACTTGATCACAAGTTGGGAAGCCATGCAATGGGCCAAGACCTTCGACCAAAAAGCTGCAATGCTTCTCTTAGACTTTGAGAAAGCATATGATACGGTGGAATGGGATTTTCTAAGGAGTATCCTTCAAGTTTTTGGTTTCCCTGACTAGTTTTGTAAAATGGTGGACACCCTTCTTAAGGATGCCAATGCTCAGGTTGATGTGAATGGTATTCTCTCTAAATAAATCAAGCTTGAACGTTCTATTAGGCAAGGTTGTCCCTTAGCGCCTTCCCTCTTTTTGATTACATCTGATGACTTGTTCTACCTACTAAGAGATAGCTCTGTTTCTCCCAAGATTAGAGGCATCCAACTTCTGGAAGGAGGGGAACTAATAAATGTTTAGCTTGCAAATGACACTACCCTCTTTCGAGATTTGGACAAGCAGAATGTAGATTCTTTGATGTTGAATCTCACATTATTTTGTAAGGCCTATGGGGAAAATATATCTAATGCTAAGTCAGTTTCCCTTGGATGGGATGAAAAGCCTCCTAAATGGTTTAAATATTTAAGCTTTCAATGGGGGTCCCCAATCTGTAGGTGAGATACCTTGGCATCCCCTTTGCAGTGGATCCAAACCTCAAGGAAATATGGAATTGGATCAAAAGAAAGATTGAAAAAATGATAGATGGATGGAATAAGAAATTCTTGTCCTTTACCGAGAGGTTATAGGTCTTCCAAAAATTTCTATCCTCCTATAGCATTTATTTTTTCTCAGTTTGGTTATTTTGTAACTACTAGGTCAATGAGATTCATAAAAGAATAAGGATTTTTCTTTGGTCAAATGGGAAGGGCAAGAGGAAAAATCATGTTGTAAGGTGGGAGTGGTTTTGCTTACATAAATTTCAAGTTGGGCTTGGGCTGAAAGACCTCAGGCTGCAAGGCACTGCCCTGGCAGCAAAAAGTGGATCGTGAAAGCACTGGTTGGCAATGAGCCTTGAAAGATTTTGGTGAGGAATAATATCCATCTAGTTGTCACCAAACAAGAAAAATCCTAGAAAATGCTACTCTTGAGTGACATTCTCATGCGTAAAACACGAATGTCCCCTATTGGCTCAATGATGTTCAAAATCTTATGGAAAGCATGGGAGTTAGTTAAGCAGAATGCCCAATTCAAAACCAACAACATCACCCTTGGAAATAATGTTAAGTGCCATGGTTTTAGTTCCTTATGGTGGAATTCATCTCACAAGTTTAAACCTCTTGCTCTACTTCAAGGTTGTTCAGCCAAAATGTGGAACCAAAAAGGTCTTAGAACCTTTGGTAACATACTCGCGGAAGGAAAGATTAAAATCTAGGTGGATTTGGATTTTGAATTTGACCTCCTTGCTACTAGTTTTAGAACCTAATCCATCCTCTTTGAGGCCTACAAGGATGCCATTTTCCTCCTATGGCTGGTAGGACCCTAGATTTGGCCAATGACATTGTTTGGAATGATGGAGGATCTCTTTCTGCGCTTAAGGCCAAAATAATTTATAAAAATTTAACCACTGATAACTCTATTTTTTCTCATCTCAATGTTTCTTAGAATTTAAATCTCAATAATAGAGAGTGACAAACTATCTTATCTGAATTATGGCATTGTGATCTGGAGCCAAAAAAGGGTTGTTTTAGGTGGATGGCTTTGCTGCAAAGAATTCCCTTTAAATTCAACTTTGATGATATTGATGTGTGCAATATTTGTAGGACTCCTGAATCTGTAAAACATATTTTATTTGACAGTATGTATGCCAAGGAAATCTGATTTTTTTTTTGTGGAAATATTAAAATTTGGGATGCTAATGATAGAATTATTTGGAAAGATGTGTTAATGCTTGATAATAAACTAAATAAGGAATGTAAAATGTTTTGGTTTCTTCTTACTACAAAAATAATTTGGCACAATTGGAAAAGGAGGAATGATGAAAATTTCAAAGGGAATAGGAGGTTCCTTACCGAGTCATGCAAATGACTCACATTTTTTTTTTTGCCTTGCAGGTTTTATTACACATCGAGATCTCCTTGCCAAAGTTTGTTATTTTGTTAAGAGGCGAACATACTTGCCAAATAGGAGTAGATCAAGAGGTCTTTATGAAGACCATCAATGAGTTTCAGAGGCACTTTAATGTGAATCTAGAGGTGCAAGGAAGGCACAAACACCCTCAGCCTCCTAGGCAACAACAGAGTGGTTCACATTCTATGGTGGGAGAAGTTGGTCCCATCAGTGGCAGCATGGAGGGTGGTAGTGGAGAAGAGGACGGTCTTACTAGTGGGGCAACAACTAGAAACTAATATGGTGTATCCTTTTTTAATCAAACTAGCATTGTATATAATTCCTAAAATGTATAGCAATGTTTCTTTTTTTGAACTTAACTCTACACCATTTATAAGGTAATATCTGTATAGATTGCTTAGCATATTTATGAAGCTGAAAATAGTGTTGTATTAGGAATGTATAGCTGAGACTGAGTTATATTTTGGAACAATGTAACCGGTTAATAACTTATTATTAATAAAAAAAATGAAATTTTGATGTCTAAAGTGGTATATATTACTCAGTTTAAAAGACATTTGAAACTATCATGTCAAATGAGACTCTTAGATTATTGTAAGAAAATTAGTGTATAAAAATTTTTCAAAATGATGTCAAAACTTATTTAAAAAGTAGTCTATATATAAGAATTATTTTTTGAACTATTAATTGTTGTGACCAACTAGAATCATATAATGTGTCTTAATATCATAATAAATAAATTAATATAATCATACTAAGATTTGAAATTTTTAAGAGAATTTTATTAAACTAGAAAGTATCATAATAGAGGTGGTTTAAGGCTACCTTTGGTGATTTCTTTAAAACTAAAAAGATGATCAAGGACAAGATCGAGGGCATTCAAAATTTGATGGCTAAGGGATCCTTCCCACAAACCTTGCATGAGGAGGAGGAAAATTGGAGAAGGAAATGGAAAGATATGCTAAGTAAAGAGGAAATATATTGGAAACAGAGATCCATAATTCAATGACTAAAAGAGGGGGACAAGAATTCAACCTTTTTCCACAGAATGGCTAACAACCATAAGAAAAGAAACATCATTATGTGCCTAAGGAATAAAGATAACCAAGAAGTCATAGAGGCTGATAAAATTGGTGAATTAGCAAAGTACTATTTCAGAAAAAATTATTTAGACACTGGTAACCCTCAGAATGTTGAATTATAGGACAGACTCTTGAGGCACCTCCCTTCCAACATCACTATGGAGGATAATTTGCAACTTTGTGCCCCTATTTCAGAGGATTAATTTAAGTCAGCTGTGTTTTCTATGGGTTCCTATAAAGCCTTAGGACCTGATGGTTTTCCCTCGGCCTGCTTTCAGGAATACTGGGAAATTGTCATCTTTGATCTTGTCTCGGTTGTCAAAGATTTTTTCAGGACTGGTCAACTACTAAAAAAATTGAACAATACTTTCATTTTGTTGGTCCCTAAAATATAGGAATCAAAGGATATGGCTGACTTTAGGCCTATTAGTCTTTGCAACACTGTTTATAAGATCCTTTCCAAAGTCCTTGTCAACCAGCTTAAGCCGCTGTTGGACAAGATTATCAATAGATGCCAAAATGGATTTGTTCCTAGAAGAAAAATTCTAAATGTTTCTATTATGAATCATGAAATAATTCACTCTATGGAGAAAAGCAAGAATCAAGGTATGGATTTCAAATTAAATATTTTGAAGGCATATGATAGGATCAGATGGAACTTTCTTTATGCGGTTCTTGCTAAACTTTGGTTCAATGATAAGGTCATTAGAATTATTAGAGAATATGTGGAGTCGGTTCAATACTATGTTTTGGTCAATGGGATTCCATGGGGATTATTTAAGGCTGGTAAAGGTATTAGACAAGGGGATCCCCTCTCACCTTATCTATTTATCATGGTTGCTGAAGTTTTGGGTCAATTTTTTTAATCCTTGCTCCACTCTAGAAAGCTTCATGGGATCAAAGCTGCCTCCACTCTTCCCCCCTCTATTCTTCAAAAATTTGTGGATGATACCTTCCTTTTTGGAAAATCTTTAGTGATTGAGGCCAGGGAATGGAAGTGACTCCTTTAGGACTATGTTGATTCCTCTGGGCAGTGTATAAATTATTTTAAAAGTAGTATCTAATTTTTTCAATACGAAGGCTGACCTTCAGGATAAAATAATTTCTATCCTAGGTTGTCGAAGTGCCACTCTCCCAAGGACTTACCTTGGTCTAACCCTCATTGTCAAGGAGGTTACTCATTATTTTTGGAACAACATTTCGGAGAGAATGCAAAGCAAACTTGCTGGTTGGATAGGTAAATTACTAAGTAATTCTAAAAAACTACAACTTCTAAAGGCCTCCCTCCAAGGGATCTTGGTCTACTTCCTCTCTCTTTTTAAATTTTGGGCGACATGACCGATAAACTTGAAATAATTCAAAAAATATTCCTCTAGACTGGTGTTGAAGAGAAGAAAAGGCTTACTCTTTTGAATTGGGACACCATATGCGATCCTAAATGTCAAGGGGGCCTTGGGATTAGAAAGATCGCCAATTTGAACAAATCCCTTATCACTAAGATTGGTTGGAATCTGGTGCTGGGAAAAATGAAATGGTGCAACCTAATGAAGGCTAAATATCTGAACCAGGACCACTTTTCCAGGGCTTTGGGTCTGGCTAGTCTCCCTTATGGATCAAAAATTTGGAATAATATTATAAAGTGCATACCCCTTTTGAAGCAAGGTATCAGGTGGAAAATTGGGGATGGGAGGTTAATAAGATTCTAGGAGGACTACAGGATTGGGGGTAGACCCCTTATTGATAGTAGTCTTAATAGTTTGTGGGAGCATGCCAAGGCACATGTTGGTACTTTTATTGTTGACTATACTATCCCTAGAGCCAAATGGAAAACCCTGGAATCGAGTTTATTGGATAGGCTTGACCTCCTCCCTAAGGTTGCAGAGCTCCAAGATATTTTAAGCAAGGTAAGACTCCTTCTCTTTCCCAGGGAGGATAGGGTCTTTTGGACTAAGAATCAGACAAGAGCTTTCACTATGAATTTTTCTTACCATATGTTGTTTAAGTTTGATGGTGATGAGAATGGTTGGAAGAAGGTGTGGAACTCTCAGCTCATTCCCAAAATCGACTTTTTTTGGTGGCCCACCATACACGATAAAATTATTACTATTGACAACCTTGTCAAAAGAGGCTTCCAATTCCCCAATAGGTGCATCTTCTATAAATCGATAAAGGAGACAATTCCCCACCCTTTTATCCATTGCCAATTCGCTTCCCAAGTTTGGTAGAATTTCCTTCAAAAACTCAATAGCCATTGGATCCCTAATAGAAATATCCATCAATTTGTCCTTAGCTAGAGGTACCCCTCTAAACACCCTTTAATCAAACAAATATGACACCTTATCCCATCTCACATTTGCTGGTGTTTGTGGAAAGAAAGGAACAACAGGATATTTAGAGAGAAGGAGAACAATGTGGAAAGTCTTATGATAACCCTCAATAAACTTCTTGTGGACAAAATTTCATTTTGCCAATGGAAGCTGCCTAGTTTCCCCCCTATGAGCTTGGAGAAAAATATGGCTAAAATTTGGAATTTACCTACTGGATTCCAAAAATTTAATAATTCCAAGAAAATTTCTAGATGCAATACAAAATGGAAGGCTCCAAAACCACCCTGGTTCAAGCTGAACTTTGATGGTGCTTCCATAGGTGGGTAGGTTACTGGAGGTGGTATCATCAGAGATCACAATGGGTGTTTGGTTGTTGCCTACTCTGGGAATCTAAAGGACTATACAAGCAATCAGGCTGAAAGCATGGCGCTCCTATGGGGCCTCATGTTTTCCCAGTCAATCAAAGTCAATTGCATGGAAATCGAGGGGGAATCACAACTTATTTTGGAAGCCATGAAAGGCACAATGGAGGTTGGATGGTTAATTCAAGGGATAATTGAAGACAATCACTCTCTTCTTACTAGTTTTTGGGAGTTTACCATTCAACATGTTTATAGGGAAGGTAATGTGGTTGCTGATAGTCTGGTTGTGGTTGGGCTTGATCGGGAAGGCCTGTGGTGTTGGAGGAAAGAAGAATCTTTACCCCCTCTTGCTATGGCACTTCTAAGAAAGGACCTTAATGAAACACATCATGATCCTTAAAAAAAAATTCTAAACTTAGGGTGGTTGTATTTAGCCTTTGTTTGTAAGGTTGGTGGGAGTTTTTATTCAAATAACTGGTCATTATGTGGAAATAATGAAGCGAAGTATTTTCCAATTGTCATTGTTGTTGGGACTTGTTATTTCACTCCTAATGACTAATGGGGTCATCATTTTTTGTACACTCTTGAAATTTGTGATGATTTTCCCTGCCTTGCGGATTTTGTTTAATTTTTTGCGATGGATGGTTTTATTTTTGCCATCATTTTTCTTCGTGCCCTTGACTCCTCACACAGGGAAACTGGCAAGCCTGCGCTGGCAATGGGAAGTGGAATTTATTGTCATCTTTTACGGCTCTACAAGTTACCTTTTTTTGTCTGGGTTGCTGGGATGTTTCTAGACTTGGCTTTTATTTCTACTCTACTCTTCTATTCACTGCGTTGGTTTTTGTCTATGTGGACACTATGGGTGGGGACTGGGTGCGTGTGGAGTAGGATAAATACAACGAATTGAAAGTGGATGCCACTGTTTGGCATATATGTAAGGAGGGTGGTATTTCTTAGTATATGGAATCTATGACTGGTCATGACGAGGGACTCTCCAAATAATTCGTCTCCTCTTGGAATGATAGAAGGGTCACCAACGATATCATCTCCTTTGAAATCAATGAGGAGGTCATCACTAGGGCCACGAGTCTTGCTCTAGAAGGGCGTACATGGAAGAAAACCACCAAATTTGTTGATCAAACCATTCTCAACATGTTCTTCAAGGGTGACAAGCAACCTATTAAGCTACATGGTGGGTACAACCATGAGGAGCTTCCTAAGCCATGGGACAAAATTTGCATGGTGGTCATGAAATACTTCACTCTCGAAGGAAGGTATGGTGTGTTCTACTATTACCACTTCAATTTCCTCAATCACCTTAGGAACCACCATAATATTTCCATTTCATTCATTCTTATTCATTCCCTTGAAAGTACTGTGTGTGATACGGTCGAAGCCATGAATTCGAATGCAAATTACACCATCCTCCACCAAGGGCTTATATCTAGATTATACCACTTCCACCTGTCCCTTTTTCCTCCTCGACCCATCATTGTTGAAGAAGCCCCTTGACCCCTCACTGTGGATGAGGCTCAAGTTTCATCTAATCCCCTGTCTACTAGTATTTTGGACACCCCTGGCCCTAGTAAGAAGAATTGCCTCAAAAACTATACTCTGAAATCCTCCCCACAGGAAACATCCCTCGCTCAGGGGCCTGTGACAAAGGGAAAAGATAAGAAATGTTTAGCCCCCACCTCGAGAACGAATACTAAAGCTTCTAAAAAGACTAAATTCTTACTCCACTAAATTGATTCAAACATTGAGATCACTGAGGAGGCTAACACCCCCTGCAGGTCTAATAGATTGGTCATCAAGCAAGAAAAAGGGAAGAGTTTTAAGGAGGCCTCAGACTCTGACAATGGGAATGACAGTGAGAGTAAAAGCATGGAGGATAAGGAGGTGGGGGAGAAGGCCCTCTCGGTCTCTGCTAGTAGCTCCTCCCATGTTTTGAAAAGCCTAAAAAAGGGCCATGCCTATATTAAAATTATGGAATTCAAATCCAGGGCTTTGAGTGTTGTGGAAGGCAAGACTCCCATGAAGGAAGATTACACCACTATGTTATGTTTGTTGCAGAAGGAAAATTCGATGAATGATGTGAAGTTAGAGGCTGGTAACAAGGAGATTCTTAACTTCCTTGTTGAAGATTGGGCTACCATAAAGCTTGTTAAACCATGCAGCGGGAAAAAAGATTAGTGTCTTGGGGTTACAAGTTTTTTGGTTATGGTTGGATGATCAGCCTTTGTTTATATTTTAAGCTATGGAAAATTTCTAGTTTTTTTCTTCTCTATGACTGGGTGGACCCTTGGTGGTCTATGGCTAAAACTTTCTATATACTAGGTCTTGATGAACTCTGCTGGTAGCTTAGGTTTTTTTGGTGCTAGTTGTTTTTGATATGTTTTGCTAGGGGTGATGGTCAGGTTTTTTGACATGTTGTTAATGTGTTGTTATTGCTAATCTATTGTGAATGGCCTGTGTGGTCTTGTTTTAAGGTTCAACACCCTAGTTTTACTGCTTATTAATATCAAAAACATTCATTTATGCCTTGAATTGAATTTACAATTTAGAATGAATTTTACATATTACTATTATATATTTAAAATTTTATAAATGAGATACTATAATATCAAATATACAACTACATATTTATAATATATTCGATACAAGATTCTTAGAAAAACACAAGAATTATAAGTTGTCTAATTATGGAAATTTTAAATGATGCAAAGTTGAATGGTATTTTCATTATATCATAAATCATAATAATATGATATAATTTAATACAAAATAAATGCATTAATTAATCAATTAATACAAACTATTAAAATATACATCAATTACAAGATCGCAACAAAAATTCCATGATATCATGTGTTTAGAATAACTTTGATCATTCCATGTTTAAACAAGACTAATGATGATGTAAAAATGATTTCAAATCATTCAATGTTTAAATAGTGGTGGTGTAATAAATCCATAGGGATAATCTAGACCACTTTGAAGTGAAACAATTTACTATTTTATTATTCAAGGTTAAAAAACTTTAGGTTTACTTTAAGAATTGTGATAAAACATGAAAAAAAAAATGACATAATTATGAAAGAAAATTCAAAATGAATGAAAGAATAGGAATATCATATAGTAATATATTTGTATCCAAAGTTAATGTTGAAAAAAATTATTTCAAAATGCATGAAAGAATAGGAATATCATATAGTAATATATTTGTATATTGAAAAAAAATATTTTAAAAATGTGATTTATGATTTCTATTGAGATTAAGAAGTAAACTATATTGGGATCAATGATTTTAAATGATATGAATAAATCTTGAAAATATAGAATCTCTATATTTAGATCTTTCTTATATTACTATGCAATTATTTTTTGGTCTTTCTTTTTTATATCAATTTTTAATCAATCACATGATTAGAAGGAAAAGTTCAATGAGGATTAAAACAACTATAAGGTAATAAAAGACTAGCAAAGACAAACAAAAACTAGAGGACAAAAATGATCAAAACAAAAATGAATAAGAGAACAAGCATAGAAAAGGAAAACTCTACAAGTTGAGATCAACTAACTTTTTGGAGATTGAAGGCCACCTACCACTCTTTAGCAAGAAAATTAACTTGATCTTCAAAGGACACAATATCAACATCAAGCTCAATAACACCTAGATTATAGATAATGGTTCTCAATTTGGTTCTTTCAATAGGCCCCTCTTTACCATTATATCTTTTCTTATTTTGAATCTCACTTTGAAGAATAAATAGATTAGTGGCCAAGGTTTTGATGTCATTATATTAAATTTAATGATGTTACTATATTATTACAATTATCGTTTATATCTTATATCGATTATTCAATTATTTGCATGCTCACATGGGTGATCTATAAGAGTTGGAGATATTAGCTCGAGACCTAGGAACACCTACAAAAACAATGATAACCTTCCACAAGAGGATATGCAAGATAATGGAGCTTGCTTGATATTAAGACCTCTCAAATGGTGAGGTATGAAGTATGATATGAATGATACAATAACCCTCCTTATATAGGAAAGGGTGAGATACAATATGCATTAAGATGTTGCCATGTGTCTTGATCTAACAACATGTGACAACATGTAAGCCCTAACTAACTACCTAGGGAATGATGATAAGATAGAGATAAGTTCTAGAAAAGACAACTCATCTTCTAGAAGGAATCTTATCTCCTACAAACATGGAAAGGGTAATGACCCCATTATTAAATGATTTATTTAATAATGCAACCTAGGACTATATTATTAAATGAAGACCTAAGTTAACTTATGATAGTGTAATAATTAATTAATTAATTACACTAACATGATCCTACAATAGTGTGATCCATTTGTGGGAAGGGACACAAAATGACCCCTATGTGCAACAATTCATCAAGACCTTAGAATAAACTAAAATTTAAAATTAACAACCTTCATTCAAAGCTATATGTTATCAATACCTTTAACTGAATGTATAACCTATAATTGATGATGATTGGATACATCAGTCTACATGATATATTTTAGAGCACTTGATGAGGGTATCAAGTGATATATTGTGGTTAGGAATCCCTCTCTTAGATACTACTATATTTTTTAATCACATCATTTCCAAGTCAGAGAGTATAGTGACTTCCTAGGTTGTGGATGTGGATTGATGTAAATCCTCTAGTGACCATCGACAGTCATGATGTTCAAGACTGTACACATTGGTGTAGTTTGGTGAGGGGATTTATTTTATATAGATGGTTTCATTTGGTTCCATATCTCTCACATTTATATTCCTTTCCACTTATTGTTGATGTGAATTTTTTATGAGTCTCATATTTTGCAAAACTAGAAGAAAATATACATATTGTAATTATGTGTGTCCGTATATGTCAAATTAGGTGGACATAACATTCTTTTTAGAGAAACATAATTATAATTAAAAGTAAAATATATTATAAAATTTAAACCATTTGCATGAAGTCCTACACCTCTATGACTATCATTTTTAGGGGTCAACACCCAATATTCCTAGTTTAATAATGGGGCAAGCATGCATGTGTGCTTCACTAGATGGTAGTGAGTAACTGAGATAATCTATATATGTTCTAACACTAGATTATTTGTATTCACTCTTATATTATATGTTTTCTAATTTAATTGTGTGTACGTTTCTATAATGATTTGCTCATTATAAAAGGTGTAATTTTCACTCGAAAGGTTGTTGAACTAGGAGTGGACACAATCTTACATACCCTTTTACATTATAAATATTTATAAATTGATATCTACTATTGTGTTTGAAAGTGCCATGATCATGTATAATTTGGTCTAACTAGGATACTCAAAATTAATAAATTTCAAGATTTTTTAATTTGTGTCAATTATAGGAAATAAGTATTAAAAAATTTAAGAAGTAAATTAATGAGTTGTGGAATTTTCTATGTATATTCAAGCTATAATTTTTTTTATAGAATCATTTCTCACTTTTTTCTATTTTTTTTCTATTTTTTTTAGTGTCATTATTCCATAATACATAACTTTCACTAAAAATAAAAAAATCACGATGTACTAGAATTAGATTATTAGCTCCAATGTCTAGTGCATGGATGCCTGTTGGTAATTTTTTTTTTTTAAATATTTATTATTAATTGTTTAATTTGTACTAACAAAAATTTCAAACCTATGCTATTTCATAATAGCATATTTGTGAAAATCATCATTATTATTTTTCATCGAAACAAGGTCATCTATGTGGAGTGCAATATATTTTTGACTTTTTTATAATAATGTTTGTTATTTTTCTACTATCATGAATAGAGGTCATTGTTTCTTTGTAATGGACCTACATCTATTATATTTTTTGTAAAATTAATACTAAGGGCTACATAACTACAAAATGACATTTCCAAATGACTTCATTTGATCCCCCAAAATGTTCAAAGTAAAATTAATTTTTTTGTTAGCATTTTGATAGGTGCAAAAGAGACTTTCATTGAGGGTTTACTTTAAGACTAGAGGGGTTTTATATATATGGATTTGATCTAACCCCCTTAAATCAAACCCATTTAGATGGAACTCATAAATTCTTAAATCATTAGTTTTTCTAACTATGTGATTTTAGGCAAAAATTAGGATGTCCTATAAGTGGGATATGCTATTGTGGGATTAGCTTGTACTAGGTGGCTATAATGATACACTATATTATGAGGTTCACAAATCAATTTTGAAGGAATTTGATTTATTTTAAATATTTTCACTATTCTACAACTAATCATATGGGAAATGGCATTACATCACTTATTTCTAGTTTTATTAAATTATTTTTTGTAATATAATAAAAATTGTAGACATTGAAAAAATGTCTTAGTCCACGAACATCATTTTTCTTGGTCTTCGTCTTCACATAATTAAGTAATTTTAATTATTTAATTAATTCACTCTTTAACCTTTATTATTCTATCAACAACTAAATAAAATTAATTGTGTCGCTAACACTCCCTTTCTTCAATAATTAAATAAATTATTATTTATTTAATTATTTGTCTTTTATCATCTGCCAATAGTCAAATTATAATAATTGTTATTATTTGTCTATTTATTGATCTTTTTCCCATTCCTCTATAATTAAATAATTGAAATTATTTAATTATCTAATGACATTTCTTTCCTCCATTAAATAATTAACTTAAATTAATTATTTAATGTCTCATATCCATTTTCCCCATTTAATTAAATTGATTTCATAAATCATTCTAATTAAATGACCATTTTCTCCCACTTGCCTTTTTCTTTAAATAAATAATTTGGAAAAGTTATTTATGCTCCACTTGTCTAGAGATTCCTTCTCATGAATTAATTGATTTCAATTTTTAATTCTTCCATTTTCTTCCTCCACTATCTCATTTTTGAATCCCAGTCATCGATTGACTCTAGATTCTTTCTAATCTTGACCGTCCATTTTGTAACCTTCACTCTTTTGTGTTGCATGTCTTCTTGTCCGTCAATCTTGGAATCTTTCTAGAAGTTTGATCTTGACCATTTGTTCAAATGGTTGTCTATAAAAGAAGCATTCCTCCTCCATTTTTGATTTAACAACCACTTATCTCTAACTTTCATGTTCACTATTTGCAAGTATTTGCACATGTTAGCTTTGATCTGAGGGAATATTTGCAAAGGAAGATTTAGGAGAGACACGAGAAGTTATTCAACTTCAAACATGGGGAGTTCATTTACTTGAATGTTTTCATTTTTCTCATGCTTGTTTGTTTTCTCTTGTTTAGATTGGGTTATTAGCTTAGAAGTGTTGTGGTTGTCACTAGAATCTAGGCTACTTGATTTTTTCCCATCTTACATTGGTGAACCCGACCTGAAGATAAGTTTTTGTAGGTTTCGTATAGATTTTTCTTCATTTTTTCATTTTTTCATATAGAACAACACAACTAAGATGCACGGCGATGCAATCATAGAGAAACGATGCATCTACTAAGAGAAACAATGCAACTGATAGGCGGGAATCCAAATTCAAAATAGTGACACATTCGTGATGCACAATGACGCATTTGTGGGTGGGAGATTTGGATTTGAAATCATGACGCAATTGATATAGAACGATGCAACACATCAACACAACTAAGGCTGAACGATGCAATTGCCTGATAGGTATAAAAAAAATTATTTTTCAGTTTTATTTAATTTTTCCTTTTGGGTTTTTAGTAGATTAGGGTTTTTTGTGTGCAAAATATCTCTTTTTAGTGTGTGTCAAGTTGGATTCTAAGGAGTTACAAAAAAAATCTTTAGAAACAACAAAAAAAATTGAGCTTTTTCATTATTTTTCTTAAGGATAATCAACTTTGTTTGCTTACAACAACTACAACTTGCATCAAATTCATAAGGGTAAAATGAACATGCATCTCTCATTCATAAGGATTTAAAATGAAAAATAAAATATATCCTCTCACTCATGAGTTTTAAAATAAACATGCATCATATGTCATTGGCCTAAAAAGAATCCAAGTGTTTTCAAATCATAACCAAGGGTTAAAATTAATGATTGTCTTTTATGTTTTATGGTTTACAATCCATCATTGGATGTGTATGCTCTCCTCTCATGCCACTTGGCAATCTTGAGGATCAAAATCATTTCTTTGACGCTTGTACAATCACCCCCACATTTGGATTTGGAATTAAAATGAACCCCATTTGAGTGTGAAGAAAAGGCGTTGTGTATGATCTCTCCTTGCACTTCATGCAATTTGGGAGACTAAAAAAAACGTACTTCCTTGCTTTTGTGTACCTTTTAGAGAGCCTTCCACCTTTCTTCGAAAGGTGCGAATGACCCAAGCGGTAACAAGCTAAATCCAAGCTCTTTCAAACTGTTATATAATAAATGTGTTTGTGATGAAATTCATAAGCAATAGGTGCGGATGTGTCATACCAACAAGTTCCACCCCTAGTAGCCCCATGAGCTACACCAAAATCCGTTCTTAGGAAGGGACTAGGAGGCCTCTTGATTGACCATAATCTTGAGCTAATCTTGCCACACATATGGCCACCTTGAACGAATGCTCTTACTAATAAACAACTATTTTAGCAGCCAAAAAAATTTATATGCTCATTGATCGCAGGAGGTCGCACCTCTGGAGCCACCCCACATTTTCACTATTCATGTGTAGAGATAGAAATTCGTCTTTGTGGAATAGGACTTGGTATGCCCGAGAAGTAAGTTTCATGTAAGGGGGAGCCAATGCCACCAAGTCTCTAGTTTTCCACCTTATTTAAGTGTTTGGATCAATCCAAGTGGGGATATCAACCAATGGTTTCCTTTCCAACCCTAGGATTGTGCATGTTGTCTATGAGTGTCATTATTCACATTGAAATCAAAATTTTCACACTCAAAATCAAATTAAAATAAGTGTTTATGACTGTTTCTATGTTTTCCAAAAAAGAATTCATCAAAATCAGTCAAGAATCCACTTAAAAACTAGGTCAAAACCATCAAAAGTGCAAAATCAACATTCAATGACCGCAATTGTTTCAAGTAGGCCCACAACTATATTATGTGCCATAAATTCTCACTAGAAAACTGCAACTGATAACCTAAACCGCATCTATAGAAATAGAACCGTGACTCATAACCTAAACTATATCTGTAGAAATAGTGTCGCTACTAATAAACTGAACCACATTTTCTAATCAGAAACAAGCAATTGAAAATGATGTATCTAAGAAAATAGTGTTGCAATTGCCCGATGATCTGAAACTCATAAAATCCTTGTCCAAAAACCAGTCAATTCATTTTAACAGTGATCCTGACTTCTAAACCAGAGACTTGCAGACCTTTACCAATCCATTCCATCATCCTTATTTAGGTTTTCATATCATTTTAGGTGGCATCCTTACTTTCCATAAATCTATCCTAGACCTGAATTTGCACTTATCCTTTCAAATTTCAGACATATAAAGATTATTAAGCATTTGGATAGTCCATTGTTGCTTATCCAATTTGTCATTGACCTTCATATTCCACTTTATCAACCTTTTTCATTGTCATCTTTAGCCAACACTTGAGTCTAAAGCTTGTGTCCTAGTTTAGACCCACCTTTGTCAAAACTATCATCTTGTTTATCACAAAGGTTAATGACATTTGGGTTTGTTATCTTGGACCTACATTAGGTTGGTTACTGTTATCAATTAGATATGCACCCTATGCTAAATTTGAAAAATTTAACTATCTGTTGACACATGGAAACCTTTTTCAAATCTTGGTGATTTGATTGAAGAAGGAATACCCAGAGTGAGTTAGTTCTTCGAATGGTATATTCTATTCTAAATGATCTTTTGAGGGAAAGAGTTAGAAGACAACTGAAATGAAACCTATGACTTAAAGTGATTTTCAGGACTTAAAAATGACTTAATGATGACTCTGGTTTTTACCCACAAACAACTCTCAGAAAAACAATAGTACTTCACAATCACTCATGAACACTTAACAAATAATTAATTTGCATGAAGATTCAGGTTTAAATACAACATGCAACTTGTATTTTATGAACTTTCTGCATCAAAATTGCAATTTAAGGACATAAAAGGATTACGTAAATATAAATCATAATATAACATCAAACTATAACTGCAAATGACACAAAAATTGAGACATACAAATTTTGCTTTATTAAACTGAAGGAGTGTCAAATTATGAGTATAAATTTCTTCTTACGCAACTCTTTGTTTCAGTATGAGAGGAAGAAAACAATGAATCTGAACTGAGAAAAAACCCTAAGTTTTCTCCTAAAATAAAAGCTCCAAAACCCTAATCTGAGCTCAAGAAGAAAGCTCTAAAAAAATCATGTAAAACTGCTCCATCATGAGTAACTGAAATGGAAAACTCTCACTTTTTGCATGTGCATGCTGAAAAGCATAGGTTTACTTTTCTTTAAAAGCAAAAAAAACACTTTATCTCCTCTCCATGCAACTCAAATCCACCCAAGAAAAGTCAAACTCTCTTTTTCCTTACAAACTGCTAAAAATAGCAAGAAAGTAAAAACAATTTGTAGGATATTGTTTTATCTTCTACTTTACAAAACATGGAGTTTTATTCTTTTCTCCCATTTGATCAACTTTTTGCAATAAAGATTAAAAATATTTGCAAAATAATACCTTATCTCTCCATTACAAATTTGATTTTTCTTAGGAAGAATCATAAAAACATAAGCCATCTCTATCAATGTTTTAATTGATTTCTGTAAAATCAATTTGAAAAATAAATGGCTAAGACATATGCTACTTATCTAAGGTGTGAGTAATTTCAATATTTATATTTTAATTGATTTCTTCAAAATCAATTAAAAATAACCTAAGGCACTTAACTACTCTCCATTTTTGACAAAGGCATAAGTTTGATGTTACATAAATATCTAAATTCTTTACACCATGAAATATTTTATCAAAAAAAGCGTAAAGACCTAGGCATATGAAAACTACACAACTTCAAAAGCTCGACCTAGTAGAAATACCCTCAGCCACATATAGTATTAAAATCAAACTTCATATTTCTAAAGTTATTAAACATTCTCCATGGGTCGAATTAGGGCATTTGAGAAGATAGAACAAAAATCGAAACAAGCCCTAATCCTCATTTCATTTCACACTTATGACTTTTGGAGAGAAGGCTCTGCCTGGAAGAAGCATCACCACCATGTGAGCTAGGCTTTTAGTTTGAAATGCTTGGGAACTTCAGATTTTAGCCTTCAAAATGGTCGATTTTCTCTCTACAATTCATGGTAAGTTGTTTTCAAAGTATTTTGTGGCTTTCCTCTTCACTTTGAAGGAAAAAAATGACCTTCAAGGCTGTGACTTACACATGCTTATTGTCTGATTTTCCTTGTTCCATTTCTCTGTGCTTTGTTTATACTCTCCTTGGTCGCCATTATGAGGGTTCGGCCCCTTGATCTGGAAGCTCTATGAGCTTGGTCGCGGCTTAGTGTTCTCCTACATGCATGAAATGGTAAGTTTACCTTTTGGCTTTGTATTTTCTTCTTACAAAAGCTTTTTTCTGAAAAGAATGATTGTTAACTTTAAAAAAATGCAGGCCTTCCTTATAGGTTGCACCATGTATAGACTCAATCTACATTTTCCTTGAGCTCAAATGTTGTTACAAGCTCAAAAGTGGCTTTCTCCCTCTTTCTTTCACATTCTCCACTCGAACCCTCATATGGGTGTTCACCTTTTTCAAAGAATAAAAGCTCTCCATGCTCGACCTAACATGCGTTTGTATCTTTGTGTTGATATGTATCTTCACCAAGCTCAACCCATGATAGCTCCATACATTTTGTATTATTTTCATGAGCTCATAAAGCTTTATGGCCATGACCTATATAGCCTTGTTTCTCATTATTTTGAAGAGATCCAAAGCTCACCACTGTATATTTTGATGCTCTCATGTCTAAAAATAAAACCCCATGTCGGTAATTGTATTTTTTGAAAGAAGTTTTTTAATCTTGCACTTCTATATTTTCTATCAAAACCCTCCAATGGGTAAACTAAAATAATGAGAAATCTACATTTATACTAAAAACCCCCATGTGGGTATTTGTGAAAATGAAAGAAAACCTTTTGTATTCTGAAATGAAATCCACATCTAGATTTTATTCTGCATTTGTGAATTAAAACCCCAAAAATGGGTATTCTATATTTGAAATGATAAGTCTTCATTCAAAGTTAAAACTCTATGTATTTTCTAGAAAAAAAAAAATTTAAATGAAGAGAGCTTTCCTGTCTACCTTGAAAACAACCTCTGTAGCACTTGTTTCACATTACTTGTTGTTAGAATGCAACTTTACCTTAACAGAGAAAACTTTTAACAGACAAGCTAAATCCTTTCATTGTTTAACTTTGCTTTCATTCAAAATCACACAAAAACTCCATTTTCTCTCAAAAGCACTTTATTTACTTGTCTTGAAAATGGCATTCAGCCATCATGATACACCTGCCATTGTTTTTTTGCTAGAGTAAATCTGGGACAATACCTTTTCTTTTGCTTATACCTACTGTAGCAACATTAATTTTCTATAGGTTGATTTGATGTTTACTATCATTCATTTTGTTTACTTAAATTTTTCAAAAACATGTGCATCCTTATTTCATAATTTCCATGACATAAAGCAGTGTTTCTTACTATGTTTATGAGTTCACAAATTGCTTTGTCCATAACCAAATTTGGCCTCTTTGATTTACTTTCACATTGCATTCACCTTGATCAATCATCTCATATTAAAATGCCTTAGAAAAGAGTGCATTCTCAGCTCAAACACTCCACAAAATAAGGCAAATGAGAAACTGAAACTCCTTCATATACTTCCATTATTTATTAGTGCTCTGTTGATGAGGCATTATGTATGCTTGTTCACTATCACCATTATGACATGAAACATTTGTTTTACCAGAAAGAATACTTTGAAACAGTATGAATCAAAAATGATCAAAAAATATGGCAGGAAAATGCAATTATTTGTCAGTATTAAAACTTTTTCGAGTATGAAATTGATGCACCTCAGTTGATTCGAGTTCATTGAGTTCAGTGTCCATTTGTAATTTTAATTTAATTGCTTCGATTTGACTATTATGAATGAATAATGAACTTGATTTCTCTTTATTTAAATCTACTTTACTCCCTTATGGATGACTCAGATGAGCATGATAAGTATCTTCTTACTCAACCCCACTTGTAAGCTTAAGGGGTAGCATGTTGAGCTCTACCCTTGTGGGAGCCCTTTTTACTCCACATTCTTTTATGTTTTCATAAGATGATTAGCTACATGAATTTTCCTATACCTACACAAGAAACAAACAATGTTAGCAAAACACTCTATTATTATGATGTTTCCTTCTTTTCTTTTGTCCATCTCCCGTTATCTCAACTATTTCAATGTATTGTTAGCAGCATTTTACATTATTGTTGGTGGTTCATATAGGGATGTTCATAATCGGAGCTCTAACAACCCTTTTCTTCTCTTATAGTTCGATCAAAGCTCGAGGATGAAGGATGGTGCACCACTCCTGCATTGACCAACAACAACAAGCAATGACGATTATGTGCATTCTTATTTGTTTTTTTCCCGCATCTTCAATAGTGTAGCATGCTCCTTATGATGCATTGTGATAGTTACTTCCATGACTTGTTTGGATCTTTTAAAATTTCTCTTCCTAATTTTCATTTTGAAAAGAAATGCATGAAAATGTAAAAATGTACAAACATTTATATTCTTGCAATCAAATGTAACAATATTGTGAAATAAATGAAAGCAATTGATATGCTTGATCATTTGTATGTTCAATTTTATATTTCATTTTACTTGCAAAGCATTGAACAATAACTCTTGAACCTCAGTTCACTTAAAAAATGCATAACTGAAACTTGATAAATGAAGTGCAAACAACAGTTAATGCACATGTAGAAAATAACTAAAATTCCACTTTAAGATATAAAAAATTAATCATCTCTACCAATTGAATTGTAGTGAAAATTGGTAACATTTTGGCAATTTCCACTAAATGCTTGCCTACTAAGCATTATATCAGTTGTCTTTAACACTCCATTGGGCACAGAGTCAAATCTGCCCCTTCATGATACTTGTAAATTTGAACAACAAAACTCCAAATACAAGTAAAAAAAAAACAAACAATGCTGAAAGAAAACTATTAGGCCCTGATGGCCAACCAAAACATGTGCAGAAGTGCTTAGGGAAAGCAAAAAGAACTGAAAAAAATATATGCATAAAGCACTTATTTGCAGCAACTACTCTACTATTTACAAAAAGTAATTATCTCAGAGGAAATGCTTGAGGTGGATCCCATTAACTGGGATAGAAAACACCTCTCCAATCAACTTAGAAAGTTGGAAAGAATTGTGCTCCTTGCACTCTGTGATCACATAAGGCCCATCCCAAATTGCATCAAATTTGGAATGTTGTCCAGGTTTATTCTTATATTCATTCCACTTAAAGACCAGATCACCAATGATGAATTCTCGTGGACTTGCCCTTTTATCAAAAGAGCTCTTCATATGAGCTTGATGTATTTCAAGCTGTCTTAATGCTTCCTTTCTGGTTTCTTCGAGCTCTATCAACTATGCAAATCTCACTTCAAGAGGTTGTTCATTCAACAATTCCAGCTCTTTAACAAAGCTCAAAGTAGGTAATTCAATAGAAACAGGTAATTTAGCTTCTTTTACATAAGCAAGTACATAAGGAGAACAACCAGTGGCCCTTTTAGGATTCACCGTGTTAGCCCAAAGGGCTAACTTAAGATTTTCATGCCATTTCCATTGATTTTCCTCAACTGTCTTCTTTATTATCTGGATTAGATTCTTATTTGTAGATTTTGACTGTCCATTAGCCTACGGATAATAGTTAGAAGATCTGTTCAGATAAATGTTATCCCTAACTGACCAATCAAAAATCTTTAAATTGATAAAATCTAAACCATTGTCAGAGATTATTGAATCTGGGGAACCAAATCTCGACACTAAGTCTTGATAGAAATTAAGTACAAAAATCTCATTTGCTTCCTTCAAAGCAACAGTTTCGGTCCACTTAGTGAAGTAATTAGTTGCAGTAAGAATCCATTTATGACCCACACTTGAAGGAGGGTTTATTGTCCCAATAAAGTCTAAACCCCATTTGGCAAAGGGTTGCTCCACTTGAATTGGATGCAGGGGTAGAGCTATAAGCCTCTGTTTTCTAGAAAATAAGGAACACTTTTCACATCTTCGGACCCAACCAATAGCATCCTTGAATAGATCTGCCCAATAATAACTACCTCGCATGATTTTCAGGGTTGTTCTTACAAAAAAGTGGCCTCTTGAAGGCCCATCATGAAATTCTCCTTACATCTTATCAACTTGATTAGGCTCAATGCATCTTAACAAAACACCTTGAAAATCTCTCCTATAAAGAATTTCATCAATAATTGCAAAAGGAATGGATTTTAATCTGAAATACCTTCTGTTTGCTCTATCCAGACCTTCAAGGAACTCACCAATATGCAAATAGTGCATCATTTGTTGCACCCAGGTAGCAGCAGGAACTGAAACAACAACTGCATCATCATTGTTTAGCATTGTATCAACACTTTCAACTTCTTTTAAGTTGTCCATTGTATTTTCTACAATTTGTTCACACAAACCCTTGCCTCTGACAAGCTTGGTTATTTTAATATCTATATCAAAATCCATCAGCTTGGTTATCCAACCAACACGCTTATCATTGATATCACGGTTAAGTAAGAAGTCCTTAATAGTTGAATGAGAAACTAATAACTAAATTATGTTATTGGATAACATATGCCTAATATTTTTGAGGCTTCTTACAAAAACAAACACATGTTTCTCAACAAAAGAATATTTCACCTCATAATCATGCAATACCTGGCTAAAAAATGCTACAGGTTGCTCCAAGCCTTCATCATTTTGCTGACACAACATAGCTAAAAGAGTATCAAACCCTCCAAAAGCATAGAGAATAAAATCTATCATAATTTGGATTAATGAGGGTAGGGGCAGCTCCAAGGGCTTCCTTTATCTGCTCAAAGCTCCTCTTACCTTCTCTGGTCCAACTGAAAGGCTTATTCTTTTTAAGCATGGCAGTGAGAGGTTGCAACAAAGCTGCAATATTAGGTATGAATCTTCTCACAAAATTAATCCTTGCAAAAAATCTTTGTAAGCCTTTCTTGTGAGCTAGTAATGCTAATTCAAGAACAACATAGACTCTCTCAGATTTAATAGAAATACCTTGATTCGAAACAATGTGTCCAAGGATTTTACCTTCGTGCACAAAAAAAATACACTTTTTCGGATTGAGAGATACTCCAAACTCTCTGCACCTTTGAAAAATCTATTTTAAATGCTCAAAATTTTCATTAGCATTTCTAAAAAAATAGTAATATCATCTAAATATACCAAAACAAACTTGTTCATGAGGTCGTGAAAGGCCATGTCCATCATTCATTGAAATGTTGTTCCAATGTTGGATAAGTTGAAAGGCATCTTTTTATAGGCCATGGTGCCCCATTTAGTTGTAAATGTTATTTTGAACTGATCCTCTTGCTTTACCAGAATCTAGTTATAACCTGAATACCCATCCAGCAAAGAAAATCTGTCATAACCAAAAAATACTTGCAAAATTTGCTCCATGGAAGGGAGTGGATAGTGATCTTTCAGAGATGCTTTGTTTAAATCTAAAAAATCAGCACACAATCTGATTTCCCCACTTTTCTGCCTAACTAGAACTAAGTTAGACACCCAAGAAGTATGTTTGATAGGAAAATAATATCACTCTCAACTAACTTATTTAGCTCAGCCTTCATAAGGTGCACTAATTTGGGATAAAGGGGTCTTTTATTTTGCCTTACAGGTTTTGCTCCAGGTTCTAATTCAATAGTATGTTGGGCTAGTTCTGGATAAAAACCTTTTAAATCTTTGTACTCCCAAGAAAAAACATCTCTAAATTCCTGACATAATAGAATAAAAGCTTGTTGTTCCTCTTTATCACATACCTTTCCCAACTTGAGCACTTTACCTTTGAAAATCTCGATTGCCTCATAGTGTTCTTCCTTGACAGTCATGTTTCTTTTGTGTTTCCTTGCTTGGTCATCAAAATTAAAGATGAATTCTAATGTGACTAGCCCCCTTGGCAACTTGTTTTTCTTTAACTGCACAATTTGATTATGATACTGTTGTTGCCACTTTTGTTTATTTCAATCAACAAACTCAACTTCAACAATTAGGAATCTTACAATCTACTCATCGTTGTCAAAAACCTACCAACTCACATTATTGTCAAGTACAAAAAGTTTGATTATAATCTTTACATATTGTCGTGCCTCTACTTTGTGAATCTCATTTGGAATATCAAATTGGGCTCCTATGGAAGTGAGCCTATTTGCATGCTTATTTTCATTTCTAGGCATTGAAAGAATACTAAAACATCAAAATTTTCTATCAAATCCCATACACAATGCTTATATTTCTTAAGAGAATCATTTTTTGCAACATTCAGATTTCTAACTTGATTCACAATCAATTTTGAATCACCATAAACACATAAGCATTTAATACCTCTCTTTCAGGCCCATTCTAGGCCATGCACCAGTGCTTCATATTCGGTTGTTTTATTTGTATAGTTGAACAAAAACCTAGAAGGTGAATGATACTTGTTACCTTCTGGTGAAATCAGCATGGCTCCACCACCAGTGCCTATACTGCTCCTTGAGCCATCAAAATAAAGCTTCTAAAGCTTATTTTCCTTCTCTGCAGGTTGTTCTTCCTCTTTAAATAGATTAGGCATATCAAAATCAGGTTCACAAATCATATAAACCCCTAATCCTATCTCATATGTGTGCTGGAAAGGATAAAGCTCATGATATTCAGTTGCCCATTCATCTAGATTCACATTTTCTATAGAGGTGTTGCAGTCTAAGGTCATGGTTTGCTCCTCTAGTATAGGGGTGACGTAGAGGTTAACATTTATAGGGCTTGGGACGTATGGTTCGATATGTTCTTTGGCTAGAGGTTCAGACTTTATGGTCACTTTCATACCATATCTTGTTCTAAAGAATAGATGAGACCAATCAGAAGACAAGAAACCCCCCAGTTTGGTTGTAAAATCCCTCGAGAGGAAAATAGAAAAGTGGGTGGCAAATCAATAACATGTATATCTTGATGGATTGAAAAATTTGGGGATGCATGCAAGGTAAGGGATAAATTCTTGATTATACTAGCAATTTTAACAATAGACCCATCCAACTGAACTTAACCCCTCTAAGAGTTAGGCTCATAAAAAATACCTAGTTTATCAACTAAGCTCTTTGGCATAACGAAGCTACTTGCACTAGAATCAAACATACAATTATGGACTATTTTGTCCCCAATAATCAAACTCAAATAAAAAGGAGGAGGTTTTACCTCTTGAGTCTTTTGCTCATTTTTAACCTCCAAGTTGTTTGCAAGCATAACTTTGGCGTTCCCATGATTATTATCAGAAACAAAAATCTTAGCCAAAGCATCCTTCAACAAGATCTTCTGACCCATAATATGCAATGCATTCAAAACTAACATATTGACAGTAACCTTCTTAAGATGTTCAACAGTATTGAAGAGTTACCTTTTGCTGATTTTCAAAAATAGTAGCATCACTTCCTTTCTGCAAAGGTTGTGTTTGTGTCTTGGAATGCTCCTTGATAGGTACCTCTTGACATATTTGCAGAAATTGCACCTTAGGTTGTGTTGTAATAGTAACATTTGATGAAGAAATAGGTTGCTTGTCCTTTGTAGGTTGTTACTGTGAATTTCCAGCTTGTTGCCCCAAATCCATGGCTCTCTTTTTTGATCTAGTGTTGGATGAAATAGGAGAATCTTGTTGATCCGAACTGTTCATGCCACAAAAATCGGAACTCTTCCAGTTTGGAAAAGCAACCTCAAAGCTTTCTTGTTGTTCCAGGTTTTGACTTGGAACACTTTCTGAACTAGCATAGCTATTCTAGACCATTAAGGCCTGATTTCTCATGCCATTCACACACATTGACTAGTTATGGGGTTGATTGCATGGGTAACACCAATCGCAATCTTGGGCAATGTTATTTTGTGGTACAAGTTCCTTTGAAAAACTGGCAGCATTCAGGTTGTAGGGCTGGAATGGTCTTGGGTTGAAACTTTTCCTTTGGCCCTGATAGTCATTTTGAAAGGTTGGCTTATTAGGTTGATTATGCTGGTACGGGGCTTGATATGGCTTATGTTCTTGGCCAACTTGATTTTTAATGCTCACGAGATCATTCCCAAATCTCTTTAGTATACTTTTTATCTCTTGAAACTCTTGGTTTTAGGCTAGAGCAATAATTTCTTGGGTTGTGGTCTGATAACCTATTGTTGGAACAGAGGGAACAACAACTAAGGGTGGTAACGATATAGACGTAGGCAATTTGATTTCAGGAAACAAGGGCATAAGAGGCCTAGGGGAAATCTCTCCAACTTGAAGAAGACAATTTTCTGCCCTGATGGAAATATCGAAAGCATTGGGGAGTGTGTGACCTCCCATAGATTGGGTCATAACTGAAATTTTTCTATTCTAGGATTTTAAGAAAAATAGAAAGGCATGATCTGGTAAATTTTTTACCATTACAGGGATTCTATCCCAGGTTCTCTGGAATCAGTAGTTGAAATCAACCAAGTGCTCATGTGGAGCTGTCTTGATCATCCTCAACTACTCCAGTAAAGATAAATGATTTGACTTATTAGCAAAAACTTGGTACAGGACATCGCCTAATGCATCTCATGTTGTGATTGGGTTTGTTGCGAGGCCTCTGAACCATTACAATTTTTTTCCCTTAAGCGATGTAGCCAAAAGCCTCAATGCCACTTTCTCTTGAGTGATGTTGGGAACTGAGCATAGAGTGGCCATGTCTTGAATGTGTTAAATGTCAGTGGTTTGGTCTTCTCCAGTAATGAATGACAAACTCCTAAAAGTTGTTGCTGGAATATCATCATAATGAGCAATATTTAACAGGTGGCCCCCATTAAAAGGTGTGAAAGCATGTTGTCTTGCCATTGGTGGTGCTTGTTGTTGGGTCTCAAAATTTTTGGTTGAATGTACCACAAGAGGTTTCCACACTCTCACTACATTTTTGGTCAACTGACAAGGCCAACCAATATGGTTGAACCCTCTACTCTTAAGGCTCTGCTAAACCTAGGCGGGTGCACCTATATGAGCAACACAGATTTTGAATTTATGTTTCCTACTTGATCTAACTATCCACAAATGGCAATCTAATAGTGGAAAGATATGATCCTAATTTGGTGCAAATTGTATATACAATATCAAGCTATAATCTAAAATGTTCAGTTAATAGATGTCAAATAAAACAGATAAAACTGAATGATGAAATATGGAAGACCAGTGCCTTGTTGGGTTAAACGGAGTCAAATGAAAGTCTTAGATGAATGGATTATATCTGGAAAGTTCTCCAATTGTTTGGCATACAAATATGAGTTTATAACTAGTATAAACAGACAAGGATATGATTGATACACCTACTTGAGGCAAGATATCAATCCTAACTATTTGATTCTTCTTACTGATCCAATTAACATTCCAAGATTATTGTAATTGACTGAAAGGAGTTTAATTCTTCTTTAAAGAGCCCAATTAATCAAATCACACAATTACAACAAATGTGCACTGATAAATTGAACATATGCTTGATATTTCAATTTAAATAATCAAGAAACATCAGTTTGGAGACAATCAAATAACTGCAAAAAATTCAACAAACAACCAATACCAGATTGGAGCCACTAAATCAAAAGTATTTCATTATATTCCTCAAGGTCTTATACATGCAACATGGTCTTTTCAAATATGAACATTCTAAAAAATTATATTTCCTAGTATCTCTCTTCTGTCCCTTTTCAATTGATTTTTTACAAGTATTTATACAATAAAAATCAGGAGTCGTGACTCTTCTCTGTCTGCTACAGTCGTTTTAATATTTGTCAGCTAGAATTTAAAATATTTAATTAAGTTTCCTTTCAGCAAATTAAATAATTTTGACTATAGTCGAGCTTTTAAATTTTCACTTTAATATTTTTCCCGCCTTTACATTTCTCTTTATATTTTATTCGCTTTTAATATCTCATCACTTTTATGCCTTTTACCACAATACCGCGGCCCCACACTCACTGTCTTGGTCTCCACCGTTGCTTACCGCTCTACCACGGGTTCATTCTTAATTGGACGTAGTATAGCGGTAGTCATTCGCTAACTTCCATCCACTGACGCCTTACTTCATACCTTCATTCTACTGCACTACCGCGGGTTTCACTTTCGTTGTTGGTGGTATGGCGGTGTCTAGCATTCATTGTTATCTCTCACCGTTACCCGCATTACCGTGGCCTGCTCATTGCCTCCTCTCGATACCACGATAGCCACCAACTGTTATCTTCCCTATTACCGCAGTCCGTGGTTTGACCGCGCGTGGTGCCATGATATGCTCGTTGTTGACCGCTAGCCATTTACCGATATCACCGCAGTCATTGTTTTAGTGGCTATGGTATAGTGGTAACGGCTTGCCTCTGACCACCGCGCTATCGTGGTCAGTCTGATGACTATCCGCAGTGTAGCGGTATGAAGTAGATAGGTAAAAAAATTGAAATATTAAAGCAACAGAAAGAAATATATGATGTTTTAGCATTTAGGGGGAGCAATTAAATGAAGAATTTTTTATGAAAAGGTAGGAAAAATATAATGGAGCTAAATGTGGAGGAAAATGTGAGGCTATATAGACCAAAAATAAGGCGGTGAAATAAGGGTAAAAATATTTCTTAGCACTGTAGAGGGTGGTGAATGAATTTTTTATGAGAAAATGTTGAAAGTATTAGGCTCAAAATAGGAAAAATCCCTTAGGATTTTAGTGAAAATTCTCAGTTCTAACAGTGGCTCCTGTTGGGGATGAGTGATTGTACAATCACTACAAGAATCTAGAATTCTACTGGGAGAGCAGACCAAGACATGAATGGACAAGAAAAAATGAAGGCAATGGAGAATGGAGGGAATGAAAGAGTGAAGGAGATGGAAAATGGAAAGTGGAGCATGGAGAATGGAAAGGGAAAATGATCCTAATCTACTATACATGGAAAGAAAGCTATGCTTTCAAAAATGGAATTCCTAAGAATGTCCATGTACTGGAAAGTTCAGACCCTTCAAAACTCCTAACTACTATGCATGGAAAAGAATACTTAAAGAGGGTTATTAAGAATTGTCCATGCACTGGCAATCCTTAACCCTCTGCTGACCCTCAAGAGAAGAAATACTTTAAGAATTGCCCATGTACAGGCAACTCCTACTCCTCTCCAGACATGTTCTGTAGGAAATATGAATCCTCACCTCCTTTACCAGTTATCACAAAAGGGCTCAGCCATGAAGCTTCAAACTTGCCATGTTTCCCCTTATCCTAACATCGAACATTCCACATCAGTACCAGATCATTTTCTTCAAATTTTCTATCCTTTGCCTTTTTATCAAACAAATACTTCATTTGTGCTTGCAATTTCATATTCTGGTTTTGAGCTATTCTTCTCATTTCATCAAGTTCTACAAGTTGCTCCATTCTCTCCTCCATTGGTTCTGGAACATCTATATCTTCTTGAAGGATAAATTTGTAAACTGGTAACAAATTTTGTAAAGGCATCCTAGCTTGTGTTCCATACACTAATTCATATGGGGATTTTCCAATTTCCTTTTTTATAGTAATCCTATCTACCCATACAACCAATCTTAACTTTGAATCCCAAGATTTTTTATTTTTACCGAGCATTCTCCTTATGATTTTCAAAAGACTCTTGTTGTTGGATTCTGCCTGACCATTAGCTTGTGGATGATATGGGGTAGAATAAAAAACATTGATGCCGTATGTCTTACAAAAATCTTTGAATTCATCAGACCTGAAACACATGCCATTATTTGTAATCACCCTTAGTGGTGTACCGAATCTAGTAATAATGTTATCTATTAGAAAGTTGATCACAACTTTACTTGTTGCTTGCTTGGTTGGGATTGCCTCCACCCATTTGGTGAAGTAATCAGTGGCCACTAGTATCCAGCTATGTCCTCCACTCAATTTCTCTTGTATTTCCCCAATGAAATCAATCCCCCATTGGTGAAAAGGGGCTTCAACCTGCATAGGTCTGAGTGGTAGAGCTCCCTCATACTTCATTTTCCCTGAGAACTTTTGGCATGCCTCACACTTCTTGACATATGAAAATGAATCATTGAAAACTTTTGGCCAGTAATAACCTGTCCTAAGGATTTTATGTGTAGTTGTCTTTGTTGAATAATGTCCTCCACAAACTCCTTCATGTATTTATTTTAGAACATGATCAGCCTATGATTCATCCAAACATAATAGAAGCATTCCATCTTTGTTTTTCTAGAATAAATCTCCTTCTATAAATACATATTTAGAAGCCTAAAGTTTGAAAGTTCTTTTCTGGTTATCACTAAGTCCTTCTAGACATTTTTTATTCCTAAGGTAATGCATAATGTCTGTGTACCAGGGTGTATGCTCAATACTTGCAACTGCATTTCCTTCTCCTTGTACATTACAGATTTGATTTGCCTCAATATTTGTTTCTACCATCAATTTAGCCAATCCTTGGCCTCTTACCAATTTAGTAATCTGTATCTCCATATCAAATTCTTGAATTTTGTTAATCCATTTGCACCTTTTCCCTGTCACTTCTGATTGGGTCAAGATGTCTTTGACTGCTGCGTGAGGGACATATGCAATTACTTTGTCTCCAACAAGATACAGCCTGAAAGCTTTTGCGACCTTTACCAGTGCAAAGGCTTGTTTTTCCATTATGTCATACTTCAATTCTGGTCCCTGTAACGATTTACTAAAGAAAGATATAGGTTGCTCATGACCATCCTCATTTTTCAGTAACATGACAGTAGCTATTGTATGCAGAGAGGCAAATGAAAATATCTAAAAAGGTTTTGTGAAATCAGGAGATTTGAGGACAGGAGCTTCTTTAATGGCTCTTTTAATGGATACAAAGGCTTCTAATGCTTCAAGGGTCCATTCAATCTTTTTCCCTTTCTTTAACATTTTTTATATGGGTTTGACAATCTCATCAAAGTTAGATACAAATCTCCTAACAAAATTAATTTGTCCAAAGAATGACTGGATGGCTTTCACAATTTTAGGGATAGGAACTTTATCTATAGCCTCAGCTCTCTCAGGATCTATCCTAACTCCCTCTTTTGATACAATATGTCCTAACAGCCTCCCCTCTGTAACTGAAAAATGACATTTCTTAGGGTTCAAACTAATGCCATATTCCAAAGCTTTAATGAATATTTTTCAAGGTGCCCTATATGATTTTCAGCCTTTTTTGAGTAAGTCGTGAGGTCATCTTGATACACCACCATTATAGCATTGATCAGATCAGAAAATGCTAAGTCCATAGCCCTTTGAAAGGTTGCTCCTACATTGGTGAGACCAAAAGTAATTCTCACATATACATATGTTCCGCATGGGGTTGTGAAAGTTGTTTTATATTGCTCACATTCCTTGACCTTAACCTAGTTATAAATAGAAAACCCATCCATCAAAGATAGTAACTCACATCTAGCTACTTTATGCAATATGGCTTCCATGTTAGGTAGTGGGTAGTTATATTTAAGAGATGCTACATTCAAATTTATGAAATCTACACACAATCTTATATCTCCATTTTTCTTTCTAACATGAACAAGGTTTGATACCCATGTTGAATGCCTCACAGGTTTGATAATACCTCCATCTCTGAGCTTGGTCAATTCTTTGTGCATTTTTGGTTCCAGAGTGGGGTTAATGGGCCTTTGTTTATGTCTAAATTGCTTTGCATCTTCTTTCAATGGAATTTCTTGCTGAAATAAATCCTCCCTATATGCCTTGAGGTCTTCATAAGACCATGCAAACACATGTTTATATTTTCTTAAAAATGAAATCAGTATTCTTCGGACAGTAGGGCTTATCTTTTTTCCAATATATACCTTCCTTGGTGATAGTTTGGTCCCCAAGTTTACTTCTTCAATATCTTCCCTTTTGACTGGTGTTTGTTTCATAAGGGATCGATCACTTCCATCGTATACTATTTCCAAAGCTACCAACCCCTTGGGAAGTTTATTAGTTTTGAGTTGCAAGACCTTCTTTCCAAACATTGTCTCTTCTCCATTTATTTCTTCCACAAAGGTGTTGAAATCTATTTCTTGAGCCTCATACTGGTCTATACACTAAAGGAATTTCAAAAGGTCAGTGTCATCATTGAAAACCTGCCAACTATATACATTGTCAAGTACTACAGGTCTTGTTTTGAATTCCACTTGGGAAACTCCTGCTAATGTGATATCATCTTGTTTTAATGCTACAATTGCCAAGAAATCTGCCATTGTGTTCTTTGATCTGTCCACCCAATCAATGGAAAAAGAATCAAATAATTCAATTGTATCCCATATTGCATTTCTATATTGTTTCGGTCTTTTATTTTTTGCTACATATTTTGATCTGATCTGAGATACAACTAGTTTCGAATCTCCAAAAACTGTTAAGATTTTGATCTTGTGTTTAACAGTTAAATTCAGACCAGTCAACAAAGCTTCATATTCCACTACATTGTTTATACATTAAAATGCTAACATAAATAAATATTTATAAGTTGAACCATCAGGAGATAGAAAAACTATACCAGCTCCATTACCCTCTTGGCTGCAAGCTCCATCGAAATACATTTTCCATATTCCTTGTTGATTTTTAAAAATATTTTGATCAATTGGATCTTTGCTTTCCAACTCAGGTTGAGATAGTTCCACTCTAAAACTTCCCAAATCAACATCACAGAAAAAATTTAGTGTCTCTTGAGGAGCATATTCAACAATTTGATTTACTCTTGGTTCTCTATACAATTTTACCTCTTCTCCATTCACTGGTATGGTGGCATATGACAAGTCAAACTGTACATTGCCCCCTACTGCAGCAGTCCACTATCTTGATAAAACCATCCCAAACTGAGGTGGTGTGTCAATTATAGTTATGTCAATAGTGTAAGAGGCTTCTGGGTAAGTTGCCAACCTGACTTCCACATTTTTCGTGATTCCCACAACCGGGACATGCCTGCTATCCATGGCGTAGCATTTACCTCCCTCCACATCTATCCATAAACCAAGCTACTTCATTACCCCTACTGGCATGATATTCATAGAAGCACCTGAGTCTATCATGAAATTTCTTACTAGTTTTCCGCTTATGAGTAAAGTGGTGAAAAATGAGTCAATTTGTGGTGTGTTCATTGGGTAGGCTTCTGGGATTTTTACCTCCTTCCTTTTATTATTTATCTCTGAGACCTCTTTGTTCCCAGGGCTTATATTTTGATTTTCATTAGAAATTAGTTGTATGGTACTTTCCCTATATTCTTTGATTTTCATCATTTCAATTAATGGCACATACATTTTCAATTGAGATAGAGCTTGTATGAAATCAAAGAATGTACCTTTAGCTTTGATTGCCCTTTTAGGTTTAGTGCATTCTCCTTTGTTTTCTTCCTTTTCCCCTTTTGATGTTTGATCTAGCTTTTTCTTTTCAATGGGAGATTTCTTACTTTCTTCCTTAGGGGGTTCATTATGTTCCCTTTTATTCGGTTGTTTATCATCAGTCCCTTTTGATGTCTCACCCAATGCCTTTTTATTTTTTATAAATATCCCCCTTGGGACACCCTCATCTTTATTCACTGTTTTGTTTCTCAAACGATATTTGCTTTTGGCTTCTTTTACTACTGCAATTGTCAATATTTTAATCTCCTCCTCACTTTGTCTTCTTATATTGAATCTATTAGTCTGACTTGATGCAACAAGGGGATTTTTCTCATTATCACTTGCTTCATGGTTAGCAAAAACATGTTGCTTTTCCATGTGAATGTTGTATTTTTGGTGATCAACATTGTATTCATATCCCTCCTCCTCTAAAGATACATACTCTGGCTCCAAAGGGTTAAGAGTGTGGGAAGTTAGGTAGACATTCTAGTCTTCACTACCATCATCTTCATGTGTATCTTCCTCTAGTATTGGCTAAGCTGTTACACAATGTTTTGCGGAATGTGGTGCATAACAGACTGAACACCATGGAATCTTATCTACCATATATGTTCCCTTTCTTTTTAGTGGATCCGGTGTTTCCTTATTCCTTAGCCTATCACCTACCAGATTCCCGTCCTTCCAATTGGTATTATAAGGCATGTCATGCAACCTCAGTCTCTCATTCCTATATGTGTTCTCTTGTCTATTTGGAGGAACATATTGGGGAACTCTAGGGTTTTCCCTCTTAGAAAACATCCCTGCATCTTTTCTATTATTCTCAATAGTTAAGGCTATCTTTTGGGCATCAGCCAGATTCCTAGGACCTTTATTTTTTAATTTATATCTTGTCTTTGGGTCAAAGGCTTTCAAATAGATACTCAAGGTAGTAGGGTCAGCCAACTTGGATGCTTGAGGTATATTATTGTGTAATTTAACAAACCTTTGGTTAAACTCAAAGGCTAACTCATTCTGATGTTTTTGAATTGTCACTAACTCATGTAATGCAAAATCTGATGCACACTGATTTCCATATTATTGAAGAAACGGGTCATGAACTACTTGAATGGAATAAATGGATGATGTTGGTAGACTATTGAACCAGTCCCTAGCATGCTCAATCAATGAAATCATGAATAGCCTCATTTGTACATCCTCATACTGCATGTCTAAGTCCTGAATGATTGCCTTAAAATTTCTCAGATGTTCCTCAGCTATAACTGCATTGCTCCCTATGAATTTAGGGACTAAGTTCCTCCAATTGTTATCCAGGGGGCAAGGATAGATTTGAAACCCAACAAGATCAAATTGTCTAATCATAGTTGTGCATTATATGATTTTGAAAATGTTGGTGTTGGTAGAGTGGGTTGTTGTTTGCCATACATTGTGGGCCTTGTGGGCCTTGTGGGGGTGCATACTATTGATGAGGGGGTGGTTGAATATTTCAGTGTTGTGATGGAGCATTAGTGTTCCTATATTGATTTCTAGGTTGATTTCGGTGGGCTTGAGGGGAACTTGGTGGCTTCATATTATTGCTTTTATGGGGGGGTGTATAATTGGGTGATTCAGTTACTGATGTTTTATTTTGAGCCTTGTGTAACTTCATCTTTCTCAATTCTTCAATTGCTTGAAGTTGTTGCTCATACTCAACCCTCAATCTTTTTGCATTTTGCCTCATTTGTTCCCACTGTGTATCTTCTTCATCTCATGCCGTAAATTCATGGTTTTCTTTGAATGTCTCATACTCAAGACCTCCCTCATAGAGTGTTGCTCTTTGTTCATCTTCATATTCTCTTCCTTTTCTAGCTTCAAATTCAGCCATTTTCTCATCAACTTTCTAAAGGTCTATTTGGTGAGAAGGATTTCTCCTCCCTTCAAGAGTATGGAGCTCTTTAGATGGGCTCTCCTCATTTGCAAGTGTATCATATGAATTGTGTGTTTCCAGCAACAACATTGATGCTTTGTTTTTTGTTGTTGTGTCCAATTCATTAAACACTTTCTTGCTCTGATTGTTTTTGTAATTTGAATTTCATTTATTATCATGACCCTCCCCCTCCTTGTACAAAGATCTCCTTCCTTGCATGTTGTGAGAAACTGTGATGGTCTAAACTCTAGGTTGATTTCTTTCTAATTTGTATTTTATTGTATCAGTTTCAATGTTTTTGTTCATTCAGAGTCGCCACCCACTTTTTTCTAAAAGTGAGAAAAGATTTGGTTGTTATCTTACCCAGCGGAGTTAATTTCTTTCAAATTCCAATTATGGTTTTCTCTAGTGACTTTATATGGAAAGGTTGTCTACTACCAGACAACTCTTTAGTTTCTTCCCCAACAGAGTCACCAATTTGTTGGGTCTCAAAAACTCTAGTTGAATGTACCACAAGAGGTTGCCACACTCTCACTACATTTTTGGTCAACTGACAAGGCCAACCAATATGGTTGAACCCTCTACTCTTAAGGCTCTGCTAAACCTAGGCAGGTGCACCTATATGAGCAAACACAGATTTTGAATTTATGTTTCCTACTTGATCTAACTATCCACAAATGGAAATCTAATAGTGGAAAGATATGATCCTAATTTGGTGCAAATTGTATATACAATATCAAGCTATAATCTAAAATGTTTAGTTAACAAATGTCAAATAAAACAAATAAAATTGAATGATGAAATATGGAAGACCAGTGCCTTTTTGGGTTAAACGGAGTCAAATGAAAGTCTTAGATGAATGGATTCTATCTAGAAAGTTCTCTAATTGTTTGGAATACAAATATGAGTTTATAACTGGTATAAATAGGCAAGGATATGATTGATACACCTACTTGAGGCAAAATATCAATCCTAACTATCTGATTCTTCTTACTGATCCAATTAACATTCCAAGATTATTGTAATTGACTGAAAGGAGTTTAATTCTTCTTTAAAGAACCCAATTAATCAAATCACACAGGTACAAAAAATGTGCACTAATAAATTGAACATATGCTTGATATTTCAATTTAAATAATCAAGAAACATCAGTTTGGAGACAATCAAATAACTGCAGAAAATTCAACAAACATCCGATACCAGATTGGAGCCACTGAATCAAAAGTATTTTATTATATTCCTCAAGGTCTTATACATGCAACATGATCTTTTCAAATATGAACATTCTAAAAAATTATATTTCCTACTATCTCTCTTTTGTCCCTTTTCAATTGATTTTTTACAAGTATTTATACAATAAAAATCAGGAGTTGTGACTCTTCTCTATCTGCTACAGTCGTTTGAATATTTGTTAGCCAGAATTTAAAATATTTAGTTAAGTTGCCTTTTGAAAAATTAAATAATTCTGACTATAGTCGAGCTTTTAAATTTTCACTTTAATATTTTTCCCGCCTTTACATTTCTCTTTATATTTTATTTACTTTTAATATCTCATCACTTTTATGCCTTTTACCATAATACCGCAGCCCCACACTGACTGTCTTGGTCTCCACCATTGCTTACCGCTCTACTGCGGGTTCATTCTTAATTGGTCGCAGTATAGCGGTAGTCATTCGCTAACCGCCATCCATTGACGCCTTACTGCGTACCTTCATTCTACCACGCTACCGCGGGTTTCACTTTCGCTGTTGGCGGTATGGCGGTGTCTAGCATTCATTGTTATCTCTCATCGTTACTCGCATTACCACGGTCTACTTGTTGCCTGCTCTCGATATCGTGGTAGCCACCAACCGTTATCTTCCTTGTTACTCGGTTACCGTAGTCTGTGGTTTGACCGCCCATGGTGCCACTGTATGCTCGTTGTTGACCGCTAGCCATTTACCACTATCACCACGGTCATTGTTTTAGTGGCTACAGTATAGGAGTAACGGCTTGCCTTTGACCACCACACTACCGCGGTCAGTTTGATGACTGTCCACGGTGTAGCAGTATGAAGTAGATAGGTAAAAAATTTGAAATATTAAAGCAATGGAAAGAAATATATGATGTTTTATCATTTAGGAGGAGCAATAAAATGAAGATTCTTTTATGAAAAGGTAGGAAAAATATAATGGAACTAAATGTGGAGGAAAATGTGAGGCTATATAGACCAAAAATAAGGCGGTGAAATAAGGGTGAAAATCTTTCTTAGCACTATAGAGGGTGGTGAATGAATTTTTGATGAGAAAATTTTGAAAGTATTAGGCTCAAAATAGGAA
This sequence comes from Sequoiadendron giganteum, assembly GCA_007115665.2. Taxonomy (NCBI): domain Eukaryota; kingdom Viridiplantae; phylum Streptophyta; class Pinopsida; order Cupressales; family Cupressaceae; genus Sequoiadendron; species Sequoiadendron giganteum. The sequence goes on from CM021103.1 coordinate 318,453,617, forward strand.
AAATCCCTTAGGATTTTAGTGAAAATTATCAGTTCTAACAGTTGTGATATAGGAACAAGGTTTTTTGGTGATAAGACTATAAAATTAAGAGCTGGAGGTGTTGATGTTGACCTCCTTGGTGTATCAAATTGTCTTCTTGTTGTTTTGCCTCTCCTTCATGGTGGGGACAGTTGCAGGTACTCAAATGGTATAGAAATGTATCTTGTTTATATTTTTCGCATGCACAAGCTCCACTAAGTTTGCATACAAAATCAGAACCGAAGTCACCAGGTATATTAAAAAAGGCCTCCAAAAGGCTGAATAAAATTATTGCATACACCAAACAACAATTTACAAAAACTGATTTAAAATTTCTCTGAAATTAATTTTCAGAGTCCCATCGGGTGTGCCAAAAACTATTATCAATCAGATATGCACCCTATGCTAAATTTGCATAATTTAACTATCTGTTGACACATGGAAACCTTCTTCAGATATGGGTGATCTGATCAAAGAAGGAATCTCGAGAATGAGTTGGTTCTCCTAATGGTATATTCTATTCTAAATGATCTTATGAGGGAAAGAGTTAGAAGATAACTGAAATGAAACCTATGAATTAAAGTGATTTTCAGGACTTAAAGATGACTTAATGATGACTCTGGTTTTTACCCACAAACAACTCTTAGAAAAACAATAGTACTTCACAATTTCTCATGAACACTTAACACATAATTGATTTGCATGAATATTTAGGTTTAAATCCAACAAAGCAACCTATATTTTATGAACTGTCTATATCAAAACTGCAATTTTAGGACATAAAAGGATTCAGTAAATTGAAGGAGTATCAAAGTTTGAGTACAAATTTTTTCTTACACAAATATTTGTTTCAGTATGATAGGAAGAAAATAATGAATATGAACTGAGAAAAAACCCTAAGTTTTTTCCTAAAATAAAAACTCTAAAACCCTAATCCGAGCTCAAAAAAATCTAAAAAAAAATCATGTAAAACTACTCCATCATGAGTAACTGAAATGGAAAATTCTCACTTTTTGCATGTGCATGCTAAAAAGCACCTAAAAATAGGTCTACTTTTCTTTAAAAGCAAAAAAGACACCTTATCTCCTCTCCATGCAACTCAAATCTGCCCAATAAAAGTCAAACTCTCTTTTGCCTTACAAACTGCTAAAAATAGCAAGAAAGAATAAAACAATTTATAGGATATTGTTTTATCTTTTGCTTTACAAAACATGTAGTTTTATTCTTTTCTCCAATTTGATCATTTTTTTGCAATAAAGATTAAAAATATTTACAAAACAATACCTTATCTCTCCATTACAAATTTGATTTTTCTTAGAAAAAATCATAAAAAAATAAGTCATCTCTATCAATGTTTTAATTGATTTCTTTAAAACCAATTGAGAAAATAAATGCCTAAGACATATGTTACTTATCTAAGGCATGAGTAATTTCAAAATTTATATTTTAATTGATTTCTTCAAAATCAATTAAAAATAACCTAAGGCACTCAACTACTCTCCATTTTTTACAAAGGCATAAGTTTGATGTTACATAAATACCTAAAGTCTTTACACCATGAAATATTTTATCAAAACAAGCCTAAAGACTTAGGCATATGAAAAATACACAAATTCAAAAGCTCGACCTAGTGGAAATACCCTCAGCCACATAGAGTATTAAAATCAAATTTCATATTTCTAAAGTTATGCAACTTTCCCCATGGGTCGAATTAGGGCATTTTAGAAGATAGAAAAAAACTTGAAACAAACCCTAATCCTCATTTCATTTCACACTTATGAATTTTGGAGAGAAGGCTCTGCCTAGAAGAAGTGTCGCCACCATGTAAGCTAAGTTTTCAGTTTGAAATGCTTGGGAACTTCAAATTTTAGCCTTCAAAATGGTTGATTTTCTCTCTGCAATTCATGGTAAGTTATTTTCAAAGTATTTTGTGGCTTTCCTCTTCACTTTGAAGGCAAAAAATGACCTTCAAGGTTGCGTCTTACACGTGCTTATTGTCAGATTTTCCTTTATCCATTTATCTGTGCTTTGTTTATACTCTCCTCGGCTGCCATTATGAGGGTTCAACCCCTTGATCTAGAAGCTCTGTGAGCTTGGCCGCATCTTAGTGTTCTCCTATAGGCATGAAATGGTAAGTTTACCTTCTAGCTTTGCATTTTCTTCTTACAAAATCTTCTTTTTGAAAAGAATGATTTGTTAACTTAAAAAAAATACAGGCCCTCCTTATAGGCCGCCCCATGTATAGACTCAATCTATATTTTCCTTGAGCTCAAATGTTGTTACAAGCTCAAAAATGGCTTTCTTCCTCTTTCTTTCATATTCTCCACTCGAACTATCATATGGGTATTCACCTTTTTCAAAAAAGAAAAGCTCTTCATGCTCAGCCTGACATGCATTTGTATCTCTGTGTTGACATTTATCTTCACCAGGATCGACCCATGATAGCTCCATACATTTTGAATTATTTTCATGAGCTCATAAAGCTCTATGGCCACGACCTATATACCTTGTTTCTCATTATTTTGAAGAGCTCCAAAGCTCACCACTATATATTTCGATGCTTTCATGTCTGAAAATAAAACCCCATGTGGGTAATTGTATTTTTTGAAATAAAATTGTTTATCTTGCACTTTTGTATTTTCTGTCAAAACACTCCAATGGGTAAACTGAAATAATGAGAAATCTGTGTTTCTACTAAAAACCCCCATGTGGGTATGTGTGAAAATGAAAGAAAACCTTTCATATTCTAAAATGAAATCCACATCTTTCTTTTATTCTGAATTTGTAAATTAAAACCCCAAAAATGGGTATTATGTATTTGAAATGATAAGTCTGCATTCAAAGTTAAAACCTATGTATTTTCCAGAATATATTTTTAATGAAGAGAGCTTTCCTTTCTACCTTGAAAACAACCTCTGTAGCACTTGTTTCACATTACTTTTTGTTAGAATGCAAATTTACCTTAACAAAGAATAATTTTAACAGACAAGCTAAATCCTTTCACTGTTTACCTTTGCATTCATTCAAAATCACACAAAACCTCCATTTTCTCTCAAAAGCACTTTATTTACTTGTCTTGAAAATGGAATTCAACCAACATGATACACATGTCATTGTTTTTTTGCTGAAGTAAATTTGGGACAACACCTTTACTTTTGCTTATACCTACTATAGCAACATTAATGTTTTGTAGGTTGCTTTGATGTTTACTATCATTTATTTTGTTTACTTAAATGTTTCAAAAATATGTACATCCTTATTTCAGAATTTCCATGACATAAAGCAATGTTTCTTACTATGTTCATGAGTTCACAAATTGCTTTGTCCATAACCAGATTCGACCTCTTTGATTTAGTTGCACATTGCATTCACCTTGATCACTCATCTCATATTAAAATGACTCAAAAAAGAGTGCATTCTCAGCTCAAACACACCACAAAATAAGGAAAATGAGAAACTGAAACTCCATATACTTTCATTATTTAGTAGTGCTCTGTTGATGAGGCCTGTTCACTATCACGATTATGACATGAAACATTTGTTGTACTAGAAAGAACACTTTGAAACAGTATGAATCAAACATGAACAAAAAATATGGCAGAAAAATGCAATCATTTGTGAGTATTAAAACTTTTTCTAGTATGAAATTGATGCACATCAGTTGATTCGAGTTCATTGAGTTCATTGTCCATTTTTAATTTTCATTTCATTGCTTTGATCTAACTATTATGAATGAATAATGAACTTGATTGCTCTTTATTTAAATCTTCTTTTCTCCCTTATGAATTGCTTAGATGAGCATGATAAGTATCTTCTTACTCAACCCCACTTGTAAGTTTAAGGGTTAGCATGCCGAGTTCTACCCTTGTGGGAGCCCGTTTTAATCCACATGCTTTTATGTCTTCATAAGATGATCAACTACATTGATTTTCCTATACCTGCACAAGAAAAAAACAATGTTAGCAAAACAATATATTATTATGATGTTTCCTTCTTTTCTTATGTCCATCTCTCATTATCTCAACTATTTCAATGTATTGTTAGCAACATTTTACATTATTGTCAGTGGTTCATATAGGAATGTTCATAATCAAAGCTCTAACAACCCTTTTCTTCTCTTATAGGTCGATCAGAGCTTGATGATGAAGGATGGTGCACCACTCCTGGATCAACCAACAACAACAGGAAATGATGATTATGTTCATGCTTATGTGTTTTCTTTTCCCGCATCTTCAATACTGCAACATGCTCTTTATGATGCATTGTGATAGTTACTTCCACAACTTGTGTGGATCTTTTAAAAATTCTCTTCCTTCTTTTCATTTTTAAAAGAAATGTATCAAAATATAAAATGTACAATCATTTGTATTCTTGCAATCAAATGAAACATTGTAATATAACAATATTGTGAAATAAATGAAAGCGATTGATATGCTTGATCATTTGTATGTTCAATTTTATATTTCATTTCACTTGCAAAGCACTGAACAATAAATATTGAACCTCAGTTCACTTAAACAATGCATAACTAACACTTGATAAATGAAGTGAAAACAATACTTAATGCACATGCATAAAATAACTAAAATTCCACTTTAAGATATAACAAATTAATCAGCTCTACCAACTGATTTGTAGTGAAAATTGGTAACAGTTAACATCCTTTGTCTTAAATTTTAGGATTCATATCCTTAGCATTATCTTAGTCTCATTTAGATTCATAGCATACCCTTTGACCATAGATTCATTATCAAGCCTTAGTCTTGGACTTAAATTACACTTTCACTTTGCATCCTTATATCCCGAAAATACAAAAAGTCATAGCTTGATTTCATCTTAGCCTTAGCATCATTATCCTTGATCATTAATTAGTCTACCTTTGGTATCCTTTGCAACCATTAGTTTCATTTATCTTCATCCCTTATTCATCATTATCCTTGCATGATCACCTTGCATACTTATATCCAAAAAATCCCAAAAACATAGTTTAGCTTCATTATCATGTTACATTACCTTCCAACTTGTAAGTCTTACATGGTTAAAACAAGGCCACAAAATAAAATAAAGGGCATGGATTCCTTAAAATATCCTTATTCTAGTCCACATCATGACACCAAATTTGGATCAAATTCAAATCAATCTACTCCACAAAGAGACCCAACCAACAAATTGGACAATCTAAATCTATACAAATTCAACAAGAAAAAGACTCCCAAAGAGATTGAAAGAGCTTACCGAGTCTAATAATTTTACGCATGGTTGATGAGCTCATTAGTTTTGATCCTAATAGATTCTTCTATGCACTAGCCAAAAAGGGTGCTAAACTTCCTCAAGGCTTTGATGTCTCAACCATTGTAGAAGAAGATACCCAAAATCCATTTGCATTAAGGATTCTATCTTCACAAAAAAACTCAACTATACCACTTGGGACCACAACACACATGAAAACCACTACCACACAATCCCTAGCATCTCCACATTTGGAAACAAGGTGGTCCATGCAATTACACAAGGATAAAATTTCACATTTGGAAGCTCATTGAATACCATGGGTAATACCTTCACAAACCCTCTTTTTCAAAACACAAACCAAGGTCCTATATCACAAGGTCCCATGCCTACACTCCAAAACATGAACCAAGGTCCCTCATTCCAATTTAAAAGTACACCATTATCAAATCAAAATCAACCAAATAAATCTAGGATAATTCACATTGTTCCACAAAGGGTGCCAAACCAAAACATTAATCAAGGACCTACCCCATCATTCCAAAAAATCAATCAAGGACCTACTCCATCATTCCAAAATGAAAATCAAGGACCCACACCATCTTTCCAAAACACAAATCAAGGAACAACATTTCAAATCCAAGGAAAAAATCAAGGGCATACACCACAATTCCAAAACACTATACCACACACAAACATGACGTTTGGGAAAAATCTAAATTTCAATTCCACTCCAAACCAAAACAAGCCACATCAACATGGTAACCAAGGTCCTAGACCATAGAATGTCAACTCAAATCCAAATCCAACATATGACCTCAACACCAATGTCATAAAACCAAATCAAACCAACACAACACCATCTCTTGCAAATAACTTGATGCAACAAATGCAAGCCATACAATGACAAATTACAAAAATGTAATTGGGAAATAACAAGAAAACCTATTCCATGGAGGAATTGTTCCCCTTTCCATTCGACAAAAATATATGCATGCCACCCTTTCCCCCTCACTTCACGACACCAGCTTTACCTAAGTATAAAGGGGAAGGAGATCCGATATAAGAAGTCTCATATGATCCTACCTATTTGATGAGACTACTCCCACGAAGTCTCATGGGACCATCCCTAGATTGGTTTGCACATCTTCCTCCTGGGATTAGAACATGGGGTGAACTGGCTGATAAATTCATTAATCACTTTGCCTTTAACATTGAAAGTGACATCATCCTCTCAACATTATGCACAACTAAACAAGAAGAAGGGGAGTCACTTACTTCATTTTACCAAATATTGTGAAATATAGCTAGCAAGTTCCCTTGTCGCATTCTTGAGAAACAACTAGTCACCATGTTTGTGGAAAACCTAAATGTTGAAATGATGAGTGGTATTCAAATCCAATGTTGCACAACTTTTGGTGAAATCCTTGAGAAATGTGTCCTTATTGAAAAAGGTCTTGTCGCAAAAGTACTATTCAAAGTACACAAAGAGACTCCAAAGCCCAAAAATGACAAAATAAAATATTGGTCGCAAAACAAGAATTCCATGAATGATGGAGTTGTTGATGCCAAAGTGATAAACAAAGGCCCTACCATTCATATCGAATTTCCTTCCTCATCAAATACATAAAATACCCAAACACAAGGCCAAAGTCAAACATTGAACGTGATTCAAAACAATCAACAATGCAGAGGTCCTCCCCACGCCAAGAGAACATACAACCAATTGGGTGAGCCCATTGAATCAGTCCTAAAACAACTTTTGTAATCCAATGTCATGCAAGTACTAGATATCAAAAAATATGAACCCTCATTAATCAAGCCCGATTGGTGGAAGGAAGATGAATACTATGAATATCACTATGGAAAGGGACACAAAACATCTAGATGTTGGACACTCAAAAATTTCATTCAAGACCTTGTTGAAAATGGAACCATTTTGATTGGTGATTCACAAGGAAAAAAAAATGATGATCATAACATATTTAAAACTCCCTTGCAAGACCATGACAAAAGAAAAGTCTCTAGTTTAGGGAATAACAACAATGACAATGATGCCACTATGAAACATGATTATAACACTATTATCCTTAATGTAAGACCCTTTGATGATTACATTTCCACCATTACCATAAATAAGCCAATTCAAAATGTGTTATCACCACTCACAAATCCAAGATAACTCTTCTAGGACCTACTTCCAATCCACAACCGAAAATCCAGTATAATCTCCTAGATCAACTAGGGAAGACTATCGCACAAAATTTCATTATAGAGATCCTTCGCATATCACCACAACATAGAGCTATCCTTGATAAATCCTTGCAAGATTCATTTGTACCTGTTAATCTAGCTGTCAATGAATTTTAGGTCATGGTTGGATACCTAGCTATGCCGCATCATGTCACCTTCTCTGAATAAGACTTTTCCGCATAAAATTTTGATCATAACGATGCCCTACACCTTGAAGTTTGAGTTAATAAACATAAGATCAAATGAGTCCTAGTAGATGGTGGAGAAAGTCTAAACATTTTGTCACTAAAATTGGTTAAAGCATTGAGATACTCTAAGAATTACATAGACCAAACCAAGAAAATTGTTATCAAATCTTATGATGATTTTGAGCGCTCATCTAAAGGAGTAATTTTGCTTCCCATAAGAGTTAGTTTAGCAATATAGAACATAGTGTTTCATGTCTTGGCTCTGGATTTACACTACAACCTTCTCCTTGGTCATCCATGGATTCATTCCATGAAATATATTCCATCCACATACCACCAATTCCTCAAGTTCCCACACAATGGCACTGAAATTACTATTCTTGGCAACCCTAACCCCTTCCAGTATTGTACAAACCTAAAAGGAATCGTTGAGCATCAAGCACCCATAAATATAGAGGCCTCATCTTCCACTTCATAACACTACATTGATCCATCTACCCTTGTCAAATCACCCACTCCATTCACCCCACCATCCATGCCCAAAATCCATATTCAAGCTAAAGGCTACAGAGAATACAATATGAAGAGCTTATTTTGCATTGGAAAGTTAACCAAATCACCAAAGTCTTATGGAAAAATACATCCTATGCATCCTAAGATTATCATCCACAATCCTCCCACCATTTTCACTAAATGGGGGAATTAGCTAAAGAATCTCTAGATGAACAAATTTATACATGGTTGTATAAAGAAGAGGGAGGAGACAGAGCCTAAACAGTTACCAATTGAACAATATCCAAAAGGTTTCCTTTTAATGAAGCAACAAGGATATGATGGACACAACAACCTTGGTTTAAAACAAAAGGGATATCAGAACCTTTACTGCCTACTAAATTACCAAAATATGTTGGGTTGGGGTATGTTCCACCAAAATTGAGTCCTCCAAGTACTAATTTAACCTTGAATGAGGTCATTGATGCTTCAGATGAGATTGATACATTTGAGAAATCTTACAACCTTGATGTTGATTCCAATGAGTATGAATGGGATTCATTTTCCTCCACTACTGACCTTGGCCTTGATGAAATATTTAGAGAACCTGGCAAGCCTACCCTTGAAGCAAGATTCAATCAAACACTTATAATTGATTCCCCACAAAACCCATTACATTCCTACCAAAATATCTCCTTGCAAATGGGAGCTTGGATTTAAACCTTCTAGGAACCCGATGACTCTACTTCCATCTTCACCTTATTTTCCTATGCCATGAACCTTAAAAATATTGATGATGGCTTACCTCTCATCTATTATCAACTAATAGATTTGGATCAACAAGAACCACCGAGTTTAGATACATTCAAGAGCGACAAAGAAATTTTTGAGTTCATGGGACTTCGTGAGGGTATACTGAGTGGGGTTCATAAGTTTGGATTTGTCATAGAAATCAATTGTGTAGCATAATTTGGTGAGGTTGTCCTTTCCTCTAGTCACAAAAGTGAAAATTAAAAAATTAAAAATAAAAATAATAGGTCTTCAGGTGAAAACTGAAAGGCACGTACTGACCATGAAAAAGTAAAAATAAAGGATGTATTTGAAGGTGAAAACCTCTCTAAGGTTCCTAAGGATGGAGGAATAGACAATATCCCTATAGACTGGGATATATCATCATTTCTTATAGAGAAAACAAAAGAAGTGAACATTGGGACACAAGAAAATTCTAGAATCATACAATTAGCAGCATCTTTGACCACCAAAGAAAAGCTTGAGTTTACAACATTCTTTTCAGAAATACAAGTTAATTTTGCATGGTCATATGTTGATATTACTAGATTGGATCCTAAGCTTTTTCTACATCACCTACCACTATTACCAAATGCCAAACCATATAAACATAAACTAAGGAAAATGCATCCATAGATTGCACTATTGGTCAAGGTGGAACTAAAGAAACTATTGGATGTTGGATTCATATGCTCTATTGACTATGTCAATTAGATATCAAATCTTTTTCCTATCATGAAACTAAATGGGAAAATCAGAGTATGTACAAATTTCAGAGATCTTAATAAATCTTGTCCTAAAGATGATTTGCCCTTACCAAATAATGACATCATAGTGGACCTCGTTGTTGGATATGAAACGCAATCACTTATGGATGGATTCCCATATAAGAATTACTCTTGAAGATCAATTGACGATAGATTTCATATGCACTTTGGGAACTTTCTATTGGAATGTTATGCCATTTAGACTTAAAAACGTTGGAGCTACATATCAAAGAGCCACAACCACCATATTCCATGATTATATGCATGTACTTATAGAGGATTATGTTGATGATCTTCTTTCAAAATCTCTAGAATTAAGTGGTCACCTAACATTCTTGTACAATATCTTCACACAACTTGAAAAGTACAAACTCGGGTTAAATCCAAAGAAATGTGTTTTTGGGGTCCAATCATGCAAACTTCTAGGCTATATTGTCTCTTGCAGAGGAATAGAGGTTGATCCCACCAAAGTCAAAGCTATCTTGAATATTCCATCGCCAACCAACATTAGTCAATTAAGGACCTTACAAGGAAGATTGCAATCAATCCATAGGTTCATTGCTCAACAAGTAGACACAATTCATCCATTTCAACATCTGTTACGTAAAGGAATTCCCTTCAATTGGACAGAGAAATTCCAAGAAGCATTTGATCAGATCAAGAGTTATCTATTGAGCACACCAGTTCTTATGCCTCTAATTGATGGAAGACATTTGATATTTTATGTGACAACAACTACTTTAGCACTGGGGGCATTATTAGCACAGAATAAAAATGATGGTAAAGAACAAGCAATCTACTACATTAGTCGCACTTTGGTTAGATATGAGTTGAACTACAGCCTTATTGAATGAGAATGTCTAGTAGTTGTATTTGAAACTCATAAATTGAGACATTACACGTTGAACCATAAGACAAAACTAATAGCCAAGATTGATCCTCTAAAATATATTCTCAACAAAGAAGCCCTGATAAGAAGATTAGCTGAGTGGGTTATGATCTTAAGTGAGTATGACATTGAGTGCACTAATCAAAAAGAAATAAAAGGACAAGTGATAGTTGATCAGCTCACAGATACACCAATAAAGGAAAATCATCCTCTAATATTTGACTTCCTAGATGAATCTATCTTTTTCATAGACACACCAACAACGTGGAAACTATACTTTGATGGATCTTACACTATTCATGGTTCAGGAGCTAGTATTTATTCATCACACCTCAAGGGGATTTCATTACTAAGTCATTTTGAATAGAATTTCCATGCACTAATAACATAGTTGATTATGAAGCATTATTGATAGGATTCTGAATGGCAATAAAATGGAAAATAAAGGATCTTCAATTTTATGGTGATTCCTAGTTAGTGATCAAGAAATTCACTGATGATTATGATACCAAAGATGAGAAACTTATGCCCTACAAGTGCATGGTTGATAGTTTCATACTGTACTTTGAATCTATTACCTTTGAACAGATACCAAGAATCCAAAACAAAGCAACTAACACAATGGCTACAATTGGATCTCTCTTGGACATTCCTAACAATGCATCACAATATGAGTTCTTGGTAGAACAATTGTTGGTCCCTACATTCGATGTCCCCAAAAATAAACTTGTTGGTCTTGAATCTCCTTGGTATAAATACATTTACAATTATTTGCATGACAAAAATCTCCCTCCCAACTTGTCCTCCAACCAACACAAAAACTTTATCCAACAAGCCTCTAAATATGCCATCATTGGAGATACCCTTTACCGTCACAATCTAGATAGCACCCTCCTTCGATGTTTGAACTCAAATGAAACACAATTGGCATTACAAGAGGTTCATCATGGTATATGTGGAGCTCACTCTATTAGTCCTACCCTAGCTAAAAATCTCATGAGGATGGGATATTATTGGCCTACAATGGAATGTGATGCCTATCACTTTGTGAAGAAATTTCACCAGTGTATGATTCATGGATATCTTATACATGTGCCAGCTTAGGACTTGCATCCACTCACATCACCATGGCCATTATCTCAATGGGGACTCAACCTCGTAGGAAAGATCCATCCCACTTTTGAAAATGGACATAATTTTATCCTTGTTTCTATTGAATACTTTACCAAGTGGATTGAAGCCATCCCAATGACCTAAATTACTAGAAAGTAGATAGCAAAGTTCATCTTGAATTAAATTATATATCGTTATGGTATCCCGCAGTCCATCATTATAGAAAATGGCTTCCCTTTTAAGAATCAATATGTCCATGAACTTTGTGAAAATTTTCATATCCAAAACCACTTTGATACCTCATATTACCCCCAGGGTAATGGCCAAGTTGAGGCATCTATAAGACTATCCTTAAAATCTTAAAGAAGATTGTCAATGATGCTAGTTGTGACTGGCACCTCCAACTCAATCCTGATTTATGGGCCTACCGTACCAATGTTTGTGCCCCTACAAGAGCCACTCCATATTCCCTTGTCTTCAGATCTGAGTCCATACTTCCTAGTAAGGTCAAGTTACCATCCCTAAGAGTATCTATGCAAGCATTGATTGATCAAGAAGAATACCACGTATCACATCTACATGAGCTAGAGTTACGAGATGAAAAGAGATAGAATGATTTGACACATTTACAAGCATATCAGAACCACCTCTGATGCAGCTACAATAAGAAGGTATGACCTAGAAGTTTTGACATTGGTGACTTAGTCCTGAAAGAGAATTCAAAGAATCAAAGAGATCAAGAAAAGCCCAGAAATTTTGAACCTAATTGGTTGGGTCCTTATATCATTATAGCATCATATGGATCTAGTTCTTATAAGATCTCTACTCTTAAAGGTGAGCCATTGACCAAGCCGATCAACAACATGCACCTTCACAATTACTACACTTAATTCTCAGAGTATCCCTTCAAAAAGTTAAAAAATACAAAAAAAATCAAAAAAACAAAAAAAAAGTCACCCTGATGAAAACTTGGTAAATAGGCATCTTGATTACAACCAAAAAAACTAAAGAGAATTCATCCAAAAGTGAAAACCACTTCGGTGGCACTTTGGAAACCATGGTGAAAACCTAGCAAACAAGAACCATGTGTATTCAGTCTATGCTCCTCCATCCACTATCACACCACCTAGTCTTTTATCATTCCCTCATCCATTCACACATCCCTCATCCATAATAAAGCTTCATTATCCTTTCCATGGCCTTAGAACCATTGACATTTAGCATCCTCCACTGTCATGATCACCCTTTACATCCATCAATCCCCATGTGCATAAAAATTTGGTCATGTACTTGAGTGAGGGAAATTCCTTGACTTATGTCTTCATGGGATCTGACACATGGTATCAAATTTCATAAAACATAAAAAATCCAAAAAAATCATAAAACCTTCAAAATCCCAAAAAAAAATCATAAGACCTTCAAATTACAAAAAATCATAAAACATCAAAATCCAAAAAAAAATCATAAAACATCAAAATCCAAAAAAAATCATAAAACATCAAAATCCCAAAACAATCATAAAACATCAAAAATCCAAAACAAAATCATAAAACATCAAAATCCAAAAACATCAGAAAACATAAAAAATTTCCAAAAACGTTAGATTCTGAGTCTGAGCCAAGGTCAATATATGTTAGAGTGGTCAAACTACGTTGTCTGTATGCATTTTCTATGTAGGCAAGGCCCTCAATCGATGGGCCCCTGAGACATTAGGTCAGTCCTTTTAGTTTTGTCCAAATAAAATCATGACTCACTCTTTTGTCAAATAAAACAAGGTCAAGTCATGTTGAGCTATGAGGTCTCTACGTGTATAACATAGGAAATGCCATCAATCAATGATCCCTTGAGGCCATAGGTTAGTCCTTAGGGTTTTTCGAGTCTAGTTGTATTCTTTGTCCGCAAGTAATCATCATTCAAACCGAATCATGAATCAACAAAAAAACATAACAAAGAAATTTTTAATCTTAAATCAATCTTCAATCAATCAATTACCTTATCATCAATCACTACCAATTCATTAGTCTTATATCAAAATGGGGCATTATGTCATTTGTCTCATTCATTCTTATCGCTTGTATTCTATCAAGATGTGTCCTTCCTGCAATTAGACATTGTCTTTGGTCAATACTGTCATTCGCCTTCAACAAGTTATGTCTTTCTTATAGCTAGTTGTTTATCAAAATGGTCAATTAGTCAACTTTATCATATGTGTTCCTTGCCTTAAACATGATACTTATTTCTTGAAATTAGGTGTCATTGCATTGACCACTCATATCAATCAAATCTTATTAGATCAATTCACGTTTGTCACTTGGTAAATCAATCTTATCATCTTGGTCAATTAATCTTGCCTTAATCAATATGTGTCTTTCCTAAAACTGGGTGCAATCAATCAAATCAATTAAGCAACCTTTTTCAACTTATCAATCATCTTCGGTCAAACAATCAATCAATTGGTCATCTCGGTCATCTTGGTCAACCTGATCAATTAATCTTAATATTGGAAAACACTATCTCTTTAGCAAACACTTTGTTGGTATGCATTTGTCTTATCTTTTTGATCGGTTTTGGTCATGTTACTAGTTACCTCAAGGATGTCCAAAAGGACTTAGAGGGACGATGATGGATCATGACCTCTTTTCTTTGCTTGTTGTTTATGGTTTGTCTTGGCAAAAAGACTGGGATAATTGGGTCCTTAGTATGATTCAAGGAATTCATTGTCTTTTGATTTCTTGTCTCTCACAAATGGTCACCTCGCACAACTTGGTCTATGTCATACCATGGTGTTTATGTTCTATTTGAGACAGTTTTGACACCCGATGATGAAAAATATAAAAGCATGAAATTATGTCCTTTGTCATTTCCCATCTAACATTCCATCTTCCTTGCCTTCTTCCATGCTAACATCCATCTCTTCCATGCTAACATTTCTTATGTCTGCATCTTGACAGATTCTATGACACACAAAAATATCTCGCATACACGATCATGTTAGGAAGCATTATAAAAAGAATTTTCACCACATATATTTGTATGAGAAAATACAAAAGCATAGAAATTATCCATATATCTTTAATATTTCATCGCATCACACTCTAACAAATTATGACCTTGCATTTTACATTACGATCATAGTTCATTTGTATTTTCTATATTTAACATATATTCCATCACATTACATTGCATTATATTAATAACATTATGGAATATCATATCATACATCATATTTTACATTAACATTTCTCATCATTACATACATAACCTATAGGAATCATTACATCAACATTAATTACATTTACATATCACATTGCATCATAAAATTAGGCCATTTGTACAACATTCATAATCCATATATATCATAAAGGTATAAATAAATGCATAATCATCATCATATCAAATCATCACACGATCATATAGAATGCATACAGAGCATAAAAACATGAACATCCATAAGCATAACATAATGGTAAACATAAAGCATAATCACATAAAACTACATATCATAAACCATCGCCAAAAATCATATTGATATATCACTCAAAATATGTGTCATAGATACAATGTCAAGATGTATCATGCCCATCAAAAATGGAGCTCATAGGCTTGATAATCAAAATACAGTGTCCATATACAAAATAACAAAAGATGCTCTAGCTTGAGCTGCCCTGCTCTCATGATCATGGTTCCTCCCTGTCCTCTTGTTGAGGTGTGTTTGGAGACTTGTGCTCTATTGCCAATGGTCTATCATAGGGAATGGACCATCTCGGGGCTGATGTCTCCAACCTCTCTAACCTACTGTGGGAGTGCCTATTGTGGGTCCTACTATGTGTCCTACCATGTGAGCCACTCTCAATCTATGAGAATGTAGGCTCTCTCCTCTCTGGTGGTAACCCCTCTCATACAGGTCTCTGTAACACTACATCACCCTACTAGAACTAGTGTACTCCCAAGAAACATCCACTATAGACCCACTATATGTTTTCATAAACTCTATCATCCTCTGATCAATCTATTGTTGGCTGATGACAACTAGATCCCTCTCTATTTGAAAATTGTCTCTCTCGAAGTTAAGGCCATCTCTCTCTATTGTAATTGTCCTCGGCTTGGCCTCTATGGTCTATACCCAAGCCTGCAGGGTAGCTATCCTCTACTCTGCATTGCTCTCATCTACTTTGAACTTTCCCTCCTCTAGCCCCTCCTCCTCACCCATCCCCATGATAATCCTCTCTCAGAGGACTCTCTTTGCCTCTCCCATCTCTCGATCCTTTGCATGCTCCTCAACCTCCATTATGTCTACCTCTAGGTGTGCCACCTCTAGATTTGGAATCTCTACATGTTGTTCTCCCTCTTTCACTTCCATCTCTGCTACTACCCTCACCTCTAGCTGATACTACCCCTCCTCCTCCTAGATTAGTGATAAATGTCCCACCACCTGTCATCCTCCATCTCTCTTCCTCTAGTGGCAGTCTCCTCCTTGACCTCCCTAACCATCTCCTCCATCATCTCATCCATCTCCCCACCCTCCATCTCCTCACCCTCCAACCCTTTGTCCTTTGTCTACTCTTCGGCCTCTCGGGCCCCTACCTTGACACTCTACAGGTGTTGGTGGCTTTGGATTTGTATAAGGTGATGACCTATGCATCTACCACCATGCATCATACTTGAGATTCATCCCTGCATCTCCCTCTCCCCCTCACCATCCCCACTATATCATATGTAGATCATTAATCTCCTACTTAGTCATGGTCACTAGTATCTGCTATCCCCATGGGTGCACCTCCTGAGATGATCGTGTAAACTCTATTGTGCCTATCGGGATACCTTGTCTCTCTCCAAATTGTCATCTGACCCGCTCTGGAAAATACATATCAATAATGTGTTGAGACTGTACTATGTGTCCTATTAGGTACCTCAATTTTTGAAACCATGGCAAATGATCATCCTCCCCTACCCAAAAATCATAATATTTGAAAGGTCTCTAGACAAAGCTAACTAGAGTATCAATCTCATGCCTCCAATAACCTATATCACCCACATGTGTCTACATGATCACACCTCGATTTAGATATGCATATGGAGCACCAGCCCCCAACTATCATGCCACTAATGTTCAGAACACTACTATGTGCTCCCATGCCCATATCATCAACAAAGTGACCCCACAAGTCAAGCTCTATCCCCCTCTACATACAATTTCGTGAAGCTGGAAGTATAACATGCCCAATAGACATGGTCCCCATGCATATACCATCTCCTCCTAGACCATCCCTATCAGCATCTCACCCCAGCCCACTAGAAATCATTGACCCTTGCGATTTGGAATCATAACCCCTGCAATTAGTGTGCATAGTATGTAGTCATATCGGTCATATCTCTCAGCTAGAGTCTCTCATTTGATCTCATAGTTCTGGATCCCAAGCTTTGAATCGTCACAATCATAATAATCATAAAGGGCCCGCAAACCTCGAATAGGGTCATATCGAACCCGCTCTCTATGAATTGACAACCGTAAGATCCTGTACACATCTTTCAAGGTAACTGTCACCTCCCTAATTGGTAGATGGAACTAGAAGTCTCTAATTTCCACTGTTTCACTAGCGTCGTCAATATGCCCATGTTTTCCCTGATAACGGGCATATAGGTAACATAGAATTATCTAAGACTAACAACACCTGTTTCCATGTCATCCAATTGGTCTTGCATTCGAAATACATCTGGTCATGACTCCTGCATGTAAATAGTAGGTAGAACAACCTGAAGTCATCACATCAATCTGAAACCTTGATTTGACCTATTGAACCTAAGTTGACCAAGTCCTTCTATCCTAAATTGGGGCAGAATTTTCACCAGATAATTATGTCATTGTTTTGTCAAATGCGTCACATGCATTCCTAGTGGCTCGCAACTGTAATTGTGTCGCTCATTTTTCACATGCTTCATTTCATACCATGCTTGCATCACCAAAATTTTATTGTGTCATTCCTAACCGTGTGTGTGACTTAGAAAGTCAGTTGCAGTGCACCTTCAGATGTGTCACAACGCAACTGTCCCTGCCCTAGACCTAATCAATTGCATTGCAATGTGACAATTACGGTGAACTACTTCTAACTTGTGTCACTCGTGAATGCAATTGTGTCGCACATTGTGCAACACAATTTTCTACTAAATGCTTCCTAGCTAAACATGTAAGAAAATAAAAAAAATTACAAAGTGGGTTTGTAGTACTTACCAGCGTAGGTGCTCCCTTAGGATGGCAGAAGGTTCAAATGTAGTAGCCTTTGTGTGCAACATCCGGAATAGGTGACATCTCCTTAGCTTTTATCACTTAGAGCTCCTAAGTTTTCTAAATTTGGAATGCACAAATGACTTATTTTTCTTAATCAGGGTCTTATTTATAGCCTAAAAAATTAGGGTTTGCACTTGGCTTGTGTACTAGGCACACTCTCGGACACCCTTGAACCTACATTTGACCCCCTTAACGACCTCCAAAATCAATTTTTTCTTCACCGTTGAACTCCTAGCGATCAATATATCTTATCAAGACAATTTTTATTAAAAAAAATGATTTTTTTAAAAAATTTGGAAAAACTTTCTGAGGGGGCATTACCTCTACCCTGCTTTTACTAGGGTATCTTTTGACTGAATTTCTTTGACACAATGTGATGAATTGCATTATGTTAAAGAGGTTCAAAATGTAGACACTGAAAATTTTCTTAGTCTATGAATGTCATTTTTCTTGGTCTTCGTCTTCACATAATTAAGTAATTTTAATTATTTAATTATTCTTGATCACATTCCTCTATTAAAAATAATTTATAATTATTTGATTAATTCACTCTTTAACTTTATTCTTCTATGATCAATTAAATAAAATTAATTGTGTCGCTAACACCCCTTTCTTCAATAATTAAATAAATCATTATTTATTTAATTATTTATCTTTTATCATCCGCTAATAGTCAAATGATAATAATAAGTATTTGTCTATTTATTGATCTTTTTCCCATTCCTCTATAATTAAATAATTGAAATTATTTAATTATCTAATGACATTTCTTTCCTCCATTAAATAATTAACTTAAATTAATTATTTAATGTCTCATATCCATTTTCCCCATTTAATTAAATTGATTTCATAAATCATTTTAATTAAATGACTATTTTCTACCACTTGCCTTTTTTCTCAAAATAAATAATTTGGAAAATTTATTTATGCTCCACTTGTCCAGAGATTCCTTCTTGTGAATTAATTGATTTCAATTTTTAATTCTTCTATTTTCTTCCTCCACTATGTCATTTTCGAATCTTAGTCGTTGATTGACTATGGACTCTTTCTAATCTTGACTATCCATTTTTGTAACCTCCACCCTTTTTGTTGCATGTATTCTTGTCTGTCGATCTTGGAATCTTTCTAGAAGTTTGATCTTGACCATTTGTTCGAATTATTATCAATAAAATAAGCCTTCCTCCTCTATTTTTGATTTAACAAACACTTATCTTTGACTTTCATGCTCACTATTTGTAGGTATTTGCACATATTAGCTTTGATCTAAGGGCATATTTGCAAAGGCGGATGTAGTAGAGACAAGAGAGTTTATTCAACTTCAAACATGGGGAGTGGATTTACTTGAATGTTTTCATTTTCCTCATGCTTGTTTATGTTCTCTTGTTTAGATTGGGTTATTAGCTTAGAAGTGTTGTGGTTGTCACTAGAATCTAGGTTGCATGATTTTTTCCCATCTTACAAAAATAAGTTACAATTTCTATATTTTCAACCTCTACTATGACTACAAAAACATCTCCTAGCATACAGAAATATTAAATAAATAATTAGAACCATGAATTCAATTTTATCAACACAAAAAATTCTATTTTTGCAAATACCTTTTTAATTAATTATGAAATACAGTCATAATTAATTGAAATCAAGGGAGTACCTTTAAATATTTCATCTTCATCATTTTCATTTATGTCATGAACAACTAGTGGCACAAAATTGCATTCACTACATAGACATGTTGGCTCTTGTAATTCTCATTTTTTTCCATTATACATTCATAAATAAAGAGTAATCCCTAGTGCACAATGTTTATTTTTGACTATTTTTCTCATGACATAATACAAATACATTATTTTCTCTACCATTTTACTTCCATGTACATTTTTTAGTATATTCCTACAAATATATATGAAAATAGATAAATAAAATTATTTTAATTACAATTTTATTGAAATTACAACTATAATCATAATAATGTAATTTATAAGAAAATATTAAACAATCAAAACTTTGAATGATGTACTTTTATCTCCTAGAACACTTTATGTAGATGTGGGTTCCTCCTTGAAGCTTTGTTGACCTCACATATGAAATGACTCTTATAATATTCAATAATATCACGTGAAATAATTTATTTGATGTTTTCTCATGACACATTTGATCCAATCTCCTACACCATCATGTTCACCCTTTCCATGGACACTCTTAAAAAACTCCAAGTGTGTAGTATATTGAGAATTCAATCATATCTGCAAAGTGTGAAAAATGCATACTCAATTGACCATACAAAATATTTCTCAAATTTTACACTCCTAGCAAGATCTATAAAAAAAGTGTAAGAGAAATGTTGCACAAAATATATATCATGTTCTTTATCATTTATAATATAAAATTAAAAAAAACTTATTGACTCATTATAATTAGGCAATTTCAATACCATACAACTCTAATTGTGCATATCTATACCACACATTTGCTATAAGAGTTTCCTACTTTGAATAAAACTATTGTGTAAATGAATCTCCTTATAATGGATAAAAATATTTTTTTACAAATTTAACTAGTAATAATACTATTTCATGATAGAAAGTATCTATCAACAATTCACACTCATTTTATTGCTACCAAGTGAAAAATTCATGTTATATGTATGGTTCTATCTATTGATTTATGAATTTTTTCCATAAATGTTTCAATAGGTAGCTTATCTTCTACATAATCTAACCTTGTGACTTCTTTCCAAAATTCAACTTGATCATTTGTGTACTTGCACCTCTTATAATTTTTCAGCTTTATCATGCAAGTGTCTTCATTTTTCAAAGGAAATTTGGCCAAATTTTCACATGTTTCACAAATTCCTTTTATTTTTGTTCATTGAACCATCTATAGCATCATCATATTTATAATGCATGATGAATATTATGAATTTGATTTTTTGTTTATGGTGTACATTTTCAACACTCACTTTCTTCTTTAATATTTCAAAACACCTAATGGTATGGCCTTAACATTTCAAGAATTATTTTACCAATCTTAATATGAGGATTGGTATCACAAAATACAACATACATCACATGTACATTATTTCCAACCAATGTCTTGCATGTTGTTCATAATCATTTAGCCCAAACCTTTATCTAAGAATATATCTATTATTTTATGAAGGATAAGTATGCTCGAGCCAAAAAATTAAGATCAACTTCTTAACACCATATTCAATCCTATTTCTACTTTTCACATATCTTTATATTATATTTCCACTTAAGATCCTATTGTTTGAAATTTTGATAGTGAGATGATTTTCCAATGTAACTCAAGCCTTTTTCCATATTTTGAACATCTTTTTGTATGTTGCTTTTCCTTTTTTCTATGATATCTACACTAAAAATTATAATGGATCCTTCATATATCAACATGAGTAAGTGTAGCTGTTAATAGATGAGCTTAACCAATTGTATCATGATTTTTTAATTATTTATCCATTATTTCCTTGCAATTTATTTCTAATGACCTCTTCATAACTTAGCCAATCTATCAAACCTAATAATGTAATTTTCTATAGCAATCCCAATTAAATGATTTAGATTTTTCATATAATGTTTTTTCTTAAACTCTTTATTTAAATTCACACACACACACACACACACATGTAGAGGGAAGATATTGAGATCCACCTCCAATATTGAATTATCTATGAGGTTGAGAATCATCAATAATATGAGGTTGGGCCTTCCTACAATATCACTATAAGATTGGTCTTCCTCTTTAACATCAATACGTGGTTGAGCCTCCTCTACTCTAGAGACTTGATTAGGTTGGGATTCCATTCCATTTTTGTATATTGAGCACCTTCATATGCAATGTGAGATATAATGTAAGATAAATTTTATAATAAAGTAGATTCAATATCATAGGCTCAAATAAATCAGGAGAGCTACAATAACCTATTAGAGTTAATATCATAGCGTAAAAGATAAAGGAATAAAATAGATAAGGAATTATAGTTCTTCAAAGTGTTAAAAAGTAAAAATATTCTAGGAATTTAGAATAAATACATTTATGTGTTGAGATGAGTCCTAACGAAGTGATGAATAAAATTTTAAGGTACATAAAGATAGTATAAGGGTTGATGGGATCAATGGTTGTACTAAGAAGAAATAAAGTATTGATAAATAGCTAAGAGGGTTCTATGAAATTTATAATTAGAACTAGGTAGGGCTAGGGTCACACAAGAATAAGTGAAAATAATTTTGAAGTACTACTATGTGTAGGAAATAGGTATGAATGTGTTCCGACAAAGTGAAAGGGTGCCAAGATTAAAAAAAAAAAGAGTGATGCAATGAATTGAAGACCATTTTAAAATGTTAGGAAATCGGATAAGATGTTTATGTGTTTAATAAGAAAAATATAATTATGAATTTTTGGAAGAAAAAAATAGCCTAGATATGGAGCTTAAAAAATATCTGTGCATGTAACGGCAATTAGGTAGGTGTGTGTGTGTGTGTGTGCGCGTGCGTGTGTGTGTGTGTGCGTGTGTGCATGTGTGCGTGTAGGTGCAGGTGCGTGTGTGTGTGCTGCATGCATGTGTGTGCGTGTGCGTGTGTGTGCATGTGTGTGTGTGTGTGCGTGTGTGTGTGTGCACGTGTGTGTGTGTGTGTGCGGGTGTGTGGGCGTGGGTGTGTGTGGGTGTGTGGGTGTGTGTGGGTGGGTGTGTGTGGGTGTGTGTGGGTGGGTGTAGTGTGTGTGGGTATGGTGGGTGTGTGTGGTGTGTGTGTGTGTGTGTGTGTGTGTGTGTGTTTTCACAAACTAAAGCTAGTATATTCTTCCCCTTATCATAAGTAAATCATAACCCACTCACCAAATTGTTTGTTCTATTTTTTCATCATCCTATTGATTAAAATATGTCTTATGATGTGTCATAACATGCACCATAGGTTTATCAACAAGTTTAATTCCCTCTTAAAACTCTTTTTTGTGTCCTAGATATTATTACATTCCTAATATGGGAGGCTATAAGTTTTGATCTAGAAGACCACTAGGCCCCTTTTTTCAATTATAGAGGTAAAAAATGTCTACACAATAAGGATCTTGGAAGCAATATTGAGTAAACCAAAAATATATATTTTACCTCGAAATGAAATGTATAGCCCGAAAATTGAGTTTTTTTATTTTATAATTTGAAAGTTTGTAGTATTTATCTACTTGAAATTAGGAAAAAGTTCATAAATTTTTTCCAAACATTCTCCAATTTTTAGAACACCTTACAAGATTAAAGGGAGTGGAAAAACTTATTAACTAAATGTTAGGGCTGAGAGGCCTATAGACTCATAAAACTCCCTAATTTTTTTATTCTCATTCACTTCATTAATGCATCTAAAATATTTTAAAAAAAATCAACTTTCTTAAACATACACCTCCCACCTCTTATGTTATTTTTATCCCATGAAATCATCTTGGAAATAATTGATTTTTCTTTTTCACTAGACTTATTTTTAGCCTATGACAATTAGATGTGGAAGGGATTTATGTTATTTTTAGCCTATTAATTTTATTCCTTGGACTTAATAAGAGATTTGGATCTCCCATAATATATAGATCTAGACTTTTTTTCTTTGTGTGGACTTCTTCTTTCCCTTTTGTGTCTCTTTATCACAAATAATTAAGGCCTTCATAGCTAATTACAGTTATTTTTATGCATCTCTTCAAAAAGAAACAATTCTACTACCTCATCCATTTTCAACTTCATGGTGGTGCTCCCAATATCCATAACAAGGTGGTCCCATGAATCGAATAGATCACATAGAAAATTCATGAAATAATCCTCATCATCCATGTTTTACTCCACTAGAGTATAATTAAGTTACAACCATTTTAAATGCATTCACATTTTTAACCACAAAACCACAACCCTCCATCTTGAGGGTATACAACTTCTTTCTCAAAAATATTTTTCAAACTAGAGATTTAGTTTGATAAAAATCTTCTAATTTCTTAAAAATAATTATTGTAATGGTATTTAATGCACATTTAACAATATTGAATCAACCAAATAGATTATATTGAGAACCTTAATTTTTTCCTCTATTTGTCCCAATATTCATGTGACATAGGATTATGTTATGATATTTCTTGAAAAAGAAAGAAAGAAATTAATAAACTAGCAAACTACTTCAAGAAGAAAACCTCTAATAATAATATATATGAATTTAGACTTATTAAAAAATGATGGTTTAGGAGTCCTTCTTTTCCTTATTTATATGCATAACTATGTAGGGACACACCCCTTAATCCTAACAAATGCATAATTAAAACTAATAAATAAAAATATTAATCTTAAGAATACCATGTAAGTGCTTATCTTTATACTTAGGGATATAAAATATTAGGATCGTAGCATTATCATTCCCTTAAAAAAATGTGTTTCATTTAATGCTTAGCAACTCTAGAATATTTTCCATGAATTATTGATTATTTAATGTTTTAGTATAGATGAAGATGTCATCAAATAATACAAACATAACATTTTAAATAAATGGGTGGAACTTTAATCTATGAGGCTTTGAAATTTTGATTGGGTATTAGCGACACCAAATGACATAACTAAGAATTTATAATGGCTATCATGTATCTCAAATGCAATATTATTTATATCATCTCCCTCTAGCTGAATTTGATGTAAATAACTTAGTAAAGAAAAGTACATTAGTCAATTCATTTATCAATTCATCAATAATAGAAATATGAAACTTATCTTTATAAGTGATCTTGTTTATATCCTTGTAATATGGACACATTGTCTATGGATCATATTCTTGTTAAAAAAAATTATTAGGGATAAATAGGCACTTTTGTTTTATTGAACAATGCTTCTTCAAATTAATTCAATGGAATGATCATGTTCTTTTACTAGGGGTAGACCCTTGGGTTTTTGATATTCCTATTGATTGTATTAAATAAAATCTACAATCTTTGATCAATCTTGAGTTTTCACATATTTCATTTCTATAAAATGTAGTTGCACCCAAATTTAATAAGAACCTTTCTTAAGTAATTTATCCATCATATAGGATCTAGTATTTGACTTAGTCATAAATAGAAATATATGGCGCAAAAAGGTGCAGAAGAGCAAAAAATTATGGGTGAGCAAGGAAGGAGACATTGGGGTGACTATGAAGAAGAGGATTGACTAGTGAAGGTTGGGCCAGGGGAAAGAAGGGAGAATATGGACACTCATATCCCCCAATGAGTCTTCACCAATGATGAATGGGTGGAAAAATGATACCCTAGCTATCTGAGACAGGAGGATGGAAATGTCCTCCCACAAAACCAAGCGGGATGGAGGAAGAGAATCCCGAGAAGGTACTTAGAAGCAAGGCAAGGAGGTATGAATCAAAATGAAGCAAGGTGGATCACACAAGATAGAATTCCAAAGTATAGGCATGGGTGGTTCGGGAAAAAGAGAAACCCTAGAGAAGAAACAACGACGAATTGGAGAGTCAAAGAAGAAAAAAGGCCAAAGAGAACCAATAGCCTCTATATTGGGAAAAGTGGGAATAAGGAAGATGTGGTCCATCCTTAGCATGTGACAGACATGCTCGATCAGAAGTGGTCTCAAAAGGAACATAGAAATGGAGCTAACGACAATAATGACCCACGATAAAAGTATATGAAAGGCCAAACAAGAAAAGGAAACTCATGGTCAATGCAAAGAGCACAACAAGGCACTAATTGGAGCAATGGAAAGAAAACAAAGAATTACAATCAATTTTGGTATCAAATAAATAAAGGAATGGGAAATGAAAACTATCAAAGGAAAGGAAAAGGAAGGGAAGTGGGTGAGAGTTCCATACCATGGGGAAGTAAGTTGTTCTCAATGCCATTAGAAATTATTAAATCAAGGGTACAAAGATTGAAGGATTGAGCCCTATTTGCAAAGTGGTGTGGCCCAGGGTGCCCAAAGGAAGAAATCATGGAGTGGTGGCTGCAAAATTTTAAAGATCAGGTAAGTGTGCAACAACTCCGAAACTTCTTTTTCTTCATAGAATGTATTGACATGAACTTAAAATATGAGATATTATATTGGAAACCCCTATTTTTTAAAGGATATAGCTACCACTATAAAAATTGGGAATCTAATTTTGACCCATGGAACTATACAATCAAAAAAAGCCCCACTTGGATAAAACTGGTTGATCTCCCCTCTGAGTACTGGAGTGTGGAAGCTATGAAAAAAATTGGAGATACCCTAGGAGTATGTGTTGGGGTAGACAAATATTTTATTAATGTGAAATATTTTGAGGCCAATATACTAGTGGAAATTGAGGAAGGGGTATGGATATACAAAAAATTGGAAATTATATCTAAGTTCGAAAGTTGGATACAAAAAGTAGTCAAATGTGAGGGAGCCCAAATTGGGAGATGATTATTCAAAGATGCCATAAGGGAAGGATGCTTTGGAGGAATGGTCAGTGAAAAGAATGATATAATTCATGGGGATGATCATATGGGGATAAAAGTGATGATGGGAAAGGAGAACATACTGGAGGAGACTCCGGCCCTAGACAAAGAAGAGTTAGGCTAGGCATCTAGTATAGGCTCAAAAAAGAGAAATTTAAGTAAAAAATTTTAGGAATCAAGGATGGAACTTTGTCAAAGAATAACATATGATGTGAGTATGTCATAATAGGTAGAAGAAGATTTGAAAACTCTGCTAGAGAAAACCAAAGAATTGCAAAAGGACATAACCATACAATTAGAAGAGATCTTGAAGGAAATGAGTAGCCCAGGGGTAGGAGATCAAAAGGGTAAGGAATGTCAAATCCAATAGGAAATACCAATAGAAGAAGGATAATTTGGTGAAACAAAAAGAGAAAAGGAGAAAGGAGACTCCATGGCATATCCACAAGAGGAGGGTGAAGATGTGGAAAAATACCAACAAATGGTTGACATTGAAAATGACACGAAACTAGAATCAAATGAGGAGGATCAAGAGGAATCGGAAGTTGGGGAGATCATGGAAGAGAGAACTCTCAAACATACCCAGTCAAAAATAAAGAAACCCAACATCAAGGGTACATGAAAGAGGGGGCCTAGGTCAAACAGGGCGAAATTGGAGATAGCAACAAATATTGTCGGCCAAACAAAACTAAGAATAGGGAAGGATGTTATCCTTCCCCAACCACAATGAGGATAATAAAATGGAATTTTAGGGGCTTAAAAACCCCTAACAAATGGAATTTGGTCAAGCACAAAATTGACCAATTGAAAGCAGGCATCTTCTTGCTACAAGAAACAAAATGGAATATAGAAGAGAGAAAAGATAGACTCAACTGGTGGAAGCAGTGGAAGGGAAATTTTGTGGAGGATGAAGGAGCTTCAAGGTGAATATGTGTCTTGTTGAACCCTCTAGCAGTTTCATGGGTGGTGGTGAAAGAAAACAAGAATTGGATAGAAATAAAATGCAAAATGCTCCAAAAGAATGAGAAAATCACACTACTAAACACATATGGATTGATAGCCACAACAAAAAATAGAAATATATGGAAGAAATTAACCTCATGCATAGAAAATATTAGGGGAGAGAAAGGAATTCTAGCTGGGGATTTCAATTCCACTCTAAACTGTGGAGAAAAAAGGGGTGGAGTGGGAAAATCCATAAGAATCCAACAGGATTTCTAGGAGTTTGTGGACAACAACCAATTGATGGAAATTCAAACAAAGAATGGGACCTTCACATGGAATAATAGGAGAAAAGGCTTCGCTAGTATAGGAGAAAGGTTAGACAATTTTTTCCTTTTTAGAGAGTGGGTGGAGAAAATCAAACACAAAAAGCCTCAATGCTGCCATATGTTGGATCAGACCACTTCCCAGTCTAACTCTTCATCCAACTAGATGCATCCCAAAAAGGCATCCCATTCAAATTTGAAAACATGTGGCTCAGGTATGAAAAACTCCCAAACCTAATCACTGAATGGTGGAAAGAGCTAAGAATCATGAACCACTCACATCTATATAAGTTAAGCAAAAAACTAAACCATGTGAAAAACAAGCTAAATGAATGGAACAAGGAGCATTTTAAAAACATCTTCCCGGAGAAAGAGAGTGGAAAAAAATTTGGTTGTGCTCAATGAGAACATCATAGAAATTGGTATGGATGGTGAGGATTTTGAAATAGAAAAAACTTTGAAAGAGGAGTTGGCAAAAATATTGAAAAAAGAGGAGTGCTTTTGGAAACAAAAATCGAGGGAAACATGGCTAAAGGAAGGAGACAGAAATGCAAATTAATTGCATAGAACGGTAGTAAAAAATAGAAGTAGAAATATAATCACATCTATTAAAAGAGAGGATGGAATAGAAACTCAATCAATGGAGAAGGTTAATGAGGAAGCATTGAACTTATTTCAGTCAATTCTGAACAGACCAGCCCTGAACAATAGAATTGTTCAAGATAAACTCCTAATATCTATCCCAACAATAATAGGAGATCAAAAAAAAGTTCTATATCATAAAATAAGCATGGAAGAGGTGAAAAAAGTAACATTCCAGCTTAAATTTGACAAGTCCCCGGGCTCGGATGAATTTCTGGCTAGCTTTTTTCAAAAAAAATAGGAAATAGTGGGAGAGGATTTAACTATGGCAGCAGAGGAATCGAGGAAAAAGATGACTATGCTGGGAGCAACAAATCATACATTTTTGGCCTTAATCCCCAAGAATAATGATCCTCAGACAATGGGGGATTTCCAGCCTATTGCAATGTGCAATATGGTTTACAAAGTAATCACTAATATCATAGCCAATAGATTGAAAGGAGTTCTAAGCATGATCATCTCAAAGGAGCAGGGTGGATTTTCTCTAAGCAGATCAATTGCTGAAGGTATCATCACAACTCATGAAACTCTTCACTTAACCAGAAAGTCAAGGGAGCCTTGTAGGATCCTCAAGCTAGATATCCTTAAAGCATATGATTTAGTGGATAGGTAATTCCTAATAGAGGTACTCAAGAAGTTTGGATTTGTGGGAGAATGGATAAGTTGGATAAGTAGCTTCATATCAACTTCCAAGCTCTTTGTCCTAGTTAACGGGACACCACAAGGTTCTTTTGCAGCCATAAGAAAGTTCATCATCATGGCAGAGGCAATGGGTAGGGGAATTAGTGCGTTGAGACACGCAGGAAAGTGGAAGGGAGAGCCAGTAGCTAATGGATTGGAAACAACAATGCACCAACAATTTGTAGATGACACAATTTTATTCAACACAACAAGTATAAAGGAAGCACAAACCATCAAAACCTTCCTAGATGAATATTGTGTAGCATCAGGACAAAGCATCAACTAGAAAAAATAGAGGTTTTCTTTCTCAGCACACAATCTAGCTTGTAGAGGGAGCTAGCAAGGATCCTAGGTTTGACAGTGGAAAATTTTCTAGGTAGGCTTTTGGGAATCCCTCTCTTTGTTGGCATCAATAAGAAAAATTTACTGGGAGGATTTAGTAAACAACTGCAAAAATAAAATGGGTACCTGGAAAGGGAAACGGTTGTCCTCAGGAGGAAGGCTGATGATGGTGAGAGTAGTATTGTAAGCCATCCCAGTGTATTCAATGGCATGACTGAAGATCCCAATATTAGTTGAAGAGAAACTCAATCAAATATTTAAAAACTTCCTCTAGAGCGACACAAGAGAACATCAAAATTTTACACTTTTGGCTTGGGAGAAGGTATGCTCACCCAAGATAGTAGGGGGAGCAGGCATAAGACAGCTAAGGTTGATGAACATGGCTATGGGGGAAAAGTTAGCGTGGGACATGTATGAGAAGGGAGAATAGAAATGGGTGAAAATCCTAAGAAGAAAATATCTAGATTCAAAATCCCCATCCCAAATACTAACAACGACAGACCCTTTGAGAGGTTCAGTAATTTGGAACTACTTGTTGGAATGCAAGGACACCATCTGTAAGCATGTAACATGGGAAGTAAGAAATGGGAAATCAACATCCTTCTGGATGGACTCCTGGAATGGAAAAAAATCCCTAGCTACACATCCTAACATGGAGCAAATCAAAGAAGAGTCAATTCAGGTTTGGGGGAAAAACTATGTAACTATGGCAGGTTAGTATGGCAGGATGGAATACAAAAATGGGAATGGAACTCCCTTTAGAATCTAGATGCCCCACAAGAACAGAAGGATGATTTAACTGCAATACTCAAAGAGAGAACCTTCTCACCTTCAAATCAAGAAGATACAATAAGGCGGTATGGTTCGTCAACAGGGTCTTATGTAGTTAAATTTGGATACAAAATCAAAGAAACGGTGGAAGCCAGAGAGAATTGGTCGAGCAAACTCTTTGTGGGGGAAACATTGTCTCCCAAAGGCTGGTTTTTTTGCATGGTTAGTAGTTCAAAAAATAATTCTCACTAAGGACAGACTAGCTACACTAGGAATTTAGGGGCCAGGGCGATGTTTCCTCTACAAGAAGATTAATGAGAATGTGGATCACCTATTACTAAGTTGTCCTTACTTAGAAAAATGTTGGAATTTTTCTATGAACAAATTGAATCTTTAGTTTCCACAACTGACTTGATTACTAGCATGGTTCAATATGTGGCCTCACCCATGGAGGAAAGTAGTATTTTATAGCATTTGGCCAATAGCCCCCTCAATCATAATTTGGGAAATCTGGAAAGAATGCAACAAAAGGATCTTTCAAGACAAGGAAATTCCACATGAAAGACTCTGTACCAAAATAGAAAGTATGATCACTGAAATAATTAATGAAGCAGCTCGGTCCAAAGCGAGAAAGCAAATGAATTATACTAATTGGCATGAAAAAATGAAAAAATAATTTAGTGGACTAATCATCCCCCGACTCTGTGGAAAAGGCCAAAGTGACTCAACTAGGAAAAAAAGGAGTGAATTAATGTGGGAAGCACCAAAAGGAGGGTGGATCAAAATAAATTTCGACAGTGCTTCAAGAGGTAATTTAGGGCTAGGTGGAGCTAGATGTATGGCCCGAGATGAGCTTGGAAAGATAATTGCAGAAATTTCAAACCCATTAGGATTATGTACCAATAATGAAGTTGAGTTTCAGGCGAAATTGAAGGGTATTCAATTGGGAGTAGCAATTAGAGCCAAGAAAATCCATCTGGAAGGAGACTTGCTAATCACTTTCAATGCAATTCAGCTTAACAATGCCCCCAATAGGAAATTGATCCACTGGCTTCAACCAATAACTCAACTCCTGGGAAAATTTGAAGAGTTCAAGGTGAGCCACATGTACAGGGAGGCAAATTAAAGGGTAGACATCTTGGAAAAGGAAGTAGCAAAAGAGAATGAATGACAAGGCCAAAAAATGGGTCGACAAGGTACCCTAATCTCCAAAGATCAATAGTCTAGAAGGCAGGTTAGGCCATGGGATTAATACCAAAGGCAAATAGCAGCACCAAAAAGATAGTGAAAACAACTAAGGGGCATTGATAATGAGTTGGTGATCTAAGAACAAGCTAGCATGATGAGTTGTGACGTCAGGAATGTGGGCTATTAGTAGCAAAAGGTGATGATATCAAGTAAAGGAGGTCTATAAGATGTCAGTAACCGGTGTGACCGTACCATGGCAAGGAACAAGGATATCAAGCCAAAGATAAAATATCTCTAGTAAAATCAAAATAAAATAAGGGAAGTGAGATTGGAAAGCACGTAGACATCATTAGTAGAGGTGGGAGAACCAAAAGTAGTAAAGGTAAGAAAATGGCAATACAAGGTACTTGAGGGAAATAAAGCACAAGAGTATGGTGGGTTAGAGACATGCATTGGGAATGGCATGTGCGTGAAAATAGCAACAATATTTGATAATAAGGATCATAAGTAATCGGTGGTGTATGCATCCACTTTGATTGGAAAAGGTGGTGGATGGGACGGAATGGATCATTTCTCAAAGTGGCCTTTATTGCGGAGGCAAAGGAAATGAGGCTATAAAAATTCAAGGCTCTGCAAAGTAGACAAAGTAAGAAAGATGTTTGGAAAGTGTGAATTTGTTTTATTTTTCTTGTGTACAATTTTTGCAGTAGATATGGAGACTCTTCTTTTCCTAAACATGACTAAGCAGTAACAGTCCTTCTATGGAGAAATAACACATAAAAGGCTGAAAGGGATATTGAACTCCTCGCACTCGTTGATCCTCTAGGAAACAAAGAAGGTTTTGGGGAAAGGATTCCTCATGTCCTAGCAAAGGTGGAAGGAAAACTCGGATATTCCGGCCATGTTATTGGCCATTCTCTTGTATATGGGGCTATTGAAAGCAAAAATAAAGAATTTTTTCCATATGGTCTTCAAACATGCTTGGCTCGGGGAGATAGATGAAGCATTGGACAACATGGATGGAAACTTGGCTGTCCCACGGCCGCAAAATTACTATATGTCTTTTGTTAATGGTCTGGAGGTCCCAAAATTTGTGGTGGTTCACACCCGCCAACCGCAAGAGCTAGAGAAAAAGTGGGGAGAGATTGATAGGTCAACCTACGACAAGCCAAGAAATGGTTGGGTGGGAGGATACATCCAAGCTGAATGATTGGATGGCAGGGTGGTGGAAAGTGATGATGAGGAGTGGGAAATCAGTGGAGGTGATGAGTGGCATGAGCAAGACCCTTGAGACATTGAAGAAAAAGCTAGTCACCCAACGCACAACACCTGTGGACTGAAATTCCTAGTGATAGACAATGCAATAGAGGCGAGGAAGATGCACACAAAGCTATCAGACGAAGACTAGGGAAGGTGCAAAAAATACCTAGTGTGGTTTTTTGGTTCTCTTTTTGGGGTTACTTGTTTACTATAAGTCTTATCACCCAGGTGAGGTCTAGTATAACTCTATATAGATTATAGTTGGAGAGGGCCATTTTGGTCAGCATGATAGCCTCCTTTTGAATTTTAAAGGGTAAAGTAGAAGTAGTTAGAATAGTATCAATCAGAATGTATTGGATGGGCATACAAATTCTGGTAATTTGGAAGCCATAATGGTAGACAATGTATAAAGTTTTTTGATATCAATACAATGGGTGTTTCCCCTAGCAGCTATTTACTGATCAAAAAAAAATTTGACTTAGTCATCATTTTATCCATATAAATTTATACATTTTCTCATGTGTACTAAAATTCATGGACAAGACTTAAAAATGAAAACATAATGGTCCCTAGTAATTTAAGCCATTGCATGCCTAAAACTATAGATTTACTCCCCTAATTGGGATAAAAAACATTTGTAAATAATTTAATAAATTTCTCGTTGATATTTTTATTTGATGTCATTTACCACCACAAGAGAGTTGTTTTCCACCAACTATTGTGACTTGAGAGTTAAATAATGGATACATAAAACAATTAAGCTCATTATCTAATCTTCTATCAATGAAGTTGTGTGTACTACATGTATCAACCAACACTATCATCTTTCACTTTTTGATATAAACCAATTACTTTAAGTGTTTGTGGTGCACTTTTTTACTCAATGCATGCATAGAGGTAGTAGTGATTTCTTTTTTCTTGGAATTATTATGCTCAAGTTTCACATTTTCTTCTTTTGTAGCTTCATGTCCCTTTTCGTCAACTTCATTCTTAATAATTATTAATATTTTCTCGTTATTAGTACACTTATGACCCTTAGACCATTTTCTATCACAATTCCAACATGGACCTTTTTCTCTTTTATTTTTCTCTTATTGAGGATAGATATTACTAATTTGTCTTAGGTTAAATAAGTTGTCCCTATATTTGAAAATATGATTAGTCACAATTTTGTCTTTTAATCATCTAGTTTAACCTTATGTAAAACTTTTGGTGATGGATTTAGGTTTCTCAATATACAATTCTTGGTGCAAAACGTTTCTAAATATGCAATGTTTCAATAGAAAAATATTATGCTTAATTTGGTCACTAATTCTATTGATGTAGAGTTGTAACCTTTAATAAGGTGTCACCTTGTGAGTCCAAATTTCTAATCTGATATATGCTCAACATTATATTTGTTGGAAAAATGTGTCTCAACCTTGCAATTATAAAAGGGTTTTCGTTGATAGGATATATATATATATATATATATCCTAATTGCATCGATAGGTGTAATATACAATGGGAGAACATGATAGAGGGGATGAGTGGGATGCGTGTACACAATTTTTTTTTTCTTCAAAAAACTCCTAAATGGCCAACATACATTAAATAAATGATATATTGTAATTCTAGACCATTAATTATTAGGTTTTAGATCCAATGGTGGATATTTTGTTGACCTGTCTTTCCCTAAAAGGTAAACCTATTTTATGAAGGCGTTATACTATAATTGTAGACGATGATGTATTTTGAGATTCTAATAGTGGTCATGTTGTCTCTTAATCTTTGGCGGTGATACTTTTGTGAGAAGCTTGCTCTGCAAGTATATTGAAATCTTTGTGATTTTTGAATAATATATTAGGTGACTTTTGGAGTGTGGGTTTTTCTCCTGAGAGGGATTTTCCCACGTAAATCACTCTATTGTGGTATTCATGATATTTACGTTTATTTATGTTTAATTTTTGTAACTGTTAAAGATCTATAAAAAAATTCTTTATTCTCCTCTCAACATTAGTGTAGGAAGTTGTTCCACGACCTTAGCTTCCTTACAAGTGGTATCAGAGTCTTATCACATTTGGTTTTAGTTGTGGGTTGTTGGGTTTTTTGAACTAATCTAGATTTGAGAAGGAGATTGTGTAGAAGATACTTTGTGATCTTGTTGCAAGAATTTTAAGATGGAAAATTCATAAGGGAAAATAGAGGTGGATAAATTTTCTAGAAATAATTTTGAGATGTGGAAGTTGAAGATTAAGGATCTATTGATAGATTGGGATTTGTGGGATGTTGATGAGAATGTTTCAAAGCTTACATATGCTACTCAGATAGCTCAATATGATGTTATGGAACATAAATCCAAGGGTCTCATTAAACTATGTTTGGCACTCTGTTTTAATCAATGTCCATGAGGAGACCTCTACATAGAAATTATGGAAGAAACTTGGTGAGATGTATCAAGCCAAACCTATAGTGAACAAGATTTTCTTGAGGAAGAAATTGTACTACTTAAGAATGGAAGAGGGTGGACAAATCACAAACCAATTGGAAGCATTCAATATGTTGGTATCTCAATTGGCATCAATTGGTGCCAAAATGGATGAGGAGGAGAAATGTCAAATCTTGCTTTGTTCTTTTCCTGATTTGTGGGATTCTCTTGTTATGGCTATTGGGAGTATTTTTGTTATTTTAAAGACTGAAGATGTAGTGGGTTATGTGATTTCTAAAAAGATTAGGAGGAAGTTATCCATCACTTCCAAGGAGGCCCTAAATTTTCATAGAATACCTAAGGAATAATGCAAGAAGAATGAGAAGCATGAAAAATCCAAGTCCAAGGGAGATCTAAAACTCCTAGAAAGTCCAAAGTTATTTTCTAGAATTGTGGTAAGCTTGGACATGTTCATGAGGAATGCAAAGAAGAACAAAAATAAGAAGAGAAAGAAGAGATTCTGAGTCCGAGAAGGAAGATGGTGATGCATTCATTACATCTTTGGAAATTCGTGCAAGTAATCATGCATGGTTAATTGACTTAGATACATCTTTTCATATGACCTTTAATAGAGATTGGTTTTTTTAATATAAGAATTTGATAGAGGTAAGGTGTACTTGGGTGATGATTCTTATTTAAAATTATTGGTCATGGTAAAGTTAGAATCAAGTTTCTTGATTGTAGAATAAAAAGGATTAATGGTGTGCTACATATCCCTAGATTAGCAAAAATTCCGTTATATGTGAGAAAACTAATAATTACAGGTGTACGATTAGTATTTTATAATGTAGGATGTAAGATGGCTAGAGGTGTTATGGTGATTGCTAGAGGTGTCAGATATGCCACATTGTATAAGCTTGATGCATGCATAATTGAGCGCAATAGTACTTATGTGAAAAGAAAGTCCATGGAAGAGGTGAGGGTTTCACCTTCAGTAGATGGTCAAAGCTTCTAGGTACCCAAGGGTGCTCTTTCTTTTGAATCAAAGTTACCTGCAGAGAAAACTATGTTATGGCACCAAAGACTCAACCACATTGGAGAAAATTTCTAAGGACCTTGAAAAATAAAAACTTTGTTGAAGGTTTGTCTAATTGTAATATTGAATTCGATTTTTGTGAGCATTGCATTTATGGAAAAAAAAATTGCATACAATTTTACTCAAGTTCTCATAAATCTTGTGGTGTATTGGATCTTATTCGTTCTTATGCATTTGGTTCTGTAGATGTTCCTTCAATTGGTAAATCCACATATTATGTTTCATTTATTGATGATTATAGTAGAAGGACATGGGTATATTTTCTAAAGAGTAAATATGAAGTTTTAGTTGATTTAAATAATTTAAAGAAATGGTTGAGTTGTAGAATAGAAAGAAAATAAAAATTTTGAGGATTGATAATGGTGGTGAATTTTTCTCTAACGATTTTGATAGATTATGTAAAGATTGTGGTATTCATAGACAAAAGAATTTTTTTTGTATTCTCCACAACAAAATGGAGTTTTAGAAAGAATGAACAAGACACTGATGGAGAAGGCTAGGATTATGTTGAGTGGTGTTGGCCTAGAACAAAGTTTTTGGGATGAAGTTGTTGCCACTTCTTGTTACCTGATTAACAAGTCTCCTACATTAGCTCTTTTTGATAAGACACCTTTAGAGGCTTGGTCGGGCCACAAGCCTTCATTAAGAAATCTTATAGTTTTTGGTTGTGAGGCATATCCACATATGCTAAAGGAGAAGCAAACAAAGATAGAGAACAAACTTGTGAAATGTATTTTCATCGGATACAATTATGGTGTGAAAGGATACAAGCTTTGGGATCTTGTTGCACAAAAGGTAATATATAGTAGAAGTGTTATTTTTAGAGAAACTAAACCTTCTTCTATTACATTGCAACCATAGAAAAGTAAACAAGAAGATATGATTCAATTTCCTTCTACACCTGAGAAAGTTGAATCGAGGCCCATGGATAGACAAGAAGTTGAGGAGAGCTCATCTAGGCATGAATCTTCAAAAGAGAAGGAAGAACCTCCAACTCAACTTGTTTGAAGGTCTACAAGGCATAGACAACCACCTAAAAGGTATTCACCTGACGATTGGAGACGTATTTTTGCTTTGAATAATAACATGGATGAACTTAGATTTGTAGAAGAGGCATTAGGTATGAATGATGTAGAATCCTAAAAAAAATCTATGTATGAAGAAATGACATCTTTGATAAATAATGATACATGGAATCTTGTACCATTGCCTAAAGGACGAAAAACCTGTTGGTTGCAAATGGGTGTTCAATAAAAATATTGGTTCAAATAGAGGTATTGAGAAGTAAAAATCAAGGTTGGTTGTGAATGGTTACTCTCAAGTTGAGGGTGTTGATATGGTGAGATATTTTCTCCTATTGGAAAAATGACATCCATTAGATTTTTTCTTTCTATTGCTACTACTTATGATTTAGAGGTTGATCAAATGGATGTGAAAACCGATTTCCTTCATGGTGAATTGGAGGAGGATATTTATATGACAAAACCAAAGCACTATGTGGTGAAAGGTAAAAGTAAGTTGGTTTGTAAATTGAAGAAATATTTGTATGGCTTAAAATAGAGTCCTAGGATGTGGTACCAGAAATTTGATACATATGTATTGATTTTGGGATTTGATCATTCTAAATCAAATCATTTTGTTTATTATAAAACTAGAGGTGATCATGTCTTGTTTATTGCACTATATGTCGATGATATGTTATTTATTGGAAAAGGGAAAGGTATGATTTTAGAACTAAAATCTCAACTTGCTGCTAAATTTGAAATGAAAGACCTTGGTGTAGCTAGACAAATTCTTGGGATGGGAATTAAAAGAGATAGAGTGAACATAAAGTTATGGCTTGGCAAAATTAAGTATGTCAATTCAATTTTATAGATATTTAACATGTAGGATTGTAAAGCATTGTGTGTTCCCCTTTCTATTGGAATAAAGTTATCTATTTCAGATTATCCAACATCTGCATCGGAGATGGAAGACATGAGAAAAGTGTCTTACCAGAGTGTAGTTGGAAGTTTGATGTATGTTATGGTTTGTACTAGACCAAACATTTCCCAAGCAGTGGGAGTTCTTTCCAGATATATGTCTAATCTTGGTAGAGTTCATTGGGATGCAGTTAAAAGGGTCTTTAGATATTTACACAATACCTCAGAGTATTGCCTGTGTTATCATACTAATATGGTTGAAGATGATATTTCCATTGATATTCATGGTTGTGTGGATTTAGACTGGGAAGGTGATATTGATAGCAGATGATCCACCAGTGCTTATGTGTTTACATTATTCTATGGTGCAATTAGTTGGATGAATAAGAAATAGGCTATGGTTGCTTTGTCCACTACCAAAGTTGAGTATATGGTAGCTACTCATGCTTGTAAAGAATCCATTTGGCTTAAGATATTGTGTTCAGATATGGGTGATCCCACAATACTGGTTTATAATTTTTGACCAAATTGGACACTGAATTGGTTTTTTCTAACTAAATCTTCACTTTCGGTAAACTGTGAGAAATTTTAAGATGATGCAAACAAGTGATTTGTGACATTTTTTTTATAAATTCTAAATATATTTTTTTCAAAAAATTTGGAGTCAGATCGTACTTCTTTTTCCATCTCCTTCAAAAATTAGTTTTTTTCAATAAACACCATTTTTAAGAAGTGACACTCACCGTATAACACATAATTTTTTTTCCATGAAGGATAAAATTATAATTTTTTCAAATTTAGTTTTGTAAGTACGATATCTAGTGCTTCCAATTTTTTTCATAGTTTTTTATTGAATATTTTTTCTTTAATCAAGGTTCGAAGTCAAACCAATTACGATTCAGACATAGGCAAACCGTATAACAATTTTTTGTATGTATCAAAATTTAATTTATTTATTTTTGTTGGATCAAGGACTTCAATATCTAGTGCACTCATATTTTTCAAAAAAAAATTGATAATATTCTATTTTTCCACATGTGTAGAACATGGAGCTTGATTTTCGGTGAAAAACCTACATTCACAAGAAAAATAAATAAATATAATAATTAAATTAAATTTATTTAAAATTATACTTTTTGGGAAGTTTATAATAAGGACTACATACAAAAAAAAATTAAATAAATTTATTTGATCCCCCAAAAGGTAAATCAAAAGTGGTTTTTTATCAGCATTTTGATAGGTGTAAAGGAGACTCTGTTATAGGTATGGTTTTAAAATAGCAAGGTTTTATCCAAGGGGGTTTGATCTAAGGTGGTTTTATCAAACCCTCTTCAATTGGAATCCTTAAAATGGAACTTTTTAAGGCTTATATTATTATATTTTCTAAAAATATGTGATTTCAGCAAAAATCAGAATCTCCCAAAAAATGTAAACCAACATTGTGGGATCACCCTTATTGGAGTAAAACAAGGTGCAATTACAATTTATTATGATAGTCAGAGTGCGATATGTCTAGCCAAGAACCTGACATTCCATGTTAGGACCAAGTACATTGATGTACAATATCATTTTGTTTGAGATATGGTCAAAGATGGTAGGTTGAAACTAGTTAAGGTAGAGACTTTGATGAATGTTGTTGATTCTTTAACTAGGTTTGTGAGCACAAATAAGTTCAGATGGTGTTCAGAGACTATGGGCCTTTCGAACCCTAGCAATTAGGAGACAATGTTTACTCCCTCTCGTTGCTCTTGCAAGGTGTTCGACAAGTGGGAGATTTGTTGGGAAAATGTGTCTCAACCTTGCAATTATGTAAGTTTTATTGTTGATAGGATATATATATATATATATTTCCTAGTTACACCGATAGGTGTAATATACAATGGGAGCATGGGGTTAAGGGGAGGAGTGGGATGCATGTAAACAATTTTTTCTTAACTTTTTTAGAAAATTCCTAAATGGTTGACATACATTAAATAAATGATATATTGTAAGTCTAGACAGTTAATTATTAGTTTTTAAATCTAATGGTGGGTATTTTGTTGGAATGTCTTGCCCTAGAAGGTAACCTTATTTTATGAGGGTGTTGTACTATGATTGTAGGCAGTGATGTATTATGAGAGTTTGATAGTGGTCGTGTTGTCTCTTAATCTCTGGTAGTGATACTCCTGTGAGAAGCTTGCTCTACAAGTATATTGTAATCTTTGTGATTTTTGAATAATATATTGGGCGGCTTTTGGAGTGTGGGGTTTTTCTCCCGAAATGGTTTTCCCCATGTAAATCACAATGTTGTGGAATTCATGATATTTATGTTTAATTTTTTGTAACTATTAAAGATCTATAAATTTTTGCATTATTCTCCTCTCAAGATTAGTGTAGGAAGTTGTTCCACTACCTTAGCTTCCTTACAATGCTACAAATCTTAATTTTTTTAATTTTTTTAGCTAGGTAAAATAACTTTCCTTCTATATTTTCTCATAAAGATTTGCTAAGTCATTATTAAACTCTTTCCAACTAAGAATTTTCCCTTCCTTGTCACTCATGCTTCATTGGTACCATTGACAATATTTTAATTCTAAATATGGTGATGTTATGTCAACAATTGCATTTTCAAGTATATTATGAAGTTTAAATTATTATTCCATGAGACTTATCCAAAAATTTACATGTGTACCATCAAACTTAAAGATGTATATTTTGGGTAGGCTCAATTTTGGACCTTGGAAAGGTTGTCCTATCTATTAATTTTGTTTGTTAGGGTTGTAACCACCTAGGTGGTTTTTTTGGGGCTTTAATTCATATATAATAGTTCTCATTTAAACCTATATAAACCCTTATTTAAAGATGATGTGGATGGATTAGTTAAATTATCCTTAATGAAATGTATCACTCTTTCACATCCTAGTGGAATTTTCCCTTGATTTTAGGTGGTGGACAATAAAGAGGGTAGTATATTTCAGAAAATTCCTTTAATCCTAAAGATGACATGACTTTTGATGTGTTTTAAATTGAACTCTAGGTTATTTTTATGGTAGGAAAATATATAGTGCAAGTTGTCCATAAAATTTTAAAATGTAGGTTATAGCTAAATTTGATTTTGTTTTGACCAAACTTTGACCACTAAATTAGGTAATTAATTTTCTCTCTAATAAAAATTATAGAAAAGTAATCCTACCTAAAATTTTAAAACATTTTCAAAAATGTTAAAAAAAATCTAAAATGTAGCCTATATATTATATTAATAAAATATAATGTCATAACTTAGTTCACTAAATTATGAAATATATTGTCTTTAATAATAAATTACAATTATCTGATCCCAACTTATTTTTTATATGATTTCTGAAAATGTAATAATATTTGAAAGTCTCAACCATATGTAGCCTATAGAGCTAATTAATGCAAAAACATAAAATTAAAATAACTTTCACAAAAATATTATAGAAAGCTATATTTTTCTTGAATTTTTATTTTTTGTATACCTAAAAATAAAAGAATTAGGTCCAAATTCACAATGGGGTGTAAGTTTTGGAAAAATACAAAAATTATGACCCAAATAATAGGTCTGATACCACTTGTTATGATATTTTTTCAAAAATATTAAAATTATTAAAACAGTAGATTACTTCAATGGGGTGACCTTCAATAATTAAAAATAATGTATAAATTTAGTATTAAAAGTTATAATGGTATGGGAGAGTTTTTCTCTTCCTTATTTATATGCATAACCATGTAGGAACAAACTTCTTCATCTTAACTAAATAGTCTTAAAATTAAATTATTATGTTTAAGCATGTCAAGTTCTTATCCTTATTATACTTAGAAATATAGAATATTAGGATCATAATAGTACAATTTTGTATTTGAATATTAGAATTCGTAGATCTATATCCATGAGCATATCCTCTATCTTAAACTTACAAATCTCAAATTTTATGCTTGAGAACTTCATTTCTATTTTGGATATTTTTTGCCATCTCTTCCAATAATAAGATCAAAATCTACTACACAAGCTCCCACTTAAATGAAGATTTATACAATAAAACCTTTACCCAACACCTAGAATCTAAGGTGATTGGACTTAGATACCAAATGAGAGGAATCACAATACACATAAATAATTCCTAAACTAATCTCATAGGAGAGTAATATAAAAAATTTAGATCTTTTTAATTATAAAAAAGAGAAACACATATAGGGGAGAGGGGCCCATAGTGGGGATAAAAGTAGTCCACAGTGGGCCCCATAGTAGAGCATCTTAATATCCAATTGTAAAACACTTTTTATCCTTAAAATACACAAACTAACAAATCATGTGATGCCACATCAGTGCACCAATAAAACGTGACTTAGTGCACCACTATTGGTCTCACTTTTTTTTGGACCTTTTTGGATACCTCAACAAAAAGCATGCTGATGTGGTATCATGTTTGATGATGTGACCCTAAAATGAAATATAGAAGCACATGAGTTGCCAAATAAATTTTTGTACAAAATTGGGATTGATTTGAAATTTTCACATAAGATTTTGAAAAACCCGAAGTTAGGGTGCTCCATTATGGGCCCCTCTCCCCTAAAACATAAAGAAAATTATATCACAACACATATGTGTGTGTGATGAAAAATATTTCAAGAGGATAAACACACACTCCAAAATAGTCTAATGTATTATTCAATAATCTAAACATGGTTATAAATACACAAGTATAGATCAATCCCTTATAAAAGTTTCACCAACTAGAGATTTGGATTAATTATAAGAACATAACAATACCTACAAACCACTATCAATACCTCCATCTCAAGCACCCAAAAAATAGGAGAAGTAATGCATGAAATGATCAAATGGAAATTACAAAAAAATGAGCCAAAACTATGATTCCCAAATACCTAGTTAGAAAAACAACACCCAAATCCCAAGATGAGTTCATAAGCTAAAAATAAAAAACCTTCCACCTATCATAAGCATTCTATAATCCACTCACCAACATAGACATTCCATTTTGGCTTCATTGTTTCCATTCAAATATGCCTTATGATGTGTTGTAACATGTGTCATAAGTTGGTCAACAAGTGTAACTCCCTCTTACATTTATTTTATGTCCTAGATGTTCTTACATTTTCAATGTAGGAGATCCAATTTTTGGAGGCTATAAATTTTGATCCAAGAGGCTATTGGGGCCTAAATGTTTAATTTTAGATCTTAAAGAGATCTATGCAATAGACATTCTTAGAAGTAATGTTGAATAATCCAAAAATTACTTTTCCCAAAAAGAAAGTCTATAACCTAGAAAATAATTTTTTATATTTTATAGTTTTAAAATTACATTCTTTATATAATTAACATTAGGAGCAAGGTTGAAACACCTCCCTGACATAATTTTCATTGGAAATGTAGGTGATTTTGGGATAACCTAGGGAATTTGGAGATGACATGGGTGATTTGGTACTAGAAAATGTTAGAGTAATCATGCATTAGCTAACAATTAATTCAACAAAACATGAAAACACAAAAACATGGTATCAAAGTGTGGATTCAATGAACCATTGTCGATTTATGAAGGATTTATTCAACTAGGGTTATAAAGCTT
Source organism: Sequoiadendron giganteum (assembly GCA_007115665.2). NCBI lineage: Eukaryota > Viridiplantae > Streptophyta > Pinopsida > Cupressales > Cupressaceae > Sequoiadendron > Sequoiadendron giganteum. The sequence goes on from CM021103.1 coordinate 318,497,257, forward strand.
TAGATCTAGAATCTCCATTTCTTCTTTTTTTTTATAATTTTTAGAGGGGAAAATTTTAGGAGCATTTTGGCACAAAAAGGGCCTCACCATTGCATTCAGGAGGCTGATTTGATGAATTTTGACTATAAATTCTCCTAATTTTTCCATCGAGAGCTTCTAAGGCAAAGAAATGTGCAGTAGCGGCACAAATCCCTAGTAGCCTTTCAAACTGTCAATGTCAAAATATTTTGAGATTCTCGGCATATATTCTGCTACCTCTTTTTGTTGTCAACGCTTTTTTTAGTTTTTCGATGCCTAACCTAGGAATATTTTGGGTTTATTCAACATATTCCATCAAATTTTTCTAGTGGGGACTTTTTCGACAAGTTTTTTCAAGGGCCATTTTTTTTCCAACGAGGGGAATATTCCATTGACATCAGCGGTACAACCTACACCCTACACCCCCATAAGCTCCCTTTGTACCCTAAAGGAGATATTTTGTATTTGGCCAAACTTTGGTGTATGATATTGAAATTGGGAAAACAAGATATCATCAAAAAGTTGGTTCTACGTACTTTCTAGTGGTGTGGATCTTTTTACCATTTTTTGCTACTAGTGCATTATATAGCCCATTGAAGTCAAAGGTGTTATTTTCATTCTCAAGCTCATAAATTTTGACCTATTTCTCTATTATTTGTGTTTCTAATGACATTGGGACAATCTTTTAGATCTTTTCATAGCCATCCATTCACTTTTTTTAGATTTTTCTTCAAGTACATTTTATTTTGTTTTTGTGTTTTCACACTGTATGTTTAGCTCTTGGAAACTTTTTGTTTATGTGGGATGACTTTTTTTAGGTTGTTTTATATGTATTTCCAACATTTTATCCTATTTGGGAATTTTAGACATATTTTTTAAGCATATTCTCTTTCGTAGATGCATTGAGATAAAGTGCTATTTTGGTGTATACTTTTTGGGAACTTTGCACATCCTATGGTGCCTTTTATACTCATACTATGATATAAAGTGTCATGGGTGGGTTGTGAGTGCCTTTGTTTTTCCATCACACCTTGTGAAGCGAGTGTTCCTTCCAAGATAATATTGGATCTTAGTGATTCTTGTCTCATACATGTGTGCCTTGGTTTGAACATGCCCTTTTATTTATAAGTAATATTTTAGTTGCACATTTAGATATTCTTTGTTCTCTTACATGCAGTTCTTGGTGACATGTAGTTCTAGTGTACCTTTCTTGGTTCTCCCTTTCTGCATTATGGTGGGTTTCTATTGTTGGTGTTAATGCTTCCTTGGTTTGTTTTTGGAGTTATCTATGTATCTAGTTATTGTTCCTATGTACTAGGAAGATGTGGTAGTTGGTTACCCATGCATTTTAGTGAGATGGAGAATTTTTCATATGGACACTCTTACATCCCTATTTTAGAGATGACCTTTTACTTTCACTTGATTAGTGTTCTTTAAACTATTAGTACTTGTACCATTTGTATATTTGAGTTCCAAATGTTTTCCTTTGTTTGCCATTCGATTCAAGTAGTGTCATTAGGGGAACTCATGTAAATTATTGTCTTCTTGATCTTGATCATCATCTATTTTACAAGAGGTTATTCATTTCAACATTATATCAATCATCTTTTGATAGTTGTCTACAACATCTTTTTTCTTCAACGATGTTCTTCATGTTCCTCTTTTTTGGGACATTATTTTTGGTAGGAGGTTTCTTAGTCCTTCACATTGGTTTGGAGGATTTCCATTCCTTAATTCATATTTCTCTCTTTTGGAGAGGAGTTTTTACCATGAGGTTTTCTCCTTTTTCTCTAGTTGCGAGAGATTGTATTTTTTATACATGGGTACCTCATCAATCCAATTTTTTTCTAATACCCATTATGCATTCTATTTTTAGGGTTTTTAGCTATTTCCTAAGTTCATATTAAGGGGGGTGTTAGATTAATCATGCATTAGCTAATAATTAATTAATTATTAGTCTAATTCATTTCATGCACTTAAGCTAAACTTAGGAGTGTTTTTTTTATGTTAACTAAAGTGAGCTATTATTAGATCATTATGTCTCATTGCATGAGATGTTGACACTTGTCATGATCTAAGATCTGTTTATCATTTAGAGTTTCTCCTATAAAGTACACAACCCTCTTGTATTATCATGAACTCATATGAAGATCTCCATGAAGATTCTTGAGGTTTATTTTGTACAAGTTTTTCTTGTTGAGGAATACCAAATCTTTCTTTTGTAGATCTCTTTATAGAAGGTGTTTTGTTTGTTGTTTGATCTTGCATATTGTGTTATTCATAATTCTAGTAGAAATAAGTGCAATTCAAAACTAATAGGGATAATTTAAAGGAAATGAGCATTTATAGACCTTTCTTTTAATATCTAGAAAGGAGAATGGTTCCCTAGGGTCTATGCTGAATTCCTATCTCTTTTTGTTGAAATTCATGTTTGGGTGTGAGCACGACTAGTTCTTATGTGACTACATGAAATATTAGATCTCTTGATTGCATACCTCATGTTTAGCTGAACCTTGAGTTTGGATTTCATTTCAACTTCCTTATGGATGTTGGTTGTATCTTGTTTGGACTAATTAATGAGATGATGTGTAACCCTCATTCTAATCCTTCAGTTTAGGAGAAAATTAGATCACAATCTCATGCTTGATCACCATCATTAGAGGTAATATATCCTATCATATGGTTGTCATTGTGAAGTTTCCACACAATAAAGTTGCATCTTTCACTTGTACTATCATGATTACGATATTAACATCATTCACTTTGAGTGTCACTACATTTTTTAATGACATATTGAATGCATAGGTGTGCAATGTGACATGTATTTGTGTTGACCATTAATGTCTTGAGAAAAAATCTTACTATTTAATTTTAAAAATAATTTTATAAGGTCTTCCAATATATTTGAAGGTACAAAGAAGCTCAAGGTTGTGTATAGAGGTTATTTGAGGCCTAGGTATTGGAGTTTTAGTCCTCCTCAATTCACTAGACCCCTTATTGGGATTTCAATTTAGCTAAAAATAGAAAACACCAAAAGAGTGAAGACATTCTTCCTAATCTCCACTATCATATCATGAGTTTTTAGAATCTAACTACTTAATTTGAGACTTCATGTGAATTGTAGCATTTTCTAGCTACTTTGCAACCCTCTCCTATTTTGCAATATTCTAAATTACTTGCTTATTCAACATGTTTGAGTGTTGCCTTCAACTCTTCTTAATTGTGTAGTTATGGTATATCATAAGAACTTCCTTAACAACTTTACCAATCTCAAAATTCCTTCTCTTGTTCCCTAAGGGGTGTATTTATTCTATAAGATGACCAAATGATCTATACATATAATTCTAAATTTTATTAAAAAATTTGGAAGAGGGTGATCAATTGTAAATTTCCTTTAGATGCTCAATTCTGTCTTTTGTTTTATATGACAATTTCATAAATGATATATTTATAGCCTTGTAAATCAAGCTCATGTTTGTTGAAAGATATTTTATAGTAGCTTATTTTATATCATACTTAACCCACAAAATTATAAATATTTGCATCTTTTAACTATTTGGTAACACTTTTAAAAGCCATTATGTTTGTACTTTTTACTATTTAATGACATCTTTAAATACATTATGAGATCACCCACATACATGGGTGCACTTATTGCATATAATCTTTCATATCCACACTATTAAAAACACATTATCAACTAGATTAATAGGAATGCAAAGAGTGTTAAGGGTGTTGTTTATTTAACTTATGTGAGATTGTGTTCAACTACTAACCATTGTTATACACTAGAATTATGCTTGAAATCAATTGAATGCATTGATTACATATTTTCTTACTTGTCTAAGATAGTGAAAATGTTGAATAAAAGTGAAATAAGAAAGTAAACCAATCAAATATGCATAAAAGACAAATAACCATATAGGAATTGATCTTAGAGTTTTAATTTGAGAAAACACCAAAAGAGTGAAGACATGCTTCCTCATCTCCACTGCCATATCACGAGTTTTTAGAAGCTAGCTACTTAAATTGAGACTTTGTACAGATTGAAGCATTTTCTAGCTGCTTTGCAACCCTCTTCTATTTTGCAATTTTTTGAATTACTTGCTTATTTAACATGTTTGATTGTTGCCTTCAATTCTTCGTAATTATACAGTCATGTTCTATCATAAAAACTTTAGTAATTTTGAAACGTCTTCTCTTGTTATTTAGGGTGTGTAATTATACTATAGGACAATTGAATGAAAACTTTACTAATCTTGAAATGTCTTCTCTTGTTGTTTAGGTGTGTATTTATTCTATAAGATGACCAAATGATTTATACATATAGTTTTAAATGTTCACATAAAAAAAGTGGAGAAGAAAGATCAATTCTAACTTCCTCTTAGATATTCAATTTTATTGTTTTGTCTTATATGATATAGTTTCATAAATGATATATTTATAAATTAGGAATATGTTTATTGAAATATATTTTTATTAAAAAACATTTTATATTATACTTCACTGACAAATTATAAATATTTTAATCTTTTAACTATTTGATAACATTTTTAAACACCAATATGCTTATTACAATTTAATGGCATCTTTAAATACTATTATATGCCTAATATCTTTCGGCTATTTACTAACACCTTTAAATGCTGCCATATGCATGACATGTGTCCCTCAATTACCACAGAGACTTTACCCCTGTTCAGTTGGTGGAGAATTTAGTGCTGCAACTGACTTGTACTCTACTGTTAAATAAAATACGACACATCTACTTACTCACAGTGACTGACATGGCTGACAGTTACCATAACACAGGGTTAATGGGATTGGGAGTTAAGAGTTCTACCTGTGGAGCTTAAAAAGGAAGCAAGCGAACAAGCTAGTCAGGAAATAAACAATGCTCTCCTGGATAGGTACAGAATGTACCTGTGGATCATATTTTTCTTATAGAAGCTGCGTCAAGCCATTAGCCAGGCATTAGAGGGGAGTTTTTCTCCACAATGCACCAACTGGGCATTGTTGGTGTGGCAGTTTGGCATTTGGGTTGTCTTCTGTTCTTCTTATATCAGCTAGAAACCGTGTTGGGTGATGTGGGAAGGTCATTGACAGCTTCAGATAACATATGCAGGCAGGTGTTGGCCATTGAAGGAAATGAGTTTGGGTTCTGCAAGAGGGCTGTGGTTAGCCCAAGTCTGAAATTCCCTAATCCAAGGCTCAGAAATGCTTACATTGCTCTCCAAGCATGGAAATCTGCTATTTCTAGTGATCCTTCCAATGTGACTGGCAACTGGGTTGGAGCAAATGTGTGCAGCTACAACGCTGTTTTCTGTGCCCCTGCCTTGGACAATGGCCGCATTCAAGTTGTAGCTGGCATTGATCTGAATCATGCAGACATTGCAGGCTATCTTCCAGAGGAGCTTGGTCTGCTCACAGATCTTGCCCTGTTTCATATCAATACCAATAGGTTCTGTGGCACTGTGCCTCACAGCTTCAAGAATCTCACATTGCTGTTTGAGCTGGATATCAGCAACAACAGATTTGTTGGGCCATTTCCTAGTGTAGTCCTCTCGTTGCCTTCACTGAAGTACCTGGACATTAGATTCAATGGTTTTGAAGGTCAGCTGCCATCTCAGCTCTTTGACAAGGACCTGGATGCCATCTTTGTTAATAACAACAGGTTTCAGTTTGATATTCCATCAAATCTGGGAAACTCCCCTGTTTCTGTCGTTGTCCTCGCCAACAATCACCTGAATGGATGCTTGCCTTCCAGCATTGGCAACATGGCTGCTACTCTGAACGAGATCATTGTCCTCAACAACAACTTAGCAGCTTGCCTGCCTTCAGAGATTGGTTTGTTGACAAAATTGACAGTTTTTGATGTGAGTTTCAACAAGTTTGTAGGTGCTCTGCCAATCAGCATTGGGAGAATGGTGAACGTAGAGCAGCTGGATGTTGTACACAACATGTTTTCAGGAAAGATTCCACAGGCCATCTGTGCGCTGCCCAACTTGATCAACTTCACGTATTCCTACAACTTCTTCACAAGGGAGGCGCCTGATTGTTTGGCTCTGCCGTCCAGAGGAGTTGTCTTCAATGACCGGTCCAACTGCATTCCTGGTAGGCCCGCCCAACGTTCTGTCAGGCAATGTGCTCCATTCCTTTCTCGTCCCGTTTCTTGTTCTTCATTTAAGTGCAATGATTTTACCACTCCAGTGCCATTCCGGCCATCACCAACTCATTATGTATCTTTCCCATCACCTGCAAAACTAACTCCATCCCCATTTTCACCTTCACAATCCCCATCTCAATCCCAGTCACCACCACCACCTTCACCGTTATTTCCATCTCCATTCCAACCTCCCTCCCCCACATCTCCATCTCCATCTCCATCTCTATCTCTATCTCTATCTCTATCTCCATATTCATATTCATATCCTCACCACCCTCCTAATTTTGGACCATCTCCACCATCACCTCCATCTCCATCTCTATCTCTATCTCTATCTCTATCTCCATATTCATATTCATATCCTCACCACCCTCCTAATTTTGGACCATCTCCACCATCACCTCCACCTCCACCTCCACCTCCACCTCCACCTCCACCTCCACCATCTCCTCCTCCTTCCATGTACTCACCATGCTCGCCACCTCCCACTCACCACCCACCATCTCTCTCTCCACCACCTCCAGATGAGGATCAAGAGGCAATAGATCATCAATATACTTATCCACCACCTCCAGAGGAGGAACCAATAGAGAACTAGGATGTGACACATTTAGCCTTCACAAAAATATAGTGAAAGAATTATTAGATGGAAAAAATAAGGCACTAATAGGTGTGTAATTGATCTTTCAAGGGGTGCAAAATAAAAGATAATGCAGTTGTAATAAAGAATTATTTAAATAAATTGTAAGAGTTTGAAAATAAAAAAATATTATTTTTCAATAAATTATATATATATTATACAAAATTCATTTATTTTCAAAAGACATAAAATTGATGGATTCAAGTTAAATATCCACATGAATGTGAAGTCATGAGTGTGTTAATAAAAACTTTTAAAGAAAATAAAAAATATTATTTTTCAATAAATAATATGTACATATTATACAAAAATTATTTATTTTGAAAAGCACAAAAATCTGATGGATTCAAGTTAAATATCCACATGAATGTGAAGTTATGAGTGTTAATAATTTTTTTTAAAGAGTCCACATACTAACTCTAATAAATTTATGTGCATGATTATTTTTATTTAAATAAAATAATTTTAAAGAAATAACCTTGGTAAATAAAATAGTAGATATATATAAAAATAATACTCTTAAAATAATTATATAATTAAATATGTAATAAATAATTTATTTCAAATTTAATATTTCAAAATTAAGAAAAATAAAATACATACTAAATAAAATAGCCAGTATTTTTTTTAGATTTGAATAGAAACAAAATAGTATCTATAAAAAAAATAGATATTAAAAATAGGTTACATAAATATACAAGAGTTATTGTACTTCTTCAAAAAATCAAAACAAAATTAAAGAAAATATAGAATAACAAAACTATTAATTGAAATGATTATAATTGTTATATACTTTCAAGTGTTTATTCTATTACTTAATAAAATAACTCTTAAATAATGCTTAAATCTATTGTCTTGCAAATCTATAATAAAATAAAATAATTCTTAAATTTAAAATAAAATAATATAACTTTTAACTAAAAATAAAATAATAGATGTGTATGTGTAATATGAATTATTTAAATATTAGGTAGAAATAAATCTTAATATTTAAAATTTCTAAATCTATATAGAAAGTCATAAAAATGATGAAGTGGTTCCTAAGCATTTGGGAGTGGTATACAATTTTATATATCACTAATACTTTAAAGAATCTAAGGGCTCAAGCATTGGCTTACTTTTATAATATTTCCTTAATAAATAGAAATTCTATAATTAGATGAATATTGATTAATAAAATAAATTTAATATATTTTATATTAAAAAAATATGTTGGTATGAAATGGTTTTATGATATGTGGTTCTCTCACTTTGGAAGAAAATTTAATATGGTTGTCAATTGGGCAGCTAACGGAGGATTTTATTTGAAAACTATCGAAGGTCCATCTTCTATTTGTTGGTGGGATAATTTTCTTTGGAGGTAATGATGTTTTTGTAGAAGGATCTTAGGGGTGTTCACCTATTAAGGGGTTGGAATAGTAGTGGTAAGTATCATAGTAATCATTTTGGTAGTGTGTGGGAAGTAATTATATGGCATGGTGGCTTATCTATCACATCTATTGAAGTTGATAATGGTGAATGTTGGTTTTTCATTTTGTTTTGTTGAAGTTGTAATTGGGTGTCTCTAATGGGTAAGTGCAAGAAGATGGGGGGCCAAAAAGGGGTCTTAAGTGGCCACTTTTTTTTGAAATCAGGAAATACTGACCTTGGATGAGAAATTGAGCATAGCTACACTCAAAATTTTAAGATGCAAAAAATATAATGTTCGTAATGCTCCAAGTCTACTTTATAATTTTATTTTTTTAAAAGGTATAGATTAAGGGGTTCAAAAAAGGGAGCCACATAAATTGGAGTTGTTTCTATAAAAAAAACATAACATAGCATATTTTGTGGCTCCCTCAAAAGGTTAACATTTTTTGGTATTTTTTAAAATCGCTTCGGTGAGAAATTAGCTAACAACATGTAGTTTATGCCCGATTTTTCTTATAATTTCTAATGAATATTTTATTTTTTACTAATTTTCTAATGACTATTTGATTTTTTACTAGTTTTCAAAGTGGACACATCCTGAAAAATAGTATTTTGGTCATGCTAGCCCTATAAATTTTGAAAACTAATTAAAAATTTATTTTTTAATATGTGTAGAATGGATTCTAGCTTATAAAAATGTAATTTATTTGGAATTTCAATGAATGGTTAAATTATAAAGTAAAAAATAACAAGCACTGGTTTTGCCAAAAAATGAACACAAACAAAAGAAATTAAAGATGAAAGGCTTAACATTGTCAAAATCTGAAAATAATTACATTGTTAAACTAAGAGAAAGCCTAATATTACCCAAGTGTTCAATTTTTTCGACTTTAAAACACGTACAAACCTGACGGTTAACATGAAGGAGATTATGCAAAATCTTGTAGAATATGCAAAAACACGTCTTTGGATGTTGGGAAGGCACTCCAAGCCTTTGGGTTGGAAATCCAAAGCAAATATCAAGCCTAAGGCTTGGGGATTCCCAAAGCAACATATAACGTGAGTGTGTTATAATGCACTTGCATTATGTTTTTCTTTGTATTTGTTTTTTTATGTAAAATTTTGATGCATGTTTGTCAAGTTTGACATAATGCGAGCACATTATAATGCACTTGTGTTATGTCTCACTTGGAATGTTTTATGTTCAAGTTTTTAAGTATGTTTGTATATATACATATTTATGTATGTATGTATGTATGCATGTATGTATGCTTATATGTATGTATATATGTATGTATGGTTGTATGTATGTATGTATGTATGTATGGTTGTATGTATGCATGCATGCATGTATGTATGTATGTATTTATGTATGTATGTATGTATGCATGTATGCCTATATGTATGTATGTATGTATGTATGTATGTATGTATGCTTATATTAAATGTATGTACGTATGTGTGTATATATGTATATAAGGGTTTTGGGTTTAGGGTATATAAGCACCTAAGGGTATAGTTTTTAGGGTTGAGGGTTGAGGTTTTTGGGTTTAGGGTTTAAGTTATAAGGTTGAGGATTGAGGTATTAGAGCTTAAGTAATAGGTAGAGGGTAGAGGATAGAGGGATAATATTCAACTTGTTAAGTGTATAAGATTAAGTGTGTAAGGTATAGGGATTAGGGTTTAGGATATTGGGTTTAGATTTTAAGATATGGAATAAGGGTATATAAGGTATAGGGTGACTTGAATTAAGAGTGTATGTTTTAGGTTTTAAGTATAGGGTTGAGGCACAATATTCAGGGTTTAGGGTATAAGGGTGAGGTTATAGGGTATATAGATGAGGGTTTGTGGGTGTAGATTTCTAGGTTTAAGGTATAGGGTTGAGGATTGAGGGATTAGGGCTTAAGTGGATAGTTGAGGGCATAGGGTAGAGGGTTGAGATTTTATAGTTCAGGCATAATGTTCATGGTTGAGTGTCTAAGATATAGGGTTGAGGGTTTAAGGTTGATGGTTTAAGGCATATGGATGAGGGTTAAGGGTTTATGGTGTAAGTATAGGGTATAGGGTAGAGATTTGAAGGTTGAGGGATAATGTTCAAGGTTGAGTGTCCAAGGTTAAGTGTATAGGGTATAGGGTTTAAGGGTTTAAGGTTTAAAGGTGTCTATGGATTGAGAGTTTAGGGCTTAAGGGTTTAAGGTTTAAGGGATTAAGGGTTAAAGGGTTGAGGGTTCAAAGGTTGATGGATTAGGGTTTAAGGTATAGTGTCGAGAGTAGAGGGTTTAGGGATAGGGCTTAGGGTTTAATGTTTAAGGGTTGAGGGTTGAAGCTTTAGGGATAGGGTTTAGGGTTGCGGGTTAAGAGATTAGGGTTTAAGGGTTGAGGATTTAAGGCTTTATGGTTAAAGGGTCAAGGGTTTAGGGTTTAAGGGTTGAGGGCTTAAGAGATTATGGTTTAAGGGTTGAGCATTAAGAGATTAGGGTTTAAGGTGTAGGGTTGATGTATTAGGGTTAAAAGTTTAATGTATATGGTAGAGGGGTTGAGGATTAATAGTTTAATGGTTGAGGGTTTAAGGGTTGAGGGTTGAAGGATTAGGGTTGAAGGATTAGTGTTGAGGGTTGAGGGTTTAATGTATATGGTTGAGGGATTAGGGTTGAGGGTTGAAGGTTGAGGATTTAAGGTATAGGCTTGAGGGATTAGGGTAGATGGTTGAGATTTTACAATTGAGGGATAATGTTCAAGGTTAAGTGTCTAAGATGTAGGGTTTAGGGTTTAATATTGAGGGTATAAGGCATACAAATGAGGGTTGAGGGTTTAGGGAATAAGTATATGGTTAAGCGTATAAGCTATAGGGTAGAGGTTTGAATGTTAGGGGATAATGTTCAAGGTTGAGTTTCCAAGTGTATAGGGTATAGGGTTTAAGGTTTAAGGGTTTAAGGGTATATAATAGTTGAGAGTTTAGGGTTTAAGGGTTTAAGGTTTGAGGGATTAAGATTTTAAGGGTTGAGGAAGTCATAGTGTCAAGGGTAAAGGGTTTAGGGTTGAAGGTTTAAGGGTTGAGGGTTAAGGGATTAAGGTTTAGAGTTGAGGTTTTAAGGCTTTAAGTTTAAATGGTCAATGGTTTAAGGGATTATGGTTTAAGGTTTGAGCGTTAAGAGATTAGGGTTTAAGGTATAGGGTTGATTTATTAGGGTTAAGGGTTTAATGTATATGGTAGAGGGGTCAAGAGGGTTGAGGGTTTAATATTTGAGGGTTTGAGATTTAAAGGATTGAGGGTTGAAGGATTAGGGTTGAGGGTTGAGGATTGAGGCTTTCAGTTTAAGATTTGAGGGTTGGCGGATTAGGGTTGATGGATGATGGTTGAGGGTTGAGGGTTGAGGGTTTAACGTATAGGATTGAGGGTTGAGGGTTGAGGGTTGAGAATTTAAGGTATAGGGTTGAGGGTTGGGGTAGAGGGCTGAGAGTTTATAGTTGAGGGATAATGTTCAAGGTTGAGTGTCTAAGATATAGGGTTTTGGGTTTAAGGTTGAGGGTATACAAAATATGGATGAGTTTTGAGGGTTTAGGGCATAAGTATAGAGTTGAGGGTATAGGGTATATGGTAGAGGTTTGAAGGTTGAGGGATAATGTTCAAGGTTGAGTGTCCAAGGTTAAGTGTATAAGGTTTAAGGGTTTAAGGTTTAAGGGTATCTAGGGGTTGAGAGTTTAGGGTTTAATGTTTTAGGGATTAAGGGTTTAAGGGTTGACAGTTTAAGGGTTGAGGGATTAGGGTTTCAGGTATAGTGTTAAGGGTAGAGGGTTTAGAGATAGGGTTTAGGGTTTAAGGTTTAAGGGTTGAGGCTTGAGGATTTAGGGTTGAGGGTTAAGGATTTAGGGTTTAAGGGTTGAGGGTTTAAATATTTAAGGTTAAAGGGTTAACGGTTTAAAGGTTTAAGGGTTGAGGGCTTAAGGGATTAGGGTTTAAGGTTTGAGTGTTAAGAGATTAGGGTTTAAGGTATATGGTTGATGTATGAGGAGTAAAGGTTTAATGCATATGGTAGAGGGTTGAGGGTTTAATGGTTGAGGGTTTAAGGGTTGATATTTTAAGGGTTGAGGGTTGAAGGATTAGGGGTTGAGGGTTGAGGGATTAGGGTTGAGTGTATATTGTATAGGGTAAAGGGTTGAGGGTTGAGGGATTAAGGGTTTAATGGTTGAGGGATTAAGGGTTTAATGGTTGAGGGATTAAGGGTTTAAGGTATAGGTTTGAGGGATTAGGGTTGATGGTTTAATGAACATGGTTGAGGGTTGAGGGTTTAAGGGATTAAGGGTTTAAGGTATAGGGTCAATGTATTAGGGTTGTGGGTTTAATGTGTAGGGTAGAGGATAGAGGATAAATAAGGGTTTAATGGTTTAAAGGTTGAGGGTAGAGAGGTGAGGGGAGATATCTAAGGAGGGATGGAGAGGTAGAAAAGTAGTGATTGAGAGACCTAGAGAGGGGAGAGGTGAGGGGGAGAGAGAGGTGAGAGATAGAGAGGTGAGGAGAGAGAATAAAATGGGAGAGATAAAGTCACAACTTTAGAGAAAGAGGGGTAAGGAGGAGGGAGAGAGGTGTAGAGGGATGGAAATAAATAGAGAGCCTTGAGAGATATAGCAGTGAGAGACCTACATCGTAGGGAGAGAGGGGTGAGAGAAATAGGGGGAGATATAAGAGTGAGAGAGATAGAGGGGTGGGTAATTAGACAAGGATTTTGAAACCTAGATAGCTAAGGAGGGATGGAGAGGAGACAAGGAGTTATTGAGAGACCTAGATAATGGAGAGGTAGAGAGTTGAGGGGGAGAGAGGTGAGGGGGGAGAGAAAAAATGGGAGAGAAAAGTTCACAACTTGAGAGAAAGAGGGCTAAGGAGGAGAGAGAGAGGTGGAGAGGGAGGGAAATATCTAGATATCCCTGAGAGATATACAAGTGAGAGACTTACAACATAGGGAGAGAGGGTGAGAGAGATAGGGGAGAGATGAAGGTGAAGGAGATATGGTGGAGGAGTGGATAAGGGTTGCGGGTTTAAGCCTTTCAGGTTTAAGGGTCAAGGGTTTAGGGTTTAAGAGTTGAGGTATTAAGGGTTTAAGGGTTGAGGGATTAGGGTTGAGTGTTGAGTGTTGATGGATTAGGGTTTAAGGTATAGTGTTGAGGATTTAGGATTTAGGATTTAAGGTTTCAAGGTTGAGGGTTTAGGGATAAGGTTTAGGGTTTAAGGTTAAGGGATTAGGGTTTAAGGTATAGTGTCAAGGGTTGAGAGTTTAGGGATAGGGTTTAGGATTTAAGGTTTAAGGGTTGAGGGTTTAAGGGATTAGTGTTTATGAATTCAGGGTTTAAGGGATTAGGGTTTAAGGATTGGGGGTTTAAGGGATAAGGTTGAGGGTTAATGCACATGCTTGAGCGTATAGGGAATTATGATGAAATTGCATATCACACACAAAACAAGACATACATAACACTCAGAAGATGTCATAATTGGTCAAAGAAAGGTCTCATTGATCTACACTAACCCAAGCCCATATTGACACATGATAAGGGTTAGGAAACCTTTACAAAATCAACTTTTCCATAACATGACCATGTTTTGGAGAAGTTGAAATATGGTTGTTTTGTAGAGAAAGCTAAAATGCACTCACGTTATAACGCAAGTGTATTTTGGCTTGCTCTAAAAATGGTAAAACAGACAGGACACCCATGATCCAGGCCCACATACTCTATTAGTCTCTTGATTATGCATGTGATCTAACAAAAAAAATATTTTTGACTTTATTGGGAAGTGCACATGCAAGTTTTACACATTCTACCACCTTTGCATCAACTTTCCACCACCTTTTTCTAGTTTTCTAACTTATGAAAGAGGAAATAATAAAGTTTTCACATCGAATTTAATATATATCAATTCAAGTTTCAATTTTTTGTAGTGTTGCAATGTTAATTTTGATTAAATTGTAAGAGTTGAACATTATCCATTGGCTATATATAGTTTTTAGTAATTCTATTAGAGTTATATACAATTTATTGTTGAAAAAGAAGTAATTTTATGAAAAGCTCAAATTATTGAGGAGTTTGATGCAAGAAGAGAAAAAGACTAGACATAATTGGGTAGTTTCTCTATTTGAATCTTCATTTTTAAGGTATGCCAAGTCTTTATACATGTTCTTTACATTTTCCTTCATTATATTATGTTTATTTATCATCCCTTATCATACATGCTTAATACAATGCTTCGATTTTGTTATTATGTTGATTTAGGGATTATATTTTGCTAAGTATGATAAATTATAAGTTCTCAACATACATAGCCTTAATAAAATGCATTAGATTTTTCTAAAGGATTAGATTAGATTTTTTTAAATGCATATTTGATGTTCATCATTTTTTGTTTTAATTTTTGACATATATGAACATTCAAGGGGGGTTCCTTCGAAAATTCTCATTATAAATCATGGCTTGCATTGCTACAATATCAACATAGATTCTTCCTTTCTTCCTTTCTCTAAGGAATTATGTCATATAGTTTATGTGCCTTGTATGTGGTTCCACACTTTGCATACATGTCTACTAGGTTAGTTGTAAATGTAACATTTGAAAAAAAATCCCCCTTTCTTTATGCTTTGATGGATGCCCGTACCTTGTTCCAAAGCTCCCATTTTGGAATAGATAGGGAGGATTTTGGAAAAATTCATGAAATTTGGCTTTTCATCTACAAATTGCATTTACTTGAAATTTTCTAATACCTAATATGTGATGTAAATTATGGATAAAGAAACATCAATTCAAAACCACACATCAATGAAACGTATTACATTAAGGAAATCGAAATAACAAAACAAGCTGCTAAAACTATTCCTCTAAAACCGTTCCAATTGCTCTCTAATCTTAGGGATCTTCTAATTCATTAATGCTCTCAGATTTGTACATATTGCACATGAATTATCGAATGGAAACCTAAGAAATGAGATGATATATGAAATGAAAGACTATGTGCCTACATTAACATGATTGTGAATTTTGATATACAATGTTGAATGATAGATGATATGTTGTTGTATTCAAAGTGATGTTAAGATGATTGCTATGATAAGATGTAAATCTAAATGAAATGCTATAGAAATACTATAAAACTAATGCAGCCACTAAGATTCTATACAAGAAATTTGTCATTATAACATTACTTCAAATCAAATGCTAAATGCAAAACTAAGATGCTATGCTAATGCTCTCAAATGTTGTAGGAAATTTTGCAGAGTAAGTTAATGCTCAATCTTCTATCCAAAAATTGTAAATAAGCCTCTATTTATAGATTTTTCCAAGGCAATAAGTGATGTGGTAGGATTCGATGGTCGATATTATGATCCAAAGAGATCAACGGTAGAAAGTGAGAAAGGTGGAGGGAATCATGGAGGTTGTCCCCTTTAAGAGAACAAATGGCCAAGTGTTGAAGGGCATCAAATGGAAGGAGAAGCCATGTGTCTACCATCTTGTCAGGAGTTTATGATGGAAATTTCCATTTTACAAATTAGAGATATTTAAATTCATGAGACACATGTTGAGGTGGCAGATGAGGTGGAAGGAGGTTAGAGAATTATGTAGAAATGTGACAAAATTGAATTTAGAAATTCAAATTTAATGAGAGGGAATTAATCAAATAAAATAAATTTGTTAAATTTGTTTATTTAATTAAATCATGAATAAAATGATTTTAGATAAGAAGAATTAAGAAATGAACTATATAAATAAATCTTGCAATTTATTTATAAGTAGAGGAATTAAGATTTATTAATTAAATAACTAGTATTTAATTAATTTTCTCCAGACCATTTTTAGGTGCATACATTTTGCCCCTCTTTGAAGTGATGTGTTTATACATTGCTTCAAAGAAAAAAAATTGTCAAATTGTGATGATAAATTTTTTGACATGCCCCAGATGTTGATTTTCGAGTGATGATGGATATATGCCCCCTCGGGAGATAAATCGGGGAATTTTTGAAT
The DNA here is from genome assembly GCA_007115665.2 of Sequoiadendron giganteum. Classification (NCBI taxonomy): domain Eukaryota; kingdom Viridiplantae; phylum Streptophyta; class Pinopsida; order Cupressales; family Cupressaceae; genus Sequoiadendron; species Sequoiadendron giganteum. The sequence goes on from CM021103.1 coordinate 318,513,492, forward strand.
TTTGATAATTTTGATGATTTCCTGATTTTATGATGATATAATGATTTATCTCCCGAAAAATTGATGTTGAACCTGCCACATTTGATTAGATGATTAAATAGCCCCTTTGAAAAAAATAAAATAAATGCCACCAAAAGACTCGCTTAATTACCCTTTTAATAGGTAAAAAGGTGAAAAGTAATTTATTTGTGACATTTGCATTTTGAAACTTGGAGAGATTGAGAGAGCCATCATGGACAAGATTCCATGCCAAACTCATCGATTCAAGCGAGTTCACTGTCCAGCCGTGTATGGATCTATCGTATGTACCCCGAGAACCTCCTCGTAAATTATGCATTTTGTTTTTCCCTCATTTTTCCATGTTTCAAAATTGCTTTTTACATTTTAGAGGATAGGGAACCCGATGTAGTGCATCGATGAAATTATTTGGCACATTCATGTTTTTGACTCATTGAAGCCTTATTGTGGCGCATCGGCGAAATTCTCTGGCACATTCATGTTTTTGGTGCATAGATAGACTATTTTAGTGCATCCATGCCAGATTCATGATTTTTTTATTAGACTCCTTGATTATGATGTTTTTTGATCGCATTAGCCTTTGATTTGATGATGTTTGATGATGTTGATAGATTAGATGATGATTGATCTCATGATCTAGGTGAGATTCAAAGATAAGATGATCATAATTTACCTCATGATAGGTGAGGATCAATGATAGATGCTCGCATGATTTGATCAAAGTCTCATAAGATATAATTAGATTTATAAGTTGACTGATGTTTGATTGATTGATTGATTGATTTGCAATATGCCATGATGATTGGAGCCTTCATCAATTCTGATGTCATGAGAGCGTTTCCTGAGGACCTGGCCTGATCTAAATGTGATTGGACGATGTGGGTTGACATCGTTACTAGATATGCCCCAGGTTAGGATTAATTGGGGACTCTTGACAACTTTGGTAGAGAGGTGGCACAGTGACCACAACACCTTTCACTTACCCACTAGTGAGATGACCATGAAACCATAGGCATTTACCGGATTCTGAGGATTCTTGTTGTTGGAGATTTGGTTGTGTATGATTCCACTGAGAAGGGTGGTACAAATGCACTATGAAGAGTGTTCAAGGATGATCAGTTTTGCAGTTATGAGATTCCATGGCGAGAGATGGTTGATGCATATGCCACATTGCCATGTATTTTGGATAGATTTATTGGAGGATTCTTATGTACCGACCGTAGGTCAAAGTGACTCTCGGTTGGTTGGGGTTGGACATTAGAGAGCATGATTACACAACATACTTGATATGCATGGGATCCTGCATGCTTGCTCATTTATATCATGATCTTCACTAGGTTGTCTACCTCAAAGCATCCAGTTTATCAACTGGAGTTACACTTCTACAGAGATGGGTTTGGGAGAATATAGATGTCACATGTCCAGTGGCTGAGAGATAGTGTCCAGTAGGTCATCCATACCTTCATGGGTACTCAAGTCTAGTTTTCCAGCATAAGCTAGGAAAACTAGAGTATTGGAGGAGAGTGCTTGATGATTTATATACCATGACATGGAGGCCATATCTTGTCTGTGAGTAGTGGCCAAAGGATGATACCAAAATGCCTTATGTGTGCATAGCTAGATATTTGATAGGGAGGAAACCATTTATCATTGAGAGATTCCTTTTGGGGAGAGTACATCGATAGTATGGGAGGCTACAAGGCATGCCCTGGGAAGTGGCTCATTATGCTTGGCAATGACAGGATATACTAGAGTGGGGATCTGTGCTATCTTATGATGCTTCCTGTCAGGAGTACTATGGATTACAACTAGTGATTTGGGAGTATCATCCTAAGATCATAGAGGCTACATGCTCAAAGGACTATGATCAATATTTCTTTGCCCATCCTTTTCTGAGGATATTGAGCCCAAATGAGCCCATGCCGTTATTAGATGATGATGAGAGGGCACCACCACTTGCACCAAGGTAGAGGAGAGTTGGAGGAGATGATGAGGAGGAGGAGGGAGAGAGCAGTGATGGGGATGGAGATGGGGATGGTGGGGATGGCAGTCGAGATGGAGGTGATGGTGGGGATGGCAATGGAGATGGAGGTGGTAGGTTAACATTTGATGTTAGGGACTTCATGGTACCTCGGAGGAGGAGATCTCTACTGGCCTCATCATAAAAACATGTGTAGATTGGTTTACCCTCACAACAACAGCGGACACATATAGTTGCTTTACAAGTTCAGGTTTAGACACTGCAGGGTCAGCTAGCACAAGTTCAGGCATTGTTAGCATTGGTACAAGGACAAACACAGGGAGAGGCATAGGCATAGGTTACTACTTTGATGGCTGAGAGGGATGCAACTAGATATCAGGGTGAGCAAGTAGTGGCCTTAATTGATAGATTGCAGGGAGTGGATGAGGGGAGGACTACATGCGACATGATCCAAGAGGTTACCTAGATCGCTAGAGAGGCTGAGTATTATTAGGGTCAATATCATCAGTTAGTGCCTGCGGAGCAGAGGGTTATCTATGCACAATCCTGATCAGGCAGGAGTCAATCTAGGACTACTAGCATGGGTGTGACATAGCCACTATGCAAAGATCCACCAGACATGGATTCAGGTACAGGTCCATCAAGTGCAAGTACATCAAGTGGTTTGGTAGGAGGCTCAAAGAGGCCAACGATGATTGGGGGGAGCATGTCATAGCTCCATTTGATCATATTTGATATACTTTGAGACATTTGTATACACCAATTTAGTTGAGACATTATGATACAATGCCACATTGTATTTCTCTACATGTTTGGATATCCTTGTATACTTTGACATTATTATTTTGATATTTATATGATATGCAATGATGATTAGGGATCTATATGTGTTTATATGATGTTCATGATGGATGCCTATGATAGATGCATTTAATTTCTATGTTATGATGTTTATCTGATGCTTCTGTGTTGCTTATATGAAATGATTATGTATGGATGAAATGATGATACGATAATGCATAGATTATGATTCTAAATGTTTTATGGATGATGTTTCATGCCATGAGATGGATGCAAATGAAATGTGATGCAATTTATTTTTGTGTTTTCAAATGCAAATATTATGGTGCAATGGAATGGATGGATGATGGATATGCAAATGATCATGTAATGCAATTTGTTATATTTTATATTTTCGAATGCAAATATATGATATTGCTACACGATATGAGATGAATTTAACTATGTGAATGTGATGCAATGCATTTCTTTTCTTTTTTTCTAATGAAAATATTATGATGTAATGTATGGATGAGTGTATGATATGCAAATGATTATGCAGCTACATGAGAATGATATTTTTTTGTTAATGTCAAGTATACTCAATCCATTTAATGATAGAGATAACATTGTTTAAAAATTGTTTCAGCCTTGGAAAATCCTGAAATACAGATGTTGAACTAATATGGATGCAATCTAGTCTACCATGCAGATCTAAATATGCAAGGTTGTCATCGTAGCAACCGATTTGTCGTGTTAGGTATCATCATTGAGCTTTTTTCTATGTTGAAAGTTAGTACAAACATTGATGGTATAATTAGACCATGATGACCTGAGTACTACTTCCATGATTTTTGATATTGCAAGTTAACACAAGCACCTAGGCATAATTGATCCAAGATGACCTAAGCATTACTCATGTAAACAGATAAAAGTTAATCATTTTCCTATGCAAATTCAAACTTTCATCAATAATACTTTGTAGAGCATGTCCCATGATAATTTGCATAGTAGTAAAGATCAACTCACAGACAATAGACAAAGAAAATATCACTTTCCTTCCTAGCCTCTAGTTTAGGACATCATTGAGGTACTCCAAAGAAATGATAACAAAGGTCAAAGTTCAACCATTGAAAATTCATGCTAATATGATAAATCCATGATTCAAAATAACATCATCCATTTAGATTTTGTTTGATTGGATTGACTTGATGTTGATTTGGATGGTCGATTGTCTGATTGATTATGATTGATGTTTAGCGTGATTGTTGTTTTTGCCAAACTATCTTGTTGTTGCTTGTTTGTTGTTTTAAGCTCAAAGTAGGTTGCCCCTAGTGAGTTCAAGATTTTTCCCCTAGTGAGAAACAAACCAATTATTATGGATGTGTACAATGATAACCAAGCCAAAGTGGGTCACGACCATAATATTCAGATATGTATATGAGGCTTATTTATGATAAGAATGTATGCATGATGATAGCGAAGGTGGCCGATCGACACACATTTTAACAAATGGAGAAGCCAAACTCATCATAAATAGCGCCTGTTTGCAAAGTTTTCACTAGTTTTTATTTCACTTTTTTTAGATTTTATGATTTTTTTGCTGTTACCAAGACGCCTATTTGCCAGGTTTTCATCAAGGTAACTTATTTTTTCAAGACATTTTCTGATTTTTTTGGATTTTTTCATGACATTTTTTTATTTTTTTGGATTTTTTAAAGACATTTTTTGATTTTTTTGGATTTCTTCATGACATTTTCTGATTATTTTGGATTTCTTTAAGACATTTTTGGATTTCTTCAAGACATTTTCTAAATTTTTTGGATTTTTTCAAGACATTTTAATGTGCATTGGATGATTTAGGTGTAGAAATTTTTGAGATGGAGGTTGTTCGTAGGTTCCTCAAATAGATCCCCTTTAGGCGTGGATAGCTGATATGCCCTTGATCCATAAACTAATATAATGAAAAAAGGTCCTAGCTTATTTGGTTCAAAATTTCCCTTCTTTTCTTTGTCTTGTTGATTGCACAAATTTTCCTTCAGTACCAAATCAATGACCTAAAATTTTCTTGGTTTGACCTTGTGATTATAACTTCTTGACATTCTTTGTTGATATGCTTTTAGGTGATCAATTGCAAGCTGATGATGTTCATCCAACAGTTCCAACTCTTGTAATCTAGATACCTCATAGTCTTCATCTGAGATGATTCCTTTCGATGACACTCGGAGTGAAGGTAATTCAACCTCAATGGGAAAAACAACCTCTGATCCATAAATGAGATCATATGGTATGGCTCCTTTCGGGATGTGGATACTAGTACGGTATGCCCACAAAGTAGGGTTCAATTGGACATGCCAATCACGTCCAACCTCGTTGACTCTTTTCTTTAGGATCTTCAATATGGTTTTGTTTGAGGCCTCTATTTGGTCATTCCCTTGAGGGTAGTATGGTGTACAAAACCGATGTTGGATATGAAACCTTTCACAAAGCTCTTGGACGTCCTAATTTTTGAAAGGTCTACCATTATCAGTGACAATGGATAGAGGAATTCCATACCGACAGATGATGTAATTTAGGATGAAGGATGCAATCTATTTCTAGTAATGGTAGTTAAAGGAACAACTTCAACCCACATCATGAAGTACTTAGTGGTTGTGATTATGAATTTTTGCCCATTGGAAGACGATGGATGGATTTTCCCCATAAGGTCAAGTCCCCATTGAAAAAAGAGCCAAGTTGATGCAAATGGTTGGATTTCTTCTGTCGATGCATGTATGAGGTTACCATGGATCTGACACCTTTTGCATTTATTGATAAACTAGAAAGACTCTTTTGTCCATATTCAACTAGTAATACCCTAAACGTAGGTTTTTATTTGCTAGGGTAAGACCACTTAAATGTGTTCCACAGATACCTTCATGAACTTCTTGTAAGGCCATTTTAGAATCGTTGTGTTCTAGAAATTGAAGGAGAGTTCCTTCAAGACCTCATCAATAAAGTACATCTATAATAAGGGTGTGTCAGGTGGCCTGATGGATGAAGTTTCATTTTTGGTTTTGTGATAGGTCGGGTGGAAGGGTGTTATCTCTTAGGTAGGTGTAGATCTTCCCATAGATTGAGGTATCAACGTCAAGTAAATGGAAAAAACCTTGGGACTCAAGATCATCATAGGCAGGGGTAAACATTTGTTCCACCATGAAATCATAACGACTCCTTTTATCTAGAATTTGTAACAGAGAAACAATAGTGGCCATAGCGTCAACAACTTTATTGTCTATTCTTGGAATTTATTCAAACATAATAATAACAAAGTATTTATTAAATTCATCAATCATTATTTTATAGGGCATTAGTTTGTCATCCTTTGTCTCATAGTCATCATTGACTTGATTTAAGACCAGTTGAGAATCTCCCTAGATTTGCAACTCTATCATTTTCCACTCTACAACTGTCTTGATGTCAATGATGAGTGCTTCATACTTTGCCATGTTATTGGTGCATGGGAAAATCGGTCTGTATGATTTTGGAATGGTATGCCCTTGAGGGGTGATAAATAAAATTCCCACTCTCGATCCATGTTGAATGTATGATCCATGAAAGTAAAATATCCATTTTTTTGTTGTTATGGTAAGGACATCAACATCAAGAAACTTAATGTGCAGAGGATGATCATCATATAATGGTGCTTCAACTAGTTGATCTGTGATGGCTTGAACCTTGATGGATTTCCTATTGACATACTAGATGTCAAACTCACTCAGTATCATTACCCACTTTTCCAATCTTCCTGTTAGATTTGCCTTTTTGAGCATATATTTTAATGGATCAATTTTGGCTATTAACTTCATGGTATGAGTTAGCATATAATGTCACAATTTTTGAGTGGTGAACACTATTGCAAGAGAAGCCTTTTCAATGGACGTGTAATTGGTTTCATAGCCATTTAATTTTCTGTTTATATAATAGATCACCCTTTCTTTTCTTGTTGAATCCTCTTGCGCTAGCAAAGCTCCAAATGATACCTCAATTGTTGCTATGTATAGTAAGAGTGGTTTTCCTTCTACTGGCGGTACTAAGACAGGTGGACTCATTGGATTTTTTTCAATTGATTGAAAGAGGCTTCACATTTCTCATCCCATCTAATGGAAACATTTTTGTGTAGCAAGTGAGTGAAAGAGCGGGTCTTGTTTGCCAGTTGTGAGATGAATCTTCAGATAGACTAAAATCTTCCTTGAAGTGATCTTAGCTAACTAATGTTTTTGGGAGGCAACATCTCCATGATTGCCTTAACTTTCACGGGATCCACCTCAATGCCCTTTTTTGAAACTATATATCCCAAGAGTTTTTTAGATGGGTAAGTGCACAAAGATGGTTCCCAAAGAGGGGACTTAAGTGGACACCTTTTTTTTTTGAAATCAGGAAATACTGACCTTGGACGTGCAATTGAGGATAGTTACACTCAAAATTTTGAGATGGAACAAAAACAAGGATCGAAGTGCTCCAAGTCTACTTTCTAAACTACTAATTTATTTTTTAAATGGTTGAGATTAAGGGGTTCAAACAAGGGACATACACAAATTGGTGTTGTTTTTATCAAAAAAACATAACATAGCTACTCTTGTATAACCCTAGCATGGTGAACATTTTGTAGTATTTTTAAAATTACTACTGTCAAAAGTTAGCTAACAGTATTTAGTTGATGCATGATTTTTCTGATAATTTTTTAATGAATATTTGATCTTTTACTAATTTTCAAAGTGGACACTTCTTGAAAAGCATACTTTTGGCCGTGCTCCCCCTATAAATTTTGGAAGGTAATTAATTTTTTTAATTTTATTTTTTAAAATTTGTAGAATGGAGTCTAGTTTCTAAAAATGTAATTTATTTGAAATTTCGGTGAACGGTTAATTTATAAAGAAAAAAACACCAAACACTTCTTTTTGGCAAAAAAGAGACATACAAACAAAAGAAATTATGGATGAAAGGCTTAACATTGTCAGAAAGTGAAAAAAATTACATTGTTGGATAGATAAGAGAGAACCTAACATTACCCATGTGTTCGATTTTTTTGATATTGAACCACATGCAATCTTGATAGTGAGCATGAACCTGATTATGTGAAAAATTGTAGAATTTGTAAAAACACATCTCTGGTCGTTGGGAATGCCCTCCAAGTCTTTGTGTTGGTATTCCAAGGAAAATACCAATCCTAAGGCTTAGGCATTCTCAAATCAAGATATAACGCGAGCATGTTGACATTTACATATGGATATTTACTTTCTTATACTTTAAGTTATATTTCATGTATATAGCTAGGATGTTTGAGAGTGGTTTCAGATCTCTAGGAGTTATAATGCAAATTCTAGTTTTTAGAAGATCTCAAAAAATTTAGACTTAGTCAAATTTTAGTAATCAGCATGTCAAATTTCAGTAATCAAGAGGTCAAATTTTAGTAGTCAGCAAGTTGTATCATATTTCTCTCTCTCTTTCTCTCTACTCTCTATCTCTCCACCCCCTCTCTCTCTCTCTCCCTTCCTCCCTCTCTCCCATCTCTCTCTTCTATTTTTTGGAAGATCTCACAAATTTTAGACTTAGTCAAATTTTAGTAATCAGGAGGTCAAATTTTAGTAATTAACCAATTGTATTATTTCTCTCTTTATCTCACTCATTTTTATCCCTTACACTCTAGACCTCTCTCCCACTATCTCCATCCCTTTTTCTGACTCTCTCTCCCTTGATCACAAGAACTCTCTCTCTTTGTCTCTTTGTCTCTCTATCTCTCTCTCCTTTGCCCTCTAATTATCTCTACCTCACTTCTCTCTCCCTCCCTCCCTCCCTCCCTCCCTCCCTCTCTACTTATCTCTATCTCCCTCCCTCCATCTCTCTCTCTTTCTCCCTCTCTCTCTCTACCTACCTACCTCTCCCTCCATTACTTCCTACAACTCTCTCTATTTCTCTCTACCTAACCTCTCTCTCACATCCCTCTCTCTCTACCTCTCTCTCCCTACCTCTCCTTCCACCACTCTCTATTTATCTCTATCTCACTTCTCTCCCTCACTACATCTCCCTCCCTCTCTACTTATCTACATCTCTCCTCTCCCTCTCTACCTAGCTCTCCATCCATCACAACCTACCACTCTCTCTCTATTACTCTCTATCTGACCTCCCACTCTCTCCATCCATACCTATCCCTCTCCTTCCCTCTCTACTCTCTATTTCCCTAATCCCTCTCTACCTACCTCTCCATCCATCACTCCCTAACACTCTCTCTACACCTCTCTATCTTGCTTCTCTCCCTCCCTCATTCCCTCTCTACTTCTCTCTACCTCTCCTTCCCTCTCTAATTATCTTTATCTCCCCTATCCCTCTCTCCCTCTCATTATATGTCTCCCTCTGTACCTTTTCCCCTATCTAATCTCTATCTCTCCTCTCCCTGCCTCTACCTCTCTCTCTTACACTCTCTCACTCCACCCTCACCCTCTTTCTCTCTCACTCTCTACTTCTCTATATGCCACCATTATCTCTCTACATATCTTTATCTCACCTATCCCTCTTTACCTCTCCCTTCCTGCCCTCTCTTGCTCACCCTCCCTCCTTCCCTATATCTCTATCTATCTCTACTTCTCTCTATCTTGCCTATTCCTCTCTACCCACATATCCCTCCATCACTCCCTACCACACTCTCTCTATTGCTCTCTCTCTCTCACCTCTCTCTCACCTCTCTCTCTCCCCCTCCATACATCTCCCTCTCATCCCCTCTCTACTCTCTATCTCCCTAATCCATCTCTACATACCTCTCCATCCATCACTCCCTACCACTCTCTCTACACCTCTCTATCTCTCTTCTCTCCCTCCCTTATTCTGTCTCTACTTCTCTCTACCTCTCCTTTCTCTAATTATTTTTATCTCCCCTAGCCCTCTCTCTCACTCACTAGATGTCTCCCTCCCTACCTTTTCCCCTATATATTCTCTATATTTCCTCTCCCTCCCTCTACCTCTCTTTCTCTCACTCTCTCTCACTCCTCCCTCACCCTCTTTCTCTCTTCCCCTCTCTGTATCTCTCTCCTTCTCTATATGTCACCATTCTCTCTCTACTTATCTTTATCTCACATATCCCTCTTTACCTCTCCCTTCCTCCCCTCTCTCACCCACCCTCCCTCCTCCCCTCTATCTATATCTCTCTCTACTTCTCTCTATCTCACCTATCCCTCTCTACCCGCATATCCCTCTATCACTCCCTACCACACTCTCTTTATTTCTCTCTATCTCACCTCTCTCTCACCTCCATCTCTCTCCCTCTGTTTGTCCTTCCTTATCTACTCTTTATCTCTCATGTATCTCTACCTCTCCTTCCCTCTCTACTCATATTTATCTCCTCTTTCCCCCCCAACCTCTCTCTCTCTCCCCAATCCCTCTCTCGCCCTCTTTCTCTCTCCCCCTATGAGGGTTGAGGGTGTAAGGTTTAGTGTTTAAGGTATAGGGTTAAGTGAATAGGGAATAGGGTTTAGGGTTTAGGATATTAGGTATAAAGTTGAGGGTATAGGGTATAGGGATGAGGGATGAGGGATAAGGGTTTAGGGTTTAAGGTATAGGGTTGAGGGTTGAGGGATAGTGTTTAGGGTTGAGGGTATAAGGTTAAGTTTATAGTATTGGAAAATGTGCCTCAACTTGCTGGCTTGAACCTTTATTAAGGACAAGGATGAGTGCTCAGTGTTGGCGGTTTGTTTCTATCGGTGGAACTCGATTGGTAGTCTCAATTATATAATGATAATTATTGTATTGGTGTGACTTGGGGTCATCAATGGAACTCTTCATCAAGCTACGCTGATGGACTGATGCTTGTTAAAGGTGATCTTGATCTACGGTTGCAATGAGATTTATCCAACAGTGCTCACTAGTCGCCTATCTCTTGTGGTGGGTCCCACATGACTCATGAGAGGTGTGTTGGCTTCAAACACATGTCATTATGTTAAGCCTTCTCTAGGAGACTTATTGGGAATATTGTAGATTCCCTTTTGATTCTCCAAAATTACACAAGCAGTGTACGCATGTCTTGGTGAGCTATGGCGATCTGGCGATCAGACGGTTACCATCATACCACGGTGGCTGTTAGGCCATGTCACGGTAGTGTAGTGTGTGGACTGCCATATCGTGGAGGCTCTATCTACAACAAGCGGTAGCGGAGTAGGTGGAGTGTGGGCCCCAATTGGATGGTTTGACTTGACAGTCAAAGAGATGGACAAATAGCATTATGACATGTGGCATGATATTATTCATTGATTTTACATCACTATTGTAAATCAACACTGATTGGCTGAAAGCTTTATTCTTTGGTAGCGATTAATTGCGGGGTTGACAGAGTGCAGTTTTTGGTATGTCTTTATAATCCAATTCAATGTTGGGCAGCTCAATGCATGTTGCAGGGCGGTGTTTCCAGAGAATGGTGGAAGCTTGTCAGTGGGGTAATTAAATACCTTGATGGTTGTTGATTGGATAGTGTAGAGAGATGAGTTTGATCAATATGTGAAATCTGATTGAGCAGAGTGTGTGTGTTCGAGCAGTATGAGAAGAGCATTGTAACCGTGAACACTGAAACACACAAAATATAAAAAGATGTGAACCTGTGGTGGCCGTTAGGATAGGCTAGCTGAGAGGTTGGTAGAGAGAGTTGAATAGTGAGATGAAATGAATCTGCACTGTATGTGAGAACATTGTAATAGTGCGAGGATTCTATTTTTTGTTGTTTCCTATATTCTCCAGATGGAACACGATGTAACTCTTGTAAAGGCTATGAGCCTAAGATTGTATTGTAACTCTATCTGTTGCTGAATAATACAATGGCTTAATCTTTTGGAGGGTGGGGTTTTTTACTCGAAAGTTTTTTCCCCACATATATCTATGTGTTCATTAGTTTGTCTTCCATGTTGTTAGATTCTGTGTTTTGAATATGTGCATATATGTTGAATCTGGTTTTGTCTTCATGTAGTTTTCTTAGAAGGATTAATAGGGGAAATCAACTGTGCCAATTTTCGGTTTATGGCATAGTAGTACATGTCTTTGAGGCAATTTGAAGGAATTAAAATTGCTAAAGGCACTATTGTTCTTAGATGTCTTGTTCTAAGTTGACCTGTTCTTTCTCAACAAGTGGTACCAGAGCCTTCTTCTGGATTCTAGTTCTGGGTATTTCTCTAGTGAATATTTCTTAGTCTGTTAGGCTTGAGGAAATTTGGAGGAATCAAATGATGTTTGATCCTTTGATGAGTAAAAGCCTTTGCTCTCTTGAGACAACACACAATGTTGAAGACATTGAAGATAGAGAATCTGGAGTTGATCATATTGTGACAATGTGGTTTAAGGCTTTTGGTTGGCAACAAATGTTCATGATACAAGGGGTGTGAGTTTATGCTTATGGTTGTGCTGTAGCAGAGCATGGTTCATACTAGGTATCTGTGTGAGGGGATCCCTGATGGTATGGAGATGCTTGGGTTTTTATTCAACCATTGGAGTATTGCACTTGTGCTGGGTGTTCTGACTTAGCATTGAGGGCGTTGTTCACTGTTACCCTAATTGCAATAAGGCTATGAAGTTGATCGCTGGGTGGTTTGAGAACTCTTGAATAGACTAGCTCTCTCGTATGCTTGTGCATGAGTGTGGTTTTGGAATTGGTCTGAAATGGGCCTGGAGTTCCTATATTACTTGTATTTTGTACTAACATGTTTCAGTTTCATGTTCTTTGGCTTTGAAGGTTTTCTATAGATTTTCCTAAAAAGTCTATGATGTATATTCATGTTATTTTTCATTGTTCTAGTTAACCATGATGGTTGTGTGCAAAATATTGGGTCATCTAGATGTGCAATGGATATGGTGTTTTGGAAACACAACGGTTTTGCACATTTTGCACGGTCAAGGAAAACTTGTGGTTATGTGGATTTGTTGTTAAGCTATTTCCTAGACCTTGGCTTTTGGGGTGTGGGTGGATGAGATAGTTGCAGTTCATCATGGTTTGAGGAGGTGTGATGCCTTCTCTGCATGGGAGTGTTGGTATGTGTTTTTTCAATCAACATTCTTATGGTGTTGCTTGCTGGTTTCCTAGACTATGGTGCTTGAGTTGTGGACATGATTGGAAAATCAGATTTGGTTTTGATCTGGTGTTTGAGTCAAGTTTTCTACATTGTTCTCTTTGAGATCTCAATTTAGGAGTTTCCTTTGTGATGATGGGTTTGCACTGTTGGTGTGATTAATCTCCGAGTTATACGACTGGTGGATTAACTAACCATTGGCTATAGAGAGATAACTTGGAAGTGGACTGTCTATATCCACGAGGTTGCTTTAGTGGTGGTGCAAATCTGTTAGCTGGCCTTGTTTGTATTCACTTGTACTTTGGTGTAGTTTCTTCTGGATGAGAGGATCGATGATGTTGAGTACCTAAATATTCTGTTATGGGGACCCGTAGTGTGTGTATCATGATGTCATGGAGAGCTTGATACACATTATAGTGTAAGATTTTGACAATGATGGTGTGGTCTGCGTAGTTTGGAGATCTTGGTACTGTTTGGAATTCTTGTCAGATGGACATGCTATCAATTATACCTGGAGGTTTTTTAGACTAACAGATGTTTGGTCATGATGTTTGGAAAGCTCGGATGTCACAGTTTAGTTGGAGCTTTATCAGTGACCGTGGATTCATCATTTGGTGGTGAATGATCTTCTTGGGTGTTGCAGATGTTACTAGAAGGGATTCTTAGATCCTGTTGCTGCATAAGATTTCTTTCGTATTAGCAGGAACACTAGTTAAGGATGTATAACATCTTGAAACTATGGAGGATGTTTGGAGTCTTTGGATGAGATGTTGGTGGTGCTTGACAGGTGATGTTAGTTTAGAGTTTGTTTGCTTGATGTCATGTATACTCTTGCTTGAGCATTAGAGTTTTGGCATGTTTCATTACTCTTGAGACCTTAGTTTGTTCACTTGAAGCATGATATCTCCTAAGGGGGATGAGTAGATCATGATATCTTGATAAGTTCATGTTATCCAATGTTTGGAGCTTTGATAGTGGTTTGGTAATTCTCTATGTTTTGAGTACATAGGTCATATGCTTGAGAAATTCTTGGTAGTGCAGTAGTGTAGTTTGGAGTTTAGCATGAGATGATCAGTTGATGGTGCTCATGGATACATGGAGAATGAGGTGAGGCTGTGTTTTCTTATGAGATGAGAAAGGTGTTTTTTTCAGTTGAAATTCTGAGTAGCCTACACCTTGGTTGGATGTGAGTTCAAAAAAGATCAATGAGGAGATTTCTCTTGGATAAGTCATGGTGGCTTGTATATCTTGGAGGAGCATTTTTTTTTTCTCTCTTGGTCTACTCAGCAGTGAAGTCTACTGAGAGGTATTTTCCCATTATATCTTTTAGATGTGTTTTACACTTAATCTTTCATTGATATGGATCATGAACTGTTGTTTTAAGATTCTGGAGGATTCATAGTTGAAGGTGGACAACATAGATTATCTCCTTGATCTTTAGTGTTATATCATATTTTGATGAGAACTGGTAGGAGATAGTTATATGGGCTAGTTTGATCTTCTTTGAGAGGCTTTCCTTTGGAAGTGAAGGAGATCATACTTGACACAACTGGCATTTAGAAGTGTATGGAGGATGCTACATGTTATGATTCATTGTTTCTCTTTAGTCTGGTTATTCTTCGTGTATGTTTGATCTCATATGACTTTAACTATGAGATGTCTATGTGGAGCCGTGATGGTCAATAGTTTGTGGTCATGTTTTCTCACTTGGGTGATGACATGGAGGTTCTTGTGCCTCTTTCTTCTGTCAGATATGGAGAACTTGGAAGAACTCTGGAAGACTGTTGTGAGAGATGTTGCTTGTAGCAGTTGGTTGCAGGTTGTGCATATCATTATGGATGTTCCTCGATACTACATGGTTACATTTTCTATATGTTGAAATTGGTAGACTTCATTATGCCATCATTCTTTCAGATGTGGAATTACCCATGCATTGGGAGTACTAGTATGTGTTTGGTCTTCTTGACTGGTTGGCACATGGTGCTTGTATCTGGGGTTGATGGGTTGGTTGTGTTGTTGGCATGAGTTTACTAATGTGGATACCTCGAAGGTATGGATGATTGAATGTACTAGCACTTATTGTGGGTGTTATTTTTAGTCACGTGGGTTTGATCAATTAGATGGTTGCAGTCAGTGTTCTAGTTGTTGTTCTAGCTGATATTTTGTCTTATTTCTGGAGAATGGTTGAAGGCTATGTTTGGTTACATTACTTGAAAATTGTTTATAGTTGGATAACTGGTTAAGCTATAGATTATCTAATAGACTGGCATATGTGGAAACACATTTGGTTGGGTGTCCTGGGTGTTGTTATACAGGGTCTGAATTAGAGGGGCCTAAGATCTCCATTATGTTTGCGATTGAGAGCTTTGAAGTTGTTGCAGTATTTCCTTTGTATGGATAGTAAGCACAATAGAGTGGTGGTAATGTGATGACTTTGCAATATGTAGGATTCGATGCTTGTGTTCTTGAGAATGGTGTCTTGGTTGGAGCGTGAAAGCATTGTGTTAGACTCTTGAGTTCACGTTTGGAGGAAGCCAATAAGTCTTCATCAAGTGGGAGCTTGATGGAAAATGTGCCTCAACTTGTTGGCTTGAACCTCTGTTAAGGACAAGGATGAATGCTCAGTGTTGGCAATTTGTTTCTATCGGTGGAACCTGATTGGTAGTCTCAATGATAGAATGCTAAACACTGTATCAGTGTGACTTGGGGCCATCGATGGAACTCTTCACCAGCTACACCAATGGACTAATGCTTGTTAAAGGTGATCTTGATCTACAGTTGCGATGATATTTATCCAACGGTGATCACTAGTCCTGTGCCTATTGTGGTGGGTCCCAAGTGACTCATGAGGGGTGTGTTGGCTTCAAACACGTGTCATTGTGTTAATCCTTTTGCAGGAGACTTATTGGGAATATTGTAGATTCCATTTTGATTCTCTGAAATTACACAAGCAGTGTCTTGGTGAGCTTTGGTGATCGTATAGTTACTGCCATTCCGCGGTGGCCATTAGGCCCTACTGCAGTAGTGTAGTGATTGGACCGCCATACTGTGGAGGCTCTATCTATGACAAACAATAGCATAGTAGGTGGAGCTCGAGGCACAACTGGTTGGTCTAACTCGACACTCAAAGTGATGGATGAATAGCGTTAGGACATGTGGTGCAATAATATTCATTGATTTTATATCGTTGTTGTAAATCAATGCTGATTGGCCGAAAGCTTTATTCTTTGGTAGTTATTAATTGTGGGGTTGACAGAGTGCAGTTTTTGGTATGTCTATGTAATCCAATTCAATGTTGGGCGGCTCGATGCGTGTTGCAGGACGGTGTTGTCAGAGAATGGTGGAATTTTGTTAGTGGGGTAATTAAATACCTTGATGGTTGTTGGTTGGATAGTGTAGAGAGATGATTTTGATCAAGATGTGAAATTTGATCAATCAGAGTGTGTGTGTTCAAGCGGTATGTGAAGAGAATTGTAACTGTGAACACTGAGACACACAGAATATAAAAAGATGTGAACCTGTGGTGACCGTTAGGCTGGGCTGGCCGAGAGGCTGGTAGAGAGAGTCGATTGGTGAGATGAAATGAATATGCACTATCTGTGAGAACATTGTAATAGTGTGAGGATTCTATTTTGTGTTGTTGCTTGTATTCTCCAGATGGAACAAGATGTAACTCTTGTAAAGGCTATGAGATTGAGATTGTATTGTAAATTTTCTATTGCTGAATAATACAATGGCTTGATCTTTTGGTGGGTGGGGTTTTTTACCCAAAAGGGTTTTCACCATGTATATTTGTGTGTTCATTAGTTTGTCTTCCATGTTGTTAGATTCTGTGTTTTTAATATGTGCATATGTGTTGAATCTGGTTTTATCTACATGTACTTTTCTCAGAAGGATCAATGGGGGAAATCAATTGTGCCAGTTTATGCTTTATGGCATAGTAGTACATGTCTTTGAGGCAATTTGAAGGAATTAAAATAGTTGAAGGCACTATTGTTCTTACATGTCTCGTTCTAAGTTGACCCATTCTTTCCCAACATATAGGGTATATGGATTATGGTTTAGGATATTGGGTATATAGTTGAGGGTATTGGGTTGAGGATATTAGGTTTAGGGTTGATGGTTTAGGGTTTAGGATTTATGTTTAAGTTTGAGGGTTGAGCGTTGAGGGTATGAGGTTAAGTGTATAGGGTATAAGAATTAGGGTTTAGGGTGTAGGGTTAAGGGTATAAGGTATAGGGTTAAGGCTTGAGAGTGTAGGGTTTTCTGTTTAAGTATAGGGTTGAGCGATAATTTTGATGGTTTATGGTATAAGGTTGAGGGTGTAGGGTATAGAGATGAGGCTTGAGAGTGTAGGGTTTATTGTTTAAGGTATAGGGTTGAGGGTTGAGGGATAATGTTCAAGGTTGAGGGTATAGGGCTAAGTGTATAGGGTATAGGGATTAGGGTTTAGAATAATGGGTATAGGGTTGAGGGTATTGGGTTTAGGATTGAGGTTTAGGTTGTAGGATTTAGTGTATAAGGTTGAATGTAGGGTTTAAGTATAGGGTTGGGGGATGATGTTCAAGGCTTAGGTTATAAGGTTGAGGGTATAGGGTATAGGGATGAGGGTTGAAGGTGTAGGGTTGAGGTATAGTGTTCAAGGTTGGGGGTGTAGGGTTAAGTGTATAGGGAATAGGGATTAGGGTTTAGGATATTGGGTATAGGGTTGAGGGTATTGGGTTTAGGGTTGAGGGTTTAGGGTTCAAGGTTTAGGGTACAAGGTTTAATGTAGGATTTAGTGTTTAATTATAGGGTTAAGGGTTCAAGGATAATGTTTAGGGTTTAGGGTTTAGGGTGTAGGGTATAATGAGGACTGAGGGTGCAGGGTTTCATGGATTTAAGATATAGGGTTGTAAGGTATATGTTGTGTTTTCTCTATAGGCACAGGGATCAGGGATTTAGGAGAGAGAGAGAGAGAGGAGAGAGAGAGAGAGAGAGAGAGAGACTAGAGGGGTGTGAAAATCTTCAAGGAAGCTATATTGCCATTTCAACTAATAAAATAGTGGGCCCACTTAGTTTATAATATGGTGAAATTCATAACCTAATTCTGTTTGTTGAGGCCTAACCAAGAAATGGGGCCCCTTAGTATTTCATCATTCTAGAAACCCCATCTTTTGGACCCATTTTTTCAAATAGGCCACTATACTGGCCACCAAAATTGGTAACCCATCTCTGCTCCCTTGTTTGTAAAATGGGTCTAAGAAATGGGGTCTCTCGGTGATTTACATCACCAGGAGACCCCATTTCTTAGACCCCTTTTTTTCAAAACAAACCACTACATTACCAATGGGCCCACTAGCTTGATAATTTAGTGAAATTGGCAACCTAACTTTCCTGTTTGAAAAAATGGGTGGAAGAAATGGGGTCTCTCGATGATGTAAATCATCGTGAGACCCCATTTCTTGTATCCATTTTTTCAAACATGCCACTACATTACCAATTTCACCAAATTGGCAAGTGAGTGGGCCCACTAGCTTGCCAATTTGGTGAAATTGACAACCTAACTTGCCCTATTTGAAAAAATGGGGTTTCTTGTTGAAGGCCACTACATTACCAGTTTCACTGAATTGGCAAGCCAGTGGGCCCACTAGCTTGCCAATTTGGTGAAATTGGCAATCTAACTTGCCCTATTTTAAAAATGGGTCCAAGAAATGGGGTATTTAGCTTGCCAATTTCATTGAATTGTTAAGCTAGTGGGCCCATTGGCTTGCCAATTTAGTTAAATTGGCCACTACATTACCAATTTCACTGAATTGGTAAGCCAATAGGCCCACTAGCTTGACAATTCGGTGAAATTGGCAACCTAACTTGCCTATTTGAAAAAATAGGTCCAAGAAATGGGGTCTCCCACTGAGAGACCCCATTTCTTGGACCCATTTTTTCAAACAAGCCACTACATTTTCAATTTCATTGAATTGGCAAGCCAGTGGGCCCACTAGCTTGCTAATTTGGTGAAATTGGCAACCTAACTTGTCTTGTTTGAAAAACTAGGTCCAAGAAATGGGGTCTCCCGATGATTTACATCACTGGGAGACACCATTTCTTGGACCCATGAAGAGGGCCACTGCTACTTCCCACCTCATTGAATCAAGTAAATGTAAGTGGTCTCATTGAAAGGGTTGGTTACACTCTAACCTAATTGCCGCTAGAAGGTTCTCATGGTTTTGCCACAATTTAGTGAAATTAGCAATGTAGTGGGTTGTTTGAAAAAATGGGTCCAATAAATGGGGTTTCCCAATGATTTAAATCACCGGCAAACCCCATTTCTTGGACCCATTTTTTCAAACAAGACAAATTTGACTACAAATTAGGATGAATGTTTGGTGAAATTTCGACAAAATATTGTCAAATTACCAACGAAACACTATTTAAAATTTTGTCGCTGGAATTACGCCACTTTAATGATAAATTTTTATTTGTCTAAACCATGACCCAACATCATTGGTCAGTGCCATGAAAAATGTTGGTGGTTTTCGTCGCAAAATCGATGTAATTTTGTCCATCTATTGACGGAAAAAACACAAAAATGTTGCAAAGTTCCCATGTAAAGTGTTGAAAAAAAAATAAACATTCATCATTTTTCCGACAAGGTGGAGTTGTCATTATGACAAAAATTTCGTCACAGGTATAGAAACCTTATTGATTTTTTTTGTCTTTCGTCGAATGATGTTTGTTGAAATTGTGCTAAAAAATTGTTGTTTTTAAAAAAATAAAATATTTATCTACCACCATAGTGAAGCCAATTAGGCCATTTAGGTTAGCCAACAGTGCACTTTTGAGTATGCAATCAAGCCTTTGCAAGACATTATCACTTGTGATGTCACACCTCTGGTACAATATCCTACTTGTTGGACCAATTTCAAAGTGAATAATACTTCACCAAGACTAAATTCAAATTAGGATACCATTAAGTACTAGCTCAAACTAAAGTTATTTGGAAAAAATATTTCAAAACCAAGGATTTTATGAATAGATGGCATAATGGGTTAGCCACATTCATGTTCCTAATAAATGATATCCTACAAACCTTCACCAATTCCATCATTGTCAACTTAGACGACATCCTCCTCTTTAGCAAAACTTAGGAGGAGTAGATGGAGCAATTCCCATGCATACTAGATACACTACACCAATTCAAGTTGCAATCCAACCTTGGAAAATGCACTTTTGAAGCCACATAGATTTAGTACTTGGGCTACATCATTGACCACACCAATATACATGTAGACCTTATCAAAATCAAGCCAGTTTGAGATTGACCAACACAACGTAGCCTCATTGACTTGTGCAATTTCCTCAAACTTTACAACTTCTATCCAAAATTTGTTCTTGGTTTCTCACATTGCATGGTCACTCAATCAAATCATGCACACCAAGACATCATTCTCATGGACACCTACACAAAATTCCTTTGAGGATCTCAAGCAATGCCTCTACAAAATTCCTAACATAGCACACCCCTTTAAAATTCAGACTAATGCATCTAACTATGCACTCCACCCCATACGCATGAACATTAGATCATGTATCATTCTAAGACTTTCAATATCTATCTACCTATGAAAAGGATTTTTATTCCACCATAGAAGCTATCAAGCAATGGTGCCACTACATCTTGGGTAAGGAGAGAATCATTCACACCCATCATAACCTAATTTAGTTCTTACATTTACAAAGAAAATTGGAAAAAATCCTTATAGCAGTTCCATCAAGTGATCAAGCAAAAGAAGAGGGAAGACAAGGCAATCAATTGTCTTAGTAGACTACTAATTCAGGTACTCAATACAATGTTGAACTCACATAGCCACAACTTCTCAAACTAGGAGAAATTTTATCCAACAAACACAAACTTAGTTTAAACCTATGCTAAACTTGTGCAAAACAAAAAGGTTGCCACATTTTACTTGTCCAACAATATTCTCTACAAGCCTAGACATATTTGTGTTCTATATGAAATTCGTTATAGAAAGACAATACCTTAGAAGATAGAAGGGTAGACTTGGTAAGCATAGCTGTGATTTTCAATTTAGTACATAGTAATTTTACTATGGTATTGTTAGACAAGTATGACCCTTGCATTTT